>JASPKZ010004190.1:0-690000 GCA_030220185.1 Diploptera punctata
CCATTAAAAGCTCCCCAAACAGTTTTCATATGAATATCGTGAAAGGCATCACATAAGCTTCTAATTCTTCATATAACTCATCCTTGATCTTGTCCATCTTTATCTTCTGTGGGGGCATGTAAATTTACAATTATAAAATCATGTCGTTTACCTTTAGAATTATGTATGATATCCTATCACTAACAAACTTAATATCTCGGAAGCGGATAGGATCCTCCTTCTGACTAAAAAACCCCGTTCCAAATGCAGGTCTTTCTGCACCCCCATAGTATAATGCAAAGCTTCCTGATTCCGGACTACCTTCTCCTGGCCACCTAACTTCCTGTAAAGCGACTATATCCAAGGGCGATTTATCCAATTCCTGCGTTAATATCTCTAGTGCCCCGCTATTGTATAAAGTCCTAACATTCGATGTTCCTAGGAACATGTCCTGTGTTTGAGCCTTTGGCATGGGTTCCCTGAAGTAGTCCCCGCCCGGAGACCGAATGGGGGACTATTTGACCTCCGGAAAATTTTACCCCAGTAGAACCCATGTCCGCATTTCTTGACGGTTGTATTTTTACGGTGAAAGATCGTCACTCTTCGACCAAGGTACTTATTTTCGTCTGGCTTATCACCTTCGACCAGTCCGGCATGGGTAACCCTATCGGCAGCAATGCTACCGCCGGCATAGCTCTCAGGATCATTTAAGCACACAAGCCACTCCACCACGACAAGGTAAAGATACCATGGAGGGATTATACAAGTTTTACTGTATATATTTATTTCTTTTTAGGTTACTACTTATTTTCAGTGTCTACTGGATAGGATCGGTGATAACCTGTAATTTTTTTAATAAATTTTCTTGTGAACAACACCAATTGCTTCATTTTTTTTAATTTCTTGGTCCCACGTGATTCCGCATTATACAAGTTTTACTGTATACATTTATTTCTTTTTAGGTTACTACTTATTTTCGGTGTCTACTGGATAGGATCGGTGATAATCTGTAATTTTTTTAATAAATTTTCTTGTGAACAACGCCAATGGCTTCATTTTTTTGACAATTCTTGGTCCCACGTGATTCCGCATTATACAAGTTTTACTGTATATATTTATTTATTTTTTAGGTTACTACCTATTTTCGGTGTCTACTGGATAGGATCGGTGATAACCTGTAATTTTTTTAATTAATTTTCTTGTGAACAACACCAAATGGCTTCATTTCTTTTACAATTCTTGGTCCCACGTGATTCCGCATTATACAAGTTTTACTGTATATATTTATTTCTTTTTAGGTTACTACTTATTTTCGGTGTCTACTGGATAGGATCGGTCATAATCTGTAATTTTTTAAAATAATTTTCTTGTGAACAACACCAATGGCTTCATTTTTTTTGAAAATTCTTGGTCCCACGTGATTCCGCATTATACAAGTTTTACTGTATATATTTATTTTTTTTAGGTTACTACTTACTTTCGGTGTCTACTGGATAGGATCGGTCATAATCTGTAATTATTTTAATAAAATTTTCTTGTGAAAACAACCTCAATGGCTTCATTTTTTGAAAATTCTTGGTCCCACGTGATTCCGCATTATACAAGTTTTACTGTATATATTTATTTCTTTTTGGGTTACTACTTATTTTCGGTGTCTACTGGATAGGATCAGTGATAATCTGTAATTTTTTAAATAAATTTCCTTGTGAACAACCTCAATGGCTTCATTTTTTTGAAAATTCTTGGTCCCACGTGATTCCGCATTATACAAGTATTTACTGTATATATTTATTTATTTTTTAGGTTACTACTTATTTTCGGTGTCTACTGGATAGGATCGGTGATAATCTGTAATTTTTAAATAAATTTCTTGTGAACAACCTCAATGGCTTCATTTTTTGAAAATTCTTGGTCCCACGTGATTCCGCATTATACAAGTTTTACTGTATATATTTATTTGTTTTTAGGTTACTACTTATTTTCGGTGTCTACTGGATAGGATCGGTCATAATCTGTAATTTTTTAAATAAATTTCTTGTGAACAACACCAATGGCTTCATTTTTTGGAAAATTCTTGGTCCCACGTGATTCCGCATTATACAAGTTTTACTGTATATATTTATTTCTTTTTAGGTTACTACTTATTTTCGGTGTCTACTGGATAGGATCGGTCATAATCTGTAATTTTTTAAATAAATTTTCTTGTGAACAACACCAATGGCTTCATTTTTTTGAAAATTCTTGGTCCCACGTGATTCCGCATTATACAAGTTTTACTGTATATATTTATTTCTTTTTAGGTTACTACTTATTTTCGGTGTCTACTGGATAGGATCGGTCATAATCTGTAATTTTTTAAATAAATTTTCTTGTGAACAACACCAATGGCTTCATTTTTTGGAAAATTCTTGGTCCCACGTGATTCCGCATTATACAAGTTTACTGTATATATTTATTTCTTTTTAGGTTACTACTTATTTTCGGTGTCTACTGGATAGGATCGGTGATAATCTGTAATTTTTTAAATACATTTTCTTGTGAACAACACCAATGGCTTCATTTTTTTGAAAATTCTTGGTCCCACGTGATTCCGCATTATACAAGTTTTACTGTATATATTTATTTCTTTTTAGGTTACTACTTATTTTCGGTGTCTACTGGATAGGATCGGTCATAATCTGTAATTTTTTAAATAAATTTTCTTGTGAAGGGGTCAACACCAATGGCTTCATTTTTTTGAAAATTCTTGGTCCCACGTGATTCCGCATTATACAAGTTTTACTGTATATATTTATTTGTTTTTAGGTTACTACTTATTTCGGTGTCTACTGGATAGGATCGGTGATAATCTGTAATTTTTTAAATAAATTTTCTTGTGAACAACCTCAATGGCTTCATTTTTTGAAAATATTGGTCCCACGTGATTCCGCATTATACAAGTTTTACTGTATATATTTATTTCTTTTTAGGTTACTACTTATTTTCGGTGTGCTACTTGATAGGATCGGTGATAATCTGTATTATTTAAATTGATTTTCTTGTGAACAACACCAATGGCTACATTTTTTTGAAAATTCTTGGTCCCACGTGATTCCGCATTATACAAGTTTTACTGTATATATTTATTTATTTTTAGGTTACTACCTTATTTTCGGGGTGTCTACTGGATAGGATCGGTCATAATCTGTAATTTTTTAAATTAATTTTCTTGTGAACAACACCAATGGCTTCATTTTTTGGCAATTCTTGGTCCCACGTGATTCCGCATTATACAAGTTTTACTGTATATATTTATTTCTTTTTAGGTTACTACTTATTTTCGGTGTCTACTGGATAGGATCGGTCATAATCTGTAATTTTTTAATAAATTTTCTTGTGAACAACACCAATGGCTTCATTTTTTGGAAAATTCTTGGTCCCACGTGATTCCGCATTATACAAGTTTTACTGTATATATTTATTTCTTTTTAGGTTACTACTTATTTTCGGTGTCTACTGGATAGGATCGGTCATAATCTGTAATTTTTTAAATAAATTTTCTTGTGAACAACACCAAATGGCTTCATTTTTTTGACAATTCTTGGTCCCACGTGATTCCGCATTATACAAGTTTTACTGTATATATTTATTTCTTTTTAGGTTACTACTTATTTTCGGTGTCTACTGGATAGGATCGGTGATAATCTGTATTTTTTTAAATAAATTTTCTTGTGAACAACACCAATGGCTTCATTTTTTGGAAAATTCTTGGTCCCACGTGATTCCGCATTATACAAAGTTTTACTGTATATATTTATTTCTTTTTAGATTACTACTTATTTTCGGTGTCTACTGGATAGGATCGGTCATAATCTGTAATTTTTTAAATAAATTTTCTTGTGAACAACACCAATGGCTTCATTTTTTGACAATTCTTGGTCCCACGTGATTCCGCATTATACAAGTTTACTGTATATATTTATTTCTTTTTAGGTTACTACTTATTTTCGGTGTCTACTGGATAGGATCGGTGATAATCTGTAATTTTTTAAATAAATTTTCTTGTGAACAACACCAATGGCTTCATTTTTTTGAAAATTCTTGGTCCCACGTGATTCCGCATTATACAAGTTTACTGTATATATTTATTTCTTTTTAGGTTACTACTTATTTTCGGTGTCTACTGGATAGGATCGGTCATAATCTGTATTTTTTTAAATTAATTTTCTTGTGAACAACACCAATGGCTTCATTTTTTTGGAAAATTCTTGGTCCCACGTGATTCCGCATTATACAAGTTTTACTGTATATATTTATTTATTTTTAGGTTACTACTTATTTTCGGTGTCTACTGGATAGGATCGGTCATAATCTGTAATTTTTTAAATAAATTTTCTTGTGAACAACCTCAATGGCTTCATTTTTTGAAAATTCTTGGTCCCACGTGATTCCGCATTATACAAGTTTACTGTATATATTTATTTCTTTTTAGGTTACTACTTATTTTCGGTGTCTACTGGATAGGATCGGTCATAATCTGTATTTTTTTAAATAAATTTTCTTGTGAACAACACCAATGGCTTCATTTTTTTGGCAATTCTTGGTCCCACGTGATTCCGCATTATACAAGTTTTACTGTATATATTTATTTCTTTTTAGGTTACTACTTATTTTCGGTGTCTACTGGATAGGATCGGTCATAATCTGTAATTTTTTAAATAAATTTTCTTGTGAACAACACCAATGGCTTCATTTTTTTGACAATTCTTGGTCCCACGTGATTCCGCATTATACAAGTTTTACTGTATATATTTATTTCTTTTTAGGTTACTACTTATTTTCGGTGTCTACTGGATAGGATCGGTCATAATCTGTAATTTTTTAAATAAATTTTCTTGTGAACAACACCAAATGGCTTCATTTTTTTGACAATTCTTGGTCCCACGTGATTCCGCATTATACAAGTTTACTGTATATATTTATTTCTTTTTAGGTTACTACTTATTTTCGGTGTCTACTGGATAGGATCGGTGATAATCTGTATTTTTTTAAATTGATTTTCTTGTGAACAACACCAATGACTTCATTTTTTTGACAATTCTTGGTCCCACCTGATTCCGCATTATACAAGTTTTACTGTATATATTTATTTATTTTTAGGTTACTACTTATTTTCGGTGTCTACTGGATAGGATCGGTCATAATCTGTAATTTTTTAAATAAATTTTCTTGTGAACAACACCAATGGCTTCATTTTTTTGACAATTCTTGGTCCCACGTGATTCCGCATTATACAAGTTTTACTGTATATATTTATTTATTTTTAGGTTACTACTTATTTTAGGTGTCTACTGGATAGGATCGGTGATAATCTGTAATTTTTTAAATAAATTTTCTTGTGAACAACACCAAATGGCTTCATTTTTTTGACAATTCTTGGTCCCACGTGATTCCGCATTATACAAGTTTACTGTATATATTTATTTCTTTTTAGGTTACTACTTATTTTCGGTGTCTACTGGATAGGATCGGTGATAATCTGTATTTTTTTTTAATTGATTTTCTTGTGAACAACACCAATGACTTCATTTTTTTGACAATTCTTGGTCCCACCTGATTCCGCATTATACAAGTTTTACTGTATATATTTATTTATTTTTAGGTTACTACTTATTTTCGGTGTCTACTGGATAGGATCGGTCATAATCTGTAATTTTTTAAATAAAATTTTCTTGTGAACAACACCAATGGCTTCATTTTTTTGACAATTCTTGGTCCCACGTGATTCCGCATTATACAAGTTTACTGTATATATTTATTTCTTTTTAGGTTACTACTTATTTTCGGTGTCTACTGGATAGGATCGGTGATAATCTGTATTTTTTTAAATTGATTTTCTTGTGAACAACACCAATGACTTCATTTTTTGACAATTGTTGGTCCCACGTGATTCCGCATTATACAAGTTTTACTGTATATATTTATTTATTTTTAGGTTACTACTTATTTTCGGTGTCTACTGGATAGGATCGGTCATAATCTGTAATTTTTTAAATAAATTTTCTTGTGAACAACACCAATGGCTTCATTTTTTTGACAATTCTTGGTCCCACGTGATTCCGCATTATACAAGTTTTACTGTATATATTTATTTATTTTTAGGTTACTACTTATTTTCGGTGTCTACTGGATAGGATCGGTCATAATCTGTAATTTTTTAAATAAATTTTCTTGTGAACAACACCAAATGGCTTCATTTTTTTGACAATTCTTGGTCCCACGTGATTCCGCATTATACAAGTTGACTGTATATATTTATTTATTTTTAGGTTACTACTTATTTTCGGTGTCTACTGGATAGGATTGAATTTTGTCAAATATTTGATTGTTTGTCTAAGTCTTAGCGTTTGTTCAATAAGCGTTAACTGATTCAGTTAATACAATACTTAAACTAACAAAACTAACTCACTGGAACTATAGAACTCGTAGGCTCATGGCCAGGCTGAAATAAGCTCTCCATACATCCCTATCCTGAGGTAATGTTTTCCAATCATCCCCTGTATAATCTACATCCCTCAAATCATGATCATCTTCGTCTTCTTCTTCACTTCACGGGCTAGGCAAATTGTCTGTTCCGCCTCACAGTTTTTCTGTCCATCTTTTCACTGGTCTTCCTACATTCGTTGAAACTCTTGGCTTGTAGTTGAATGCTGCTCTTGGTAATCTAGATACATTCATTCTTTCCACATGTGTAAACCATTTGTCTCCATATTCTCTGATTTTCTCATCCAATGGATATATATTAATTCTGTTCTTATATCTTCATTCCTTATCCGATCCAATCTTGTGCAGCCTTTTGTTCTTCTGAGGAAGTTCATTTCTGCGCTTTGTATTCTACTTTGCAATTTTTTGGTCATTACCCAAGTTTCGCTCCCATAAAGTAATGCAGGAACTGCCGATGTTTTAGAAAACTTCAATCTAGTATCTCTTCTTGTTTTATTCTTTAATGTTTTATGTATAGCACATCATTTGAAATTTCTACAGTTTCATATGTATGTCTCTTTCAGTTTTTGTGTTTATAGTAAAATTACAACCCAAATAATTAAAATTTGTTACTTGTTCCAGAGATTTGTTGTCTATTACGATTTTTGATCTTGGCCCTGGGGTCGACTCAGCCTCTAACGGAAATGAGTACCAGAAGCTTGTTCTGGGAGTAAAGGCGGCTGTCACGCAGGGCTGACAACCCGGCTGACATAAAGTGCCGATTGTCTAGAAAAAGTGGGAGCCTTAACCTCCTACTACCCCAAGGGCCTCCGGGTCTGTTGTGGGATCACTTTACTTTTACTCACTGTAGGTAGAGGGACAGTGTCATAGCCCATAAGGTCTGTAGTAACTTCCTGGGTTGAATTAGAGAGTGTAATAGTTTTACGGGATGAATCATAAATATGGCTATACGTTTGATCGCGTTGTGTGATGAAAATATTACCATTACAGCAAATATGAAATTACCGTTGGAAAGCCAATTATTCAAATTACAACAATGGAATAAAACAAACCACGCGTAGAACTTACGTCATTAGTCAAAATGGCGTTGAATATGCAACAGCAAATTATAATTGCTGCATGGGCAATAATGTATGCTAATGATCCTGAGGCCGCAAGACGTGAGTTTAACTTAGCATTGCGGCCGTCGACTGTGGGGAAGTGGGGAAAACGACTGCTGGAAACGGGAAGTATGCAGAAAATCAAATCTCCTGGAAGGCCTCGTATTAACACGGATGCAGAAACAACGAAGATAATTGTGGAGGCGTTCGACGCTAGCCTGCAAAAATCAACCCGCCAAGCTGCACGTGAGCAGTGATTTGTTTTGTTTTATTCTATTGTTGTAATTTGAAGGAATCCCTTTCCAATGATAACATATTTCTTTTAGTGATAATATTTTCGTCACAAAATGCGATCAAACGTATAGCCGTATTTCTGAATGACTCTGTACAGCTTCTCAGATACCGGTAATGGGTGTGATCGTTGGCGAATACCCAGGAACCGCAATTGATATACGAGTTCAAAGTTTTGTGAAACATCACGTTACTATGTCTAATGAAGAGTAAACAATCAGGTAGAGAATAAGAAAGAAATGCTGGAGACAGCAATATCTCGAGTATTGAAAGTGTACACATAATGCAAATAATATTTATTTTGTAACCAAGCTTTAGGAGGTCTCTGAACTTGTCAAACAGCACCATCTACAGGTATATTTCCAAGTTCTTGTGTTGTGATGACTTCTCAAATATAACATTTCAAATTTCTCGAATCATCAGATAGCAGACCTACTTCATTTAACAAGAACACTGGACTATTCATTGCTCCAATTAAAAAGGTAAGTATTTTATTATACAGTGTGTTCATAAACTCCTAATACATTCTAAAGAAGCCCACCGCTGTGGTCTCGAAGTAGCGTGCTGCCTTGTCACGCAGCGGGCCCGGGTACGATCCCCGGTCGAGGCAGTTTTTCTGGACGAGGTTTTTATCGGGGTTTTTCCTCACTTGTAAGACAAATGTCAGGAAAACTTTAAAGCTCGAACGGTCCCCGAAATCATATGGTCATCATCATCATCCTTCGCCGGTGAGGAAAACAACGGGAAGCTACCACACCTACAATTCCCTAGTAAATCTACAAGCATAGCATGAAAATGCTATGATTGCAGTGAACAACATGCCTTCGGGCAGAATTACTATCGACGGATGGATTATAAAGAAATATTTTACTTAACTCACTCTTCTTATAGTTGTTGAAAATGGACACAATGTGTTCACCATAGAAACATTATTCTATGATAAAAAAAATTGTTTTTAAAAATAATTTAATTTGGGAATTTAATCACAATTTTTTGTTTCGTTTCATTTATTAAACGTCCAACTTGCTCTAAATGAAATTACTGGGTAGTGATTGGTTCTTATGTGCTACTAAAGGTAAACTGATACCACTACAGGTCTCAGGAGACCCATGGGGTAGTAGGAGGTTTAGGCTCCCACTTTTTCTGGACAATCGGCATTTGATGTCAGCCGAGTTGTCGCCCGCCTTTACCCCAAAAACAAGCGTCTGGTACTCATTTCCGTTGCTACTAAGGATCTAGTTCTGGTACAGGAACTTGTTTTAATCGTTCTGATTCTTAAGGAGTAGAACAGTGTGATAAACTGTGCTATTTTTTTTTACCTGACATAAATAAGGTGTAAGTTACATATGAAATGAATGAAAAGTGATGAAATAACATAGTTGGGAAGGGAAGAAGAGTGCAGAGTATTTGTGGAATTAAATTCGGGAAACGGGACAACCCCGAGAAAACCCCGAAAAATTCCGGTGTGGCCAACCACCAATCCCCCTTCGGAACTGCCAGGATTCGATCCTGAAATCCCAGTCGGAGCAGCTCTAGCCGTCGACCACCGAGACAACTTGCTCCTATATAACTTTCTTCTTTAAAATTCTGAAAAAGTACCAATAAATAAATTTATAATAATAATAATAATAATAATAATAATAATTTTATTTATATACAGATTTTTAAAGTTTACACATATTTCTGTGTCTAAAGTTTTATTTTTCTTGTCCATTCGTCTTTATCCATCCACTCCATGTCTCCAGTCCTCTTGTTCTCATTCCAGTTCTTATTTCTCTCATCCACGAGTTTCGAGGTCTTAATAATAGTAATAATAATAATAATAATAATAATAATACACCCATAGTAATTCTGCCCGAGAGCAGGTCTTTCACTGCATTGATAGCATTTTCATGCTATGCTTTGTAGCTTTACTAGGGAATTATACGCGTGGTAGCTTCCCGTTGCTTTCCACACCGATGAAGGATGATGATGATGATGTTGGCCGTATGATTTCGGGGACCGTTGGGCCCAAAGCTTCCTGACATTTGTCTTACAGGTGAGGAAAAACCCCGAAAAAACCTCACCCAGTAGCCTGTCCCGACCAAGAATCGAACCCGGGCCCGTTGCGTGAGAAGGCAGCACGCTACCTCGAGACCACAGCGGTGGACAATAATAATAATAACAATAACAATAACAAAATAATAATAATTATAATAATAATAATAATAATAATAATAATAATAATAATAATAATAATAATAATAATAATAATAATAATAATAATGCTTTATTTAAGCTGACAGAGTTAAGGTACCTCCTCTTTCACTCAACCAGCGAATAATAAAATCATATAAAAACTAAATAGTTGAATGCAGCCTTTCACGGCCAGTCAACATAATATTAAGAATAAAACGTAGTTTTATTTGATTTTCATATTTATTATATAATTCAGTGACAGCTGTTTCGGTACACTGTACCTTCTTCAGACATGTTAACAAATTATGAATTGTGTTCCAACTGATCTAAGCAACAATACAACAATATTTATTTATATTTTTAAAATTTAACAAAGGGGATTCATTCAAATCAAGTCAAGTTGAGAATTTAACAGTTTTTTACTACTTTTAAATTTATTTATTTCTAATATGAAAATCAAATAAAACTACGTTTTATTTTTATTTAATTAATAAATATGGATTTTCACCAAGTAAACACCAACTCAATTGATTATTTAATATTAAGAGATCCTGAGCTATGTGGACATGGTCTATGACTCGTATTTTTTTCCAGACATTAGTCCCAAGACTGCGGAGGGCATCTTCAGTGGAGAGTGCTTGGTGTTTCTTGGTTGGGGGCTCGTCGGTGAATGAAGTGTATTCACAGTCGAGCCTCCAACCAGGGATCACCCACCTAGAAGTATTTACTCGCGCCTGAAGATGAGGGAGAAATACCTGGAACAAAAAACCACTCATGGACCATATCCAAAAAAATAAATACTTATTACAACTTTAAAATATTATTAAAATATACACTAAATAAAAGACAATCAGAATGTGGTCTAATATTAGCTAATATTAACAAAATCTTCTTCTTGTAAGCCCATGTTTCCCTTAACAGAGATTTAAGTGCTCTCCCCCTAAGGGAAGAATTTGAACCATACTAATTTAGTTACACTTGTTTTCGAATAGATGTCATTTTGAGTGGTCCTTGGTCAGCGTTCCGCCTCACACTGACATCTAGGAAACGAAGGTAGTATTAGAACGGGAAAATTCGGTAAATTTTGCTTAGAGGCCTTTTCATTCAGTCTTAAGGATCTTTTACGAGCCTGAAAATCTTCAGACTCGGGACCCACGGCTTAAAGTCCCTCCCGGAGGACTTGATCCTTTGATTTTTCTGTCCTAAAAAATCCATCGACCACGGCCGGGTTTGAACCCGCGACCCTCGGAACCAGAGGCAAGGAGCATAACTACTAGTACACCGCGGCCGATTTATTACAACTTTATAATATTATTAAAATATAGCAAAACATTTCTTCCACTTGCTTGTGTTTTGCACCCTTTTAACTTTACTATCTAACCTCTCTTGGTTAACTTGTTTTTCTTCGACCCCGACGCTATTAGGGCATCCGAGGGCTAGGGAGTCTTTCCTTTCTTCCATTTCTTCTTTCCTTTATTTTCTTTTCTTCTCCAGAAAAGCCTGACCAGAGGCTATAAGATGGCAGCCCCATCACTGGTCTTGCCTTCCTTTGACCAGCAACCAATAGAAGGGACTATTATTATGCTTTCAAGTCTTATACGAGAATTTCCTTGAAGGATCGGAAAATTTTCTATAGGATCGTAACAGGCCTTGGCCTAATACTTGAAAGGAAGAAGAAGAAAAAGAAGTAAGAGAAGCTTTCTAGATGAATATTTATAGGTGCATATAAAATGCTGAATATCGTTGTAATGCAGATAGACAGGTAATGCCATTTTTTATGAATTTTTTTTTTATTTATATACAGAATTTTAATGTTTACACATCTTTCTGTGCCTAAAGTTTTATTTTTCTTCTCCACTCTTCTCTCTCCATCCAATCCATGTCCTCCAGTCCTCTTGCTCTCATTCCAGTTCTTATTTCCTGCATCCACGAGTTTCGAGGTCTTCCTCTCCTCCTTCTTCCAGGTGGACACCATTCCAATGTTTTCCTGGGTAATCTTTCTTCTTGCATTCGTCGCACGTGCCCATACCAATTTAATTGCTTATACCGTATATAATCTACTATTGAATAACCAATATTCATTTTTTTTCTCTTATGACAGTATTTCTTATTTTGTCTAATTTTGAACATCTTGCTGCTCTCCTCAAGAAATCCATTTCCATCGACATAAGTTTTTGTTGAATTTCCAAACTTCAGCTCCATATGTGACAGTACTTCTCACTATTGAATTATATATTTGTAACTTATTTTTCCTGGTTATATGTCTGTTCCATAAGACTCCATTCATCATTGCTGTTATTGCTCTACCTTTATTTATTCTCTTCTTAATATCACATTCTTGCTTATCCTCTTTATCTAATTTTACTCCCAGATACTCAAATTCTTCACATCCTCTAATAATACTATAATGTGGTCTAATATTAGCTAACATTATGTGGCAAGTCATTCACTCAGCCTCTTATTTCAGATAAATAAGTACTTTTATTAAGGGTGAATAATGTATTAACCTGTAATTATTATCAGAAGTAGGGCATATTTATATTCAAATGAATTGGGATTAAAATAGGAATTCATTGGTAACAAAAATTAAAATGATATAACCTACCACAAAATAATTTCATATGCAAGAAACAAAACACTAGTATCAAGCAATTAGCCCTCGGTCATAGACCTGGACCTCTGCTATTGTGGTGAACGAAACTAGTAAACATCATACAATGGAACCGTAAGCCCTTATACAATGGGGAAAAAGTCTGCAGTTTCCTTTGTTGAAAGGACTTACAAGCCTGCACCATTATTAAATTGTTATAACAATTCTAAGCCCAAAAACTTCATACAAAAGGGTGAGCAGTTGCAAACAAACAACTGGATTGTCCTAGGTAAACTGTGGAAAGAGTTGTCCCCAAGCCAAATTTAACTAGGACATGTCGCTAGCAGCAGGTGCCTTCTTTGGCGGCATAAGGTAGATGCCGACAGACGATAGCCGCGCTATTAAAGATTACTCCATTTGGTCAACGCTGGAAATTAAATATTAGGGTGCAACTAATTTAAAGGGAGCGGACGAGGCCACAAACGCCTAAGTTTAACACCCCCGACAACGCCCTCAAGATATAAAGTACCAATCAAAATTATAGTACCATATAAATTGTTTGTGAGACGCTAAGACTTTTGGTGGAAGGGACATATGTCGGCCAACTCAGAAATAATAAATATTTTTACTTAGCGGAAACCAGAGTCAGTTCGGTAGTCAGTAGGAGTAGCGACGAGCAAGTGTGCCAGTACCGCTTTCGATAAGCGAAATAAATTAAGTTACTAACGTGAGTGCCAGTAGAGACGGCACATCGCTTTTGTATAAGTTTCAGCGCTTTGTTGAGTATTATAAATATTGTTAATTCCGGTCACCAAATAGCCTTTGTGTAAATCCGTCGTCCAATACGACAATTGTAAACCTGAGTGACAATAAAAGTGCATCGATCAATTTCAAGACAGCACACCGGGCCTAATATATATATATCCCCAGTGAATATCCTTTCTCACGGATCCCCGATTAATCCAGTCTGTTTTAATTACCAAACATGAAATAAAATAAAATGAAATAAAATAAGACAAGCTTTCAAGATGAATATTTAGAGGTGCATATAAAATGCTGAATATAGTTGTAATGCAGGTAGACAGGTAATGACATTTTTTATTAAATAAATTTTACTCTCATTAATTGCAGTGAGAATGGACTGTGTGTGGGGATTTGTTGTGCTGTCGACACTGCTACACCTGTCTGATGCTCTACTGACACACACCGCGGGGAGAGAGTCTCTACTTTCGCGTAGGAAGCGGTACCTCACATTTCCAGATGGCAGCACTTTCTCGGTTAGTAAAAATCTTGCTCCTATTTTAATGTTTTTTAACCTGTCACATGGCTTTTAATGACAATACGATTAATCATCTCTCATATAACAAATAACTCTTTATTAGATCCCGGATTTTTAGGTTAAATATTTTTTTTCGATAGATATAAACCGAAATTAATTAAATATTGTGACACATTGTACAATCAGCTATTGATTTTCGCGGGTGACGACGAGGATAGTAGTCTCGCATTGGTTAAAATAGATTGGTGACACAGAGTACTCGAATAGAGGGAAGACTGAGTACTAAGCGCATGTCTCCACCCCTTGGGATACCTCGGTCAAAGAACATACTCCCAAGTCCCAGACTTGTCGTCCCTATCTATTCGCGTCCACGTTCAAGAGTTCTCGGCTTAAAACCAACACTTCAGGGAGAAGGTGTTGGAGTCGCAACTTCAGGGGAATTGCTGAGCTACATAGTACGTCAGGTCGCTCATTCTTGACGACCCCACAGTTGGTCCACGGGCTCCTCGAGCCTAGCCGGGAGGACTGCTGTCGCAGATCCACCGACCGTTCCCCTGTTCTACCTCCAGGGACGTATCCTGCAGCCGTTGTGAGACCGGCTAGGGCTTGAATCCTCAAGCCCCGCTGTGTGAGACTTTAGTACATCCAGGTGCTAATCTCTTGGTGACCCCACAGTTTGTCCACGAGCCCGTAGGCTTAGCCGGGAACCAGCACAGTTGTTCCCCTCTGCACTGGTCCGAGCCGTTCCCTGGTGTGCCCCCAGGGACGTTGTAAAGCAATATCCTTCCGCCATTCACGCAACAATTACTGTCACTTTTGACAGGGAGATGACGACACAGCAACAGAAGACTCGATACTTTCAGCCATTTTGTTTCATGAGAATCGACTGAAGTATGAGTCAAATGCATCATCCATATGTAATAAACTATTTTAAGTTGTAATTATTGATTAGGTATATTTTATAATATTTTGTAGGTTTTGAATATTATTATTTTCATTCACGAAGAATAACAAGTATATTCAGAGGACATACTTTTAATTTAATGAAGGGAACTACTTTTTCGCGTACATATTGCTTCTACAACGTACGTCGGTGTCCATGACCAATGAAATGCGAGCAGGTCACATGGTTTTGTTTTGATGAGGATCACTTTAAGAGAGAACAGGGTATAGTTCGCATGCGCATGATGTGGGAATGGAGAGTTCATTTATGTTCTGAGGTAAGGTAGGTATGTAACTGACTTGTGCTATCAGCGACATCATTAGGTTCTGTCGGATAGCATCTCTACAACAGTGTTGTCACTGTTAAAGTCCCAACCCCCGTTTCATAGAAAAGCCTGGCAAAGAATTTTTCACACTGATTACATATCATTTTTTCATTATTCCACAGAGGTAGAGGGAGATTTAAGCTAATTCCGTCACTCGGTTGAGTTGCACATCCGTAAATTCAGCTATAATGTGTATGTATAATCATTACAGATTGCGTTTTGCATCACAGACAGAACGTGGACAGAATTTGGTGATATTTATACATTTGGAATCAACTGGGCTGTGTCGTACGAACTTCCTAACGACACCGTGAAATTTGAAGATTCTGACAGAATTATTCCACCCTACAACTTCCGCAAACGTCGAAGCGAATTGTACTATCGACTGGAGGCAGCTATGGAATCGTAAGTAATGAATATACAGGGCAAGTCAAAATGTTGTGCAGGTTTTTCAGAAATTTATTATGTGAAATGTAATGAACATATAATATCGTGAGACATATTGTATGAAAGGTAAACTCTCAAAGTTTAGTTGTCCACTTCTAAAGTTCCGCGTTCACCCGCAAGATGTCAACAGCAGAGCAGTAAAGGAAAATGGCGTTGACTGGGGATCAGAAGTCTTTCTGTGTGCTTGATTACCATGTAAACAACTCTGTGACTAGTGTTCAACGACATTTCCGTACCAGATACGATAAAGACCCGCCGGATGGGAGATCCATTCGTAAGTGGTACACACAATTTAGGGATTCAGGCTGTATCTGTAAACGAAAATCGACTGGCCGTCCGTCGACGAGTGAAGAGACAGTCGAACGCGTTCGCACATGCTTCGTGCGGAGTCCACAGAAATCCACCTACCGGGGAGCGACAGAACTTCAACTACCACAAAAAACTGTATGGCGGATTCTCCGGAAACGTTTACAGATGAAACCCTACCACTTGCAACTGGTTCAAGCCTTAAAACCCGCCGATTATGCTTTGCGAGCGTCCTTCTGTGTTGATTTTCTCGCATTAATGGAAGAGAATGAGTTCCATGAGAGGGTAGTTTACAGTGATGAAGCGACTTTCCACCTTTCAGGAAAAGTGAATAGACACAATGTAAGGATTTGGGGAACTGGTAACCCCCATGCAACTCTGGAACATCAACGCGATTCTCCGAAAGTGAATGTCTTTGTGCCATTTCCCATGCAAAGGTTTATGGGCCCTTTTTCTTTCATGAACGTACTGTGAACGGACATGTTTTCCTTGATATGCTACAACAATGGCTCCTTCCGCAGCTTGAAGCGGATAGTCCAGATTTCATTCTGCAGTTGGATGGTGCCCCTCCACATTACCATGGTAGTGTTCGAGACCATTTGAATACGGCTTTACCACAACGCTGGATAGGCCGTGCATGTCAGGGTGATCAACAACTCATTTCATTGGCCACCTCGTTCACCAGATCTAACCCCGTGTGATTTCTTCATGTGGGGTCTTGTAAAGGATCATGTTTACGTACCACCACTTCCAACAACACTGCATGAACTGCGTGCCCGCATCACAGCAGCCATTGCTGATATCGACCCGCGGACTGCTACAGAAAGTTTGGCAGGAGATTGAATATCGGCTTGACATCTGTCGTGTAACAAAAGGCGCTCACATAGAACATCTGTGAATATTTAAAAAAAAACTTTGAGAGTTTACCTTTCATACAATATGTCTCACAATATTATATGTTCATTACATTTCACATAATAAATTTCTGAAAACCTGCACAACATTTTGACTTGCCCTGTACAATATTCTTGGGCATTCGATAAGTAAGAGCAGCACTGTTGTAAATCAGCGATCCTAGCGGTGACCATTGTAACAATATACTGTTGAGCAGTCTTTGTTGTACAAATCTATAATACTGAAAGTCTTGAAACAACAATATTTTATGAATGTATTCAGGGGTCCCCACCTAGGGGATATGTGGATGGCGACCACAAGGTGCCCAAGCTGAGCAAAATTATTGCTTCCACTTACTTGTGTTTTGCTCCTTCTTTCGCTTCTTATATATAAATTGGTATTTATTCCTGGGCATTACAGCCGTTTGTAGTAGGTCTCTTTAGTGTGTCCTTGATTTATTCCTGCAGGTTATGACGATAAAATGTATAGTTCACAGACGAAGAGAATGAAAGTTCGGGACGAAGAGGGACACGGGGAATTGCAAGCGATACAATGACATACTACCTGAGAATAAAGGAACACTTATGACTAGAGACCGGATGTAAGGGAAAATACCTATAGTTATTTATTATAGATATTGTAAAAGTGACTTCATATAAGTTCATACCTACGACCCTAGAGTTGTTTTCCATGAAGTTAATTTTGCCTATAAATGCCTATTTCAGCTTATAATGCCTATAAATGCCTATTTGCAATTTTTCTCAAAATTAACTCAGTATTTCAATGAAATCAATTGAAATGGACAAACTTCACTGCACAAATCTGTTCATAGAAGTTTTCAAGTGTTCTTCTTATAAATTTCCTTAGAATATATTAGGATAAGGGTGGCAATAACTCGGGCAACGCTAGCAGGCTAGTATGGTTTGCGTTTCTCGCCTCAATGTATCCCGTTAGGTTAAATATTGTTATATTTTCTCCACCTGGCACTGCATTGCCGTTAAGGTGAAATAGCCCTAAGCTATGTCCCATTGTTATTATTGCTCTGTCTCTAAGGCTTGGAGAAAGGCTCCTTTGTGCTTCTTTTTTAATACAACAGACTATTGCTAAGTGACAAAGAGGGTTGTAGATGGGCTCAAACTTTACTTTGCTCTGTCTCCGCGAACACTGAGGTGCTTAATACGGCATATTATATTTTGATGGTTGGTAATACTGAATTCAGTCTGCTTGTCTCTCATTCACACCAGACGTGCTTCAAAGGACAAAGTGGTGGCTGCGGCAGTGTATGGCTTCCTTTAAACCTTTAGAATCGTTCTTTTAAGGATGCCCTAAAGAGAGGACAATAGTAAAAGAGCAAATCAACGCAATTTCGTGAAAGAATTTGGTGGCGGGAAATTTCTCTAAGTGACGGTTCTCTGGGTCTCTTGTAAATTAAGGCAAAACAAATTCCTATAATGCATGCTCTGATATCTTCTGCATGGCTATTGATAGCATATATGTTTTATATTCTTAACGTAAGACTGTAAAAGGTCGTTTTGTAGTCGGCTTATTTTGTAAGAGCCCTCTTTTTATTTTTCGAGTGCATATATTAATGATTTTTTAGTGCACGATTTTTGCCTTGCCTATTTTGTAATTTTTTAAGTGCCTAACATCGCGTGACGTTTCTACTCATGACGTATGATACGTACTGCTTTCATCATTCAGCTTTATTTTGTGATTCAATATTCGTATGTTGCAGGTCGGGTGATAGTATGGCAGTAGCATAGCGTTATGAGGGCACTGTGTGAGACAGCAAAGCACCTCAAACCACGCTCAAGTTTGGTGGAGAGGAAATTCTTGCGCATTTTGTTCACGTAAGTTGCTATTAACAGGTTCATAATAATAAAAAACAGCCATGGATGCTTACTTTAAGAGATGAGAAAATATTACGAAAATCAGACAATTAAGTTTTTAGGAACATTTTTGGACCAAAGGGAGATGAACAGATAGACGAATGGAAAACAGGCCCCTAGTCTTCTCCATTCACCTGACTGTTGACCTCTCTTTTATCAAAAAATGTTCCTAACAACTTTATCCTCAAATACACGTAATCTACTTTTCTCCCAAAGTAAGAGTCCATGTTTTGGAGCCACAAAATATAACTGGGAGAATACAGTTCCATTCTGTAGTAATTCGCCTAAGGCAGGCTTTCACGCAATCATGCACTTTCATCCTATGCTTTTGTCAGCTTACTATGGAATTTATATGTGTTGTAGCTTCCCGTTGCTTTCCAAACCGGTGAAGGATGATAATGATAAGGATGATGATGATGATGGCCGGGATGATTTTCGGGGACCGTTTGGCCCTAAGCTTCCTGACATTTGTCTTACAGGTGAGGAAAAAATCTGGTAAAAAAAACCTCAGCCAGGAGCCTCCTCCGTCCAGGAAACGAACCCGGGCTCGCTGCGTGACAAGGTAGCACGCTACCTCGAGACCGCAGCGGTGGACAATAACAGTCATCTTAACATTTTTTAGAAAATTTGGTACGCAAGAACATTTGTAATGCACAGTAACACATTTCTATTATCTTCTTCTTCTTCTTCTTCTTTCTTTCTTCTTCTTCTTCTTCATTTCATACGATAGACCTAGCGGTCTGTTATGGTTACAATCCAACGTTTGAAGGGTCTGCCCAAAGATCTCTTGCCTGGTGGCTGGTAATTTAAGATCTGACGTGGTATTCTTGTTCTGCTCATTCTTCGTACGTGAGATTTCCAGTTGTTTCTGTATTTTTGCACATATTCCATGATTGATTCTGTTTGTAATTCTTTGAAAATCTCAGAATTCCTTTTATGGTCTGTTCTTGAGTAACCTGCAGTACGTCTCATAAATTTCATTTCTGCCGCAGTTAGTCTTTGTTCATCTACACTGCGAATTGCGCAGCCTCACTGCCGTAACATAATATGTGTCTGGCCAGTGTTTTATAAATGCTACTTCGTGTGTATTGCTGTACTGTGTTTGGTTTGAAAATATTATTTATAATTCCTGCTACTCTGTTAAATTTTATAATTTTTTGACTAAAATATTTTTCATCTTCGTATGTAACTTGCAATTAGTTTAACATTTTTGAGAGAAGTCAGTACGCAAGAGCATTTCTAATGCACAGTAACATGCATTTCTATCTACTTTTGTTAATAAAAAATATTTCAAGAATTCGTTTTAAAATTCCGGTCTTGGGTGTAAAAAATCCGAACTGAACCGTAAAATCTCACTTTCAACCCTTGTAACATAAATAACAAGGTCAACAGAATGGAACAAGCTTTCAAATGTTGTAATTGGCGGAAGAGGCAACCCTCTCCTTAGGGGCGAAATATAAGGACCCATCTCCGGGCGGTAACAAGGAGAAAATCCCTACAAAAGGTCTGAGATTGAGCGGAAGAGGCAGCCCTCCCACTAGGGCTGATATAATGGGAGGTTATGACGATGGACCTTAAGAAGGCAGCCCCTTCAATCGTCTCACCCTGTGAGGTGCCAGTAACACCTTCATGAGACAATCTACATTACTAAACGTTTCATCATGAAAGCAACCGGGACTGACCAATACGAAGTTTTTTTTTTGAACAATTCTGGCTTTCGTGAAACAGGAACGAGCCAACAGGCTTAATCCCTGGATGATGATGATGATGATGATGCTGAATAACAAGGTTTCTGTTTCAGGTTCCCCCTTGACCAAGTGGATCTTCACGAACCTGTGGAACACCACTTGTACGATCTGGCGCACAGAAAGGGTCTGTCCCGGAAAAAAGTGTTTCTAAACTCTACCCGACTTGTGTGCTGTCATTGGTAGACATGGTTGCTTGGAACTTAGCTTCCTAAAACACTTTTCACGTTTAGAAATTGTGTTGGTCGTACGGACAAATGGAAAAGACATGTTGTAACAATGTACTGCAAAATGCTGTGATAGAGCGATCACCAATGTTTCTCTAACACCGAGCAGGTCTGCAGCTGTTTTAAGTCAACGGCACATCCTGAATATCATCATCATCATCATCATCATCATCATCTTTATCATAAGTAATGCCACGAAGTGATTTCCAAATTTATCTAGATAATTTTGGAAATCAAGAGTGGCATTTGTTTAGGCACCTATTTAACGAATAAAATTAAGCTGTTTACTACCAAAACATTACTTATATAAAATTTTAGAGCAGGTGAACAGTTTTAAATATCAAGGTTTCAATTTATCACATGTTAAAAATTGAAGATATTAATGACAAAATAAATAAAATTTAATCTAATGTGTGGCACTATTAAAAGAACCCTTAAAAACACAAGAAAACAAACAAAAATTAAATTTTATAACGTAATGGCTGTTCCTGTGTTGATATATGGATCAGAATGTTGCACGATCACTAAAAGACAAGAACAAAGATTGGAAGCAGCTGAGATGCGATTTTTAAGAAATACAGCAGGATATACTCCGCTGGATAAGAAAAGAAATGAAGATATAAAAAAGGAACAAAATATTTACAAACTTACAGACAGAATAATTAAATATAGGAACGACTGGAAAGAACATATTGATAGAATGTCAGAAGGAAGATTTCCAAAATTATTCCTAAATTATAAACCGCACGGAAGGAGAAATGTTGGACGCCCACACAGAAGATGGTCTGAACAATTTTAACAATTCTAGCTTTCATGAAACCGGAACGAGCCAACAGGCTTAATCCCTGGATGATGATGATGATGCTGAATAACAAGGTTTCTGTTTCAGGTTCCCCCTTGACCAAGTGGATCTTCATGAACCTGTGGAACACCACTTGTACGATCTGGCGCACAGAAAGGGTCTGTCCGGAAAAAAGTGTTCTAAACTCTACCCGACTTGTGTGCTGTCATTGGTAGACATGGTGCTTGGAACTTAGCTTCCTAAAACACTTTTCACATTTAGAAATTGTGTTGGTCGTACGGACAAATGGAAAAGACATGTTGAACAATGTAACAATGTACAAAATTATGTGATAGAGAGCGATCACAAATGTTCCTAACACGGAGCAGGTCTGCATCTGCTTTAAGTCAACGGCACATCCTGATATCATCATCTTTATCATAAGTAATGCCACGAGAGATTTCCAAATTATCGACAAATTCACGACTCACGAAGTGAGGAGTGAATTTATCTAGAGAATTTGGAAATCAAGAGTGGCATTTGTTAGGACTATTTAACGAATAAAATTAAGCTGTTTACTCACAAATCATTATTAACTATAGTTATATTTAAAATATTTATATTATTTAATGTAAACGGCGATGTTTTGAAAACAAATGAGAAACGATAGGTACGCTTCTACTGCTTCTTTTGTTTATCACTCTGCAACCAGATCATACTATTTATTGCCAAAGGAACGCAATATTGTAAGAATGCTCTCTAGTGGAGAAAAAATGAAACACATCAATCTGTATATAATTCATTTTTTTGATGTCGTATGATGATAAATATGACAATTATATTTTCTCGAATATTTACCTGGGAAAAAATACATTTAAGAAAGTGCAAACAGTGGTTTCTTTTTTTTGTGGTATAATCAAGTGCTACAAATGTCTTACATTAACCCCACATGATTAGTGTGACATCTGCACTATATATACAATCGGTAGCCGTATTTGTTATAGGGTCAGTCACGTGCAAAATAACGGTCAGACCTGTTCAGAATATTAAAAAGGAGGAGCTTTGTTTAATATATGATAATCCTAACACTACGATAAATATTTCGTGAAAACACGACTCTGATTGGTTGTAAAACAGAAATCATTGAAACGTGATTGGTCATTGACTCCCATTTGGGGCATGAGTTAAATAGTCATAAGTAATGCCACGAGTGATTTCCAAATTATCGACAAATTTACGACTCTCGAAGTGAGGAGTGAATTTATGTAGAGAATTTCGAAATTAAGAGTGACATTTATTAGGACTATTTAACGAATAAAATTAAGCTGTTTACTCACAAAACATTATTTAACTATAGTTATTTTAAAATATTTATATATTTAATGTAAACGGCGATGTTTCAAAACAAATGAGAAAAGATTTGTACGCTTCAATTGCTTCTTTTGTTCGTCACTGCAACCAGATCATATTATTTATTCCCAAAGGAATGCAATATTGTAAGAATGCACTCTAATGGCGAAAAAATGAAACACATCAAACTGTATATTAATTAATTTCTGATGTCCTATGATTTATTTTTTCTGGAATGTTGTTACCTGGGAAAAAAATACATTTAAGAAAGTGAAAACAGAGGTTTCTTTTTTTTTGTGGTATAATCAATTGCTACAAATGTCTTTATATTAACCCCCGCATGCTCTACGTGTTGACATTCATGCACTATATATACAATCTGGTAGCCGTATTTCTTGGAGAGTCAGTCAGTGCAAAATAATGTTATGACCTATTCAGAATGTTAAAAAGGAGCTTTCTTTATGACCTATTCAGAATGTTAAAAAGGAGCTTTGTTTATTATTATAAACTTTAGTTGGTAAATTCTAGACGAAACACGACTGTGATTGGTTGTAAATAAAAAATCATTGTAACGTGATTGGTCATTGAATCCCATTTGGGGCATGAGTTAAATAATCATATTTAATTTTATTCGTTAAATAGTCCTAACAAATGACACTCTTGATTTCCAAATTCTCTAGATAAATTCACTCCTCACTTCGTGAGTCATGAATTTATCGATAATTTGGAAATCGTTCATGGCATTACTTATGATAAACTTTAGTTGGTAAATTCTAGGCGAAACACGATTGTGATTGGTTGTAAATAAAAAATCATTGAAATGTGTTTGGTTATTGACTCCCATTTGGGGCATGAGTTAAATAGTCATCATTATTAGGGATAAGATTTGTATGATTTAGTATGATATATGTTTTGGCGAGGCCTAAATTAAACAATTAATTAATTAGATCAAATGCAGGGCTAAGAAGACTATAGCAATCCCGAGCTAACTTCCAGTTGTACTGTAAATAAACTTGCATAAGGTATTACACCGTCTGTTTGGGGAACCGTGGTGCTACTTTTACCCGCCATATGACTGAATTGTGTACGAAAGTGTCATCGATAGAAACATTGTTGTCATCCAACTTCATATTTTACGGAAAATAAAGACTGAATACAAGGTAAGATGGTACCAATAATTAGAAACTTCCTCCATTTTTTATTTATTTATGACAAAAAATTATATATGGACCTACTTAATAAGATGTTTACGCTTTTTCCATGATTTCGAGGGATAATAACCTTTATTTACAATTTCATTACGAGCAGAATTTATGCTCCATGCTGACTCATCTGTAAATTCTGATGTTATTTTCATCACATCCCTAATGTCTAATTTAGGATATTTTTCACTAAACTGTTTGAAAACATTCAAAATAATTTGTTTCTCTCCGCTTTTCAAATTCTTTCCCTTCCGATGTTTTAAGAAATTTGTCAGAAGCGACCATTTTCAAACAACTCAAATTTCAACGCATTTTGCAGTGCGCATGCGTGAGAATAAAACTATGCTTGTTTAATGCGACACGGTTTCACTGATATAATAACAGTGACGCATTACAGCGTGCTCATAATGCATGCATTCGATTTGTATTATACTCGTATCTCCATCTTTATTACCTTCATCTAATATGCCAAACAACTATACAATCACATATCTTCCTATTCCAAATTCTGTACACACATTTACCAACTTATTTGTCAACGTGTTTTAAAAATGTGTCGGTTCATCACAATTTAGGCACAAAGATCACTTCTTTACTTTTGATACCACAGCACAGGACCTGTCTATACTCTGAATCTTACGCAATATATATGACTAGAGCATGGAACTCACTTCCCAGTCATGTCAGGGGCTGTCAATCGCTATCATTATTTAAATCCAAATTAACTGATATCTTAAGTTCGACACAATGAAAACATTAACTGCATAACAACTATATACAACATTCCATTAATAATCATCTAGGAAGCTACTTACTTTATTTTACATAATTTTAATTTTATTATATTCTATGTTTTTGTTAGCATTAGCTAGTATTAGATCACATCATCATTGTATTTTGTTTAGTCTGTATTTTAATATCTTAAAATTGTAATATGTATGTAATTTTTTGTATCTTCTTCCTTCCAAGTATTAGGCCAAGGCCTGTTACGATCTTATAGAAAATTTTCCCTCCAGCGTTTGAGGGAAATTCTCATATAAGACTTGAAAGCATAATAATAGTCCCTTCAATTGGTTGCTGGCCAAAGGAAGGCAAGACCAGTGATGGGGTTGCCATCTTATATAATTTTACTATTCGCTGGTTGAGTGGAAGAGAAGGCCTTATGGCCTTAACTCTGCCAGCTAAAATAAAGCATTATTATTATTATTATTATTATTATTATTATTATTATTATTATTATTATTATTATTATTATTATTATTATTATTATTATTATTATTATTATTATTATTATTATTATGTCAGGGACTCTCATTATTTAAATCAACTGACATCTTAAGTTCCACATAAGGAAAATTCTACCAACATAACAACTATATATTATCTACATATAAAAATTAATCTACGTAGTAAATTGCTATTTGGACATCTTAAATGTTTAAAATATGCTTTATTTTTATCTCTGTTTTTTTAATATTAGCATTAAATTATAGTAGATTCGAGCTGTTATTCCTTTCTGTATTCATTCTATCATTCATTTAATTTTAATTGTATATAATTGTATTGTATTATTACACATCTTTCTTTGCCTGTCGTCATAGTTTTATTATCCGCCTGCTTATTTCTTGTAGTCTTTCGAGTATTTAAAGTTGTCCCCATTATAGGTTACCAGCCTATAGTTGGGTAAGTCCAGTGGTGGGGTTGCCTCTTGGACAGGCATGCTTTTCTGTAGGGGATGCTCCCTTAGCCTTTGAAGTTTCTCCTTCTGCCTCTTATTAGACATTATTTTTATTATTATTCAATTTGACAGATAATTAATTGTTAATTATAACTATTATTGTAAATTTTTGTATTTATATGTAACATATGTTTGTCCTGGTGAGTGGAAGAGAAGGCCACATGGCCTAAACTCCACCAGGCTAAATAAATCTATTATATTCTAAATCTATTCTAAAGTAGATTAACATTGTATATTTTAGGCTACGTTTTAATAATATTTTAAATTGTATTAGTATATGAACATTTGTATGATATCATTCGCTAGTTGAATGAAAGAGGTCTTATTACCTTCTTAAATAAAACATTATTATTCATCATCATTCCTCTCTGTCCATCCACTGATCTTCCTCCATTCCTCTCATATTCATAACTCCTTGTACCCCTTCTATCCAAGTTTTCTTCGGTCTTCCTCTCTTCCTCCTTTCCATTGGGAGCCATTCCATAACAATTTTAGGCAATCTTTGCTCTGGCATTCTTTTGGCATGGCCATACCACTGTAATATTTTCTTTTCTATAATGTCTATGATAGTCCACCGCTGTGGTCTCGAGGTAGCGTGCTGCCTTGTCACGCAGTGGGCCCGGGTTCGATCCCCGGTCGGGGCAGTTTTTCTGGGTGAGATTTTTATCGGGGTTTTTCCTCACCTGCATGACAAATGTCAGGAAAACGGTCCCCGAAATCATATGGCCATCATCCTTATCATTATCATCATCATCCTTCACCGGTGTCGAAAGCAACGGGAAGCTACCACACCTACACAATTCCCCAGTAAAGCTGCAAGCATAGCATGAAAATGCTATGATTTCAGTGAAGGACCTGCCTTCGGGCAGAATTACTATGGATGGAATGTCTATGATATCCGGCTCCTCTTGTACACCCATAATTTCCCTTATTTCTTTATTTCGTATTCTATTCATTCTAGATTTTCCAGTTCATCTCCTTAAAATATCCATTTCTGTACTTAAAATTATTTTTCTGTTATTATTATTATTATTATTATTATTATTGTTATTATTATTACCATCATTATTATTATTAATACGAGTACGATAACTGGGGTTTGAAAATGCATTTACAAAAAATAATTATATGGGGTGTGGAGCAGAAAACGTAGATTTAATATTAGAAGATCAAAAGGGGTATACTAGAGGATGTGAAGAATTTGAATATCTGGGAGTAAAAGTGGATAAACAGGATAAACAAGCAAGTGATATTAAGAACAGAATAAATAAAGGTAGAGCAATAACAGAAATGATGAATGGAGTCTTATGGAACAGAAATATAACCAGGAAAAATAAGTTACACATATATAATTCAATAGTGAGAAGTACTGTCACATATGGAGCTGAAGTTTGGAAATTAAACAAATCCTTATGTCGATGGAAGTGGATTTCTTGAGGAGAGCAGCAAGATGTTCAAAATTAGAAAAAATAACAAATACTGTCATACGAGGAAAAATGAATATTAGATGTTCAATAGTAGATTATATAAGGAGGACTGTAATGGTATACAATTACAGTAATCCATAGGTCGTTGGTTTAAGACCGGCAGGGAGTTTTTTTTTAGAGAGTATTACTTTTAGCTCATACTACAATAGTATCGAATTTAAAGATATTTACATTTTTGTCTTATTTTGTAAAATATTAAAACTAAAAAATAAAAAATAAATAATAGTTTTAAAAAACTAAAACAACACGCTTTATTAGAAAACCGGAGTAAAAAATAAATAATTTTAATTTCCAACACGCTTGGGATAAATAATTTTACCATCAAACGCGTGGGGTGCTTTTTATGGTTTTTACATTTTCTTCTTAGAGACTTTACTTTTACCAATATCTGTTTATTATCAAATATATTAATTGATAAAGAGCACCCCACGCTTTTGATGGTAAAATTATTTATCCCAAGCGTGTTGGAAATTCAAATTATTTATCTTTTTTGACTCCGGTTTTATAATAAAGCGCGTTGTTTTAGTTTTTTTAAACTATTATTTATTTTTTATTTCAAAACTAATTATTACATAAATATAATATTATCAAAACAGTTTTGATACAAAGAACATTTGTATGAAAATGTCTAAACAACAATTACACTGATATTACTTGTTTGTTATCTATAGTTGACCTTATCTAAATAGAATACCTCGATTCGAGCCGCAATAAAATAGTTGATATAATATACAAGCGAAAGTGACAGGTACAAACAAAACAGTATCACTATCATTGTTGAGATATAAAACTAAACTGCTGGACGAGAAACAAGCGACTGTCATCCAGGTAAAGTAAATAACGTTAAAAATTGAGTTTCTTCTCTAGGGATATACATTTTGTGCGTAATTTGCGTTGCGTTTACTTATTGGCACTTTCCTTTCAATTTTCACTCACTCTGGTCCAACATATGCTCCTAAAAGGTCTTTCCTCATCTCAACAACTCTTGCATTGCTCCACATTATTTTTCGAATGTGGCCAACTTTTTAAATTTTCTTTACCAAGCCAATCACTTAATCAAGTTATAGATTATTATTATTATTATTATTATTATTATTATTACTATTATTATCATTAATATTATTTATTTTTCCCTTATCAATTTTATATTGTGTGGCTTATGTCTATTAAGTATCTATCTATTTTTGGGTTTTTAGCAGCTGCTGCCGTCTACCCGTGCCAAACCTCCAAAGCCTACGGTCTTGGGCATCTTCGATGCTTAGCCCTCTAGCTTGCATTACTGCCTTCATGTTTTCTTTCCATGTTAACCTTGGTCTTCCTCTTTTCTTCTTTCTGTTCGGATGCCATTCATATAGTTGCTTCGGCCATCGCTCATCTTCCATTCTTAAAACATCTCCTAACCACTTTAATTCCTTCTCCTCAATTCTTTCAATTTTGCTTTCTTCTGCTTCCATTATGTTTCTAATTTCCTTATTTGTGACATGTTCTAATTTAGACTTTCTGGCACTTCTTCGTAAATAATCCATTTCTAGAGCTATTAGTCTATTCTTGTAGTACTTATTGATTGTCCATACCTCACTTCCGTACATTGCAACAGATTCCACCAATGTTTTAACAATATATATTTTTGTGTCTTTCCAAATATGCTTATCCCACCATATGGAATTTAACAATGATATTATTTTGCTACTCAATTCAATTCTATGTTTTATGTTCTCTTTACCTATACCTTCGATGTTATCTATTAAGTATTATTAATCAATATGTACGGGGTGAATTATAAATATGGCTATACGTTTGATCGCGTTGTGTGATGAAAATATTACCATTACAGGAAATATCAAATTACCGTTGGAAAGGCAATTATTCAAATTACAACAATGGAATAAAACAAAACAGTGTAGAACTTACGTCATTAGTCAAAATGGCGTTGAATATGCAACAGCAAATTACAATTGCTGCATGGGCAATAACGTATGCTAATGATCGTGAGGCCGCAAGACGGGCAAGACGTGAGTTTAACCTAGCATTGCATCCGTCAACTGTGGGGAAGTGGAGAAAACGACTGCTGGAAACGGGAAGGATGCAGAAAATCAAACCTTCTGGAAGGCCTCGCATTAGCACGGATGCAGAAACAACGAAGATAATTGTGGAGGTGTTCGACGATAGCCCAAAAAATCAACCCGCCAAGCTGCACGTGAGCTTCATATCAGTCAATCGAGTGTGTGTCGTGTTTTGAAGCGTGAGAAGTAGGCTACCACCCCTTCAAACCGATTCGTGTCCACGAACTTAATGAACACGACCCTGACAGGCGGATGGAATTTTGTGAATTTGTTGTAAGGGAATCAGCAAACAACGAACATTGGTACAGAAAATTGCACTTTTTTGATGAAGCTGTTTTCCATGTGAACGGACATGTTAATCGACACAATTGTCACTATTATGGTAAAGAGAATCCTAATGTTACTGAGGAGACACGTTTAAGATGCGGCAAAGTCACTGTTTGGGCTATGATCGGATGGGAAGGACTGTTAGGAATGCGAATTTCGGATGAGACTGTTAATGGTGATCGGTATAGCGATATCCTTAGACAAATTGTCCTGCCGGTAATGCAAAGTGCTGAACATTAACAATGTTTATTCCAGCAGGATGGTGCGCCTCCTCACTATGCAATTGCGGCGAGGGAAATTTTGGATGATCATTTGCAAAACAGGTGGGTGGGAAGAAGAGACCCCATTGAATGGCCAGCCCGTTCCCCTGACCTCACAGCATGTGACTATTGGTAATTTAGAGAGCTGTAAAATCAAGCTCCTCCTTTTTAACATTCTGAATAGGTCAGACCATTATTTTACAGTAACCGCATATGGCTACCAGATTGTATATAAAGTGCATGAATGTAACCTTATCGTGGTTGCAGGAGATACTATAAAAAACATTTGTAGCAATTGATTATACCACAAAAAAAAACACTGTTTGCACTTTCTTAAACGTACTTTTTCGCAGGTAATAACTTTCCAGAAAAATATAATTTACATATTTACATCATAGGACATCGGAAATTAATTAATATACAGTTTGATGTGTTTCATTTTTTCTCCACTAGGGCGCATTCTTACAATATTACGATCCTTTGGCAATAAATAATATGATCTGGTTGTAGTGATAAACAAGGGACACACAATGTTTCTCTCTCTCTTTTTTTTTTTTTTCAAATATCGTCATTTACATTAAATATATAAATATTTTAAAATAACTATATTTAAATAATGATTTGTGAGTAAACAGCTTAATTTTATTCGTTAAATAGTCCTAACGAATGCCACTCTTGATTTCCAAATTATCTAGATAAATTCACTCCTCACTTCGTGAGTCGTTACTTAATTGGAAATCACTCGTGGCATTACTTATGATAAATTTAATTTACCAAATGTGATTTTAAAATGGGGAATAAAAGATGGGCATGAAAGCTCATTGTAGGAAAATCAGAGGGAAAACGCCCATTGGGCAGATCAAGATTAAAATGGAAGAATATTATTAACTATGATTTGAAGAACTTTATTATACAGGGGATGATAAAAAAAATTAGCTCAGGATAGGGATGTATGGTGAGCTTATATTCGCGCGGCCATGAACCTACGGGTTCGATAGTAACAGTTATATTTTAATGTGTTTTGAGAGCTAATAGATAGCATCTGTTAACTAACTCACTGGCTCTATCGAACCAGTAGGTTCATGGCAGCAAAGACATAAGCTCTCCATACATATCCCTATCCTTAGGTAATGTTTTCCGATCATCCCCTGTATAATCTACTTCCATCAATGTTATCCTCCCAACTCATTTTTGGTCTACTAATATGATGTTTTCCCACTGGTTTTCCTACAAGAAGCTTCCATGCCCCTCTTCCATTCAGTCAATAAAACTCTATTTGTATTAAATCAAATAGCATATCTTGAAAAAAATTAACATTCGTGTCAGTAGTGCCAAGGAAACAAAAAAAAACGATTCCCGGTCGGGACAAGCTTCCTGAGTGAGGTTTTTTCGGGTTTTTTCCTCACCTGTAAAACAAATGTCAGGAAGCTTTAAGGCCCAAACGGTCCCCGAACATCATCCGGCCATCATCATTAACATCATCATCCGCGGTGTGGAAAGCAAAGGGAAGCTACCACACCTATAATTCCCTAGTAAAGCTGCAAAGCATCGCATCAAAATCGTGTACAATTATTTATATATTTAATAAAGAATGGTTTATTTTTTTCACAGAAATAGAGTCAAATAATTAATGTTATGTGATTTAATAAACAATGGAACTACAAGAAACCAGCTTCCTATCAGATACGCCCAATAAGAAATCTAAATATGTCACCAGGGCTATAAGACCTCAGGTAAATAATTTAAATACTATTTTATCAATATATTTCCAGATGAATATATGACAAAATTCGTACGTATTTGAGGACACCAATCCAAATTGAAATCTTTATTAACTTCCTTTGTTTTTTACAGATACTCTCTCATGGGTAGAGTACGGAATTCCATGTAACAAAATATTCCGATTGAGGGTCTTTCCACTTTTCAGCGGTTGTCCTTTTACCAGCCGGCTGCTGAGCCTTCACATCCACATGTGTCAATCACAGAGGTAGATGATCCACAGCCAGTGTAGGGGTGACATGTGGTTAGCATGTCGAGTCCCCCAGCCGTTATAGCTGGTTCCTCAACCTTAACAAAATATAAGATTCCAATACAGATAGTATATATTATTCAATTGTTTGTGTGTGAAATCAAGATAAAAGACAGTCATAAGTCTTACTTCTTATAATAGTATTCAACTGTTTGTGTGTGAAACGAAAACAAAGGACAGTCAGAAGTCTTACTTTTTATAATACTATTCAATTGTTTGTGTGTGAAACGAAAACAAAAGACAGTCAGAAGTCTTACTTCTTATAATACTATTCAACTGTTTGTGTGTGAAACGAAAACAAAAGACAGTCAGAAGTCTTACTTTTTATAATACTATTCAATTGTTTGTGTGTGAAACGAAAACAAAAGACAGTCAGAAGTCTTACTTCTTATAATACTATTCAACTGTTTGTGTGTGAAACGAAAACAAAAGACAGTCAGAAGTCTTACTTTTTATAATACTATTCAATTGTTTGTGTGTGAAACGAAAACAAAGACAGTCAGAAGTCTTACTTCTTATAATACTATTCAACTGTTTGTGTGTAACACCAAGATAAAAGACAGTCAGAAGTCTTACTTTTTATAATACTATTCAATTGTTTGTGTGTGAAACGAAAACAAAAGACAGTCAGAAGTCTTACTTCTTATAATACTATTCAACTGTTTGTGTGTGACACCAAGATAAAAGACAGAACTCTAGATCGATCAGATGAAAGATATATCCAGAAATGGTGCAGCAGATGGAGTGAGCCGTCTTGCATAGATTTGGCAACGTATAGCTGACTTGACAAGAGACTAAGTTTAGTTCGTAATATCCAAAGTAACCGAAGTAAGTTTGTTGTGCTGTTATAACAGTGTTGCCATTACTTAACGAATGCCCTAGTGTTACAAATGCTACTACTCACACTAATTAAATCTGCACGTGCAAAAATATGCTAGGAATGTGCTGCCGTTTCTCTTCTTTCATTTACCAGTTGTACTGCATGTCCTTGTGTTGATTTGCCTTAAACCGCTCGGCTACGGCGCGGGATTTAGATATAGAGTACATGGATGTTAAAAAAGTTATTTAGACGACTGGTTACTAAACCTAATTTTGTAACGTGTTGTCTACAATATTTTATCTACGTTCAGAATATTTTAATATGTTGTATATTGTATTTAATGAAATTTATTTATTGCGGAAATTATAGCATATGTTTATAGAAAGAGTAATGTGGGCTTTGGAGAAAAAAAAAGACACGATAAACAACAAACAATGTTGTTATATTCTGCAATTTTGGTGCTAGTTTCATATGTGAATTTAAAGTAAAAATGAGTCGAGAAGGTGATTTTCACGGTTCATCAGGAAATATTACTCATTTGTGCAGGCGGCAAATATGTTAACTAACAAACTGTCTTTCTCTTTCTCTTCCTTACTGTGTTGCCACCTCCTGTCCTTTGTATTATATTGTTTGATTGGCAGGTAGAGCTGGCAAATATTACACATCCAAGTTAACTGTTCATGGGTGGAGGGGAAGAGTTTTAGCGCTAGTGTCGCCGATCTACTGAATGTGTGGAAGGGATGTAGGAGAAAACTGTACATCCGATCACGTATTGAAATTTTTCAACTTCAAATGTGGGGGGATAATCCCTAATCACGTGTGAAAGATCTTGACACGGTTGCCAAATTAGTCATTTAAGCACTGAACGCGCAAGCGGTCGGATCATTTAAAATCACAGTATTTGTCGTCTCTCCGTTACCAGTCTGACAATAAATCACAAGTGTCAACATGTAATGAGAAGGGCAAGGAAGGGACAGTTCATTCCTAGACGTAACCCCAAAAGTAACAGGGTTGTCAAGTTAGTCATTCTGCCACCGACCGCGCAGAACGACGGATCATTAAAATACATAGTATTTGTCAGCTCTCTACCTGCCAATCAAACAACATAATACAAAGGACAGGAAGTGGCAACATAGTAAGGAATAGAAAGAGAAAGACAGTTTGTTAGTTAACATATTTTCCGCCTGCACAAAACACTTGGATGGGTAATACTATGTATTTTAATGATCCGTCGTTCTACGCGGTCGGTGGCAGAATGACTAACTTGACAACCCTGTTACTTTTGGGGTTACGTCTAGGAATGAGCTGTCCCTTCCTTGCCCTTCTCATTACATGTTGCCACTTGTGATTTAGTGTGAGGCTGGTAACAGAGAGACGACAAATACTGTGATTTTAAATGATCCGACCGCTTGAGTGTTCCGTGCTTAAATGATTAATTTGACAACCATGTTAAGATCTTTCACACGTGTTTAGAGATTCTCCCCCCACTTTTGAAGATGAAAATTTTCAGTACGTGATCGGATGTACAGTCTTCTCCTACATCCCTTCCACAGATTCAGTAGATCGGCGACACTAGCGCTAAAACTCTTCCCCTCCGCCCGTGCGCAGTTAACTTGGTGGTGTAATATTTTAAAAGCAGTCCAAGATGAAACTATTAATGTACTTGCAGAAAAGTCAAGGAAAGTTTATTTATGTAGTTGTACGAAATCATCATTGTAGTGTCTTTTACGTTTTGTTGAACCTGCATTTTATGTTTTGATAGCGTCTTTTGTTAGAATATAATGTATAGGTTTTGTTGTCTTGGTAACAATTAACTATAAAACGACACTGATTGTTGTAATAGTAGATATAATTTTGTTTTCTTGTAGTTATATATGGCGTGCACTTTCTTCATTAATACCGCTGCATATGGCATGTCAATGGGACATTCTGCTGTATTACTGCCTCAAATTCAGGCAGAAAATAGTACCATTGTAATAAGTGAAGAAATAGGATCTTGGATAAGTAAGTACCATTTTTTTACATCTAGAATTTTAATTACATTGACTATTTAACACATGTCCCAAATGGGAGTCAATGACCAATCACGTTTCAATTATTTTTATTTACAAGCAATCACAGTCGTTTTTCACCTCGGTTTTATCAGTTTAATTTTATCACTTTAAAATCAAGCTCCTTTTTTGTTTTTAACATTCTGAATAGGTCATAGAATTATTTTTCAGTGACTGCAAGTGGCTACCAGAGTGTATATATATATATAAAGAAATTAAACATAGGCTCAATTCTGGAAATGCGTGCTATTATGCATTACAGAGACTCTTGATGTCCCAACTCCTTTCAAAAAAACGTTAATCTGAAAATACATAAAACAGTTATTCTCCCAGTTATATTATATGGATGCGAAACATGGACTCTTACTTTAAGGGAGGAAAGGAGATTACGAGTATTTGAGAATAAAGTTCTTAGCAATTTTTTTGGACCAAGGAGAGATGAACAGACAGGTGAATGGAGAATACTACTTAACAGTGAGCAAAATGATCTTTATGGGAAAACCAGATATAATAAGAACAGCTAAGTCTCGTAGACTGTGATGGGCAGGACATGTGACACGTATGGGGAATGAAAGACTTGTATAGAAGCTTCTTGTAGGAAAACCAGAGGGAAAACGCCCAGTTGGTAGACCAAGAATGAGGTGGGAGAATAACATTAACTATGATTTGAGGGAAGTGGATTGTACAGGGAATGATTGGAAAGCACTAGCTCAGGATAGGGATGTATGGGGAGCTTATGTCCGCGCGGCCATGAACCTGCGGGTTCGATAGTGCCAGTGAGTTAGTTATTCAGTTCTTCACATTCGCTGATGGTTTTACATTATGTAATGGAAATGGACAGTTAATGACAAATGAGGCAAAATTTAAAGTGGCTGAATTAAAATACCTAGGAACAATAATAATTACAAACAGAAATGAGGTGCAGTCCACCGCTGTGGTCTCGAGGTAGCGTGCTGCCTTGTCACGCAGCGGGCCCGAGTCATATCCCCGGTCGGGACAGTTTTTCTGGGTGAGGTTTTTATCGGGGTTTTTCCTCACCTGTAAGACAAATGTCAGAAAAACGTTAAGGCCCAAACGGTCCCCGAAATCATATGGCCATTGCAATCATCATCATTCAAATTCATCTGAGATTAAGCTTAGGATATGGGACTCTCCTGGCGCACCACTATCATCATCATCATCCGTCATATCATCGGGGTAACGTAACTCCGCCTTTGAGGCGCTCCAACCTCAGAAGTGGGTTACTAATATGCATTGCCAGGAGAAAACACCACGAATGTCGAAAGACAACCTGGGGCATTTGCAAAAAAAAATAAAAATAATAAAGAAATGAGGTGGAGAAAGAAATTAAACATAGGCTCAATTCTGGAAATGCATCATATTATGCATTACAGGGACTTTTGTTATCCCAACTTCTCTCAAAAACATTAAACTGAAAATGTATGAAACTGTTGTTCTTCCAGTTATATTATATGGATGGAATAAATAGACTAACATTTTGTTTCTCTATTTTCAGCAAGTGTGTATTCTATAATAGGTCCAATAGGATCTATCGCAGGTGGATTTTCTGTAGATGCTTTTGGTCGGAAAAGGACCCACATCATAGCGGACTGCTGCATGGTTTTAGGATGGATTCTGATTACGTGCGCACAAAATGAAAGCATGCTCTTACTTGCAAGAATTGTGGAAGGAACTGGATTAAGTGCTGCCGCAACGGCTAATACTGTAAGCAAATAATTATATATCTTATTACATCACAAATACTAGAGCATTCCGTAAGTAAAGGGAACACTGTTAAAAATCAGCGATCCTAGTGGTGACCCCAGTAAAACACCGTGTTCCAAAATGATGGACAGGGTTTCAAAGTTGATTAATTTCCCTAAGAACAAAACTTACATGTGATTAAAGAGAAACTCTTCGAGTTTTCATAATATACTTTATAAGTGTTCGATGTGAGCACCTTTTGTGACAAGGCACACATCTATTCTCTAGTCTATATCAAACCAGTTGATAGAGATCCTCCCTTCACTCACTCCACTAGCAGGTACAGGCAGCTAGTAAAGGGGAAGGTACTACTCTCTGTTACAAATACATCAGTCTTCTAAATTATGTTACGAAAATAAAATTATATATACTGAACTATTCAAAAATTTATAATAGTAATATAATATATAATAGCTATTATCAAAACTTATACCTATATTCATTCATGGTGTTCTGCTCAAGAGCAGGTCTTTCACTGCAATCTCAGCATTATCCACTCTTTCCTTGACTCAGCTTTCCTTTTTGTATCTGCATACAAACCATTTATTTTAATATTGTCTATCAACTGATGTATTTTTCTGCCTCTAACTTTCTTTCCGTTGACCATTCCTTCTAGAGCATCCTTCAGCAGGCAGTTTCTTCTTAGCCAGTGGCCAATTCAATTTCTTTTCCTCTTCTTTATGAGTTCCAGCACTGTTCTTCTTTCACCCACTCTGTCTAGCACATCTTCATTTCTTACTTTGTCTGTCCATTTTATACGAACCATTCTTCTCCATATCCACATCTCAAAAGCTTCCAGTCGCTTTTCCTCGTTCCGTCGTAATGTCTACGTCTCTGCACCATATAATGCTACACTTCACACCTATATATACTTTTTTCAACTTGTTTAACATCTCCTTTGTATGCATATTTAAATCCCAGCTTCTTCTTCTTCCTTCCAAGTATTAGGCCAAGGCCTGTTACGATCCTATAGAAAATTTTCCCTCCAGCGTTTGAGGGAAATTCTCGTATAAGACTTGAAAGCATAATAATAGTCCCTTCGATTGGTTGCTGGCCAAAGGAGCTTCTACTGTGTATAAACTATGTTCAAACGTATACCAAAACTAAAATTTATATATATATATACACTCAAACTTTTAACTGTGTTTTCCTTATACCTATCACACAATAACTAAGCACTAAGTATTACTAAAAAAATAATTATTATCTAAATATTTTTAAAAAAATGTATAATAACGATCTATTAAACGCTAACTAAACACTTAATTCTACTAAATAAATTATGTATTAACTGAATTTTCAAGACAATTCTAAAATCCACCACACTGCTAGAACTAAGAACAGTCTACTGAGAAAGACAAATGTTTTTTTGTGCTGTCAATACAATGTCAGTACTGAACTACACTATTAACAATAGATGGCCGTCCGCCGGTCTGCCGCCCCGCACTAAAACTGTGTGTTCTGTATTATATTAGTTATAGAAATCTTAATATAAATTCAAAGTATAACATAATAAGTCAGGAATTAAAAATTATATATCATATTTTTTACAAAAATCCTTTGAAAAAAGGATAATTATAATATTTTATTTTCTGGTTTTCACAGTTTTGGGGGAGTTGGTTTATAACTGGTAACAGCCACATTCCTAGCTTTGGTCTTGTTATTGTATGCATCTATATAGTAGTGGGGGTAGTAAAATGACGTCCCTTCTATCAGCTGCGTTGACAGATAATAGTCGATAGGCGAATTCCTCCCAAACCTTGGTCAGCATATTTGGAGTAATGGATTCAACAACAGCAACAATCCTTCTTCTCAAGTCTGGAAGGTCGACGAGAAGTGGTGGTACGTACACATGATCATTCACACACCCCACAGGGAGAAATGACAAGGTGTGCAATCGGGACACCGTGGAGGCCATCCGAAATAAACCATGTCATCCGGACGAGAATCGGCGTAATATTGCGCGACGCAGACGTCGTCGTATACGGTATTATTTGCGGGATGCAAGCGTAAATGCGTTCCTCTAGCAGACGAATATAACGGAAGAGGTTTTATCGCTGAGAATTCTGGGTAATTTCTTGCCAATATTGCGAAAACGACGACTTTCATGCATGACCAGTTAGTGGGTAGATAATTCGATCTTTGCACTTGCTCAGGGAAACTCAGCTCACCAGTGATTGGAAGTAATTTGAGTAGAGACTAATGTATTTGCATGCGGCCCTAAAAATAGCTTAAACCAGGCGCAATCGCTTGAAAGGCTCACACATGCTTTTGAGGACTTTGCCCCTTCCAGTGCCGCAGTTTTCAATTGGTTTGCGTAGTTTAAGTGGGACAAAACCTCTCTTGAAGATGAAGAGAGGAGTGGGAGGCCAGTCGATGGCAGTGACTGTGGAAAACATCGATGCTGTGGAGAAAATGGTGCGAGAAGACTCCCATATGACATATAGATATTGAGGCATCCCTCAGGATTGGACCGGGAGTGTTGCAAAAATTCTGCACATGTATCTTAGAGTCAGCAACGTGTCATCTCGTTTGGGGTCCAATAGACTCACTGAAGGTCCAAGAATCACTCGAGTGGAATAGTGTCGTGAAATGCTTCGGAGATTCAACAATAGGAACTCTCGCAGCATTTCTGAGTTCATTACAGGTGACGAGATCTGGATTTACCAATATGAACCAAATAAAAAGCGTCAGTCGTCGGTATGAGTCTTTCCTGATGATGATCGACCAGTCAAAATGACTAGACAAAACGTGGAGCAAAAAGTGGGTAGAAGAAAGAAAAAGAAAATGTGCTCACTTTCTTTGCTACAGGTGGCCATGTGGCAACAATGTCACTTGAACATCAAAGGACAGTGACTGCCCAGTTGTACACCACAGTTGCCTTCGCACAGGCATTCCAAAAATTGCGAGAAAAGCTCCCAAGAGCTGAACTGGGGGGCATCCTGTTGCAAAAAGAGATGGTGAATGAGAAAACTGAATAATAGTGAGCTGCATGGTATGTTTAGGATTCCAGATATAATAAGAACAGTTAAGTCTCGTAGACTGCGATGGGCAGGAGATATGGGGAATGGAAAACGTGCATGGAAGCTTCTTGTAGTAAAACCAGAGAGAAAACGCCCAATTGGTAGACTAACAATGACGTGGGGGAATAACTTTAACTATGATTTGAGGGAAGTAGATTATAAGGGAATAATTGGAAAACATTAACTCAGGATAGGGATGTATGGAGAGCTTATGTCCGCGCGGCCATGAACATACGGGTTCGATAGTGCCAGTGAGTTAGTTAGTTATGTGTTAAGCTGTTGAATACTTCTTTTTCTAGGTTATAGCAGATGAACTGTCAGATCCAGGGCTCCGAGGAATAATGCTGTGTGGAGTCTATGGCTGTATGTTTGTAGGCATTATATTAATATCTATATATGGTGCATTTTTTCACTGGCGAACTGCGTCCGGATTAGCTACTGTACATGCATTCATCTCTCTCATAATGTTCTGCTTCATTTGCGAAACACCAACTTGGCTCTTAAAGATGAAGCAAGACAAGAAAGCTGAGAAAGTGCTAAAATATCTGTGGGGACCAGAAAACGAAACACAGGTGATTATTTATGTTCGTAACTTCTTACGATCCTTATACAGGGTCATCGAAAAAGGTTGCAGCAATTTCAAACAATCATTGCTCAGGAATTATTTGAGATCCATCCATCCACAGTAATTCTGCTCGAAGGCAGGTCTTTCACTGCAATCATAGCATTTTCATGCTATGCTTGCAGCTTTACTAGGGAATTGTAGGTGTGGTAGCTTCCCGTTGCTTTCCACACCGGTGAAGGATGATAATAATGATGATGATAATGGTAAAGATGATGATAATGGTAAGGATGATGATGGCCATATGATTTCGGGGACCGTTTGGGCCTTAAAGTTTTCCTGACATTTGTCTTACAGGTGAGGAAAAACCTCACCGAGAAAAACTGCCCCGACCGGGGATCGAACCCGGGTCCGCTGCATGACAAGGCAGCACGCTACCTCGAGACCACAGCGGTGGACTTATTTCAGATATTAAAACGAATATTTTTTGTTAAAATCGCCTACTCATTTTTTTTTTAACGTAGAATGTTTATATGTGCGCTCCGTTGGTTGATCTGCAAACATTCAGCCGATATTCGATTTCGGCCCAACAGCGCTGGATCATCGCACGCGTGATTGTTGCAACATCATCAGTGATCCTTTGCCTTAAATGTTGCAGATCTCTGATCGGTTCAGTTGTACACAATGTTTTTTTACGTATCCCAAAAAAAAAGTCTAGGGGTGTCAAATTGGGGCTTGTAGGTTGCCATTGAATAGGGCCTGACCTACCAATCTATCGATCAGGGAATCTTGCATGCAGAGCGTCTCTAACTTGTTGAGAAAAGTGTGGGGGCGCGCCATCTTGTTGAAAGAATAAAGTTACGTTATTTTCTTCTTCAATTTGGTCTACCTGCGGGAAAACGTACAGTTCTAGCGTGCCTAGGTAAACATATCCGGTCCTATTCAATGTCCTCATAGAAGCCCGACTTGACACCCCTAAATGTTTTTTATGGGGATACGTAATATATATATATATATATATATATATAGTAATTCTGCCCGAGGGCAGGTTCTTCACTGTAATCATAGCATTTTCATGCTATGCTTTGCAGCTTTACTAGGGAATTGTAGGTGTGGTAGCTTCCCTTTGCTTTCCACACCGGAAAAGGATGATAATCATGATGATAAGGATGATGATGATAATGATAAGGATGATGACATTTGTCTTACAAGTGAGAAAAACCCCCGATAAAAACCTCACCCAGAAAAACTGCCCCGACCGGGGATCGAACCCGGGCCCGCTGCGTGACAAGGCAGCACGCTACCTCGAGACCACAGCGGTGGACGTTGTGTACAGTGAACCGATCAGAATCTGCAATATTTAAGGCAAAGGATCACCGATGCTGTTGTAATAATAACGCCTGCGATGATTCAGCGCTGTTGGGCCGAAATCGACTATTGGCTGGATGTTTGCAGAGCAACCAACGGAGCGCACATAGAAACATTCTAAGGTTAGAGAAAAGCCGTTTTGAGTTGGTGAATTTAACAAAAAAAATACTCGTTATAATATCTCAAATAGTTCCTGAGCTATGATTGTTTGAAATTGCTGCAATCTTTTTCGATGACCCTGTATTTATACGTATCTTGGCAGCGAACAATAAGCAGTGCTAACGTGCTCTTGCCTTGACTGTTCATCTCTCATTCTTATTTCTAAAAAGGGAACTGTCAATTTTTTTACGTTACAGGGATTGAGAACTTTGGCCGATATTCAAGAACCAAGCTCTCTAAGCCATGCTATCTCCTTCTTCTTCCTTCCAAGTATTAGGCCAAGGCCTGTTACAATCCTATAGAAAATTTTCCCTCCAGCGTTTCATGGGACAGCCCAGTGATCTTCGTCCACTTGGTATACAATTATAAACAGCTTTGGGGATCCGATTTGTACTCATTCTTTCAAGATGGCGTTTCCAATTTAGTTGGTACTGTTTAATATATTCCAAAATTGGCGTAGTCTTCAATTCTTTTAAGATATCGGTGTTCCTTTTCCGATCCCATCTGGTGTAACCCGCTGTTCTGCGCATGAATCTCATCTCACAAGCCGTTATTCTGCTTTCATGTTGTCTTTTTAGTGTCCATGCTTCACTACCATAGGTCAACACTGGTCTAGCCGAAGTGTTATATAAACGTAATCTGGTGTGTTTTTTTTTTTACAAGGGATGGTTTCATAACTTTATTAATAATTCCCAAACTTTTTATTACAACTATTCATTTTTTTCAGGGATATCCTTTTCATCCCAGATAGAGAGATAATATCCAAGATATTTAAATTGATTAGAGTCATGCTATCTCCGTCTTTCCTAAAGCTGACGCTCTCGTCTTTCAATTGTTCCCGGAATTTTTTCTAAATAAATATCTTGTTAGCACATGATGTTGAATAGATGAGCCAGTTAGAGTAGGTTCTGCATCACCCACATAATTAACCACGGAGTGACGGGCTGAGAGTCGCTCTTCACGGAGAGCTTGGTTCTTGAACACCGGCCTAAGTTTTAGGGATGAGTTGAGATGCCTAATTACGAAAACAATTATTCTTAAAACATTTTCCATCCTTGGAATGTACGGGGTGAATCATAAATGTGGCTATACGTTTGATCGCGTTATGTGATGAAAATATTACCATTACAGGAAATATGAAATTACCATTGGAAAGGCAATTCTTCAAATTACAACAATGGAATAAAACAAAAGAGCGTAGAACTTACGTCATTAGTCAAAATGGCGTTGAATATGCAACAGCAAATTACAATTGCTGCATGGGCAATAACGTATGCTAATGATCGTGAAGACGTAAGACGGGCAAGACGTGAGTTTAACGTAGCACTGCAGTCGTCGATTGTGGGGAAGTGGAGAAAACGACTGCTGGAAACGGGAAGGATGCAGAAAATCAAACCTTCTGGAAAGCGTCGCATTAGCACGGATGCAGAAACAACGAAGAGAATTGTGGAGGCGTTCGACGCTAGCCCACAAAAATCAACCCGCGAAGCTGCACGTGAGCAGTGATTTGTTTTGTTTTGTTCTATTGTTGTAATTTGAAGGATTCCCTTTCCAATGATAACATCACATTTCCTTTAATAATAATATTTTCGTCACAAAATGCGATCAAACGTATAGCCATATTTCTGAATCACTGATAATTGTATTAAAAGAAATACTGAATACTTTTTTTTTCTATTTTTTCAGGCTAAACAAGAATTCATCTATCTTAAAGCAAGACTTCAAATTGTAAAAGTCACAAGAAAATCAAAACAAGATGAAATATTACAAAAAATCATGCTGCTTTTAAAACCATTTGTTCTAAAGCCTTTCTTAATTATGCATTTTTTCAATGGAATTCAAGCTTTCTGCGGCATTAAGTTGTTCACATTTTATTCCATAGATATTTTATCTAAAACAACAAAATACGGAGCCGATGTTCTTGATATCTACTACACTAATATAATTATTTCAATTTTACGTACTCTAGCAACATTTATATCGTGCTATCTGATATTTTCAATTGGTCGAAGAAAATTAGCTTTTTTATCTGGAATTTGTTCATTTTTGCCTGCAGTAATTCTGGGATTCTTATTGCTTCCAAGCAGAGTAACCGATGTTAACAATCCTGCAACTTTCGAAGGTTATGTTATATATTTTCTAATTATTTTGTATACTGTAGGCATGTCACTGGGGTTCTTCATACTTCCTGGTATAATGATAGGAGAAACACAATACTACAAGCTTAGAGGTTTTTTATGTGGATATATTTATGCTACAAACGATCTGATTTTAGGAGGAGTTTCGAAGATGTATCCCTGGTTGATAGCTACAATTGGTTTACATGGTGTTTTCTTTATGTTTGGTGTATCGTGTGGTGTGTGTACAGTGTTTGTGTACCTGTTTGTACCAGAAACACAGGGATTGTCCTTACAACAGATTGAAGACTATTTTAAACAACCCAACATTTTGTGGATGTCAAGGAAAAATGTACCACGTGAAAATGATGAGTCAAATACAACAATTTTATTGACGTAATGCAGGGTATTTCATTTATAACCTCACGGGCGCACGGCGTTTTGCCTATGCGCGGTTGTTTGTGTCACAGCCGGCTTTGCTCCTACATAAACTCTGCACGTAAAGCAAGTATTAAAATCTAGGTACTTTAACAGTCCATGAGATATAGAAGAGTGTGAGTCGCAAAGGTAATATTTATATTTTAATTCTTGTTTTCTTTAACTTTGTATGTTATTTAAATACATTGTTTATTACTCCTGTTATTTTTGTGAAGTTATTTAACTTATTGCTGATATAATTTATTTTATTTTTATGATTATTTTTATGATTATATTATGATGATTATTATTAACACTATTAACCCTTAAATTGGCAAAACACGAATTTCTTCTGTTATTAATTTGAATGTGGCGGACCGCAGTGAAATCGGAATCTTGTGTAACTGTTATTGTTAGGTATATTTTATTATTATACATATATTTAATTTATTTCTTTTTGTTCGTTTTCTACTGATTTATTTAAATTATTAAATGAATTGAACCAACTGATGTATCCAAAAGGAAACATTACGAACTTAAGGGTTAATATCATTAATAACACTGAGCAATAAAAAATTAACTTTTTTTTAGTCTCAGAAAGAAAAATATGTGATTCTGATAGTATATTTTCTAGTGAATCAAATATGATACCGGTTTTTCTCCATCATTGAAGGTTTCCGAGAGACAGGAATTTATAATTTCAAACACTTTAATATTTTCTACATTCGTAACTACACAATATTCGAACATTCGGACTCACCTCGAAAGTAAGAAATGACGATTTTCTGCTATATTTCGCCTGTGGAGCATCCCTCTTGATGGTCCAACAATAATCAGCCAGCATATTAGGATTCCATTTGCCTTGATATCTCTTTTCCATAGCTGAAATCTCCTGAGTTAGCTCATTTCGTTTTATTTTACAATGGACAAATGGACGAAAAAACGTTTATTAAAAAAAATGTAAATCCATTTATTAAATTGAAATAAAAAAAAACTGTGGGTGATGGAGTAATTCCGAATACATATTTGAAAACACGATAAAAACTGCATTAAGTACAACTATTGGTATTCATGAGACAAAAATCATGTCGACCAGTGTTATTATTGTTTATAGATTTATTATTGCAGTATTCGTATAATTCAAGATTACCTACAGTGTTATGCTATAAATTTATAAGAGATGACAAAATTGCTGTATTCTTAATCACTATACTTGCCTACCATAATTGAGATAACTCAGAATAAAACATCTGATTTTAAAAATCTGCACATTATACGCCATCCAATCTTTCAGCGGCCAAAGTATATATTAAAAAGTGCGCAAATTACGAGAGCAAATACAGTATTTTTCTGTGACAAAGGATTTAACAGGTCTCTAAACGTAATTTTGATCAGCCGAATTCAAATATGTCAACAGTTTTTCCGTATCACGGACGGTTTTTTTTGGCAAGTTTGAATTAAATATTTATTACTCATTGAATTATATCTATTAGCCATAATTAGGGCAAGGCAATTAATGATTTTGCATCTTTTTCTTATGAAGGTTGAAACATTGCTTGCATATATAAAAATGTAAGTAAAGTAAAGAAAAGTGATCCCACAACAGGCCCAGAGGCCCTTGGGGTAGTAGGAGGTTAAGGCTCCCACTTTTCTAGACAATCGGCACTTTATGTCAGCCGGGTTGTCAGCCCTGCGTGACGGCCGTCTTTACCCCAGAACAAGCGTCTGGTACTCATTTCCGTTAGATGCTGAGTCGATCCCAGGGCCATAGTGCCGCCAGAGGGTTTGGGTCAGTTTAAAAATCCTGACCCCAACGGGACTTGAACCCTCGACCCTCCGGCTTGTAGCTCAGTGCCTTAACAACTATGCTACGGCGTGCCCCCATATATAAAAATGTACGGCATTAAAAAACGGATTAAATAAAAGCAATTTGTTAGGGCATTTTTTTTTTGCATTTTTTAACTTTTTTAGTGATAGGTAATTTTTTGGCTATTTTTAGGTCATTTTGAGCATTTTTTTACACTTTTCCGGAAGTCTGCGACCTTATTTGTATTTGATTTAAGATTTTTATTATAATTCAGTATAGTTACTTGTCAATACAATTTCTTGGAATTAAGTAGTTGTTTTGCTAACTACTACCCCTATTTTTCAAGGTATGTGCATAATGAACTTGCCCACTTCTAGGAATTTTATTCAATTTCTTAGAGCTTATGCTAGCTTCTACCCTTATTCTGATTGTTAACTGCAATTCAAAATTGTTGTAAAAGTGCACTGTGTAATTGAAATGGATTTTCTGCAATAAAAGGTACTGTAATATGTATGTTTTAAATACTTTTCTTTTAATATTTTGATGTTAAGTTAAATTTTATGTAATTCAGTAATCAAGTGAGTACTTAATCTAATAAATAGTATTTTATTGGCAATTTTAACTTTTTATTCGTCATTTTTTATTTTATTGGTGATTTTTTGCATTTTTTATTTTGCATTTTTTACCAATTTATAAGTTATTAAATGCCTTGCCCTAGTCATAATCCTTGAAACTGCTGTAGGAAAACTACAGAGGCTTGATACGATATGAATTCTACATTTAAAACGGTTTAAAATAAATAAGCAGCTACTGAGATACCTTACGATCTCTATTTCTTCCTCCGATTAACAAGAAATGAACGGTGAGTTAATTGGCGTTTGTAGTTCTGCCAAAGATTTTCTCTTACAAAACACCAACAATAGTCGGCAATCATGGAGACATCTCATCGACCTGGGTACCTTGTTTCCATCTCTTTTACATCTTGATGGAATCTCTCGCCATGTTCTTCACTTACTTACTTATTTACTCACTGGCACTATCGAACTCGTAGGTTCATGGCCGCGCGGACATAAGCTCTCCATACATCCCTATCCTGAGCTAATCCTTTCCAATCATTCCCTGTATAATCTACTTCCCTCAAATCATAGTTAATGTTATTCTTCCACCTCATTCTTGGTATGTTCTTCACTTAGTGCTCCTAAATTCTCTGGAAAATGTTGAAGATAAGAATTGACAGTTAAATATACATTAAATGTAGCAATGTAAATTTCATGTACAAACAACAATAATAATACTTACGATAATAATAATAAATATAATAATAATAATAATAATAATAATAATAATAATAATAAATAATAAATATTATTATTATTATTATTATTATTATTATTATTATTATTATTATTATTATTATTATTATTATTATTATTATTATTATTATTATTATTATTATTTATTATTATTATTATAAATATGATAAATTATACGAGAAACACCAATTAATATATGTATACCTTACACTGGGTAATAATGAAGTCGAGGTTAGAGCAAATATAAATTTAGATTTCTTTTAAAAGATGCCAATGTCCGGCAGCCCCTTATTTCTTGTGGTAGGGAATTCCAGTTGCGAGAAGTGGAGATGGTATATGACATGGAGTGATGTGATGTCCTATGTTGCGGTATATTAAGCAAGAGACTATGTTGTGATCTTGTGTTTAAGTTATGGTTTGAGGATAGATACTGGAAACAGGATGATAAATAATTGGGAATCGAGGTATGTAGGATCTTAAATAATGCATGCATTCGATTTCTATTATATCTCCATCTTTATGGCCAGGTGTTTCCATAATTCCAGCTATTACCGTCATCTAATTTACCGAACAACTATACTTACTTACTTACTTACTGGCACTATCGACCCCGTAGGTTCATGGTCGCGTGGACATAGGCTCTCCATACATCCCTATCCTGAGCTAATGCTTTCCAGTCATTCCCTGTATAATCTTCTTCCCTCAAATCATAGTTAATGTTACTCTCCCACCTCATTCTTGGTCTACCAACTGGGCGTTTTCCCTCTGCTTTCCTACAAGAAGCCTCCATGCAAGTCTTTCATTCCCCATATGTGCAATATGTCCTGCCCATCGCAGTCTACGAGACTTAACTGTTCTTATTATATCTGGCTTCCTATAAAGACCATGTAGTTCATTGTTTATGTAGTCTTCTCCATTCACCTATCTGTTCATCTCTCTTTGGTCCAAAAATTTTCCTAAGTACTTTATTCTCAAATACTCGTAATCTCCTTTCCTCCCTTAAAGTAAGAGTTCATGTTTCGCACCCATATAATATAACTGATAGAATAATAGTTATATATATTTTCAGTTTAACGTTTTTTGAAAGGAGTTGGGACATCAAGAGTCTCTGCAATGCATAATAGCACGCATTTCCAGAATTGAGCCTATGTTTAATTTCTTTGTGCATCTCATTCCTATTTGTGATTATTGTTCCTAGGTATTTAAATTCAGCCACTTCCTCAAAATTTCCCTCATTTGTCATTAGCTGTCCATTTCCATTATATAATGTATTTCTACGTGTGACCATATATTTAGTTTTATTGATATTTACTTCCAGTCCTAATTTCTTAGTGTTACTCAATAGTGTGTTCGTGCTGACCGAACAACTATACCGACACATATCTTCCTATTCCAAATTCTGTACACACATTTACCAACTTGTTTGTCAACGTGTTTTAAAAATGTATCGGTTCATCACAATTTAGGTACAAACATCACTTCTTTACTTTTGATACCACAGCACAGAACATATCTATACTCCGAATCTTACACAATATCTATGACTAGAGCATGGAACTCACTTCCCAGTCATGTCAGGGACTGTCATTATTTAAATCAACTGATATCTTAAGTTACACACAATGAAAATTCTACCTGCATAACAACTATGTATTATCTACATATAAAAATTAATCTACGTAGTAAATTGCAAATTGCATATCTTAAACGTTTACAATATGTTTTATTTTTATCTTTGTTTGTTTTTAAATATTAACATTAAAGTAGATTACCATTGCATATTAGTCCACCGTTGTGGTCTCGAGGTAGCGTGCTGCCTTCTCACGCAGCGGGCCCGGGTTCGATCCCCGGTCGGGACAAGTATCCTGGGTGAGGTTTTTTTCGGGGTTTTTCCTCACCTGTAAGACAAATGTCAGGATTCTTTAAGGCCCAAACGGTCCCCGAACATCATCTGGCCATCGTTATCATCATATTCACCTCATTAGACTAAGTTTAAGATTAAGGCCTCTCCTGGCGCATCATTACCCATCATATCATCGGGCAGCGTAACCCCGCCTTTAACCCTTTAATTGGCAAAACACTGACTGGACTGACTGGATAAGGCAAAGTCTAGCTTCGCCCAGTGTGCTGCGTATGTTAGAACCCACTAGGGCTCTTTGGCAGCTAAGTTAATAGTGGCTATCATTACGGGGTTGTAGTTCACTTAACCCGAGCCTATTTGGCGGCGCTAGCGTTTGTGTGCAAATGGTGATGAAATTTGGACAGAGATAGGGATGTGATGACCTGAAGCAGGACATCAGAAACCACAATGCTTTCAAGCCGAGAGTCGGAAATCCGGCATTGTGGAATGAGCCACGCTACTCCAGGTGAGAGCACATCGCCAAATCTCTGGCTGGATTTAATGAGGAGTAAATCGGATGAATATGTTTCTATGTACAGCACGCCACTGGGACAAGCGTCCCATACTGCGTACCATAAAATTTGTATGCAAAGATGTAAATTTGTGCATCTTGCTTACATTTTCAGTTATCATGGCATCAATATGGGGAAGTTGCGCTACGTTGTGTAGGTCTGTCATCCTTGTGAAACGCGGTGCTTGAAAAATTATTTTCAAACACTTATTCTGTATAATTTGTATTCTTCGTTTATGCTGTTTTGCGAGGATGCTCCAGGCCTCACATCCGTACAGTAGCTTGGCAAAACACAAATTTCCTCTGTTAGTTATTTGAATGTGGCGGACCGCAGTGAAAACGGAATCTTTTGCAACTTTTATTATTAGGTATATTGTATAATTAGACACATATTTAAGTGGTTTCTTTTTGTTCGTTCTCTTCTGATTTATTTAAGGTAGCCGAGTGGTTAAGGTAGGAAGCCTTGGCGCAGAGCTACGGGACTTGCGCTGGTTCGAGTCTCCATGGGGGAACACATTTTTTCATGATATTTCGGCCAGTATGGGACCGGTGCCCACCCAGCATCGTGAGACAATTGGGTAGCTACAATAAGTAGCGGCTCCAGGTTGAGGAACCAACTATAACGGCTGGGGGACTCGACATGCTAACCACATGTCACCCCTACACTGGCTGTTGATCATCTACCTCTGTGATTGACACATGTGGATGTGAAGGGCCAGCAGCCGGCTGGTAAAAGGGCAACCGCTGAAAAGTGGAAAGACGCTCAATCGGAAAATTAATTGAACCAACTGATGTATCCAAAAAGATACATTACGAATTTAAGGGTTAAGGTGCCCTAACCTCAGAAGTGGGTTACAATACGTCAATGCCAGGAGAGAATACCTGAAATGTTGAATGGTAAACAGGCGGCATTGAACAAAAAAAATTGTATATTTTAGGCTACGTTTTAATAATATTTTAAATTGTATTAGTATATGAACAATTGTATGATATCATTCGTTAGTTGAATGAAAGAGAAGGCCTTATTACCTTCTTGAATAAAATATTATTATTCTTCATCATCTTCCGGTATCGTGGCAGCTGCCGCCGTCTTCCGGAATCCAAACGCCATTCCTCTCTGTCCTTCCATTGATCCTCCTCCAATTCTCTGAAATTCATAGCTGCTTGTACCACTTCGATCCAAGTTTTCTTCGGTCTTCCTCTCTTCCTCCTTTCCATTGGGAACCATTCCATAACAACTTTAGGCAATCTTTGCTCTGACATTCTTTTGACATGGCCATACCACTGTAATCTTTTATTTTCTATAATGTCTATGATGTCCAGCTCCTCTTGTACACCCATAATTTCCCTTATTTCTATACTTCGTATTCTATCCATTCTAGATTTTCCAGCTGATCTTCTTAAAACATCCATTTCTGTACTTAAAATTCTTTTCATTTCCCTGGTAGGAATTTGCCAGACTAAGAACTGGAATGAGAACAAGAGCACTGGAGGACATGGAGTGGATGGATAGAGCCGAATGGAGAAGGAAAATTAAACTTTAGGCACAGAAAGATGTGTAAACATTAAAAATCTGTATATAAATAAAATAAATTATTATTATTGCTATTATTACTATTATTATTATTATTATTATTATTATTATTATTATTATTATTATTATTATTATTATTATTATTATGTCCACCGCTGTGGTCTCGAGGTAGCGTGCTGCCTTGTCACGCAGCGGGCCCGGGTTCGATCCCCGGTCGGGACAGTTTTTCTGGGTGAGGTTTTTATCGGGGTTTTTCCTTACTGGTAAGACAAATGTCAGGAAAACTTTAAGGCCCAAACGGTCCCCGAAGTCATATGGCCAACATCATCATCATCATCATCATCATCCTTCACCGGTGTGGAAAGCAACGGGAAGCTACCACACCTACAATTCCCTAGTAAAGCTGCAAGCATAGCATGAAAATGCTATGATTGCAGTGCAGGACCTGCCTTCGGGCAGAATTACTATGGATGGATTATTATTATTGTGATTATTGTGATTATTGTTATTATTATTGTTATCATTGTTATTGTTATTACTATTGTAATTATTATTGTTATTATTATTGTTATTATTACTGTTATTATTATTGTTATAATAATAATAATTATTATTATTATTATTATTATTAAATTTCCTTAAATATATAATGTAATTGATTGCTATAAAAATAAATGAATACATTATTTTGTTAAGTCTTTTTTATACATATTTGGACATTTTTACATGACAGAAGTTATTTGAACGCTATACCAATTTGGTGCACTAATTAGCCCATTTCCCCACACTAACTTGCCCAAACTAACACTAACTTGCCCACTAATGTAGGTGGACTCCTGGGATATATTCATTCAAAATATCTCTGCAGGCGGAAGAATCACGAAGTTCTGTTTGTTGCTACACGTGACGTCACATAAGGCAGTGCATACTGTCAGCGTCTCACGTCCCATTCCCCTCTGCACTCTTAGATAGCAGTGTCACGTGTTCTATTCCTGCATAAACACGACTGCAGTACCCTCCATCAACAACTGCGCTTACTCCTTAATAATCCCCTTATATGTGCCGCTGTGGTCTCGAGGTAGCGTGCTGCCTTGTCACGCAGCGGGCCAGGGTTCGATCCCCGGTCGGGGCAGTTTTTCTGGGTGAGGTTTACGCAGCGGGCCCGGGTTCGATTCCCGGTAGGGGCAGGTTTTCTGGGTGAGGTTTTTATCAGGGTTTTTCCTCACCTGTAAGACAAATGTCAGGAAAACTTTAAGGCCCAAACGGTCCCCGAAATCATATGCCCATCATCATCCTTCAAAATTAATTGTATATAGGCCTAAGTAGTATTAAGAACATACATAATTCATATATATATCTTCTTCTTCTTCCTTCCAAGTATTAGGCCAAGGCCTGTTACGATCCTATAAAAAATTTTCCCTCCAGCTTCTTCCGGAAAATTCTCGTATAGGCACCGAATAAAAAAAAAACATAGAAGTATGAGGTAAGAAGAAATCACGATTCATTAAATTATTATTAATTGAACCTCATAATGTTAAAAATTCCCAAATTTAATATATAAACCGAATAATTTAATTGGATTACCCATGTTTTTTTTTTATTTTCCGTGCATGTCTCGGTCCGAATTAACATGGATAATCAGGAGTTTGCTATAATACATATTTTTCCTTGAATACTGCATATATATATAACATAAATCATATATATAGTTGACGTTATCTAAATAGAATACCTCGATTCGAGCCGCAATAAAGTAGTTAATATAATATATAAGTGAAAGTGACAGGTACAAACAAAACAGTATCACTATCATTGTTGAGATATAAAACTAAACTCCTGGACGAGAAACAAGTGACTGTCATCCAGGTAAAGTAAATAACGATAAACTTACTTACTTACGCACTGGCACTATCGAACCCGTAGGTTCATGGCCGCGCGGACATAAGCTCCCCATACATCCCTATCCTGAGCTAATGCTTTCCAATCATTTCCTGTATAATCCACTTCCCTCAAATCATAATTAATGTTATTCTCCCACCCCATTCTTGGTCTACCAACTGGGCGTTTTCCCTCTGCCTTTCCTACAAGAAGCTTCCATACAAGTCTTTCATTCCCAATACGTGCAACATGTCCTGCCCATCGCAGTCTACGAGACTTTTTCAAGGTGTAGGAATTCACCTGAAGTGAAAATTTAAAAATCGCTCTACCGGTCACATTTTCGAACTCAGTACATCCTATTAAAATAAACTAAGTTAGGTATTGTCAAAAAATGAGTGAAATCCGACAATTAGAAGTGGGGGTTTACTTGATACACGAAATTAAAAACTGCCCAAACGACTGGACAGATTTTGATTTAAAAAATTGTGTGTGTTTGAGTGGGTCCCTGGATACTTTAGATTCACAACTGGACTCGATAAGTGGTGCTGCGATTGGGTTATATGCATTTTTTACATCAGATGTGTAGTCATCTGCATTATCGACATATTCCGCGCGAAAACTATGCATGCTTCTTGAGCCACAACACATGGCAGTGAGGAGTTTTCTTGCGAACTTATTCAATGATATCTAATTACATCTTAATTGGTGAATTTTATGGTAAAAGTAGTAACATATTTTTAACGTCCGGCACGAGAATTGAACGATCGGGCAGGACAATATCTGCCGGGTCCGCTAGTTATATATCCATCCATCCATAGTAATTCTGCCCGAAGGCAGGTCCTTCACTGCAATTATGGCATTTTCATGCTATGCTTGCAGCTTTTCTAGGGAATTGTGCGTGTGGTAGCTTCCCCTTGCTTTCCACACCAGTGAAGGATGGCGATGATGATGATGATGGCCTTATGATTTCGGGGGCCGTTTGGGCCTTAAAGTTTTCCTGACATTTGTCTCACCCAGAAAAACTGCCCCGACCGGGGATCAAACCCGGGCCCGCTGCGTGACAAGGCAGCACGCTACCTCGAGACCACAGCGGTGGACATACATATATAATTTAACCGTGGTTCATGGCCGTGCGGACATAAGCTCTCCATACATCCATATCCTGAGCTAATGCTTTCCGATCATTCCCTGTATAATCTACTTCCCTCTAATCACAGTTAGTTATTCTCCCACCTCATTCTTGGTCTATCAACTGGGCGTTTTCCCTCTAGTTTTCCTACAAGGAGCTTCCATGCACCTCTTTCATTCCCCAATCGTGCCACATGTCCTGCCCATTTCAGTCTACGAGACTGCACCATCATCATCATCATCCACTGTGTGGACAGCAAAGGGAAGCTACCACACCTATAATTCCCTAGTAAAGCTGCAAAGCATCGCATCAAAATCGTGTACAATTATTTATATATTAATAAACAATGTGTTTTTTTTTCACAGAAATAGAGTCAAATAATTAATGTTATGTGATTTAATAAACAATGGAACTACAAGAAACCAGCTTCCTATCAGATACGCCCAATAAGAAATCTAAATATGTCACCAGGGCTATAAGACCTCAGGTAAATAATTTAAATAATATTTTATCAATATATTTCACGATGAATATGTGGCAAAATGTGTACACATTTGAGTACACCAATCCAAATTGAAATCATTATTAACTTCCTTTGTTTTTTACAGATACTCTCTCATGAGTACAGTAAGGATTTTTATGTAACAAAAGATAAGATTACAATACAGATAGTATATATTATTCAACTGTTTGTGTGTGAAACAAAAAAAAGACAGTCAGAAGTCTTACTTCTTATAATACTATTCAAATGTTTGTGTGTGGAACCAAAACAAAAGACAGTCAGAAGTCTTACTTCTTATAATAATATTCAACTGTTTGTGTGTGAAACGAAAACAAAGGACAGTCAGAAGTCTTACTTCTTATAATACTATTCAATTGTTTGTGTGTGAAACCAAAACAAAAGACGGTCGGAAGTCTTACTTATAATACTATTCAACTGTTTGTGTGTGAAACCAAAACAAAAGACGGTCAGAAATCTTACTTCTTATAATGCTATTCAACTGTTTGTGTGCGAAACCCAATATCAAAGACTGTCAGAAGTCTTACTTCTTATAATACTATTCAACTGTTTGTGTGTTAAACAAAAACAAAAGACAGTCCGAAGTCTTACTTCTTATAGTATTGTGCAACTGTTTGTGTGTGAAACCCCAAAACAAAAGACTATCAGAAGTCTTACTTCTTATAATACTATTCAACTGTTTGTGTGTGAAACAAAACAAAAGTACTATCAGAAGTCTTAATTCTTATAATACTATTAACTGTTTGTGTGTGATACCAAAACAAAAGACTATCAGAAGTCTTACTTCTTATAATACTATTCAACTGTTTGTGTGTGAAACCAAAAACAAAAGACTATTCAGAAGTCTTACTTCTTATAGTATTATTCAACTGTTTGTGTGTGAAACCAAAACAAAAGACTATCAGAAGTCTTACTTCTTATAATACTATTCAACTGTTTGTGTGTGAAACCAAAACAAAAGACTATCAGAAGTCTTACTTCTTATAATACTATTCAACTGTTTGTGTGTGAAACCAAAACAAAAGACTATCAGAAGTCTTACTTCTTATAATACTATTCAACTGTTTGTGTGTGAAACCAAAACAAAAGACTATCAGAAGTCTTACTTCTTATAATACTATTCAACTGTTTGTGTGTGAAACCAAAACAAAAGACTATCAGAAGTCTTACTTCTTATAATACTATTCAACTGTTTGTGTGTGAAACCAAAACAAAAGACTATCAGAAGTCTTACTTCTTATAATACTATTCAACTGTTTGTGTGTGAAACCAAAACAAAAGACTATCAGAAGTCTTACTTCTTATAATACTATTCAACTGTATGTGTGTGAAACCAAAACAAAAGAACAGCCAGAAGTCTTACTTATTGCAGTACTATTCAACTGTTTGTGTGTGAAACCAAAACAAAATACTATCAGAAGTCTTAGTTCTTAAAATACTATTCAACTGTTTGTGTGTGAAACCAAAACAAATACGGTCAGAAGTCTTACTTCTTATAATACTATTCAACTGTATGTGTGTGAAACAAAAACAAAAGAACAGCCAGAAGTCTTACTTATTACAGTACTATTCAACTGTTTGTGTGTGAAACCAAAACAAAATACTATCAGAAGTCTTAGTTCTTAAAATACTATTCAACTGTTTGTGTGTGAAACCAAAACAAATACTGTCAGAAGTCTTAGTTCTTAAAATACTATTCAACTGTTTGTTTGTGAAAGCACGTTACCGTCAGCATTAAAAATGTCTCTTAGGTGCGTATCCCAAAATTAAGGTATGCAGTTTAGGTTTCCACTCACTTACTAAACTTTCGCCCACATCATTTAATTTCCCGCAAATTTCATTCCACAGTACATTGTGTTGTCTATTACAACTGTCCAGCCAACCTGAAGATGCCTTGAGATCGTTATTCTCTAGGGATTTAGCAACAGCTAGAGCTTGGCTTTGGAGCATCGGTCCGGAAATTTGGAGATTTTTGATCGTGCACTTGTAAAACACTCCCACAGTACTTCTTTGATTTCTTCATTTATTTTATTTATTTATCTATGCTTTTCTCTTCGTTGATCACTTCCTTGCATCCGTTCATTATTTTTTCTTTGTGTTTTAAAATCTGATAAATTTGGGTTCTTCCGCATTTAAATTTTGTCATTATTTCGCGTACTGAGAGTTTGGTTTTCTTTATCTTCAGTCATTTCCACGTTTTCGTTTAATGGCAATGATACATACGATTTGGCCATCTTTATTCCGGAAATTCAGAACGCTGCCTGTGGAATATACGTACACAATCGGTCTCAGATCTTAAACTAATTTATGATTTTACAGTGCACTGGTTATTTGTAACACAGATGTCACACACCAGATATTTGTTAAACGAACCCGTATTTTGCATAACGGGTGTGCAGTGAGGTCGAAAGAACATGTAGAAGATCTACGTCACCCGCCGGCAGGAATCATCCCTTATTGTTATTTAGCCTAACGGGAATTCAATGAAGTAGAAACTAATTTATTTCTCTCTCAATCTTTCCGCCTTATAAATATTTTTTTCACGAATTATGTAGAAATATTCTTCCATTTCCGCGTTGGTAAGATTCCGTTTTATACAGATTAAATGCATATAAAATTACTATTATTTATCCGAGACCAATACATTGGACATATTTCCGCATTATTCACGTTCCGGATTAAACAAGTTTTTTGTAGTTATACGAAATCATCATTAAAGTGTATTTTACGTTTTGTTGAACCTGTATTTTATGTTTTGATAACGTGTTTTGTAGGAATATAAAGTATAGGTTTTTTAACAAGTAACTACGAACTAAAGCGTGATTGCTTGTTGTAATAGTAGATACCATTTTGCTTTCTTGTAGTTATATATGGCGTGCACTTTCTTCATTAATACCGCTGCATATGGAATGTCAATGGGACATTCTGCTGTATTACTGCCTCAAATTCAGGCAGAAAATAGTACCATTGTAATAAGTGAAGAAATAGGATCTTGGATAAGTAAGTACCATTTTTTAAACATATTATTGTCTAGAACTTTAATTACGTTGACTATTTAACTCATGCCCCAAATGGGAATCAATGACCAATCACATTTAAATCATTTTTTATTTACAATCAATGACAGTTGTTTTTCGCCTCGATTTTATCAGTTTAATTTTATCACTTTAAAATCAAGCTCCTCCTTTCTAACATTCTGAATAGGTCATAGCATTATTTTTCAGTGACTGTATGTGGCTACCAGATTGTGTATATATAATATATATATATATATATATAGTGCACGGATGTAACCAGATAGTGCTTGCGGGAGATAATATAACACATTTCTACCAATTTATTAGACCACAAAAAGAAAGAAACCACTGTTTGCACTTTCTTAAAAGAATTATATCCAAGGAAGTAACGTTGCAGAAAAATATAATTGACATATTTACACCATAGGACGTCAGAAATTAATTAATACCTGTAATGTTGGTTATAAATGTCTCCACTAGGGTGCATTTTTATAATATTGCGATCATTTGGCAATAAATAATATGATCTGGTTGCAGTGATGAACAAAAGAAGCAAATAAAGCGTACAAATCGTTTCTCTCTTTGTTTTCAAAACATCGCCGTTTACATTAAATATATATAATATTTTAAAATAAACTATATTTAAATAATGGTTTGTGAGTAAACAGCTTAATTTTATTAGTTAAATAGTCCTGACAAATGCCACTCTTGATTTCCAAATTCTCTAGATAAATTCACTCCTCACTTCGAGAGTCGTAAATTTATCGATTATTTGGAAATCACTCGTGGCATTACTTATGAGTTATGACTATTTATCTCATAGACCGATAATTTTGCCTCTTCCTCTTGATAAAATTGCCACTTCCTGTTCGTAATGAGAGATATCTCCGCAAATTAACTTCTTTGGCAAGGATATCGATTCAACAATATACGATCGATATGGTACAGCAAGAAATGCCAAAAGAAAACAACTTTAAAAATTACCAAAAAAAGTTAGTTCTGTTGCTCTAAAAAATATATTAAATGTTGTATAATGAATCTGCATTATTGTTAATAGTTATTTCTCACACAATCATCTGTTATTGATTTTTCCCAAGCCCAAAGAGATTTAACAGTAAAGATATGCTATTTATAACTATACAGCCGGCTTAGAAATCGCCCGGAAGTAAGATCGGAACACCTACCCTCACATTCGGTAAGTATAAACATTTTTAGCTTCTGATGTTGTATTATTCGCCAAATAGTCGCTCCAAATCCAAAGCGGGGTTGAGGTTTTCATTACAAAAACACAACGTCTTGTTAGATTACTGTTGATGTTTTTTTATTTAAGTTTTATAATGCTTGTTTAACATTTTTAAAAAAGCACAAAAAATTCAACATTCCTGTTTGGATTTTTTTTTTTCTAGAGATAAATTTTGAAGAAGTGGCTGAATTCAAATAAGTTACCTAGGAATAATAATTACAAACAGGAATGAGATGTGCAAAGAAATTAAACATAGGCTCAATTCTGGAAATAAGTGCTATTATGCATTATAGCTCCACCGCTGTGGTCTCGAGGTAGCGTGCTGCCTTGTCACGCAGCGGGCCCGGGTTCGACACCCCGGTCGGGCAATTTTTCTGGGTGAGGTTTTATCGGGGTTTTTCCTCACCTGTAAGACAAATGTCAGGAAAACTTTAAGGTCCAAACGGTCCCCGAAATCATATGGCCATCATCATCATGATCATCATTATCATCATCAACATCATCATCCTTCACCGGTGTGAAAAGCAACGGGAAGCTACCACACCTACACAATTCCCTAGTAAAGCTGCAAACATAGCATGAAAATGCTATGATTGCAGTGAAGGACCTGCCTTCGGGCAGAATTACTATGGATGGATATGCATTATAGAGACTCTTATCGTCCAAACTTCTCTCAAAAAATCATTAAACTGAAAAAATATAAAACAGTTATTCTCCCAGTTATATTATATGGATGCGAAACATGGTCTCTAACTTTAAGGGAGGAGAAAAAAGAATTACGAGTATTTGAGAATAAAATCCATAACATTTTTTTTTGGAACAAGGAGAGATGAACAGACAGGTGAATGAAGAATACTACATAACAGTGAAATACATAGTCTTTATAGGAAACCAGGTATAAAAAGAACAGTTAAGTCTCGTAGACTGCGATGGGCAGGACATGTGGCACGAATGGGGAATGAAAGAGGCGCATGGAAGCTGCTCGTAGCAAACCCAGACAAAAAGCGCCCAGTTAGTAGACCAAGAATGAGGTGGGAGAATAACATTAACTATGATTTGAGGGAAGCAGATTATACAGGGGATGATTAAAAAACATTAGCTCAGGATAGGGATGTGTGGTGAGTTTGTCCGCGCGGCCATGAACCTACGGTTTCGATAGTGCCAGAGACTTAGTTATTCAGTTCTTCACATTCGCTGATGGTTTTACATTATATAATGGAAATGGACAGTTATTGACAAATGAGGCAAAATTTAAAGTGGCTGAATTCAAATACCTAGGAACAATAATAATTACAAACAGAAATGAGGTGCAGTCCACCGCTGTGGTCTCGAGGTAACGTGCTGCCTTGTCATGCAGCGGGCCCGGGTTCGATCCCCGGTCGGTGCAGTTTTTCTGGGTGAGGTTTTTATCGGGGTTTTTCCTCACCTGTAAGACAAATGTCAGGAAAACTTTAACGCCCAAACGGTCCCCGAAATCATATGGCCATCGCAATCATCATCATTCATATTCATCTTAGATTAAGCTTAGGATTAGGGACTCTCCTGGTGCACCATTATCATCTTCATCATCATCCATCATATAGTCGGGGCAACGTAACCCCGCCTTCCAAGCGCCCCAACCTCAGAAATGGGTTACAAGTATGCCATGCCAGGAGAGAACACCAGGAATGTCGAAAGAATGGGCTCAATTCTGGAAATGCATGATATTATGCATTACAGGGACTTTTGTTATCCCAACTTCTCTCAAAAACATTAAACTGAAAATATATATAACTATTGTTCTTCCAGTTATATTATATGGATGGAATAAATAGACTGACATTTTGTTTCTCTATTTTCAGCAAGTGTGTATTCTATAATAGGTCCAATAGGATCTATCGTAGGTGGATTTTCTGTAGATGCTTTCGGTCGGAAAAGGACCCACATCATTGCGGACTGCTGCATGGTTTTAGGATGGATTCTGATTACGTGCGCACAAAATGAAAGCATGCTCTTACTTGCAAGAATTATGGAAGGAACTGGATTAAGTGCTGGCGCGACAACTTATACTGTAAGGAAATATCTATACATCTCATTACATCACAAATACTAGAACGTTCCGTAAGTAATGGGAACACTGCTGTAAATCAGCGATCCTAGTGGCGACCTCTGTAAAACATCGTGTTCCAAAATGATGGACGGGGTTTCAAAGTTGATTAATTTCCCTTACATGATATATATATATATATATATATATATATATATATATATATATATATAGATCATCGATTGATTAATGTCTTTGATATCGTCCGATTCCTAATAGCCAATTTTGTCGGTCCATCCAATCTCCTGGTTGTAGATGTTTCTCCTTCATGTATAAAAATATTCCCTGACTCCAGGAGTTTTAGGTCTTCCTCTGCCTCGTCTTCCCTCAGGTTTCCATTCCAAAACAGATTTTGGTAGTCGATCCTCTTCCATTCGCTGGACATGTCCGTACCATCTTAATTGCTGAGTTTTAATATAATCTAAAATAGTGTTTTCAGTCTTCATTTTCTTCCTTATAATTGAGTTCCTAATTTTTCTCTTCTTGAAATTCTTGCTGTCCTTCGTATAAAATCCATTTCCGTTGCCAAAAAGGTACTTATTTGTTTTTGTTGTTAATGGCCAAAGTTCTGCTCCATAAGTAATGATGCTTTTAACAATTGTATGATATATATTCATTTTATTTTTATTACTTATATTTTTATCCCACAATATTCCATTGAGGCAAGCAACTGCAAATGTTCCTTTATTATTTCTATTTCCTCTTCATAACTCCCATTTTTATTTATTTTTATTCCTAAATATGTGATCTCACTACAAGATTTTATTGTTTCTCCAGACTCCAAAATTAAATTTTGTTCTGGTTCACCAATTGATAAATATTTTGATTTTTTTCATGTTCAAATTTAATCCTCATTTTTCATATTCTTCTGTTAATTTTTTAGTCATATATTCTAAATCTTCATAATCTTGTGCAATTAACAATTGATCATCTGCAAAATGTAAATTGTATAAAGTTTTGTTGTTTGAAATAGGAATTCCCATGCTTGAACATTTTCTCCTCCAATTCTTTAATATTTCATGTACATATATTTTAAACAGAGTCGGTGATAGACAACAACCTTGACGAAGACCTTTATTTATCGTGAAACCATGTGACAATTCACTGCCAATTTTAATTTTAGATATGCAATTGTCATATAAATTTTGTATAGCTTTAATTATTATAGTCTTAATTCCCATACGTCTTTAAAGCAATCCATAGTTCTCTACAGGGACATTGTCGTATGCTTTCTCAAGATATATATATATATATATATACAGGGTGTTATTAAAAAGGATGGCGCAAACTTACATGGTTGGAAAGTACATGATAATAGAAGCAACAATGTCCCAGTAAACATGGGTCCGCAAACGAGCCGTTTGCGAGATAATTACGAATGTATGGTTACAAGCCGCCACTGACGTCATTGTTTGTAACATCGTACGGTTTACTCCTTGCGCACTTGAAGCCGTCCTATGTTCTTTGTTTACAAAACTGAACATTGCCGAGAGGTGGAGTTGTAATCAAACCATACACGCAGAACGTACAGGACGGATACAGTACACAGTCTCAAAAGGTATCAGTCTCGTCTGAGAAGTGCCACTTGTGCTGTGTTGTAGTTACAATGGAACCTTACAGTAACGAAGAGTATGCGGATATGCATTTCATGTACGGTAGGGCTAATGGCAATGCACGGGAGGCTGCACGCTTGTACCAAGAAACATATCCTGATCGAAGACACCCCGAAAGTCGTACATTTACAAGGGTCCATCAGCGCCTGAGAGAAAATGGGGGTTTTGCACATGGCAGAGCAGTAGGTAGGCCTGCTCGCATTACGCCTGAGGTTGAGGATATGGTGTTGGAAGCAGTACAGCTCTCTCCAGGAACCTCGACGAGAAGAATTGCCACACAAGTGCCTGTACTAAGCCACAGTAGTGTATGGAGAATTTTACAGCGCAATTTACTGTACCCTTACCACCTCCAACGAGTTCAATGTCTCAATGATGCGGACTTTGTTCCTAGAGTGATGTTTTGTCAGTGGATGCAACAACAGACTGTAGTCAACCCTCGTTTCGCATGTAACATTTTATTTACAGACGAAGCAGGGATTCACACGCGATGGTGTTTTTAATTATCATAATACACATTTTTGGTGTGAAATAAACCCACATGCTGTTCATGAGTCACCACATCAGCACCGTTTCTCACTGAATGTGTGGTTAGGGGTACTAGGTGATCATCTCATTGGGCCACACATTCTTCCACGAAAACTTAATGGACGGAGGTACCTTAGGTTTCTGCGGCGTCATCTTCCAGGATTGCTTGAGGATGTTCCCCTTCAGCAACGTCGGAGTTTGTGGTACATGCATGATGGAGCTCCGGCACATTTTGCTGCTGCTGTGAGACGGCATCTAACGCGCAGATACGGCCAAAGATGGATAGGTCGAGGCGGATCTGTTCCTTGGCCTCCAAGATCACCTGATCTAAATCCTTTGGATTTTTGTGTCTGGGGTCACCTCAAAAGCGAAGTGTACAGCACATCCGTTAACACGGTTGAAGAACTGGAGCAGAGAGTTGTACATGCTTGTCAAGAATTCAGAAATGATCCAGGGGTTTTCGAAAGAATTCGACATTCATTGCAGAGACGAGCACAGTATTGCATCCAGATGCAAGGAAGACACTTCGAACACCTCCTTTAACAGGTAACCCATAAGTGAAGTGAATTGTGAAATGTGAACTAAATGAGATGAAAAATTAATAGTAAAGTCTAAATTCAAATTAATTTGTACTAACTAGGACGATGTTTACAATGAAGTCAGTGGCGGCTTGTAACCATACATTCGTAATTATCTCGCAAACGGCTCGCTTGCGGACCCGTTTACTGGGTCATTGTTGCTTCTATTATCGTGTACTTTCAACCTTGTAAGTTTGCGCCATCCTTTTTTATACACCCTGTGTGTGTATGTATATATATATATGTATATATATATATATATATATATATATATATATATATATATATACGTCCATCGCTGTGGTCTCGAGGTAGCGTGCTGCCTTGTCACGCAGTGGGCCCGGGTTCGATCCCCGGTCGGGGTAGTTTTTCTGGGTGAGGTTTTTATCGGGGTTTTTCCTCACCTGTGAGACAAATGTCAGGAAAACTTTAAGGCCCAAATGGTCCCCGAAATCATATGGTCATCATCATTATCATCATCCTTCACCGGTGTGAAAAGCAACGGGAAGCTACCACACCTACAATTCCCTAATAAAACTGTAAGCATAGCGTAAAAATGCTATGATTGCAGTGAAGGACCTGCCTTCGGGCAGAATTACTACGGATGGATATATATATATATATATATATATATATATATATAACAGAACAAAAGTTACATGGGATTAAAGAGAAACTCTTCGAGTTTTCATAACATACTTTATAAGTGTTCGATGTGAGCACCTTTTGTCACAAGGCACATGTCTAGTCGATAGGCGAATTCCTCCCAAACCTTGGCCAGCATATTTGGAGCAATGGATTCGACAGTCGCAACAATCGCTCTTCTCAAGTCTGGTATGTCGACGGGAAGTGGTGGTGCGTTCACATGGCCATTCACATACCCCCACAGGGAGAAATCACAAGGTGTGAGATCGGGAGACATGGAGGCCACTGCAAATAAACCATGCCATCCGGTCCGTCGCGTCCTATTCATTATCGTTCAACCACTGTCGCACATCATTAAGAAAATTAGTTGTTTCTCACCTCCTGTACCATCGACGGATACTCTCATCTGTCAAAGGATCAATAATTCCAAATTGTCGTCGGAAAGCTGCTGCACTGCAACAATGGAACCAGATCTCGCAAATTGCAATACACAGAATGGCTTTTGTGCAGGAGTCGCCATTTTCACAACTTTAACGCTGATGATGTAATAATGACAAGAAACAAATAACTGTATATAGAATATGAAACTTTCAAAGTTTTTCTTTCATTATAGCAAATAATCACGCATCCTATTTCGTTTGTAAAGCTATACCAACTACTTAAAACCCGTCCATCATTTTGGAACACGGTTATTGTAAATACTTTATTATACAGGGTAATTCATGATAAGTATTACAGACTTCCAGAGGTAATAGAGGGGACTTAGTAGATACATTACTGATGAGGAACCCATGTCCGGAAACGTAAGATTTCGATGTAAAATAAGTTTGAAGACTGAAACACAATGGGCTGACATCGTGTGTCTTGTGTTTTAGAATAAGTATTACAAACTTATAAGGGTTGTAGAGGGGACTTAGTAGATAAAGTTTTGATTAGGAACCCATGTCCGGAAACGTATAATTTTGATATAAAATAGTTTTTAAGATCGAAACATAATGGGCCGATATCGTGTGTCTTGTGTTTTAGAATAAGTATTACAAACTTATAAGGGTTGTAGAGGGGACTTAGTAGTAGATAAGTTTTGATTAGGAACCCATGTCCGGAAACGTATAATTTTGATATAAATAGTTTTTAAGATCGAAACATAATGGGCCGATATCGTGTGTCTTGTGTTTTAGAATAAGTATTACAAACTTATAAGGGTTGTAGAGGGGACTTAGTAGATAAAGTTTTGATTAGGAACCCATGTCCGGAAACGTACAATTTTGATATAAAATAGTTTTTAAGATCGAAACATAATGGGCCGATATCGTGTGTCTTGTGTTTTAGAATAAGTATTACAAACTTATAAGGGTTGTAGAGGGGACTTAGTAGATAAAGTTTTGATTAGGAACCCATGTCCGGAAACGTATAATTTTGATATAAAATAGTTTTTAAGATCGAAACATAATGGGCCGATATCGTGTGTCTTGTGTTTAGAATAAGTATTACAAACTTATAAGGGTTGTAGAGGGGACTTAGTAGATAAAGTTTTGATTAGGAACCCATGTCCGGAAACGTATAATTTTGATATAAAATAGTTTTTAAGATCGAAACATAATGGGCCGATATCGTGTGTCTTGTGTTTTAGAATAAGTATTACAAACTTATAAGGGTTGTAGAGGGGACTTAGTAGATAAAGTTTTGATTAGGAACCCATGTCCGGAAACGTATAATTTTGATATAAAATAGTTTTTAAGATCGAAACATAATGGGCCGATATCGTGTGTCTTGTGTTTTAGAATAAGTATTATAAACTTATAAGGGTTGTAGAGGGGACTTAGTAGATAAAGTTTTGATTAGGAACCCATGTCCGGAAACGTATAATTTTGATATAAAATAGTTTTTAAGATCGAAACATAATGGGCCGATATCGTGTGTCTTGTGTTTTAGAATAAGTATTACAAACTTATAAGGGTTGTAGAGGGGACTTAGTAGATAAAGTTTTGATTAGGAACCCATGTCCGGAAACGTATAATTTTGATATAAAATAGTTTTTAAGATCGAAACATAATGGGCCGATATCATGTGTCTTGTGTTTTAGAATAAGTATTACAAACTTATAAGGGTTGTAGAGGGGACTTAGCAGATAAAGTTTTGATTAGGAACCCATGTCCGGAAACGTATAATTTTGATATAAAATAATTTTTAAGATCAAAACATAATGGGCCGATATCGTGTGTCTTGTGTTTTAGAATAAGTATTACAGACCTAGAGGGCTAGTAGGGGACTTAATAGATCAAATTTTGATGAGAAACCCATGTCCGGAAAAGCACCATTTCGATGCAAAATAAGTTTGAAGATTAAAACAAAATGGGCTGTTATCGTGTGCCTTGTGTTTCAGAATAAGTATTACAGACTCCTAGGAGTTGTAGAGGGAACTTAATGGATAAAGTTTATATAAGGAACCCATGTCCGGAAACATACCATTTCGATATAAAATAGGTTTGAAAATCGAAACACAATGGGCTGATAGCGCGTGTCTTGTGTTTCAGAATAAGTATTACAGACTTCTAGGGGTTGTACTACAAGTGTGGTTCCATGTGGGGACCCTACTGTTCGTTGCACAAAGTGTACCTGTGACGCATGTTTTCATACACACGCCCCACAAGACCTGGTGTGTGCACAATAATTTCTGCTGCAACCAGAATTCGTGCAAGAAGATCTTCCTCCGACTCGACAGGTGTAGTACAACCCCTTAGAAGTCTGCAATACTTACTTACTCACTGGCACTATCGAACCCGTAAGTTCATGGCCGCGCGGACATACGATCTCCATACATCCCTATCCTGAGCTAATGTTTTCCAATCATCCCCTGTATAATCTACTTCCCTCAAATCATAGTTAATGTTATTCTCCCGCCTCATTCTTGGTCTACTAACTGGGCGTTTTCCCTCTGGTTTTCCTACAAGAAGCTTCCATGCAAGTCTTTCATTCCCCATACGTGCAACATGTCCTGCCCATCGCAGTCTACGAGACTTAACTGTTCTTATTATATCTGGCTTCTTATAAAGACCATGTAGTCATTGTTATGTAGTCTTCTCCATTCATCTGTCTGTTCATCTCTCTTTGGTCCAAAAATTTTCCTAAGAACTTTATTCTCAAATACTCGTAATCTCCTTTCCTCCCTTAAAGTAAGAGTCCATGTTTCGCACCCATATAATATAACTGGTAGAATAATAGTTTTATATATTTTCAGTTTAACGTTTTTTTTAAACGAGTTGGGACATCCAGAGTCTCTGCAATGCATAATAGCACGTATTTCCAGAATTGAGCCTATGTTTAATTTCTTTGTGCATCTCATTCCTATTTGTGATTATTGTTCCTAGGTATTTGAATTCAGCCACTTCCTCAAAATTTCCCTCATTTGTCAGTAGCTGTCCATTTCCATTATATAATGTATTTCTACGTGTGACCATATATTTAGTTTTATTGATATTTGCTTCCAGTCCTAATTTCGGGAAGTAGATTATACAGGGAATAGGGATGTATGGAGAGCTTATGTCCGCGCGGCCATGAACCTACGGGTTCGATAGAGCCAGTGAGTTAGTTATAGTCCATGAGGGCTAAAGTGTCTAGAATATTTTAGAATATACACATATCTCTTCACGGTGACAGCGATAGGGCAGACACTCCCTGTAGTGAACATAGATCAGCGGTGGCATTCCCTTCTTCTAAAGATTCTTCCTGGCAAGTTTCTATGTCTTCATTTTCATCGTCGTCGGTATCGTCTAAATTTATTTCAAACCGATCACTAATTTCGTCCATTAAACCGTCTGCTGCCAATATGACTCTTCAATCTTTTCACACGCTCTGCAGTCACTTTTAACAGAGCACTCTGAACCAGTCGCCACTCACAAAAATTACCTGACACAAAAGTGACTGGACGAAAGTGGGGGAGGGGTGGAGTTTTTCTAGCATTCCTTAGTAATTTTACAAGGGTAGCCCATTATAGTACAAATGTCCACAGAGTACCAGAGAAGAAAGTAGGCAAGTTGCGCGTACATGCCACAGGCGGCGCTAGTGTAATACAACTAACGACACCTAAATTTTTTCGGTTCTTTTTTTGGTACTAATATGAAATTCAGCACCGCCTGGTGGTAAAATTATGAATTATAATTATATAACGCCATCTGGTGAATAATCATGGAATTTAACTTTTATAGGAATAAATAACGTATTAATTAATCTTAAATTGTGGAATTATGTATACCCAGTCTCTCAGACCTACAGATTTTCTTTAATTTTAACAGAAAGGAAGAATGGAAATAAATAAAACACGTTAATTAATTTTCGTTTATTAAAATTTTAAAACGTGCATTATGAGCTCTTTTAATAAATATGTACAATTGACCTACCCCCTTATTCTCACATACATATTTTATACAATATTTATTAAATAACCTTAGCCATGTCGTACATCTGTCCATTATAAAGTCACATTTTTAAAATGTTTATTAGAAATGGCTGTACACTAACATCACTCTTCCTAACCTAACAAATCTTAGAATTTTATCACTTCTAGTAGGTTTATCTTTGAAAATAGATTCACATTAAAAATGTAAACAAGCTTGAATTTACTTACAAATTAGAGTAAAATAAAATCTAAGTAATGATTTTAACTTTCGATAATTTACAGTACCGTCTACATAGAACGAAAGGATAGCAGTTAAAATTTAAATTTACAAAATGGCTAACTTCCCATAATCCCGAGTGAACACGTTAAACACGCCGTGAACGACGCCGTGTGCCTTGCATTTGTTTTATTTACTTACATATTCTGTTACTACGAAACAGCGCTACCATTGTAGTTTGCTCATTGTAGTTCATCGTAAACGACCGAAATTTTTTAGATGTCACTGTACTCAGTTTCCCCTCTATTCGAAGTTTCTCTATGCAAATGTCACTCAGACGTCTAGCGAAGGGTGGAAGAACAGTTCTCTAGACAAGGATAGCAGAAATCATGCCAACTTAGTCCTTTTATACTATAGTTATGTGTTAAGCTGTTGAATACTTATTTTTCTAGGTTATAGCCGATGAACTGTCAGATCCTGCGGTACGAGGAATAGTGCTGTGTGGAGTCTATGGCTGTACGTTTGTAGGCATTATATTAATATCCATATTTGGTGCATTTTTTCACTGGCGAACTGCGTCCGGAATAGCTACAGTACTTGCAATCGTCTCTCTCATAATGTTCTGCTTCATTTGCGAAACACCAACTTGGCTCTTAAGAAAGAAGCAAGACAAGAAAGCTGAGAAAGTGCTAAAATACTTGTGGGGACCAGAAAACGAAACACAGGTGATTACTAATGTTCGTAATTTTTTATCTTGTATCTTGTAAGCCCATGTTTCCCTTAACAGAGATTTAGGCGCTCTCCCCCTACAGGGAAGAATTTGAACCATACTAATTTAGTTACACTTAAATGGTCCGTGGTCAGCGTTCCGCCTCATACCGACATCTAGGAAACCAAGGTAGTACTAGGACGGGAAAATTCGGTAAATTTTGCTTAGAGGCCTTTTCATTCAGGCTTAAGGATCTTTTACGAGCCTGAAAATCTTCAGACTCGGGACCCACGGCTTAAAGTCACTCCCGGGGAACTTCCTCCTTGGATTTTCCCATCGACCCCGGCTGGGTTTGAACCCGCGACCCTCGGGACCAGAGGCAAAGAGCATAACCACTAGTCCAACGCGGCCGATCGTAATTTTTTAACCGATCCTTATATAAGGTCATCGAACAAGGTTGCAGCAAGGTTCCCCTACAGGGAAGAATTTGAACCATACTAATTTAGTTACACTTAAATGGTCCGTGGTCAGCGTTCCGCCTCATACCGACATCTAGGAAACCAAGGTAGTACTAGGACGGGAAAATTCGGTAAATTTTGCTTAGAGGCCTTTTCATTCAGGCTTAAGGATCTTTTACGAGCCTGAAAATCTTCAGACTCGGGACCCATGGCTTAAAGTCACTCCCGGGGGACTTCCTCCTTGGATTTTTCCATCGACCCCGGCTGGGACTGAACCCGCGACCCTCGGGACCAGAGGCAAAGAGCATAACCACTAGTCCACCGCGGCCGATCGTAATTTTTTAACCGATCCTTATATAAGGTCATCGAAAAAGGTTGCAGCAATTTCAAACAACCATACCTCAGGAACTATATCCGATTGAGGGTCTTTCCACTTTTCAGCGGTTGCCCTTTTACCAGCCGGCTGCTGGCCCTTCACATCCACATGTGTCAATCACAGAGGTAGATGATCAACAGCCAGTGTAGGGGTGACATGTGGTTAGCATGTCGAGTCCCCCAGCCGTTATAGCTGGTTCCTCAACCTGGAGCCGCTACTTATTGTAGCTACCCAATTGCCTCACGATGCTGGGTGGGCACCGGTCCCATACTGGCCGAAATACCATGAGAAAATTTCTTCCCCCATGGAGACTCAAACCAGCGCAAGTCCCGTAGCTCTGCGCCAAGGCTTCCTATCTTAACCGCTCGGCTACTATATGAGATATTAAAATGAGTATTGTTAAATTCGCCAACTCAATTTTTTTTTCTTACCTTAGAATGTTTCCATGTGCGCTCCGTTGGTTGCTCTGCAAACATTCAGCCGATATTCGATTTCGGCCCAACAGCGCTGGATCATCGCAGGCGTGATTGTTGCAATATATCATTGATCGTTTACCTTAAATGTTGCAGATCTCTGATCGGTTCACTGTATACAATGTTTTTTACGTATCCCAAAAAAAAAAAGTCCAGGGGTGCCAAATTGGGGCTTGTAGGAGGCCATTGAATAGGACCGGACCTACCAATCCATCATTCAGGGAATCTTGCATGCATAGTTTGTCTAACTTGTTGGGAAAGTGTGGGGGCGCGCCATCTTGTTGAAAGAATAAAGTTACGTTATTTTCTTCTTCCATTTGGTCTACTTGCGGGAAAACGTACTGTTCTAGCAGTCTAAGTAAAAATCCCCGGTCCTATTCAATGTCCTCCTAGAAGCCCAGACTTGACGCCCCTAAACGTTTTCTATGGGGACACGTAAAAAACATTGTGTACAGTGAACCGATCAGAGATCTGAAACATTTAAGGCAAAGGATCACCGATGGTGTTGCAAGAATCACGCCTCCAATGATCCAGCGCTGTTAGGTCAAAATCAACTATCGACTGGATGTTTGCAGAGCAACCAAGGGAGCGCACATAGAAACATTATAAGGTAAGAAAAAATCCGTTTTGCGTTGGTGAATTTAACAAAAAAAAAATACTCGTATCTCAAATAGTTCCTGAGCTATGGTTTATTGAAATTGCTGCAAACTTTTTCGAAGACTCTGTATTTATACGTATCTTGGCAGCGAACAATAAGCAGTGCTATCGTGTTCTTGCTTTGACTGTTCATCTCTCATTCTTATTTCTAAAAAGGGAACTGTCAATTTTACTTTTACGTTACAGGGATTGAAAACTTAGGCCGATATTCAAGATCCAAGCTCTCTAGGTAATGCTATGACCGTATTTCCTAACGCTAAGGCTCTCGTATTTCAATTGTTCCCGGAATTTTTTCTACATAAATATCTTGTTAGCACATGATGTTGAATAGAGTGAGCCAGTTAGAGTAGGTTCAGTGATTCAAAAATATGGCTATACGTTTGATCGCATTTTGTGACGAAAATATTATTATTAAAGGAAATATGATGTTAACATTGGAAAGGGAATACATCAAATTTCAACAATAGAACGAAACAAAATAAATCACTGCTCACGTGCAGCTTGGCGGGTTGATTTTTGTGGGCTAGCGTCGAACACCTCCGCAATTCTCTTCGTTGTTTCTGCATCCGTGCTAATGCGAAGTCTTCCAGGAGGTTTGATTTTCTGCATCCTTCCCGTTTCCAGCAGTCGTTTTCTCCACTTCCCCACAGTCGACGCCTGCATTGCTATGTTAAACTCACGTCTTGCCCGTCTTGCGGCCTCACGATCATTAGCGTACGTTATTGCCCGTGGAACAATTGTAATTTTCTGTTGCATATTCAACATCATTTTGACTAATGACGTAAGTTCTACACTGTTTTGTTTTATTCAATTGTTGTAATTTGAATAATTGTCTTTCCAACGGTAATTTCATATGGTAATATTTTCATCACACAACGCGATCAAACGTATAGCCATATTTATGATTCACCCCGTAATTAACCACGGAGAGACGGGCTGAGAGTCGCTCTTCACCGAAAGTTTGGGTCTTGATCACCGGCCTAAGTTTTAGGGATGAGTTGAGATGCCTAATTACGAAAACAATTCTTAAAACATTTTTCATCCTTAGAAAGTAGATAACTGTATTAAAAGAAATACTGAATACATTTTTTTCTATTTTTTCAGGCTAAACAAGAATTCATGTACCTGAAAGCAAGACTTCAAATTGTAAAAGTCACAAGAAAATCAAAACAAGATGAAATATTACAAAAAGTCGCGCTGCTTTTAAAACCGTATGTTCTGAAGCCTTTCTTAATTATGCATTTTTTCAATGGAATTCAAGCTTTCTGCGGCATTAAGTTGTTCACATTTTATTCCATAGATATTTTATCTAAAACAACAAAATACGGAGCCGATGTTCTTGATATCTACTACACTAATATAATTATTTCAATTTCGTACTCTAGCAACATTTGTATCGTGCTATCTGATATTTTCAATTGGTCGAAGAAAATTAGCTTTTTTATCTGGAATTTGTTCATTTTTTTGCCTGCAGTAATTCTGGGATTCTTATTGCTTCCAAGCAGAGTAACCGATGTTAACAATCCTGCAACTTTCGAAGGTTATGTTATATATTTTCTAATTATTTTGTATACTGTAGGCATGTCACTGGGGTTCTTCATACTTCCTGGTATAATGATAGGAGAAACACAATACTACAAGCTTAGAGGTTTTTTATGTGGATATATTTATGCTACAAACGATCTGATTTTAGGAGGAGTTTCGAAGATGTATCCCTGGTTGATAGCTACAATTGGTTTACATGGTGTTTTCTTTATGTTTGGTGTATCGTGTGGTGTGTGTACAGTGTTTGTGTATCTGTTTGTACCAGAAACACAGGGATTGTCCTTACAACAGATTGAAGACTATTTCAAACAACCCAACATTTTGTGGATGTCAAGGAAAAATGTACCACGTGAAAATGATGAGTCAAATACAACAATTTTATTGACGTAATGCAGGGTATTTCATTTATAACCTCACGGGCACACAGCGTTTTGCCTATGCGCGGTTGGGTGTGCTACAGCCGGCTTTGCTCCTATATAAACTCCGCGCGTAAAGCAAGTATTAAAATCTAGGTACTTTAACAGTCCATGAGATATAGAAGAGTGTGAGTCGCAAAGGTAATATTCATATTTTAATTCTTGTTTTCTTTAACTTTGTTTGTTATTTAAATACATTGTTTATTACTCCTGTTATTTTTGTGAAGTTATTTAACTTATTGCTGATATAATTTATTATATTTTTATTATTGTTATGATTATTATGATTATTATTAACATTATTAATAATATTATTATTATTAATATTAAATTAATGAGTCATTTTAACATCTTACCTCATATTTCATGTTCTATCAAACACGGTAACTATAGTTTTCAAATGATCTTGTCATTCATTTTCAACCGCCATTATGACTACCGGATATTCGTTGGAATCTCCCTCTATAACGTTGCCATCTGGTGTTGATTTGACGAACTTCGAGATATCGTTGCCATCTGGTATTGATTTGATGAACTTCGAGATGAGGTCACATTCATCCGGAATGTCGAAATTCATAGATTTAAATTTGTTCTTCTGTATAAATATTTTCTCCCAAACTGTCAAATCCAAAGATTTTTCCAAATGTTTTAGAAGTTTAGCTTCTTTTTCAATTCTATGACCTTCCAACAAACTATGTGCTGCAATAGCTGATTTTTCAATTTCACCATTTTTAATATTTCTAAAGTGTTCCTTTGTGCGAGTGTCCAAATTTCTTTTTGTTTTTCCTATGTATACTTTATTGCAATCTCGACAATCAATTTGATAAATTCCAGATTTTTTACTATCTGGGGTGTTCATTTTCTTATTGGTTATTAATAAGTTACCAAGGCTAAATTTATTTATCGGTGCCAATGTAATATTGAATTTCTTGAAAATTTTTTGAAATTTGTTATGTATTCCAGGATGATAAAACATGAAATATGAGGTAAGATGTTAAAATGACTCATTAATTTATTAATTAAGAACCTCATAATGTGTTTCCCAATTTCAACTTTGAATTAATATTATTAATATTACACTGGTCAACATGATTTTTGTCTCATGAGTACCAATAGTTGTACTTAATGCAGTTTTTATCGTGTTTCCAAATATGTATTCGGATTTTCTCCATCACCTACAGCTTTTTTATATCTATTTCAATTAATGGATTTAAATAATTATTTTTTAATGCACGTTTTTTTGTCCATTATAAAATAAAACCAAATGAGCTAACTCAAATGGTTTCAGCTATGGAAAAGAGATATCAAGGCAAATGGAATCCTAATATGTTGGCCAATTATTGTTGGGCCATCAAGAGGGATGCTCCACATGCAAAATATAGCAGAAAATCGTCATTTCTTATTTTATAGGTGAGTCCGAATGTTCAAATATTGTGTAGTTACAAATGTAGAAAATATTAAAGTGTTTGAAATTATAAATTCCCGTCTCTCAGAAACCTTGCGTGACGAAGGAAAACCGATATCATATTTGAATTCAGGAGAACATATACTATCAGAATCACATATTTTTTCTTCCTGAGACAAAAAAAAAGTTTCTTTTTTGTTACTCATTGTTATTTGTATAACTCAAGATTACCTACAGTGTTATGCTATACATTTAAAAGAGATGACAAAATTACTGTATTCTTAATTACTATACTTTCCCTACCTTAATTGAGATAACACAGAATAAAACATCTGATTTTAAAAATCTGCACATTATACGCCATCCAATCTTTCAGCGGCCAAAGTATATTTTAAAAAGTGCATAAATTACGCTAGCAAATACGGTATTTTTCGGTGGCACAGGATTTAACAGGTCTCTAAACGTAATTTTGATGACTTGAATTCAAATATGTTAACAGTTTAATCGTATCACATACTTTTTATTTTTGGAATGTTGGAATTAAATATTTATTACTCATTGAATTATATCTAATAGCCATAATCCTTAAAACTGCTGTAAGAAAACTACAGAGGCTTGATACGATATCAATTCTACATTTAAAACAGTTTAAAATAAGTAAGTAGCTACTAAGATACCTTGCGATCTGTATTTCCTCCTCCGATTAACAAGAAATGAATGCTGAGTTAATTGGCGTTTGTGGGTTCTGCCGAAGATTTTCTCTTACCAAACACCAACAATAGTCAGCAATCATGGAGACATCCCATCGATCTTGGTACCTAGTTTCCATCTCTTTTATGTCTTCATGGAATCTCTCCCCATATTCTTCACTTAGTGCTCCTAAATTATCTGGAAAATGTTGAAGATAAGAGTTGAAGAAGTATAATTTCAAGATTGTTAACACAGCTTTTCTAGACTTACCAATTATATACCATTATTATACAATAAGAAACTTATTTTTACTTCTGAACACGGTATCAACGCATTAGCTTCAGTTTTAAATGTTCAATTCATTACCCCAGAAATTGCATTTAAGTTACAGTAAATTATATTATCTATTTTCAGACATTCAAAACAAGCAAAAGATAATGGTATTTGAGATCACAATAAGGGTGAAGGCCAAAAACACATTCCTCTACTATTCATAAATTTTAACAAAGGATAACCAAGCAAAGCGATGTACAAAATATTGCAAAATATATAACAGCAGAGCTAAGCGAGTGTACCTCGTCTTCTGAGTTGAAGGCCTTTTAACTGCCGGCGAGTCTACCTCATCTTTTGAGGCAAATTGGTTAAACAATACTGAAAATGTGAGTACAGTAAGCTAATGTACAAAACTTGTTTATAATAATACGAGTTTGGCCACATAAATAGAATACAAAATAATTTTAACATGACTTTCAAGGTTGGATTTTCAAAATTTTAAAGGGTGGAATATAAATTTCCTCTTGTCTTCTACTGAGAGGTTTGTAATTTCAAAAATTAATGCATAAACACTCCAAGTTTGTAATCGTCAAGTGCAGTTCAGCATGTTTTATGACACACACACACAGATGAGTGTCTTCATTGCTAGGAGAAAACATTTTGTTTATGGTGGCTTATTGCCTCCACTGTTTTTACCGGAAACTAACTTTAATGTAATCAGGAGAGGGTCATAGAATTAACCTTTTCTATGACGCAACAGGCCTAGAAGGCTGGCTGCCAGCCTCATATCCACATGTATCAACCACAGAGGTAGATGATCATCTAGCCAGTGTAGGGATGACATGTAGTCAGCATGACGAGTCCCCCAGTCCTTATAGCTGGTTTGTAGCATATTACCTTAACCAACTACAATACGGAGTATCCCCTGAAACAAATAAGTAAAATTACCTATATTTCAGCAATTATTGGCAACAATAGACAACATTACTCAAGACAGTGAGACTTGGAATGGTATTAAGAGTTCAAAAAATATGTTTATCCATTATTCTATATGGCTCTAAAACATGGACATCAAGTAAGCATTAATTACTGATATTGGAGATTGCAGAAATGTGACAATAATAACCAGGGGAAATATGCTCATTTGGTAGACCAAGAATAAGGTGGGAGAATAACATTTTCCATGATTTGAGGAATATATATTATACAAGGGATGATTGGAAAACATTAACTCAGGATAGGAATGTATGGAGAGCTTAGGTCCACGCGGTCATGAACCTACGTGTTTGATAGAGTGAGTTAGTGTAATTTTCTTTAAATATTAAAGTTAAGTTTCTAAACTGTTTTATTCCATTTTATTTGTTTCTTTTTCATGGTGAGTACATTCATGGACAATAAGACTGGCTTTGTTGGAAAATGTCAATTTACAAATGTTACAAAAATATGGTTTCTCGTCTGAATGCTTGAGTGCATGCAAAATAAGTTGAGATTTATCAGAGAATGAAATTTTACAAACACCACACACACATGTTTCCTCATTTGTATGAGTGAATGTATGTAATAATAGATTTGATTCTTGAGAAAACGATTTCTTACAAATATTACAAGTGTATGCTTTCTCTTCCGAGTGGGTAAATGCATGTAAAATTAACTTTGATTTCTGGTAAAAGTGCATATTACAAATTGTACACATGTAAGGTTTCTCACTGATATGAATAAAAGTATGTTGAATGAGCCTAGATTTCTGAGAAAATGTCTTTTTACAAACATTACATGTGTATGCTTTTTCATTTGCATGAGTGAATGTATGTAAAATGAGTTTTGTTTCCTGAAAAAATGTTTTGTTACATATGCTACATATATACTTTTTTTCCTCAGAATGTTTTCTTGTATGAGCAATAAGGTTACAATTCTGAGTGAAAGATTTGTTACAAATATTACACGTGTATGGTTTTTCATTTGCATGAATACGTTTATGTCGATTGAGTTTGGAATTCTGAGGAAATGATTTATTGCAAATATTACATGTAAATGGTTTTTCATCTGTATGAGAGTATGAATGTACAGTGAAGAGGTATTTCTGAGTGAACGATTTGTTACAAATATCACATGTGTAAGGTTTCTCATTCGTATGACTACGTGTATGTAAACTTAGCATATGTTTCTGAGAAAATGACTTATTACAAAATGAACATATAAATGGTTTTTCCTTTGTGTGAGTACGTATATGTATAATGAGATGTGATTTCTGATGGAACGTTTTGTTACAAAAATTGCAAGCAAATATATTGTCATCTGCATGGACACGTCTATGTACATTAAAACTAATTTTATCTGAGTAAGATTTGTTACATATATTACATGTGAAAGGTTTCTCACTTGCGTGTATGAATGTATGTCGAACAAGATTGCACTTCTGAGCAAAAGCCTTTTTACAAACATCACATGCAAATGGCTTCTCCCTTGTATGAGTACGTATATGTAATTTAAGCCTCGATCGCAGAAAGAATGCCTTGTTGCAAATTGTGCAAGCGTATTGTTTGTCATTTGTGTGAATTCGTGCATGTTGAATAAGATTGCTCTTGTGGGTAAATGATTTATTACAAGTATCACACGTGAATGGTTTCTCACTTGTTTGATCACATGTGTGAACATCCATACTAGTTATAGATTTATTACAACTGTCAGATTCTAAACATTTCTGTGTAGAGTGAACACGTACATGGTTTTTGAGGTATGATTTGGAAGAAAATAATTTGTTACATATAGTACATAGGTAAGGTTCGTCCACTTTATGAATTTCTACATGACGAACAAGGTTGGATCTTTTAGAAAAACTTCTGTTGCATTGATTACATGTGAACTGTTTTTCATTAGTGTGGATCTGCTTATGTTGATACAGATGTGATTTCCGCGACTGTGATTTTTCAAACTCAGTACAGCTGTTAAGTTTTATGTTTGTATTGTTTATAATGGTATTACTTTCTAAATGTAAACCACAAACTCCTAAATTATCCTGAAATTCTTTATCAAATGTTTCACAAGTATTGTGCGAGAAAGACTCAAAATTATTACAACATTCTGCATTTGTGTATTCATTTAACGACTTAATTTTGTAGTCTATCATCAAATTGTCCAAATCTTCAACCTAAAATAGAATAAACCAAATCTTTATTTAATACATACATATGTGCAAATTAAAAGTTTATAAAATTATATCAGAAAAGAAATGTATATATATTTAAGTTATGGGAAATATTTTTAAATATTACGGATATCCAAAACATATCAGTAAATTTTCTATCTTACAAATCAGTACAACTCTACACCAAAATGAAAATAAAATCCCATACAGCCGAACAAAACAAAATCCAATGTGAAACCAAGATATGGAAGACATTACTAGAACCAGATACAATACCAAACAGCCCCCGATCAATTGCAGTTGCATCATTTCGTCTTGAAACTGGTCATGATTGCTTGGCAGCACATCTACATAGAATTAAGCTACTAGACTCTCCACACAGCATAGTATGCAAGGACACAAATGCGATAATGAACAAGGATCACTTGATGTTCTGCGCTGATCTTCAGAAAATAGTTGGAACACCATTCCAAATTGCTGAATATTATTGGGAAGCCCCCAAGCGAATGATGGCAAATCAAGAGCTTTTGAATACTATTACTACTACTACTACTACTACTAACTTTCTAACTGAATCGGTGTTTAATATGTATTTTTTATTACTTATTATAGTATTTGTAGTTAAATATATGTTATACAAATTAAATAAATCGTGATTATTTCTTACCTCATACCTCTCTGTTTCTTTAAACACAGCACTGCAATATCGGTGATTCCTTGTCACCATCGTCAGCTGTTTTCAGGATTGTCAATTTTTTTTTCGAAATTCCAGAAGAACTGAGCTTAATTACAAAGTTCTTCAAAAATACAACAGATGGCAGTTTAGAAAATGATTCATTAAAAAGAACACCAGATGGCAGTTTAGAAAATTCCTTAAAAAGAACATCAGATGGCAGTTTGGATAATTATCAACAAAAGAAAAAAATTGACAATCGTGAAAACAGCTGATGATGGTTACAAGGAGTCGCCGATACTGCAGTGCTGTGTTTAAAGGAACATAGAAGTATGAGGTAAGAAATAATCACGATTTATTTAATTCTTAGGAATTGAACCTCATAATGTTAAAAATTCCCAAATTTAATATATAAACATATGTTAGATCATTTTTTCCACTCTACAGAGATAGATCATTTTTGCACTGAATTCTGTATTAAATTATTAATATTTAGTTATTAGCATGTTATTTTGCATTCAAATTGGCTTATATATCATCCCAATAGGACGAGAGATTAAAATGTATGATATAATAAAGATAATAACCTCAAAATGAACATTATATGTTTTTTTCATTTTCCCAACAATTTGTAGTTTATGGGTTAGATCTCTTGTTGGGACAACTATTCAATTGTAGAAAAATGTTATAAGTACCATTGCAAAACATTTTAAATAGTACAAAATGTTAGTAAAGACAGAAAAAGTATGTACAGCAACAGTATTACAAGAATGTAGTATGCAAAATCATAGGTAAAGGTAATCTAAACTTGAGCTGACAGACTCATGTAAGGCTGACAACCCCTCTGATGTATTGTACCAATTGTCCAGAAAGGTTGGAGTCTGGAGACCTACATCCCAAGCGCCTCCTTAAGCCTGTAGAGGTTTCACTTTACCACAAACATTTAAAGTTGAAAAAATATTCTTACCTCTGATGTAGTCGTAAGAGAAGCAACATGATCTTGAGGGACAAACGCCTCGGATTTAATATCCACATATTCAAATTCCTCTGAAATCTATTTTCACTTCACTTTTTATGTCCTGTTAAATAAGTAAAACACATTATTAACAGTGAGTGGAGAACATTTTTATCGACTCACCTCATATGATTTCAAATTTCTTTGATACCGACGGTTTCAGACAATATCATGTCCCTCTTCAGTCATGGCTTCCGCTGATGAAATTCTGTGATTGTTGATTTCTCTAATGACATCACCTCTTGTGCTGCCATCTTTCGTTGGAATTGACAATTTGGGAAATGATATTCATTCAGAAGAATAAATATCGATCTATGAATTTCGATATTCCGGTGGATAAAAATATAATTACAAAGTTTATAATCCCAACGAAAGATGGCAGCACAAGAGGTGATGTCATTAGAGAAATCAATAATCACAGAATTTCATCAGTGTAAGCCATGACTGAAAAGGGACATGATATTGTCTGAAACCGTCGGTATAAAAGAAATTTCAAATCATATGAGGTGAGTCGATAAAAATATGTTCTCCACTCACTATTAATGATTTAACCTCATAATGTTTACTTCCCAATATTAATTTAAATAAAACACATTATATTTGAAGAGAAAAAGTATATGCTCAGACTGAGGCTTGATCCCAGGACCTATTGCGCTAGGTGAATGCTCTACCAAGTGAGCTCCAATCTAAATGCAAATTTTCCTCATACATACATTGTCAATTCCCACTCACCAAATGCTATGAAACCTTTGCTTCTATCTTGCAAATAGTGGCTTCTTTATTAAGAAGACATTTAATTGCAAATTTTACATTACATTATAAAGCCAGTACAGCTTCCTTCGATGTTTTTATCATTCATTTCATACATCTCAATTATGGAAAAATTATGTTTGAAGAGAAAAATTATATGCTCAGACTGAGGCTCGAACCCAGGACCTTTTGCACTCTAGGCGAATGCTCTACCGAGTGAGCTATCTGAGCGAACTCCAATTTAAACGCGAATTTTTCTCATATCAAAAGAAGCTGCACTGGCTTTATAATATAATGTAAAATGCCCAATTAAATGTCTTCTTAATAAAGAAGCCACCATTTGCAAGATAGAAGCAAAGGTTTCATAGCATTTGCTGCGCGGGAATTAACAGCGTATATAAGTGAAAAATTTGCATTTAGATTGGAGCTCGCTCAGATAGCTCACTCAGTAAAGCATTTGCCTAGAGTGCTAAAGGTCCTGGGTTCGAGCCTCCAGTCTGACCATATAATTTTTCTCTTCAAATATAATTTATCCATTAATGAGATGTATAAAATTTATAAAACTTCAAAGTAAAACACAATATAAAATAAAATTTTCACACCTCACATCTTGTCTTCTTTTTACTTAACATTCATAACCTAAATGGTTACATCTTCGGTAATTACATGACCGATGTTCTGTCATCCAGGATCATTGCTTCTTACTCCATTTCCCCAGGATTTTCAAAATTCATTAAGGCTAATTTAATTCTTAAATTCGGAATGTATCCTAATAGAATACAGCAATTAGTTTATTTTATTTTAATATTTTTAATAAAACAGAAGGAAATGAAAAAGTAAAAATTACGGAAATGTGTGTAGAATTACACAATATACCCAAATAATAAATAGTGATGTATGATATCGTTTTGTGTGGTCTGCAACATTCAAATAACAGACACGAAAAATCAGTGTTTTGCCAATTTAAGGAGCTAACTTTTGGGAAAAAATCAACATTGAAAAAAGTAAGAAAGAAAAATTAATAATTTTTTTTTAATTTCTGAAGAAGTTGATTTGAGTGGGAGATTCATCAGTCTGCAAACAGATGGAGTAGGAAGCAGTGCTCCTGGACGACGGAACGTCGGTCGTGAAACTACTAAAGATGTAAGCGTTAAGTTACAAAACCGGTCTAAAAAGAAGACAGTAATGAGGTCAGTTGTAAAGAATTTAATTTTAAATTAAACCTCAAACTGATATTTCCTATAATAGATCAAGTAAAACACACAACAGGTTAATTTTTAAAGAGACAACGGTAATTACAACACAGCATATAGTGAACTAACTTACTTGAAATTCAGGTTTTATATCAATGTTTGACGTAAAACCTTCTTCATGTTTAATTTTAATTTCATGACTCATTTTGAGCAAGTTTTCTGAAAATTAATATGAACACAATCAATAAACAGTAATACTTAAGTTGTAACAGTAATAGTGGCAGTGTAACTTTAATACTGGCAACCATTTATTTATTACTAGTATACAAGTGACAGGTCGTAGCATAGTGGTTAAGGCACTGTGCTACAAGCCAGAAGGTTGAGGGTTCGAGTCCCGGTGGGGTCAGGATTTTTAAACTGACCCAAACCCTTTGGCGGCACCATGGCCCTGGGGTCGACTAAGCCTCTAATGGAAATGAGTACCAGATGCTTGTTCTGGCCGTCATGCAGGGCTGACATTAAGTGCCGATTGTCCAGAAAAAGTGGGAACCTTACCTCCCACTACCCCAAGGGCCTCTTGAGGCCTGTCGTGGGATCACTTTACTTTATACAAGTGACAAATCTGTGCAACTTCAACAATCCTTCAATTTTTACCCAGCATTGTCTACAGCTCGTTGCCAGTGATGTGGAAGTCGTAGTATCCCTGCAGCAGCTCCTGTTCTGTTGATGTTTCTGACTGACCACCTTAATGTCAGTAGAATCTCGGGAACAGTCTGGAATCTAATGTCACGAAGTGGTTCCTTCATCTTAAGGACCAAATCATAATCACAGGGGCTTAAGTCCAGTGGTAGATGCAAAAGCATTTCCCACTCCCAGCAATGGTACAGATCAGCTACCATGTGTGCCATGTCTATCCGAATAGTCCTCTATGGTAATGCCATCTCCCCACAAGCTTCAACAAGACCTTCATGACATTGTCATGCTGTATTACCTGGCACATTGAATTTTCAACCAAGATTACTGTTCCTGCTTTGTAAACATGGCAAAACAACACCGCAGAGTGGCAACTCAGGGGGGACTAACTTTCTCTCTCCAAAGCGCATGCGCTTTGAGATGTACGGACGAATCCATTTACAGTAAGATAGGTCAGACATATATTAACATGTGACAGAAGTTACAACAATTAACTCTGCCTGGTTTCGCTTCTACAGCAGTGTTGCCACTATTTTTGTTACAGCCCACATACAATCATAACCATTAAAGAATCAATAATTAACACCTCACCTCATAATTTATTGATTCTTGAGAACATGCTTTAGAAGGGTTGCCTTCTATCTTCAACTCATGTCTTAAGTCCAGATGTTAGTCACTTAAAAATTCAAAATAGGCAGGCAAAAAGGCACTAAAAATCATTAATATAGGTACTAAAAATTCAAAATAGGCCCTTACAAAAATGGACAACAACATTTTTACAGCCTTATGTTAAGAATATAAACATATGCTATCAATAGCATGACAAGATATCAGAGATGCTATTGGAATTTGTTTTGCCTTTTAACAAAGAGCAGAACCCTCTTTGTCACTCAGCAATGTTTGTATTGAAAAGAAGCAAAGAACTTTTATCCAAGCCTTAGAGCCGGAACATAATACTATCGGACATAGCATATGGGCTATTTCGCTTAACGGGAATGCATGAGGTGGAAAAATACAATATTTACCTAACAGGAGTGCATTGAGGGGGGAACCATCTACCTGCTAGGTTATTGGGTTATTACCACCCTTATCCTAAAATATTCTAAGGGAATTTATAAAAAGAACACTTCAAAACTTCTATGGAATGATTTGTGCCATGAAGTTTGTCCATTTCAATTGATTTCATTGAAACACTGAGTTAATTTCAAGAAAAAATTACAAATAGGTACTTATAGGCATTAGAAGCTGAAATAGGCATTTATAGGCAAAATGAACATCATGGAAAACAACTCTAGGGTCATTGGTATGAACTTATATGAAGTCACTTTTACAATATCTATTATAAATAACTATAGGCATTTTCCCTAACATCCGGTCTCTACTCATGTCCATTTGTACAATCAGTGGTTGGCAATCTTGTAGGTACATTCTCTTCACTCATTAGAGAAAGCAACATACATCACCAACCACCAATACTGGAGGAATTAGATAATTGGTTGAGGTCTTGTATTTGTCTGCCACGATTTTCCATACAACATTCTCATTCTACTGTTGCACTAACACTTTTCGAACATTTATAATAATGTTTCGTACTATTTTTAAAATTTTGGAACTATTTTATAAATATTTCTTACGATTTTTAAATATTTATATAATTATGCAAATATTGTGAAGAGTTCTACAGACGTGCAAATGCTTAATGTAACATCCGCTAGATGGTTCTCAAATCGGTGTTACCAACATTTGCAAATAATTCTAAACCATATTTCAAGAAATTAACTTAATTTTGCTAGGATCCGATGGGACAATTTAGTGTACATAAAATTAGTTTATTAAATAATATGCATGTGATTTGTTTTGTTAAGTTAGGAAATAGGAAGTTTGTTTATGACCAATTTTTTTTTAACGTTTGGGAATTTATTCCAAAAGTTGGTTACAGCAACTTCAGAGCCATATAACGGAATCTACCTTAACCATTACAGCAACTCGCGCATGCGCACTGCGATTCTATAGAAGTTAGAATTCATGGCAGACAAATAATGGACTTTTTCCAGAGATTTTAAAGGAAGTTGACAACAGAATGCACTCAGTACATACAACCCTATCTACAAGATCGTCACAAATCAGTCAGTAACTGGACAATAGCAAACAATCTTCAGCTCAGGATAGGAATAGTTCCAAAAAGCCAAGAATGTTTTAATTATTTAAATAATTAAGGAGACTGTCAAAGTCTTGAAACGAAAGTTTTTAAGGTGCACAAAAAAATTTCCAACCATCTCTTCTTTGGCCATTCCAATAGCTAAATAAATAAATAAAATGAAGATTTGAAAGAAGTTTCTCTATTCCTGTATGTAAAGTTAACTTCCTTAAAATACAATGAGTCTAAATACAATATTACTACATTTTTTCTTATGTCATCAGGCAATCTAAACGTATTTAATTGTAATCTACCTGAATTGCAGTATTACAATAATGATATGTCTATAATATATTGTTCTTACAACTTTATTATTACAATGACGTTTTTCTAAAGCACTTTTAGAACGGTCTACGATTTAGAAAACAATGTTATCTGTTTCTGGACGAAATATACAAATTTCACTGCTTCTTTGATCACATTCGTTCTAAGCAGCGATAAGCCAGTTCTAAGCATAGAGAACGAATCAGCGATAATCCACTAAAAACTAATAAAAAAATATGAGAACCGAATAACAGCTGCCTCTAAATGTTAACAGGCGCCCCAACCTCAGAAGTGGGTTACAAGTACGCCTTGCCAGGAGAGAACACCAGGAATGACGAAAGACTACCTGGGACATTTGCAAAAAAAAAAAAAATTCAATTTAACACTGCTGCGCCTTCTGAATTTGATGAAAAAACCACTGCAGCTAATTTAGCCGGTTACTTACTCACTTACTTACTCACTGGCACTATCGAACCCGTAGGTTCATGGCCGCGCGGACATAAGCTCTCCATACATCCCTATCCCGAGCTAATGCTTTCCAATCATTCCCTGAATAATCTACTTCCCTCAAATCATAGTTAATGTTGTTCTCCCACCTCATTCTTAGTCTACCAACAGGGCGTTTTCCTTCTGGCTTTCCTACAAGAAGTTTCCATGCACGTCTTTCATTCCCCATACGCGCAACATGTCCTGCCCATCGCAGTCTACGAGACTTAACTGTTCTTATTATATCTGGCTTCCTATAAAGACCATGTAGTTCATTGTTATGTAGTCTTCTCCATTCACCTGTCTGTTCATCTCTCTTTGGTCCAAAAATTTTCCTAAGAACTTTATTCTCAAATACTCGTAATCTCCTTTCCTCCCTTAAAGTAAGAGTCCATGTTTCGCACCCATATAATATAACTGGAAGAATAATAGTTTTATATATTTTCAGCTTAACGTTTTTTTAAAGGAGTTGGGACATCAAAAGTCTCTGCAATGCATAATAGCATGCATTTCCAGAATTGAGCCTATGTTTAATTTCTTTGTGCATCTCATTCCTATTTGTGATTATTGTTCCTAAGTATTTGAATTCAGCCACTTCCTCAAAATTTCCCTCATTTGTCATTAGCTGTCCATTTCCATTATATACTGAATTTCTACGTGTGACCATATATTTAGTTTTAATGATATTTACTTCCAGTCCTAATTTCTTAGTGTTACTCAATAGTGTGTGCGTGTTGGCCTTTAGTATCGCCTCGCTATCGGCCAGTAGTACTACATCATCAGCATAAACTAACAGCTTATTAATACCATTCAGTTATAAGCCTTCCTCATTCTCTAAAGATTTAATGGCATGCTCTAGTACAAAATTAAATAGTAGAGGAGATAGTGCATCTCCTTGCTTCAACCCATTCTGGATTTCAAAAGTGTCTGAAAACTGTTTGCCTACACGCACCCTACTCTTTGAGCCATTTAGACACATTCGTATAAGTCTAACTTTTTAGGAATTCCGAACTCCAGCAGGATACTATATAACTTCTCCCTCTTAATTGAATCATATGCTTTTTTGAAGTCTACATATAGTTGATGTACAGTACCATTATATTCCCATTTCTTTTCTAAAATCTGTCTTATACTAAAAATCTGATCTGTTGTAGACCTGTTTCTTCTAAATGCACATTGATGATCTCCTAGAATGTCATCAATATAGGGAGTAAGTCTGCTTACTAATATATTTGTTAGAATTTTGTACGAAGTTGAAAGTAATGAGATGCCCCTGTAGTTGTTGCAATCAGTTTTATCTCCTTTCTTATAAATTGGTACGATAATTGATTCTTTCCATTCATCTGGAAGAGCTTCTTTTTCCCAAATCATACTAAGCAACCAGCGTATCTTGTCCATCAATTTTTCTCCCCCTGATTTTATCAGTTCTGCTGGGATCTCATCTGAACCTGATGCTTTATACATCTTCAATTTATCTATGTTACGGTGGATAAATCACATCAGAAGTATCCTATTCTGTCCCACTCATTTAAAAATAAAATTGAAAGCTAAACGCAAGCAGTACTAAACTTTATGAACAATTTTCGCACGTTTTATTCTTAATCTCTTCAGAATAAGTTTACAAGGACTTTGCCAATTTTTCAGATGAAATTTTCAACTATGAATTATTTTCAATCTTTTTTTTTTAATTCAATAATTAGTAATGTGGACTAAAATAATATAAACAATTTCCTAAGGTTTTATTTTAAAAAATAAACAATTTCAAAATGTTTATAGTAAGAACAATAAGTAAATACGGGAAGATCGTCGAGCTATTATTGGGAAGGCCTAACTTAACTATCATTAACTCACTGGCACTATCAAACCTGTAGGTCCATAGCCACATGGAAATTAGCTCTCCATACATCCTATCCTGATGATAATGCTTTCAATTTACACCTTCCCTGTATAATCTTATCTTCCACTCCACAACAATCATAATACACACAAAAGATGCTCACAGCCCCGGTCTTTCCCTTTACAGAGGATTTAGGCGCTGCTCCCCCTACAGAGAAGAATTTGAACCATACTACATTTAGTTACACTTGTTTTCGTCATAGATGTTTCATTTGAGTGGTCCGGGGTGGGTCAAAGGTTCGCCTCATATGCTGAAATCTAGGAACCCAAGGTAGTACTAGGACGGGAAAATTCAGTAAATTTTGCCTTAGAGAGCCTTTTCATGTCCAGCTTAAGGACTTATTTTCCGAAGCCTGAAAATCTTTGTCATGACTTGGGACCCATGGCATACAGGTGTCCCTCCGTGAGGACTTGCTCCTTGGACTTTTCAATCCTAAAAAAATCAGTGACCCCGGCCACGGTTTGACCGGGCGGACCATCAGGACCAGAGGCTACAGGAGCATAACCACTAGGTCCACCACAGCTAAAAGTATATCATAGTATAGGTTATGCAGATTCACCCCACGCTTTCATTCTTCGTCTACAAAATGTTTAGGACTACACTAGTGTGTTCCATAATAACTTAATTCAATGTTAAACACGGATCCATGTACAAAAAAATTAAAGGAAAAAACGGGGACATTTTAAAAACAGATGGGACATTAACAAAACATAATGAAGAAGTGTTCAAACATTGTATGAAACAAATTATACAAATTGCACATACAAGTTATGCCTATTTTTTATTGTCCAATAAAATTACTTACTCAGCCACATTGTTCAAAAACCACTAAAGTTATTATTTATTAACGTTTAAAAATATGTATTTATCGCTGCAAGGGGTATAAAAATCCACTAATTTAATCTGTTTCATCCAAGTTAAAATTGTATTCCTCTACCACCAAAGTAGCAGAATCAGCAGGAAATATTTGACATTGGCTGCACTGACCATGGATTAACAATTTTAAAAATGTACCAGTAATACTATTGGCCGATAGCGAGGAGATACTAAAGGACAACACGCACACACTATTGAGTAACACTAAGAAATTAGGACTGGAAGTAAATATCAATAAAACTAAATATATGGTCACACGTAGAAATACATTATATAATGGAAATGGGCAGCTAATGACAAATGAGGGAAATTTTGAGGAAGTGGCTGAATTCAAATACCTAGGAACAATAATCACAAATAGGAATGAGATGCACAAAGAAATTAAACATAGGCTCAATTCTGGAAAATGCATGCTATTATGCATTGCAGAGACTCTTGATGTCCCAACTCTTTTCAAAAAAACGTTAAACTGAAAATACATAAAACTATTATTCTACCAGTTATATTATATGGGTGCGAAACATGGACTCTTACTTTAAGGGAGGAAAGGAGATTACAAGTATTTGAGAATAAAGTACTTAGGAAAATTTAGGACCAAAGAGAGATAAACAGACAGGTGAATGGAGACGACTACATAAAAATGAACTACATGGTCTTTATAGGAAGCCAGATATAATAAGAACAGTTAAGTCTCGTAGACTGCGATGGGAGGGACATGTTGAATGTATCGGGAATGAAAGACTTGCATGGAAGCTTCTTATAGGAAAACCAGATGAAAAATGCCCAGTTGGTAGACCAAGAATGAGGTGGGAGAATAACTAACTATGATTTGAGGGAAGTAGATTATACAGGGAATGATTGGAAAGCATTAGCTCAGGATAGGGATGTATGGAGAGCTTATGTCCGTGCAGCCATGAACCTACGGGTTCGATAGTGCCAGTGAGTAAGAGTAAGTACCAGTTACCGATATATAAGAGTAAAAAACAAAGATTATAGATAATATAGTGCATCGTGGTCATACAGCTGGTGCTTTCTAATGATCTTATTTATAATTACATAATAAAGAACAAAAGATGTTGCCATCCATAAATACACTGACAAAGCATCATCCCAAAAGCGGGAAATTTGAGCATCCCCGAGAAAACTTTCAGGACAGCAGGACATTTTCCAAAAAGAAACAGGACTGTCCTGGGAAAAACGGGACAAATGGACACGACAGCCTACACAACAAAAATATTGACAATTTTTTTTGTAATGATTTTCTAACGTAACAATAAAAAATGCAAAATTGTTTACAAAATAACATTTCTTGTGTTATTTTCATTAAGAGAATTCAAACAGGATCTGAATATTGTATATGCAAAGGCAGCACCATTTGACGAGCCTGGTCTAATGAGTAATGATATGCTATTCAAAGTTAAAATTAAAATGATTCAAAATTAAAATGATATGCTATTTGTTTTTGTGGGTTTTAACAACCGAAACCATAAAGTAATTTAATTACAAGTATTAAAATGCTCTTAAAATGAAAAATTTAAAAATACCTTAGGTTTATAAGAATGTAGCAAAAATAAATTCAAACTAAAACCTATGCATCGTTTCTCTATTCTGAACTATTCATATGTGAATGCACATAGAACTCTTTAGTTACCACTATAGACTGGATGTTAGGAAAAATGTCTACAGTCATTTATTATAGATATTGTAAAAGTGGCAGATTTCTTACTGTCTGGAACATTGACTTTTTTATTGGTAAATCTGGAATTTATCAAATAAATTGTGAAGATTTCAATAAAGTTTATATAGGAAAAACAAAAAGGAATTTGGAAATTCGGACAAAAGAACATTTCAGAAATATTAAAAATTATGAAATTGAAAAATCTGCAATTGCTGCAGATAGTTTATTAGAACATCATAAAATTGGAAGAGAAGCTAAACTTTTAAAATAGACAATAGAATAGTTGACGGCCGAAGAATTTCATCAGTTGGAGTTATGGCTGAAGATGAACATGACTGTGTTTGAAATCGCAATATCATGGAAGCATGAATCCTATGAGGTGAGTTGTTTAAACAAAATGTTCTCCGATGAATTTTAATGATTATACCTCATAATGTTTACTTCCCAACATTAATTTAATACTATTATTATTATTTTACATATCGTAACTTTATTAAAACCACATGCAATACATTACAAATTTTTACAAGACAAATTATTTACATATAAACACTACAAATTTAAAATATAGATATTTACATAACAGCAAACTCCGTGATATTTATAGAAAACTAGCAGACCCGGCAGGCATCCTCCCCAAATGTTCAATTCTCATGTCATGCCAATAACAAAAAAGTTAATGTTTTTATTATTAATTTAACACTTCTAGTGCTGGGAATTAACAATGTATATAAGAGAAAAATTTGCATCTAGATCGTAACTCGCCTCAGTAGCTCAGTTGGTAGAGCATTTGGCCCGGCAAAACAAAGGTCCCGGGTTCAAGTCATAGTCTGGGCAAAAATTGTTCTCTTCAAATATAAAAAATGTTACTTTTTTACCACATACATACATAGTGTTCTGCCCAAGAGCAGGTCTTTCACTGCAAACTCAGCATTCTTCACTCTTTCCTCAACTCAGCTTTCCTTTTTGTAACCATCCATAGTAATTCTGCCCGAAGGCTATGCTTGTAGCTTTACTAGGGAATTATAGGTGTGGTAGCTTCCCGTTGTTTTCCACACCGGTGAAGGTTGATGATGATGATAAGGATGATGATGACGATGATAAAGATGATGACGATGATAAGGATGATGATGATGGTGGCCATATGATTTCGGGGACCGATTGGGCCTTAAAGTTTTCCTGACATTTGTCCCCTTACAGTGTGAGGAAAAACCCCGATAAAAACCTCACCCAGAAAAACTGTCCCGACTGGGGATCGAACCCGGGCCCGCTGCGTGACAAGGCAGCACGCTACCTCGAGACCACAGCGGTGGACTTTGTAACCACATACAAACCATTTATTTTAATATTGTCTATCATATGATGTCTTTTTCTGCCTCTAACTTTCTTTTCATTGACCATTCCTTCTAGGGCATCTCTCAGCAGGCAGTTTCTTCTTAGCCAGTGGTCAACCCAATTTCTTTTCCTCTTCTTTATGAGTTTCAGCATAAAATAGTAATTGATGATCAAATTTTAGAGCAAGTGAACAGTTTTAAATATCTAGGTTTCAGTTTATCATATGTTAAAATAGAATATATTAATGATAAAATAAATAAATTTAATCTAATGTGTGGCACTAATAAAAAACCCTTAAAAACACAAGAAAGGAAACAAAAATTACATTTTATAAAGTAATGGCTGTTCCTGTATCGATGAGAATGTTGGACGATCACTAAAAGACAAGAACAAAGATTGGAAACAGCTGAGATGAGATTTTTAAGAAATATAGCAGGATATACTCTGCTGGATAAGAAAAGAAATGAAGACATAAGAAAGGAACTAAATATTTTCAAACTTACAGACCGAATAATTAAATACAGGAACATCTGGAAAAAACATGCCAGAAGAAAGATTTCCAAAATTATTGCTAAATTATAAACTGCATGGAAGGAGATATGTAGCGACGCCGACTTAGAAGATGATCTAAACAATTTTAACAAATCTAGCTTTGATGAAACCAAAACAAGCCAACAGGCTAAATCCCTAGATCATGAAGGTTTTTATTATAAATTTTACATTTCTCATTGAAGGAGAAATTATATTTGAAAAGAAAAATATATGCCTAGGCTGGGGTTTGAACCCAGGATCTGTAGCTCTATACGGTAATGCTCTGCCACTGAGCTATCCTAGCCTCCAATTCAAACGCAAATTCTTCTCTCATACACTTCAATTCCCAAGGTGCCAAATTCTTCTCTCATATACTTCAATTCCCAAGGTGCCAAATTCTTCTCTCATATACTTCAATTCCCATGGTGCCAAATTCTTCTCTCATATACTTCAATTCCCAAGGTGCCAAATTCTTCTCTCATATACTTCAATTCCCATGGTGCCAAATTCTTCTCTCATACACTTCAATTCCCAAGGTGCCAAATTCTTCTCTCATATACTTCAATTCCCAAGGTGCCAAATTCTTCTCTCATATACTTCAATTCCCAAGGTGCCAAATTCTTCTCTCATACACTTCAATTCCCAAGGTGCCAAATTCTTCTCTCATATACTTCAATTCCCAAGGTGCCAAATTCTTCTCTCATATACTTCAATTCCCAAGGTGCCAAATGCTTGCAAATTACTAATTGACATGTGAATGGCAGATTCTTATTTATATAATATATGTCCAACTCTGTGGTCTCGAGGTAGCTTTATGCCTCGTCAAGCAGCAGGCCCAGGTACAATCCCAGTCAGGACAAGCTTCCTGGATGAGGTTTCTTTTTCAGGGTTTTTCCTCACCTGCAAGACAAATGTCAGATAGCTTTGAAGCCCAAAACACCCCGAAACATCATCTGGCAATCATCATCATCTTCTTCGGTGTGGTAAGCTACCACATCTATAATTCCGTAGTAAAGCTGCAAAGCATAGCATGAAAATGCTATGATTGCAATTACCACACATTTCTGATTTGTTTTCCAACATCGCCATTTACATTAATTATATAAATATTTTAAAATACCGGTAACTATATTTAAATATTGTTGTGAGTAAACAGCTTAATTTTATTCGTTAAATAGTCCTAACAAATGTTATCCTTGATTTCCAAATCCTCTAGATAAATTCGCTCGTCACTTTGTGACATCTTCTAATATATAAAAAAGAACGCTTGTTTGTTTGTTCGTATTCTATGCTTGGCCATACCGTTGATCCGATTTTGAGGGTTTCTTTTGCAAAATGTTCAGGAGATTCCCGGGATAAACATAGGCTATAAGGGAGTTGTAAGGGTCGAATGTTTGAACGCATTAGACAGTAAAAGGCGTTCTCTGCTGATAAAGTTTTATTCAAACACATTTTTCTTACTCAGAAATCTATTCACGCGGTAATAATTGTAAAGCTACCTGACAAGGTACCTTAAGATCGTAGCTCAAGATATAAACTTATGTAAAAATCCCGAAGGGAACCGATGGTAACCGATGTAGTTTGAAACTTATCCAAGATGTCGGACCTTGAAGACTTCGATCATGTTTTCTGTATACGCGGTGAAGAGGAATTTGATAGTCTACCAAATAATTGAACTGGAAGAACAGGAGAATCGGCGTAATATTGCACGTCTCAGACGTGTTTGTATACGGTATTATTTGCGGGATGCAAGCATAAATGCATTCCTCTATAGCAGACGAAAATAACGGAAGTGGTTTTATCGCTGAGAATTCTGGGTAATTCGTTGCCAATATTACGAAAACGTCAACATTCATGCATGACCGGTTAAGGCGGCCGTTAATTCGATCTCAGCTCACCAGTGATTGGAAGTAATTTGAGTAGATAGTAATGTATTTGCATACGACCCGTAATACTCAACCCTTTCACCCCTAAAAATCACCCTTTGTAGCGAAAAATGTGAAATAAAGTCCCTATTTTGACGCTTATATGGCTTACGTTGCCTAAACCATATCAAATACACCAAATTAATGTACACAGAACTGAATATCTAAAAAAACTCTACAAAAATGTCTGCGACAGCATATGTATATCTTTCATGGATAACTCACAATAACCATTTTTATCTTTCATTGATGGCAAGAAGATCGGGATAAGTAGATTCCCAGGCAAGCATGCTCTGCCATACCATTCATCCAATTGTGATGGGGCTATTTGAAAAATGTTCAGGAGATTCCAGGGATGAACTTAGGCTATAAGAGAGTTGTAATACTCAACCCCTTCACCCCGAAATATCACTCTTTGTAGTGAAAAACGTGAAATAAAATCCCTATTTTGACGCTTAAATGGCTTACGCTGCCTAAATCATACCAAATATACCAAATTATTGTACATGGAATTGAATATCTCAAAAAAATCCATGACAGCATATGTTTATCTTTTACGGATAACTTACAATAACCATTTTTGTCTTTCATTGATGCCAAGAAGATCGGGACAAGTAGATTCCTGGGCAAGCATAAGAGCACAACGGCTGGTGATAAAAACACATTAACATTTATTTAGGAGTAGGAGCACACGCCGGGTATTAACTAGTTACCTATGAAAAATAGTGTGCAATGAGAACTTATCTTAGTGCAGTTATGAACTTCCAGGTTGAACAGTGCATTTAGTTTTGTTTATTTCTTATTTCACTCACCTCATACTTCATAACTCCTCGCAAACCCAGGGTTTCGTCACATTATTTGTGACATTTTCAATGCTGTGTCACGTTCACAACTGACGTCCAACAGCCTTCTATCTTGCAGACTGACCTCCGCGCCATCTGATGGTCAGTCTGCAGAATAGAAGGCCGTTGGACGTCAGTTGTGAATGTGACACAGCATTGAGAATGTCACAAATGATGTGACGAAACCCTGGGTTTGCGAGGAGTTATGAAGTATGAGGTGAGTGAAATAAAAAATAAATAATATCAAAAAACCTCATAGTGTTATTTCCTATCTACATAACTTAATTAAGTGCATTTAGTTACTTCTTTACTCATATATTTACACTTTTCAACCACAATAAAGATGTGCCTCTTAAACAAAAAATATATGTTAACTCTGACACGTTTTTATTATTAATTTAACACTTCTCACTGAAGGATAAATTTTTCTCTTCAAATATAATATGCTAACTCTTCTTGTATTAATATTGGGTATTTTACATTGAGGTATTCATAATAAAAATCAATTGAATCATGAATTCTTCTTACCTCATACATGTATGTTGTTGTTGTTGTTTTCTAATGGTGAGATTTAACGCTTAAGTCATTTTCTCTCTGGCTTCCCAGTACAAGCGAACAAGGTCCTTAGAGTGTTGTGCAGTTGGATTTAAAGCTGGACAGACTAGAAGGTGGTGTTTGTCCATGATCAGGTCCGGGTCTTTGCATATGACACATCTGTCGGATTGGAAAACGTTTATTCTGTGGAGGTGGTGAGCCAGGCAGTCGTGTCCTGACATCAGTCTGAATTTTGCTACTGCTTCCTTGTGGCCTTTATATTTTATTTCTGTGTATAGCACATCAATTTTTTCCCATGATTTCCCTCTGGCTGTTGCAATGTTTTCTTTCATGTTTTCCATTTGGAATGCTTTCTTAATTTCTTCGATCTTTCTGTGGAGGTTCGAATTGGGGTGGGTTGTTATCTGTATTTTGGTACCCTTTTTGGCAAGTCCATCAGCTATTTCATTGCCAACTATTCCGATGTGTGAGGGTATCCACTGGAAGGCTATTAATTTATATTGGTTGTTGAGGTGTTTCAGAAGTTTACGGCATTCCAAGATGGTTTCATTTTCTGGTGTTTGGTTGGAGGTTATTGCTTGTATAGCGGCCTTAGAGTCTGCCAGAATAACAGCTTTTATAAACATTTTTGTTCGGAACAGGAGGTTGTGGAGTGCTACTTCTATGGCTTTTACTTCACCATCGAAGGCTGTATTGTTTGTGCCTACTGCAACATATTGACTAAACAGATGAGAGTAGATTCCTGCACCAGCATTTTCACTCTTGGTTTTGGAGCCATCAGTGAAGACTCTTAGCCACTCTGGTTCTGGGAAATTTGTACTAATAGTTTCTAAGGTCATTTGTTTGGCTATTGATGGGTTTGTATCATTTTCATCATGTATGTTATTTAACACAAAACCGCGGTATCAAGACTCATCACTCCCAACCTCAGCTGTTGTCACGACTGTTGATTCTTCATCATGTTGGTCATTTTCTAAACTTCCATCTATTGTATATCTTTTTCCAAAGTGTTAATTCCAAAGATTTAGATACACGTTTCAAAAGTTTAGCTTCTTTTTCAATAAACTATGTGCTGCTATTGCCAATTTTTTAATTCCTCCATTTTTTTGTATTTCAAAGTGTTATTTTGTGCGAGTATCCAAATTCCTTTTTGTTTTTCCTATATATACTTTATTGCAATCTTTGAAATTAATTTGATAAACTCTAGATTTTTTATTATCTGGGGTGTTAACTTTTTTATTAGTTATCAGAAGACTTTTTTAAAATTATTTTTCACTGAGAATAATTAATATTATAATACCAAAAAAAATAAACATTATCTCAGTCAAAACATGAATTTATCGTGTCGACGTTTCAATCTCCTGTTGTGAGATCATTTTCATTTATACATTTAAATTTGTATACATATATTCATATTAAAAATAAAAAAAAATTTAATTGTCTTGGTGATGGTAACTATGTACAATAAATTTATAAACAACCATGTCTTGAAAATGATCTCACATAAGGAGATTGTAACGTCGACGCAATAAATGTATGTTTTGACTGAGATAACGTTTATTTTTTTTGGTATTATAATAGTTATCAGAAGATTAAAAAAAAACAAAGAAGTTAACACCCCAGATAATAAAAAATCTGGTTCAAATCCAAGTCCAAACATTAACTTTTCTTTCTTAAATAGATTCTATTCAGGATTGGAAAATGTTAATTGAAATAAAAGATATCAAAAAATCCTGAATTTATCAAATTAATTGCAATAAAATATATATATATATATATATATATATAGGAAAAATGAAAAGGAATTTGGACACTCGCACAAAAGAACACTTTAGAAATATAAAAAAAATAGTGAAATTGAAAAATTGGCGATAACAGCACATGGTTTATTAGAGAATCATAGAATTGAAAAATAAGCTAAACTTTTGAAATATCTATCTAAACCTTTAAAATTAACAGTTTGGAAAAAGATATACATTCAGAAAAACCATCTTAGATCCATGAATTTTGAGTTCCTGGATGAACAAAATTTGATTACAAAGTTCTTCAAATCAACACCAGATGGCAGAATAGAAAATGACCGGCATGATGAAGAATTGACAGTCGTGACAACAGCTGATGATGGGAATGATGTTTCCTGATACCGCAGTTCTGTGTTAAATAACATAGATGTATGAGGTAAGAAGAATTCACGATTCAATTGATTTTTATGTTAACTCTTAACTAACAACTGTAAAAATATGTATTTACATAAAAACCACATCTTGTACTCTAGCAGGTACTTCGTGATTTTAAAGGCATTTACTGGCAATTACTTCTTCCTCTTCTTTCTCGTGAACCTCTTAGATTCTTTTAACATCCTCTTTGTATCTTCCTCTTCTTCGTCTTCTGCTACCGACTCCAGGGAAGAACCCGAGTCAGTTGGCTGATAATCATCTGAACTTGCATCATTTAAAAATGGATCATCATAATCATACATCATCATCACCATCATCAGCATAATTTTTACGAGTACCTGTATTTCTTTTCTTCTCTGAAACAGAAATAAAGGGGATTATTAGAGAAATGCACTACGATATTTTGTTATGTTTTTAATTAAAGGGAGCCGAACGGACAATAATGTGGTCTCAGGAGTGTGCACCTTGCAAATGCAATTTATTCCTGCCCAGTCCAATGCACCACATCCTCGTCCTGCCTCCTGGTTAATACCAAGAAGTGCAGGGGCAAAAAAGCGAGTTCCGACGCTTAAGAATTGAGACATACCAGCTAAGGGAGAAAACCCTGACAGAAAATCGACCCCCCAGGATTGCTGGAAGTTGAGCGTGGGGTTGACATCCCTACCCCGTAAAAACAAATATATTCAGAAACCCAACATGCCTCGGAATGATGGTCTACAACAACGACGACTAATGCAAAGGAAAATGGACTTATGAATTGGCATTTGGAATGTTAGAACCCTTTATATTTATGGGGAACAGACGGGTTGGAAGACCGAAAAAAACGATGGGAGGATGCTGCAAACCTACTTAGTGTCACAACTGGAGGCTTGCTGCGCAAAATAGAAATGATTGGAGGCAGAATTTAAGGGAGGCCAAAGCTTGAATTTGAGCCAATCAGCCATTGGATGGATTTTTAATTAAAACTTTCCAGAATTGGATATATTTTTATTTTAGGTTTATTATCACATGAAATGCTTTCAAAAAAAAAAATAGGCCTCGGGCATCAACAGAGTAAACAATTAATCTGGAATAAACTTATACCTATCAAGAGTAAAATGGTTATGTATAAAACTTACTTCAAACCAGTTCTAACACATGCAGCTGAGACTTGGAACATATACAAAGAAGGAATTGAACAGAATCCAAGCTACAGAAATGAAATTTTTATGTGGAATGGTGCATAAAACAAGGAGAGATAGAATAAGGAATGACAAAATCAGGGAGACATTAAGTGTAGAAAAATTAACAACAGACATAGAAAAAAGTAGCCTAAAATGGTTTGGACAATTAAAAAGAATGGAAAAGGAAAGACTACCACAAAGACTATTAAATTTCTTCTTCCTTCCAAGAATTAGGCCAAGGCCTGTTACGATCCTATAGAAAATTTTCCCTCCCCAGGAAATTATCATATAATACTTGAAAGCATAATAATAGTCTCTTCAATTGGTTGCTGACCAAAGGAAGGCAAGACCAGTGATGGGGCTGCCATCTTATAGACTCTGGTCAGACTTTTCTGAAGAAAAAAGGAAAATAAAGGAAAGAAGAAATGGAAGAAAGGAAAGACTCCCTAGCCCTCGGATGCCCTAATAGCGTCGGGATCAAAGAAACAAAAGTTAACCAAGAGAGGTTAGATAGTATAGTTAAAAGAGTGCAAAACACAAGTAAGTGGAAGAAATGTTTTGCTCAGCTTGGGCACCCTAGATGAGGACCCCTGAGAATACTATTAAATTTCATCATCATCTTCATCATCATCTTCATCATCATCTTCATCATCATCATCTTCATCATCATCATCATCATCATCATAGTACATTCACGAATTTAGGCCATTTGTTGACCTGTTTTGACCTCAAGACAAACACCATCAAGAAGTCTTTTGAGTGGACGTCCTGGTCTTCTTCTTCCTGCAGGTTGATATCTTAACATTCGTTTGTTTGTTAAATTTCAAGTACAAGGAAAACGACCATGAGGTAGACCACGACAAAGATGGATTAACCATGTGAAGGAAAGTCTACAAGAGAGAGGATACGACTGGGAAGAACTAAAAACAAGCAAAGCGTTGGAAGATAGAGATGGTTGGAGGCATATTTGGAATCCACCTTCCAAAAGGAGGACACGATAAGAGGATGATAATCATACGAAAAAGAGTAAGATCTATAGTCCGTTTTGCTTAATTAAGAGAATCTTCCCACGCAAATATTTGAAGGGATTAAGGGCGAGGGGTGAATTCTCTGTCTACTTGAAGGCTAGCATCAGGTATAGGAAGGGTCGGAAATTCTTTCTTTCTTTTGAAGGTATTGTATACTTTTGTATTGCATTTAGTGGTAAGTTGACGTATGAATTGTGCTATGTGAGGTATTTTTTTCCAACGATCAGTGTTAACATATTTTGGAAACTTTGACCAGTTGCTCCCACTTTCCGACTGGCCGTGCAGCGAACGTTTGAAAATATACTCAGGAAGATTCTCTTAATTGAGCAAACGGAATATAGATAATAAATTATCAAAATTCCAGGATGTGTGTGGCACAACTCAAAGAACCTTGCTTAATAAAACCAGGAAAGAGACAATGATGAGATTTTATAAGGTCTTGGCAGTCACGTTCCTAACATACAGAAGTGAAACTGGATATTAAATAAATTTAGAGAAAGGAAGAAAGAAACGGTATAAATACATTTTTTTAAGAAGGATATAGGATAAACTTTAAGAGATCATATCCGCAATACCAACATTAGAGAACAATTACAAATACATGAATTAACAAATTGACAGACAATAAATTAAAATGGTTTCAAGATATAAATCGAATGCAGACAGCTCGTCTATCAAAACAGGCTTTACAATATATTCAAAGAGGTAAATATTCCGATGGACAGCCCATAACAAGATGGAGGGATGTGCTTTTAATCGGCACAGGCTTACAGTATAACTTTAAAGTTGAAGAAGAAACAAAAATTACAAAATATTACCACTTAAAAGTTGTTGTTGTTTTCAAATGCTGAGCCTTGGCAATGAAGCCATTAGCGTTCTTACTCTCCAATATTTCTCTATCGTGGATCCATCAGCCACTTAAAAGTAATGTTTAAATTCAAATGGCAAAACGGTTATTGCACTGACATACAGAGACAGAGATCCAGGGTTCGACTCCCGGTTCAAGCATAATTTTTGTTTCTAAAATAAAAATATGCACTACCGTAATTACAAAACAACAATAAATGAACAAATTACTGTTCTTTTATCCAATGCCATCAGGTTGTTCAAACATTTCTGGCACTCTCTCCTGTCATTGGCAAGAGCTTTTGAAAATATTCACAGACTCGGGACCCAGAGCTTCAAGCCCTTCCAGAAAGACTTGCTACTTGGATTTTTCCATCCCAAAAACCCATCGACCTGTTATCAAATAATTAATTTCTCTCTAGAGTTAAATTTATTCTATATCATTAATAGTTTTTTTTATCATTTATCTATCTTGTACATTTTATATTTCAATTGTTAAATCTAGATTAAATAAAAATATTTGTAAATAATAAATATATTGTAGACATACTATGTAATTATATTAAAATTAATGTTGGGAAGTAAACATTATGAGGTTATATCATTAATAGTGAGTGGAGAACATTTTTAATAACTCACCTCATACTATTTCAAATTTATTTGATTTAAGACCATTGGTTTTGAATGAATTTTTCATTCATCTTCAGTTTATTTTCAGTTGGAGTCATGAAAATAAAATGAAGATGAATGAAAAATTCATCTGAAACCAATGGTCTTAAATCAAATAAATTTGAAATTGTATGAAGTGAGTTATTAAAAATATGTTCTCCACTCAATATTAATACTATGAAATATTTATATTTATTGTAATTAGATGTAAGAACCATTTTTATATATTTTTTTTAACCTGATTGATTGGTAGATGGGTGATGTGTGAAATTTCTATTTTCTACATTTTTTGAGCTAGAGACTTGATTTTTTGTACAAACATTCACTGCATGATGCATAATGATGTGTTTAAGTTTCATTCTTGTGTGACATTTATTTTATGAATTATTAAATATTATATTTAACACTTTGAGTCCTGTAGTGGTACTAGTACCACGGCATTTAAATGACACTGAAGCCGGAGAAAATTAAATCGCTCGGAATGCCTGTACCAGCAGATTTACAGGGGTGTTTCCTAAACCAGAAAAGCACCCCTGTAAATCTGCCAGCAAAGACATGCCAAGCGATTTAATTTTTTCCGGCTTCAGTGTCAATTAAATGGCATGGTACTAGTATTACTGCCGGACTCGAAGTGTTAAAAAAGTTTGTACATATTATAATTAAAGGGTTCCACAATTTTTTAGTAAAATGTCTGTTTTTTTTTACAAGACCCCTAAAATATTTAGAAAAAACATCATGCATTAGAATTCTTATAATGTGAATACAAAGGGAGAAAAAAAATGTACCTCATGCGTGGATTTACAAAAAAAATTAATAATTGCATACATTTAGTTTTTATTTCTTAAAATACTACTTCAATCACAAAACCCATGCACTACTTTGTTACCCATTGTTTTTAGGACATGCAGTAAAAATTTGAACCTTCTAGGGCAAAATTTCTGAATTCCATTCAATTTTGAATGTACAAAAAATGCAGTGAAAATAAAAGTGTGGAAAAACAAGTTTAAAGGTTTGCATGCAGGTGGTATTTAACTGGCGCAGCCTTTTAACTCTCACGTAATTTAGGGCACTTAGAAGCACCATAGGCCTCTGAAACTTTGCCAACATATACATTAGAGTACAGGCTATTTTTTAGTACAAAAAACAAAAAATGCCAATTTTGATCTCAAATGGTCAATTTTTCACCCCCCCTTAAGGCCTTCATTATTTTTTTTGGTAAGCCCATGATTCCTTTAACAGAGATTTAGGCGCTCTCCCCTACAGGGAAGTATTTGAACCATATTAATTTAGTTACACTTGTCTTTGTATAGATGTCATTTTGAGTGGTCCGTGGTCAGCATTCCGCCTCATACTGACATCTAGGAAACCAAGGTAGTCCTAGGACAGAAAAATTCAGTAAATTTTGCTTAGAGGCCTTTTCACTGAAGCTTAACGATTTTTTACAAGCCTAAAAATCTTCAGACTCGGGACCCACGGCTTAAAGTCCCTCCCGGAGGACTTGCTCCTTGGATTTTTCCATCCTAAAAAATCCATCGACTCCAGCCGGGTTTGAACCCGCGACCCTCAGGGTCAGAGGCAAGGAGCATAACCACTAGTCCACTGCGGCCGATGGCCTTAATTCTACCAGGTAAAATAAAGCTATTATTATTATTATTATTATTATTATTATTATTATCGACCCCAACTGGGTTTGAACCTGTGATCCCGAGAACCAGAAGCTAGGAACAGCCTGCTAGTTCACCGCGGCTGACTAAATGTAAATGGAAGCTTACTGTTTTGTTGCTGAGGCATTGTGGTGTGTCTGTAGTCCAGACGATGTTGTTTATTCTTACGATAACAAAGCACTCCATACGGACACTCGGGTAGGTTTCCATCATCATGATCTGCATCTCCCGGATGACTGAAGTCTTTACGATGCAGTGGATTCTTCCTGCACAATATTACACCTCTTTACAAACATCAGCACTCAAATGAAGAGGATGGTAATAAATAGTACATTACAATGCGAGGTTCGGAAGTGGTTTTTACAGAAGCAAGATAATTATTAAAAACCAAGTGATAGCGAGGTTTTTAATTACCGAAATTCTGTAAAACACTTCACAAATGTGCATTGTACATTATGGTGTTTTCAAAATAATAAATAATAGTAAAATAATAACATCTTTGATGGAAATATTTGCATTCATTATAAACAACTCTGCACCGCTGTGGTCTCGAGGTAGCATGCTACCTTGTCATGCAGCGGGCCCGGGTTCAATTCCCGGTAGGGACAGGCTTCTGGGTGAGATTATTTCAAGATATTTCCTCACCTGTATGACAAATGTCAGGAAGCTTAGGGCCCAACGGTCCCCGAAAATCGAAAATTATCCTTCACTGATGTGGACAGCAACGGGAAGTACCACACCTATAATTTCCCTAGTAAAGCTGCAAAGCATACCATGAAAATATTGCTATGATTGCAGCGAAAGACCTGACCTCAGGCAGAATTTCTATGGTATGGTATAAACAACTGACTAACATTAATAGTCTGGCCAATGTTTATACGGTAAATGCCGAAAATAATTTAGTTGGGACTGCAGCAGGTCGTGACACCAATCAGATATAAAATGGCAGAAAGTACAAATTTATTGTTTTATATCGTTTCAAATAAAGTTCAGTTAATAAAATGCAATGATTTGTTTCGTATATTGTATATTAACACTACCTTTTGGATATATTTCTGTATGGCACACCGTAGCGTAGTGGTTAAGGCACTGCACTACAAGTCGGAAGGTCGAGGGTTCAAGTCCCGGTGGGTCAGGATTTTAAAACTGACCAAAACCTTCTGGCGGCACTATGGCCCTGGGGTCGACTCAGCCTCTAACGGAAATTAGTACCAGGCGCTTGTTCTGGGGGTAAAGCCGGCCGTCACGCAGGGCTGACAACCTGGCTGACACCAAGTGCCGATTGTCTAGAAAAAAGTGGGAGCCTTAACCTCCCACTACCCCAAGGGCCTCCCGAGGCCTGTCGTGGGATTACTTTACTTTATATACATTGTACGTAGTATACATGATGGGCAGTGGTTTTTTACTTCCTGCACTAGGTAGGTAATTTGTAATATTACAGTGTAGTTATTTAGTTATTTATAGGTTAGGAACCTGGAAATTTAGGAAATTGAAATTTCAATCATGGTTGACATTGCTGTAAGTATGACAGAATGCACTATCGTGCAAAAAATATACTTATGAAATGAAAAATTGACAAAAAAATTCAAATAAATGGAAAACACGCAATTTATTGTTGCAGTATGTGAATAATTAACCTGAGATGGTAATAAAAGATTCCTGGCTATGTGGCCATGGACTATAACTGGTGTTTCTTCCAGACGTTTCTCCCTCAACTGCGGAGGGCATCTTCAGTGGCGAGCGCTTCCAGCTGTTGTTTCCCTGTCGTAGACTCGACTGCATATGAACAGCAGAAAGCTGGACGCTCTTTTTTATACTAGTGCTGACGTCAGCACTAGTATAAAAAAGAGCGTCGAGCTTTCTGCTGTTCATTCGCAGTCGAGTCTACGACAGGGAAACAACAGCTGGAAGCACTCGCCACTGAAGATGCCCTCCGCAGTTGAGGGAGAAACGTCTGGAAGAAACGCCAGTTATAGACCATGGCCACATAGCCCGGAATCTTTTATTACCATGATTACCGGCCGTGAAAGCCTGCATTCCACAATTAACCTGAGAGAAATATATGTACAGAGTGATTCACAATAAATATTACAGACTTCTAGGGGTTTAGAGATGACTTAGATTAATATTTAATTTTAGGAAGTTATATTTTGAGGTTATTTTAATTATATTATTTTTGGTCTGGACATCTTACCTCAATATTAATGTTGATTTGTTCTTGGACATGTTTCAAAACAATTCTGTTTTATCGTCAGCTTTCCCAGACTGGTTTTTTTTTATGTTGCATGATAGAAAAGTATAAAAAACAAAGAATGATAAACAGAAGTAATCTTGAAAAAGAAGAACCACCTATGAAAAAATATAGGAAATTCACATATCACCCCTGGGTACATAATAAATTTCAAAATATATTTGAGAAGTTTAATATTAAATTAGCACCAAAAAATAACTACAGTTTAAATAAACTAATAAAAACCAACAAAAATGAAAAAAAAACTGATAAAAATAAAAAGTCAGGAATATATCAAATTGAATGCATGGGTTGTGAAAAGATAGATATATATATATATATATATATATATAGGGAAAACAAAAAGAAACCTAAAAATTAGAACCAAAGAACACATAAGAAATATTAAAAATGGAGAAATTGAAAAATCTGCAGTTGCTGCTCATGTTTGGTCTAAAAACATAATATAAATTCAGACACTAAATTATTAAAACAGTTAGAAAATACAAAAGAGCTGACTATTTGGGAAAAAAATTATATTCAGAAGAACAGAAACAGTTATGAATTTTGATATTCCAATGGAGGGTGACCTTGTTTGGAGGTTCTTTGGCCAACCACAGGATGGAGCTGACATCGACATCCAGGTGGTGCAACATAAATAAAACCAGTCTGGGAAAGCTGACGATAAAACAGAATTGTTTTGAAACATGTCCAAGAACAAATCAACATTAATATTGAGGTAAGATGTCCAGACCAAAAATAATATAATGACTTAGATTATTGTAAAATAAGTTTGAAGATCAAAACACAACGGGCTGATATCGCATCTCTTGTGTTTCAGAATAAGTATTACAAAATTATAGACCAAGTTCAGAATTTTAATTATTTGGGATGTCATTTAGGCAATGACACAAATTTAGATAAACACACTAAAATACAACGATTCAATTATCTATGTGGCACAATTAAACACACTTTATTGAATAAGACTAGAAAAGAAACTATTTTGAAGTTTTACAAAGTATTGGCAGTTCTATCTCTTATCTATGGATGTGAAACCTGGACATTAACAAAGGCAGATAGTAAACAAATAGAGGCTGCTGAAATGAAGATGTTGAGAGCAATAGCAGGATACCAAAGGACCAATAAAAAGAAAAACAAAGATATAAGAACAGAACTTAACATATTTTGGGACAAATGTTTGAACGCATTAGACAGTAAAAGGCGTTCTCTGCTGAGAAAGTTTTATCCAAATACATTTTGCTTACTCAGAAATCTATTCACGCGATAATAATTGTAAGCTACCTGACGAGGTACCTTAAGATCATAGCTCAATATAGAAACTTATCGTGAAAATCCCGAAGGGAACCAATGCAGTTTGAAACCTTTGCAGCTTTATCCAAGATGTTGGACCTTGAAGACTTCGATCATGTTTTCGGTAATGTAGTAATGTCATAAGCTTGTATATTTTCCCATTCCTTTCCAGATGTTTTGGTGGTGTATTCTTCTCTAAGTTTATTGATGTATTTATTTGAGATAATTCTTTTGATAGAGTGAAAGGAAACTGGAGTAGAAATTGGGTTTGAAACAATTTTGCTACCCTTCTTGGCTAGAAAATCGGCTATTTCATTGCCTGTCACTCCACAATGGGCCGGAATCCATTGAAGTACAACTTTTTTTATGTAGACGGGATAACTGTTAGAAAATTTTAAAGTGTTTGAAATTATAAATTCCTGTCTCTTGGAAACCTTGCGTGATGGAGAAAAACCGATATTATATTTGAATTCAGGTGTAAAAATACTATCAGAATCACATATTTTTCTTTCTGAGACAAAAAAAAAGTTTATTTTTTGTTTCTCAGTGTTATTGAGCACACACCACATCTTGTGTGACGTGTGTATGAAAACGTGCGTCGCAGGTACACTTTGTGCACCGAACAACAGGGTCACCACATGGAACCACACTTGTAGCACAACCCCTAGAAGTCTGTAATACTTATTCTGAAATACAAGACACGTGATATCAGCCCATTGTGTTCCAATGTTCAAACCTATTTCATATCAAAATGGTACGTTTCCAGACATGGGTTTTTTTTATCAAAACTTTATCATAAGTAATGCCACGAGTGATTTCCAAATTATCGATAAATTCACGACTCACGAAGTTGGGAAACTCTTCAGTCTTCCTGTAGTACAGTTCCTTCTCGCTTTGGTAATAAAGTTGTTTTGTATTGCCGCGCAAACTGAGCTGTGTTACATACACTATTTTGTCTGTATTTCAGTCAATACGTTATGTCTTTAAAATGTGCATGTAAAACCCTTACACTGCATGAGAAAATTCAAGCTTGTAATTTGGGAACCCTTTATAAGAAGGAAAACTGCCAAGATGGAAATATATTTAAGGAACCGACATGTTCCTTCAGACAGGTTTTACTGTATAACGACATAGTGCTTTTTAAAAAAAAGTTGGAAATGAGAAAAAAGTATACAGATTCTTGAATTATACAAATGGTATAAGCATAGTAAGGTATAGTTCCAAAAAGAAAAAAGCCATTAATACCTAAAAAAGGCTAAAAAAAAGTTGAAAAAGGACAAAAAATCTGGATAAAATCCATGAACTTCTGGTCTACAATGACCCAAAATGTGTGTGTGTGTATGTATGTATGTATATATATATATATATATATATATATAATTAAATGTTTAACATTGAGCAATGTAAGCTTAATATGGTATGATAAGAAAAATAAATGCCTGGACGGGATTCCAACCCGGATCTCTGAGTCTGTACCTCAGCGTGATATCCATTACACTACCAGGCGAATCCAATTCAAACACTTATTTTTCTTATATATGGAGAATATAATACATATATAAGAAAAATAAGTGTTTGAATTGGATTCGCCTGGTAGTGTAATGGATATCACGCTGAATTACATATATAAGAAAAATAAGTGTTTGAATTGGATTCGCCTGGTAGTGTAATGGATATCACGCTGAGGGGTTCGAATCCCATCCAGGCATTTATTTTTCTTATCATACCATATATATATATATATATATTAAGTTGGGTCTCGACTTCAGACATGAAATGAAAAAACGATTTCTCCTCAACATTTGAGCCCTATACATCATGCAAGAAAATTTTAGTCCTGTGCCATAGCCAAGTGGTTATGGCAAGATGCCTTGATGCAGAGCTATGGGACTTGCTCTGGTTCGAGTCTCCATGGGGGAAGAAATTCTCTCATGGAATTTTGGCCAGTATGGGATCAGTTCCCACCCAGCATCATGAGGAATTTGGGTAGCTACGATAAGTAGCAGCTCCAGGTTGAGAAAACCAGCTATAACGGCTCAGGGACCTGACATGCTGGCCACATGTCACCCCTACACTGACTGGACGATCGTCTACCTCTGTGATTAACACATGTGGATGTGAGGACAGCAGGTGGCTGGTAGACCAAGGGTCTTCTAGGTCTGTTGAGCCATGGAGTTAAGAAAAAAAAGATTAACATTTAGAATAACACTTACCGATAACAATTAGCTCCATACACACACTTTTGTCTCGTATTACTGGTTGCATCAGGCTGCCCCATGTTGTCCGACTGCTTTTGCACACTTGAACCTGCAGTTTCATCTTCATCAGTGCTATTCTCCTCTTCACTCACCTCATGTAATTTCACTTCTGCCTTTGTATCACAAACCAATCCATTTTCATCAAACGTTCCTTCCATTTCTTTATCCTCATTTCTCTCCGACTGCAATTCTTCCTTCTTTTTTGACTTTCTCTCACCATCAACCTTCTTTCTTGACTCCAATTCATCTTCCTCATCATCCTTCTTTTTCTTATTTTTCAAAGTTACTTTTGCTTTCTTATTTTTATCATCATTTTTTCTTTTTCTATTATCTTTTGAAGTTCCTGCCACACTAACATCATGATTTGTACTTGTCATCCATTTTGGTAATGTTCTGATGCGTTTAGAGACATTTAAAGATTGTTCAAATTTATCATCGAGTGGTTTCACAATTTTTTCTGATTGTGATTGAATTTCTTCTTTTATTTTTGGACATACAGTCTCTTTTACTTCTTTCTTTATAGCATTGTCAGTGACTGATTCGTCATTGATGAAACCATTCTGTTTCTCAGTTTTAATGTCTGATAAAATGGATACACGGAAACGATAACTATCGGGCAAAAGTGAAAATTCATCTCCATCTTTCAAAGTAACTGAAGTCCCTGAATTAATTTCAATTGATGGATTCATTTTTTCACTGAAGTAAATTGGATTTACATGCTTCTGAAAATAGGAAAAAAAATCATCTCAACTCAATGGTATTAATAAGCTGTTAGTTTATGCTGATGATGTAGTACTATTGGCCGATAGCGAGGAGATACTAAAGGACAACACGCACACACTATTGAGTAACACTAAGGAGTTAGGACTGGAAGTAAATATCAATAAAACTAAATATATGGTCACACGTAGAAATACATTATATAATGGAAATGGACAGCTAATGACAAATGAGGGAAATTTTGAGGAAGTGGCTGAATTCAAATACCTAGGAATAATAATCACAAATAGGAATGAGATGCACAAAGAAATTAAACATAGGCTCAATTCTGGAAATGTGTGCTATTATGAATTGCAGAGACTCTTGACTTCCCAACTCCTTTCAAAAAATGTTAAACTGAAAATATATAGAACTATTAATCTACCAGTTATATTATATGGGTGCAAAACATGGACTCTTACTTTAAGGGAGGAAAGGAGATTACAAGTATTTGAGAACAAAGTACTTAGGAAAATTTTTGGACCAAAGAGAGATGAACAGACAGGTGAATGGAGAAGACTACATAACAATGAACTACATGGTCTTTATAGGAAGCCAGATATAATAAGAACAGTTAAGTCTCGTAGACTGCGATGGGCAGGACATGTTGCACGTATGGGGAATGGGAGAGTTGCATGGAAGCTTCTTGTAGGAAAGCCAGAGGGAAAACGCCCAGTTGGTAGACCAAGAATGAGGTGGGAGAATAACATTAACTATGATTTGAAGGAAGTAGATTATACAGGGAATGATTGGAAAGCATTATTAGCTCAGGATAGGAATTTATGGAGAGCTTATGTCTGTGTGGCCATGAACCTATGGGTTCGATAGTGCCAGTGAGTAAGCAAGTAATCATCAGTTAGATTAAATTTTTCTACTCCTATGTGCTATAGATACTATATGTGACAGAGCTCATCGGACGTGGAAGCAAGTTGGGACGTCAAGAGTCCCTATAATGTATAATAGCATGCATTTCCAGAATTGAGCGTATGTTTAATTTCTTTGTGTACATCATTCTTGTTCCCAGGTATTTGAATTCAGACATTTCTTCAAAATTTCCCTCATTTGTCATTAACTGTCCATTTCCATTATACTGTATAATGTATTTCTGTGTGAACATGAGTTTAGTTTTAACATAAAGCTAACATACAAACTAAAATTTGATCACATAGCAATGGAGAATTTGTATATGTTAATATCAATTTGATAAGGTGTCAAACACCTGGTTGCAAATGGAGCACACTTTTAACATCTGTTCTAAGCAAGTTATTAAAAATGCTAAGAACAAAAATGAAAGCATTGTATATCGCACAGATATGCAGGCTGCTTTGCTGGGTAGAGACATGGATGCAGCAATAAAGATAGCCACCATTTTGTGTTGTAAAGGAGAATAACATCCCTGTATTTGTGAAAACCCCTCCATGGTATCTTTACATTGTCGTGGTGGAGTGGCATTCATGCTTAAATGATCCCGAGAGCAATGTCAGCGGTAGCATTGCTGCCTAAAGGGTTACCAATCCTAGACAGGTCGAAGCCGATAAGCCAGATGATAAAAGTACCTTGGTTAAAAGAGTGAAAATCTTTCACCATAAAATACAACCATCTAAAAACACAGACATAGGTTCCACTTGGGTAAAATCTTCTGGAGGTAAAATAGTCCCCCATTCGGATTTCCGGCCAGGGACTACTTCAAAGAATTCATGTCAAAGGCTCAAACATGTTAGGACATTACATAGTAGTGGGGCACTAGAAATTTTAATGCAGGAATTAGATAAACCACCCTTGGATATGGTTGCTTTACAGGAAGTTAGTTGGCCAGGAGAAAGTAGTCAGGAATCAGGATTTAGAACTCTTACTTTAAGGGGGGAAGAAAAGATTACAAGTATTTGAGAATAAAGTTCTTAGGAAAATTTTTGGACTAAACAGAGATGAAGAAAATGGAGAAGACTACATAACAGTGAATGATCTTTATAGAAAATCAGATATAATAAGAATAGTTAAGTCTTGTAGACCGCACTGGGCAGGACATGTGGCACAAATGGGGAATGAAAGAGGGGCATGAGAGCTTCTTGTAGGAAAACAAGAGGGAAAATGCCCAGGTGGTACAGCAAGAATGAGGTGGGAGAAAAACATGATTACGGCACAAAGAGTGGACATCCAAATTTTGAGATAATTCTGGTTTTAAAATTAAGGTAATCGACTGCGGTGGACTAGTGGTTATGCTCCTTGCATCTGGTCCCTAGGGTCACGGGTTCAAACCCGGCCGGGGTCGATGGATCTTTTAGGATGGAAAAATCCAAGGAGCAAGTCCTCTGGGAGGGACTTTAAGCCATGGGTCCCGAGTCTGAAGAATTTTAGGCTCATAAAAGATCCTTAAGCCTGAATGAATAGGCCTCTAAGCAAAATTTACCGAATTTTCTCATCCTAGTACTACCTTGGTTTCCTAGATGTCAGTATGAAGCAGAACGCTGACCACTCAAATGACATCCATACGAAAACAAGTAACTAAATTAGTATGGTTCAAATTCTTCCCTAAGGGTCGAATGTTTGAATGCATTAGACAGTAAAAGGCGTTCTCTGCTGATAAAGTTTTATTCAAACACATTTTTCTTACTCAGAAATCTATTCACGCGGTAATAATTGTAAACTACCTGACAAGGTACCTTAAGATCGTAGCTCAAGATATAAACTTATGTGAAAATCCCGAAGGGAACCGATGTAGTTTGAAACTTATCCAAGATGTCGGACCTTGAAGACTTCGATCATGTTTTCGGTATACGCGGAGAAGAGGAATTTGATAGTCTACCAAAGAATTCAACTGGAAGAACAGGAGAATCGGCATAATATTGCGCGTCGCAGACGTGTTTGTATACGGTATTATTTGCAGGATGCAAGCGTAAATGCATTCCTCTATAGCAGACGAAAATAACGAAAGTGGTTTTATCGCTGAGAATTCTGGGTAATTCGTTGCCAATATTACGAAAACGTCAACATTCATGCATGACCGGTTAAGGCGGCCGTTAATTCGATCTCAGCTCACCAGTGATTGGAAGTAATTTGAGTAGAGACTAATGTATTTGCATACGACCCTAAATCTCCATTAAAGGAATCATGGGCTTACAAGAAGAAGAAAATGAAGCTTAGGACCACTAAACATGAAAACATAACAAAAATTTGTGGACCATCAAGAAACAAAGCAGTAAAATAACATTTTATAAACACAACAAAATACATATTTCACTAGATTACTGAACGAGACATCCTCAAATGATGTTTTTATTATTAATTTAACATTTCTCAATGAAAGATAAATTAAATTTGAAGAGAAAAATTTTCGCCTAGACCGGGACTCGAACCCGGGATCCTTGGCTTTCCGGGCCAAGTGCTCTACCAACTGAGCTACCGAGGCGAGTTACGATCTAGACGCAAATTTTTCTCTTATATACGTTGTAATTCCCTATCACCAAATGCTTTTGAAACCATTGTTTCTATCTTTGCAAATGGCGGCTTCTTAGTATACAACGTATATAAGAGAAAAATTTGCGTCTAGATCGTAACTCGCCTCGGTAGCTCAGTTGGTAGAGCACTTGGCCCGGAAAGCCAAGGATCCCGGGTTCGAGTCCCGGTCTAGGCGAAAATTTTTCTCTTCAAATTTAATTTATCTTTCATTGAGAAATGTTAAATTAATAATAAAAACATCATTAGAGGCCTTACTGGCTTTTAAAGTAATGTTAAATTTCCAATAAATGTCTTCTTAACTAAGAAGCCGCCATTTGCAAAGATAGAAACAATGGTTTCAAAAGCATTTGGCGATAGGGAATTACAACGTATATAAGAGAAAAATTTGCGTCTAGATCGTAACTCGCCTCGGTAGCTCAGTTGGTAGAGCACTTGGCCCGGAAAGCCAAGGATCCCAGGTTTGAGTCCCGGTCTAGGCGAAAATTTTTCTCTTCAAATTTAATTTATGAGACATCCTCATTTCGATATAAATTCAGTATTAAAATAAAGCTTAGGATCACCAAAGACGAAAACACAAAGAAACTCTGCGGGCCATCACTAGGTTAGAGCAATTGAATTAGGTCAGGTCAGCTTTTAGTTCCTTATACATAATTAGTCCACCGCTGTGGTCTCAAGGTAGCGTGCTGCCTTGTCAGGCAGCAGGCCCGGGTTCAATCCCCGGTCGGGGCAGTTTTTCTGGGTGAGCTTTTTATCAGGGTTTTTCCTCACCTGTAAGAAAAATGTCAGGAAAACTTTAAGGCCCAAACGGTCCCCAAAATCATATGATCACTATCCTTATCTGTATCATCCTCATCCTTATCTTTACCAGCAGCAGTCAGCATCCTGAGCGGCCAGCAGCAGCAGCAGCCGGAGCGGGACCAGCAGCAGCAGCAGCCGGAGCGGGACTGCAGAAGCAGCAGCCGCCGAGCGGGGACCAGCAGCAGCAGCAGCCGGAGCGGGACCAGCAGCAGCAGCAGCCGGAGCGGGACCAGCAGCAGCAGCAGCCGGAGCGGACCAGCAGCAGCAGCAGCCGGAGCGGGACCAGCAGCAGCAGCAGCCGGAGCGGGACCAGCAGCAGCAGCAGCCGGAGCGGGACCAGCAGAAGCAAGCCGGAGCGGACCAGCAGCAGCAGCCGGAGCGGGACCAGCAGCAGCAGCGCCGGAGCGGGACCAGCAGCAGCAGCGAGCCGGAGCGGGACCAGCAGCAGCAGCAGCCGGAGGGAGCCAGCAGCAGCAGCAGCCGGAGCGGGACCAGCAGCAGCAGCAGCCGGAGCGGGACCAGCAGCAGCAGCAGCCGGAGCGGGACCAGCAGCAGCAGCAGCCGGAGCGGGACCAGCAGCAGCAGCCGGAGCGGGACCAGCAGGCAGCAGCCGGAGCGGGACCAGCAGCAGCAGCCGGAGCGGGACCAGCAGCAGCAGCAGCCGGAGCGGGACCACCAGCAGCAGCCGGAGCGGGACCAGCAGCAGCAGCCGGAGCGGGACCAGCAGCAGGCAGCAGCCGGAGCGGGACCAGCAGCAGCAGCCGGAGCGGGAGCAGCAGCAGCAGCAGCCGGAGCGGGGCCAGCAACAGCAGCAGCCGGAGCGGGACCAGCAGCAGCAGCAGCCGGAGCGGGACCAGCAGCAGCAGCAGCCGGAGCGGGACCAGCAGCAGCAGCCGGAGCGGGACCAGCAGCAGCAGCCGGAGCGGGACCAGCAGCAGCAGCAGCCGGAGCGGGACCAGCAGCAGCAGCAGCCGGAGCGGGACCAGCAGCAGCAGCAGGCCGGAGCGGGACCAGCAGCAGCAGCAGCCGGAGCGGGACCAGCAGCAGCCGGAGCGGGACCAGCAGCAAGGCAGCAGCCGGGAGCGGGACCAGCAGGCAGCAGCAGCCGGAGCGGGACCAGCAGCAGCAGCAGCCGGAGCGGGACCAGCAGCAGCAGCAGCCGGAGCGGGACCAGCAGCAGCAGGCAGCAGCGGAGCGGGACCAGCAACAGCAGCAGCCGGAGCGGGACCAGCAGCAGCAGCAGCCGGGAGCGGGACCAGCAGCAGCAGCAGCCGGAGCGGGACCAGCAGCAGCAGCCGGAGCGGGACCAGCAGCAGCAGCCGGAGCGGACCAGCGAGCAGCAGCAGCCGGAGCGGGACAGCAGCAGCAGTCGGAGCGGGACCAGCAGGCAGCAGCAGCCGGAGCGGGACCAGCAGCAGCAGCAGCCGGAGCGGGACCAGCAGCAGCAGCAGCCGGAGCGGGCCAGCAGCAGCAGCAGCCGGAGCGGGGCAGCAGGCAGCAGCAGCCGGAGCGGGACCAGCAACAGCAGCCGGAGCGGGACCAGCAGCAGCAGCAGTGCGGAGCGGGACCAGCAGCAGCAGCAGCCGGAGCGGGACCAGCAGCAGCAGCAGCCGGAGCGGGACCAGCAGCAGCAGCAGCCGGAGCGGGCCCAGCAGCAGCAGCAGCCGGAGGCGGGAGCAGCAGCAGCAGCAGAAGCCGGAGCGGGACCAGCAGCAGCAGCAGCCGGAGGGACCAGCAGCAGCAGCAGCCGGAGCGGGACCAGCAGCAGCAAGCAGCCGGAGCGGGAGCAGCAGCAGCAGCAGCAGCCGGAGCGGGACCAGCAGCCGCAGCCGGAGCGGACCAGAAGCAGCAGCAGCCGGAGCGGGACCAGCAGCAGCAGCCGGAGCGGGACCAGCAGCAGCAGCAGCCGGAGCGGGACCAGCAGCAGCAGATGCCGGAGCGGGACCAGCAGCAGCAGCAAGCGGGAGCGGGACCAGCAGCAGCAGCAGCCGGGAGCGGGACCAGGCAGCAGCAGCAGCCGTGAGCGGGAGCATGCAGCAGCAGCAGCAGCCGGAGCGGGAGCAGCAGCAGCAGCAGCAGCCGGAGCGGACCAGCAACAGCAGCAGCCGGAGCGGGACCAGCAGCAGAGCAGCCGAGCGCGGGACCAGGCAGCAGCAGCAGCAGCGGTGGACAGCAGGCAGCAGCCGGAGCGGGACCAGCAGCAGCACCGGAGCGGGACCAGAGCAGCAGCGCAGCCGGAGCGGGACCAGCAGCAGCAGCAGCCGGAGCGGGAGCAGCAGCAGCCGGAGGCGGGACCAGCAGCAGCAGCAGGGGCGGGAGCGGGACCTGCACGCAGCAGCAGCCGGAGCGGGACCAGCTATGCAGCAGCCGCTGAGCGGGACCAGCAGCAGCAGTAGCCGGCGCGGGACCAGCAGCAGCAGCCGGAGCGGGACCAGCAGCAGGCAGCAGCCGGAGCGGGACAGCAGCAGCAGCAGCGGGAGCGGGACCGAGCAGCAGCAGCAGCAGCAGCAGCCGTGAGCGGACAGCAGCAGCAGCCCGGAGCGGGGACCAGCAGGCAGAGCAGCCGGAGCGGGACCAGCAGACAGCGCAGCCGGAGCGGGACCAGCAGGAGGCAGCAGCCGGGCGGGCCAGCAGCAGCAGCCGGAGCGGGACCAGCAGCGCAGCGCCGGGAGCGGACCAGCTAGGAAGCAGCCGGAGCGGCGCGGCAGCAGCAGCCGAGCGGGACCGAGCAGCAGCCGGAGCGGGACCAGAGCAGCAGCAGCCGGCGGGACCAGAGCAGCAGCAGCCGGAGCGGCCCAGCAGCAGCAGAGCCGGAGCGGGACCAGCAGCGAGCAGCCGGAGCGGACCAGCAGAGCAGAGCCGAGCGTGACCAGCAGGGGAGCAGCCGAGCGGGACCTGGGCAGCAGCAGCTGAGCGGGACCGGCAGCAGCAGCCGGGGCGGGACGAGCGCAGCCGGAGCGGGACAGCAGCAGCAGCAGCCTGAGCGGGACCCGCCGAGCAGCGGAGCGGGACCGCAGCAGCAGCCGGAGCGGGACAGCAGAGAGCAGCCGGAGCGGGCCAGCAGCAGCAGCAGCCGGAGCGGGACCAGCAGCAGCAGCAGGTCGGAGCGGAACAGCGGAGCAGCAGCAGGGCGGGACTCGAGCAGCAGCAGCGGAGCGGGCAAGCAGCAGACGCGGGCGGGACCAGCAGCAGCAGCAGCCGGAGCGGGACCAGCAGCAGCAGCCGAGCGGGACCAGCAGAGCAGAGCCGGAGCGGACAGCAGCAGCAGCAGCCGGAGCGGACCAGCAGCAGCAGCAGCAGCCGGCGGGACCAGAGAGCGGAGCGTGACCACCAGCGCAGCAGCCGGAGCGGGACCAGCAGCAGCAGCAGCCGAGCGGACACCAGCAGCCGCCGGAGCGGGACCGCAGCAGCAGTAGCCGGGCGGGACCAGCAACAGGCAGCGGGAGCGGGACAGCAGCAGCAGAGCAGCCGGAGCGGGAGCAGCGGCAGCAGAGCCCTGAGCGGGACCCAGGAAACAGCACAGCCGGAGCGGGACCAGCAGCAGCAGCAGCCTGAGCGGACCGTAGCAGCAGCAGCCGGAGCGGGACCAGCAGGCGCAGCCGGAGCGGGACCAGCATCCGCGCCGTATCGGACCGCAGCAGCAGCAGCCGGAGCGGACCGCAGGCAGAGCAGCCGAGGGGACAGCAGCATCATCCGGAGCGGGCCAGCAGCAGCAGCCTGAGCGGGACCAGCAGCAGCAGCCGTAGCGGACAGCAGCAGATCAGCCGGAGCGGACCAGCAGCAGCAGAGCCGAGCGGAACGGGGCAGCAGCAGCGGAGCGGGACAGCATCAGCAGCCGCCGGAGCGGACCAGCGAGCAGCGCCGGGGCGGGACCAGCAGAAGCCCAGCCGGAGCGGACCAGCAGCAGCAGCCGGAGCGGGACCAGCAGGCGCAGCAGGCCGGAGCGGGACTAGCAGCAGCAGCAGCCGAGCGGGACCAGCAGCAGCGCAGCAGCCGGAGGGGACAGCAGCAGCCGGAGCGGGACACCAGCAGGAGCAGCCGGAGCGGGACCAGAGCAGACAGCCGGAGCTGTGACCACAGCAGCAGCGGAGCGGGGACCCGCAGCGCAGCAGCCGAGCGGGACAGAAACGCAGCAGCCGGAGCGTGCCAGCAGAGCAGCATCAGCCGGAGCGGGAGCAGCAGCAGCAGCAGCAGCCGGAGCGTGCCCAGCAACAGCAGCAGCCGGAGCTGGACCAGCAGCGCAGCAGCCGGAGCGGGCCGGTAGCAGATCAGCCGTATCGTACCAGCAGCAGCACGGAGCGGGACCAGCCAGCAGCCAGCCGAGCGGACAAGCAGCAGCAGCACCGGAGCGGGACCAGCAGAGGCAGCATCCTTAGCTGTACCATCGCATCATCATCCGTAGTGGGCCAGCAGAGCAGCAGCGGGCGTGGGCCAGCCAGCAGCCGGGCGGGAAATCAGCAGCAGCAGCCGGAGCGGGCCAGCAGAGAGCCGGAGCTGGCCCAGCAGCAGAGGCGGAGGGGACAGCAGCCGCAGCGCCGTAGGGGACCCAGCGGCAGCAGCAGCCGGAGCGGGACCAGCAGCGAGCAGCCGAGCTGGACCGCAGAGAGCAGCGGAGCGGGACAGCAGCAGCAGCAGCCGAGCGGTACCAGAGCAGCAGCAGCCGGGCGGGACCAGCAGCGCAGCCGGAGCGGGACAGCAGCAGCAGCATCCGAGCGGGACCATCGGCAGCAGCAGCGAGCGACCAGCGGCAGCAGCAGCCGGCGCGGGACAGCGCGCAGCATCAGCCGGATCTGGACCGAGCAGAGCAGCCTAGCGGTCTCATCACATCATCATCATCCTTATCTTTACCATCATCATCATCATCCTTATCTTTACCATCATCATCATCATCCTTATCTTTACCATCATCATCATCCTTATCTTTACCATCATCATCATCATCCCTATCTTTACCATCATCATCATCATCATCATCCTCTTTCACCGGTGTGGAAAGCAACGGGAAGCTACCACACCTACAATTCCCTAATAAAGCTGCAAGGCATAGCACAAAAATGCTATGAATGCAGCGAAGGACCTGCCCTCGGGAAGAATTACTATGGATGGATGGATGGATACATAATTAGGTTAGGTTAGCTTTTAGTTTCTTATACAAATTGTATAATTTATTTACGAACCTGTAATTTAACATTGTCTAAATGCCATTTTATTTATTACTTTCACATGTTAGAGTAATTTAAATAAGTTAGGATAGCTATTAGCTTATTATATATGTATTCTTCTTCTTCCTTCCAAGTATTAGGCCAAGGCCTGTTACAATCCTATAGAAAATTCTCGTATAAAACTTGAAAGCATAATAATAGTCCCTTCGATTGGTTGCTGGCCAAAGGAAGGCAAGACCAGTGATGGGGCTGTCATCTTATAGCACCTGGTCAGGATTTTCTGGAGAAGAAAAGAAAATAAAGGAAAGAATAAATGGAAGAAAGGAAAGACTTCCTAGCCCTCGGATGCCCTAATAGCTTCGGGGTCGAAAAATCAAGAGTTAACCAAGAAAGGTTAGATAGTAAAGTTAAAAGAGTGCAAAACACAAGTAAGTGGAAGAAATGTTTTGCTCAGCTTGGGCACCTTGTGGTCGCCATCCACATATCCCCTAGATGAGGACCCCTGAGGGTATTCTACTAAATTATATTACAAATTTCGAAGATTATGTTATAAATAAATGGTATATATTTATTGAATATTTTGTAATGGATAATTTGCTATTGTTCATTTTCGAGAAATATGTACGATGACGTATCGATTATCGAAAATTGATTCAGTTAAACCATTTTTCTTTAGAAACACTATGTGAGGATGTGATTTTTATCAAATTTCAAACACTTTGCTATGTAATTTTTAAAATATAGCATTTGGAAATATAGCAGTGCACTTTTATTACAGTAAAATATTTATTCTATTTTCGCATCTCTATTAACCCTTTAGGTGCCATGAGCCGATTAGATCGGCTCTGATGTTTTTGTCCATTACCTGCCAGACAATATACTTAAACTTTTTATATATTAAATTTGGGAATTTTTAACATTATGAGGTTCAATTCAAAAGAATTAAATAAATCATGATTATTTCTTACCTCATACTTCTATATTCCTTTAAACACAGCACTGCAGTATTGGAGACTCCTTGTCACCATCGTCAGCTGTTTTCACGATTGTCAATTTTTACTTTTGTTGATAATTATTCAAACTACCACCTGAAGTTCTTTTTAAGGATGGCAGTTTAGAAAATTCCGATTCCGATTGAGGGTCTTTCCACTTTTCAGCGGTTGCCCTTTTACCAGCTGGCTGCTGGCCTTTCACATCCACATGTGTCAATCACAGCCAGTGTAGGGGTGACATGTGGTTAGCATGTCGAGTCCTCCAGCTGTTATAGCTGGTTCCTCAACCTGGAGCTGCTACTTATTGTAGCTACCCAATTGCCTCATGATGCTGGGTGGGCACCGGTCCCATACTGGCCGAAATACCATGAGAAAATTTGTTCCCCCATGGAGACTTGAACCAGCGCAAGTCCCGTAGCTCTGCACCAAGGCTTCCTACCTTAACCGCTCGGCTACAGCGCGGGACAGTTTAGAAAATAATTCTTTAAAAAGAACTTCAGATGGCAGTTTGGATAATTATCAACAAAAGTAAAAATTGACAATCGTGAAAACAGCTGACGATGGTGACAAGGAGTCGCCGATACTGCAGTGCTGTGTTTAAAGGAACATAGAAGTATGAGGTAAGAAATAATCACGATTTATTTAATTCTTATACTTAAACTACTTGCAAAGCCGATCACATCAGCAGATGTGATTTAAATCTCTAACACCAGAGATTTTACCAGTGGCATGCAGAGGGTTAAAGAAAACATGTTTTCACCCTGGACTGACATCTGACTATCAAATCCGACATCACGACCACAATAGCAGCCACTTCCTTCAGGTAATATAGGAAATAGTGCATTATAAATTATTTTCCAGCTTTGTTTCTGGATGGTCTGCAAATTTTTTCAGGTTTTCAGCTTCAATGTTCCTAAGCTTCATTTTAAAACCAAAATTATCTCGAAATTCAGATGTCCGCTTTTTGCACCGTACCCAAAAAACATTAATCGTGATTTGAGGGAAGTGGATTATACAGGAGATATTTCAAAAAAAATTTGATCAGGATAGGGATGTATGGAGAGCTTATGACCACACTACCATGCGAATCTGCAGGTTTGGTGGTGCCAGTGAGCTAGTATTTGTGAAAAAAATTCATTTCAACAATCACGATAAGGATTCTTCTCTGTAGCAAACATTTAGAATTATCATAAGTAATGCCACAAGTGATTTCCAAATTATCGATAAATTCACGACTCACAAAGTGAGGAATGAATTTATCTAGAGAATTTGGAAATCAAGAGTGGCATTTCTTAGGACTAATTAAGCTGTTTACTCACAAATCATTATTTAAATATAGTTATTTTAAAATATTTATATATTTAATGTCCACCGCTGTGGTCTCGAGGTAGCGTGCTGCCTTGTCACGCAGCGGGCCCAGGTTCGATCCCCGGTCGGGGCAGTTTTTCTGGGTAAGGTTTTTATCGGGGTTTTTCCTCACCTGTAAGACAAATGTCAGGAAAACTTTAAGGCCCAAACGGTCCCCGAAATCATATGGCCATCATCATCATCATCATCATCATCCTTCACCAGTGTGGAAAGCAACGGGAAGCTACCACACCTACAATTCCCTAGTAAAGCTGCAAGCATAGCATGAAAATGCTATGATTGCAGTGAAGGACCTGCCTTCGGGCAGAATTACTATGGATGGATGGATGGATATATTTAATGTAAATGGCGATGTTTGAAAATGAATGAGAAACAACTGGTATGCTTCATTTGCTTCTTTTGTTCATCACTGCAACCAGATCATATTATTTATTGCCAAAGAAACACAATATTGTAAGAATGCACTCTAGTGGAGAAAAAATGAAACACATCAAACTGTATATTAATTCATTTCTGATGTCGTATGATGTAAATATGACAATTGTATTTTTCAGGAATGTTATTACCTGGGAAAAAATACATTTAAGAAAGTGCAAACAGTGGTTCATTTGTTTTTGGTGGTATAATCAACTGCTACAAATGTTTTTATATTAACTCCCGCATGCGCTATGTGTTGATATTCATGCACTATATATACAATCTGGTAGCCGTATTTCTTAGTGAGTCAGTCACTGCAAAATAATGGTATGACCTATTTAGAATGTTAAAAAGGAGGTGCTTTCTTTATTATGATAAACTTTAGTTGGTAAATTCTAGGCGAAACACGACTGTGATTGGTTGTAAATCAAAAATCATTGAAATGTGATTGGTCATTGACTCCCATTTGGGACATGAGTTAAATAGTCCTGTATAACAAATACTTACTGAAGTAAGGACGATGTCTCCTTTCTCCGACACAGTTATCAGTCCATGATTTCGCGATATTCTCTTATCTGCACACTAAAAAAAATAAATGAACTTTAATTTGGTGACATAAAATTAAGGTAGACAAGTGGCTTGTCTCAACCATGCTTTTTAGCCGTTTTGACATAATGGTTAAAATTATAGGGATTGTAACGGGCTTCCAATATAAAACCGGACCGGCCTTACGGAGTTTCACCCGGCACGCAGTGCTGTCTCTTCCTCCTGCAATTCACCCTGCCTGCCACCCATCCTACCTGTCCTTGAACTGTTTCTTACCTTATAGAAAATGCTGGAAATGTTATCCTCCCGCAGTTAAACAGGCATTATACCGAGTAAACACATTTAGATTGACACGCTGTAGTTCGGGCACTGTCAAGTTTCTGATTTCATTTCTTATGTTGTTCTTCAGTTCTTCCAATGTGTGTGGATTTGTTTTGTACACTTTATCTTTCAGGCTACCCCACAAATAAAAATCACACACTGTTAGATCTGAGGAGCAAGTGTTTCTTATTTTGTACTGAACCAGTGGTCTCAAATTTAGTCACAAGATCGTGGATTGTCGATCTGGAAGGAGGTAATTGTCCAGGGAAGTTCCGAATAAATTCCTCGCGAACGCGACGAGCTGATTCGTATTTATAATAACATTTACACACATAAATGCGCTGCTCTAATGTCAGCTGACGTCTCATCTTGTCGAACGATAGTAAACTGACTAGTTCAAGGACGAGCGGCTGGCAGAGTGAAATGCAGACGAGGAGAGAGCGCTGCCTGACGGGTGAAACCCCGTGAGGCCGGTCCGGGTTTATATTGGAAGCCCGGTATGTCACCATGCCACTACATAAATTAAAATAAATAAAAAATAAAAGAAAATTTATTACTGCAGTATGTGAATTACCTGAGGGAAATATGTACGCTGATAATTTTTTGATAATTGTAAAAAAAAATGTTATAAGTATCATTGTAAAGCATTTAAAATAATACAAAATGTTAGTAAAGATGGAAAAAGTACACAGAGCAACAGTTTTACAAGAATTTTGGGGAAAACTGCACTTAAACGGATGTGAAATGTTTTCAAAGTCCTATAGAACAACAGTGCGCATGCGCCAGAGTTTATAGAGCCAGTGATAACCCACCATCAAACCACATTTCGATTATCATCCTCGACTATCGATATCATACTGAAGGTAAAAAGTCTGGCTCAACTGCACTTCTACTAGCGCTTCATTTTTTCAGTTATATTGTTGTAAACTATAGCTCTTCTTCTGTATTTACTAACATTTTTTTATATTTTAAACTTTTTCAAACAATTTTTATAACATTATTAGACAATTTTCAAGTGTTTGTGTAAATATGCAAATCACAATATAATGACACTGTTAGACAATATTGTGATGCTAACTGCTATTTTCTCCACAGAGTATATTACTTAGTCTATGATTTTTCTATCGCTGTTTTTGGTTATGACTGGTTCGAACAGCGTTAGGGAGTGATAAGTAAATGTATACCCATTTTTAATAATCGTTTGGTAATTGTAATATAATTAATATATTTTTAACAGAGATTTGGGGATTTATTACAAATATTGGTCATTTAAATTTCATAGCGATGGATAGTAATCAAGGATGATAATCGATATGTGGTTCGATTGTGGGTTATCGGTCTCTATAAACTCAAGTGCATGCACACTGTCATTCTATAGGACTTTGAAAATATTTCACGCTAGTTTAAGTGCAGTTTAAATGACCAATCTTTGCAATAAATCCCCAAATCTATGTTAAAAAATAGGTCATATCAATAATATTAAAATTACCAAACGTTTATTAAAAATGGGTGTACACTTACTTATCACTCCCTAACACTGATCTAACCAGCGATAACCCGAAACGATAGGAAAAATCATAAACTAAGTAATATACTCTGTGGAGAAAATAGCAGTTAGCTTCACAATATTGTCTAACAGTGTCATAAGATTGTGATTTGCATATTTAAATAAATACTTCAAAATTGTCTAATAATTTTATAAAAATTGTTTGAAAAAGTTTAAAACATTAGCCTAAATAATGTTAGTAAATACAGAAGAAGAGCTCTAATTTACAACAAACTGAAAAATCAAATAGTAGTAGAAGTGCAGTTGAGCCGAATTTAATATGAAAAATCATAGATCGAAGTATTCTAAACCTGAGCCCTACTTTTTTTTCATATTGACATAATGTCCACTATTAAATAGGGTATGAAAATTATGTTGGGGAAACTAAATTGGATTTCAGTCATTTTTTTAACAGTACCGTCATAAGATATCTTTCAAGACAAATATATTTCATCATTTAAAAAAAAAATTTAATTATTATGCCTATATAATGAGATATAATTTCCTTACAATACAAAATCTATAATTTGTTCCAACACTTTAAGCATTTTAAATGATAGTAAATAACTTTCAAAATGGAACGGTAAGAATAAAATTTGACATGAATTTGTTAAGGTACGCGGTATTTAAAAAAATCATGTCACATGCTGGAAAGTTGAGCCCATTATTATTCATACGTAGACTACTTTTGCTCTTACGAAAACAACTATTTATATATATTTTACTTATAAAATTACTCGTTAACTTATGGCATTCAAAATATACAAATCTTGTTTTAGTTTAATGTTGTTATAAACCTTACCTTCAAAAGTTGGCCCCTTCCAATGACAGCTTCTCCAAGTGAAATGTTTACTTCTTCTCCATCTTCATCAGTGCGTATTAAACGTATATTTTTCATGTTTGATATATGTTGCTTCTAATTATAACTCCTGGCTAATCAAACAAAACAAAAATCCGCTGTATTATAATATAGATTTTTCTGACACCCAAATCGTCGATCACATGTCATGACACGCACAGACAAGCGCATTGCTCATCTATAAACATAGGTGCATACAATGTTGCCAACGGAACAAATCTGTAAGTCACTAAAAGTAGGCTCGCATTTCGCTAGAGTTTTTTCAATGCATTTGTACAAATAAAATACAGAATAAAATAAATAGATGTTGTATATGACCCATATGTATTTAAATAAGAAAATAAAAAAAAATAAAAAACATCCGAGGCTTGGTTTGAGACTTGAAAGCAAATGTAATATTTTTCGCCAAATGGGTTGCTGGCCCAGAGGAACGAATGCCGTCTCATAGAATTCCAAAAGTCATACTTCGCTACTGCCCCCAAGGCAAATGATCGCTGGGACGTCCAAAAAAGCGCTGGATGGAAAATTCCTCTTTGAGACCCTAACAGGCCACATAGCCTAATACTTGCATGGATGATGAAAAAAAACACGATTTTTTTTGTTCAATATTTACAGAACTATATAAACCCTACATACAGTATTAGACAAAAAACCATGACATAAGCATATATATATATATATATATATATATATATATATATATACACACACACACACACACATACACATACATACACGGAATCCATTTTCAGCGGAAACCCTTTTACAGCGTTGCAGCGGCTCTCACTTTGCCCGCTATTGTGCTTGCACCGGCGGGGACCGTGTTCCGTTACTACCGGCAAATGAAGGCAGTTAGAAGCTACAAAATACAAATAACTTAATTAATTAGATTATTTAAAAAAATAGGCCTACACACCATTTATTTGAAATTTGAGATTTATTTGAGAAATTTCAACAGCCTGATCGCGGCGGCAGAATGATGTGAGGTTTCCTCTTAATATGTACACACATGCATACGCACACAGGATATTTAATTTATTTTAACCATCCCGCCGAAATAATTTTTTACCTGACAAGAAAATTGTTAACAATTGCATGTCGAAACCTATCTTGAAATTTCTCTCAGAAAAGTGTTGTGATGTAACAAGGCCGTGTTAAAAAAAGAGATGTCGCTTTTAACTACAAGGCACAAAAATCGAAGCCAGAATTCAGCAATGACAGCCCAGTGTACGGAATAGATGTATATCCTCGCATGAGCAAAGAGTGGAGTGGAGTGAGGTGGGACGCACGCGAACAGCTGTTAGTTAGGATTATCCAATCTGTCAATTCAGGAGTTGCATTACTTCCATATAGTTTAAATGAGAGATATGGTGCTGGATTTTAGCGCCTTGCAGTTAAAGTAAGAGTCCATGTTTCGCACCCATATAATATAACTGGAAGAATAATATTTTTATATATTTTCAGTTTAACGTTTTTTGAAAGGAGTTGGGACATCAGAAGTCTCTGCAATGCATAATAGCACACATTTCCAGAACTGAGCCTATGTTTAATTTCTTTGTGCATCCCATTCCTATTTGTGATTATTGTTCCTAGGTATTTGAATTCAGCCACTTCCTCAAAATTTCCCTCATTTGTCATTAGCTGTTTCCATTATATAATGTATTTCTATGTGTGAACATACATTTAGTTTTATTGATATTTACTTCCAGTCCTAATTTCTTAGTGTTACTCAATAGTGTTTGCGTGTTGTCCTTTAGTATCTCCTCGCTGTCGGCCAATAGTACTACATCATCATAAGTAATGCCACGAGTGATTTCCAAATTATCGATAAATTGACGACTCATGAAGTGAGGAGAGAATTTATCTAGAGAATTTGGAAATCAAGAGTGGCATTTGTTAGGACTATTTAACGAATAAAATTAAGCTGTTTACTCACAAATCATTATTTAAATATAGTTACCGGTGTTTTAAAATATTTATATAGTTAATGTAAACGGTAATGTTTGAAAACAAATTAGAAATGTGAGGTTATGTATATTCACTGCAACTCGATCATATTATTTATTGCCAAATAGGATCGCAATATTGTAAGAATTCACTCTAGTGGAGAAATAATGAAACACATCAAACTATTACAATCAACATTATAGGTTAATCATTTATATTTTGAATAAACAACTTAGTAAAATCACTGAATATATTCATTATTTGCTATATTCAATGTATTTGTTGGAGAAAAATAATGGTCTAACATGTTCAGAATATTAAAAAAGGAGGAGCTTTCTTTATCACAAAAGCAGGAGCTGATAAAGAGAAATCGATAAAGAGCGAGGTGAAACACGACTGTCATTGGTGTAAAAAAGAATTCATTGAAACGTGATGGTCATTGACTACCATTTGCAAGATGAGTTAAATAGTCATAAGTAATGCCACGAGTGATTTCCAAATTATCGATAAATTCACGACTCACGAAGTAAGGAGTGAATTTATCTAGATAGGCTAATTTGGAAATCAAGAGTGGCATTTGTTGGGACTATTTAACGAATAAAATTAAGCTGTTTACTCACAAATCAATGTTTAACTATAGTTATTTTAAAATATTTATATATTTGATGTAAACGGCGATGTTTGAAAACAAATCAGAAATGTGAGGTTATGTTCATTCACTGCTGCTTGATCAAATTATTTATTGCCAAATAAGATCGCAATATTGTAAAAGAGTGCACGCAAGTGGAGAAATAATGAAACACATCAAACTATATATCATAATCAACATTACGGGTTATTCATTTATTTTTTTTAGTAAACAACTCAGTAAAATCAAGGAATCTTTTCATTATTTGCTATACCGTATTCAATGTATTTGTTGGAGAAAAATAATGGTCTAACCTGTTCAGAAGATTTAAAAAGTAGGAGCTTTCTTTATCACAAAGGCAGGAGCTGATAAAGAGAAATCGATAAATAGCGAGGTGAAACACGACTGTCATTGGTTGTAAAACAAACTTCATTGAAACGTGATTGGTGACTAGCATTTGTGGCATGAGTTAAATAGTCTTTGTAATAGTCAATTGTTGGCTCATATATGGCTTTCTTTTCAGAGTCAACTTCCTCAGGTTGGCCACTGCGAATTGTGGGAGCTAGAGGCAAATGAGGAGCATTGAAATCTGCCAAAGGAAGATGGAGAGGAAGATAGTGGGTGTCTCACTCCGGGATAAGATTTCCAACATGGCGCTACAGAAAATTACAACTTCAAAGAACATCACTCAAAAAGCCCTCCAAACAAAGTGGACATGGGGCGGTCATGTAACAAGACAACAACAAGGCAGATGGGCGCGGGAAATCACCATGTGGGACCCCTACATTGGAAGACGAACACGAGGTCGGCCAAGAAGAAGATGGGCAGACACGTTCAAACTGATGTTGGGAGGACATTGGTCAACCACAGCCCGCAACAGGAGCAAGTGGAAACAACTAGCGAACAATCTAAGAATGGACTAAAACTCTTAATAAACTGCAGTGAAGTGCACAAGTGAAAGACTCTATAAACATAATGTTCAAGTGAATTAGCTCACCACGTGAATCACTTAAAACTTTAAAATTGACCCCCCCCCTTTCGTGTAGGAGGCCCTAGCCCTTCATGGGACATAGTGGCTACATTCATTCATTCAATGTCATAGCAATTTTAGAAGATGGCCTAAATGCAATAATATCTATTCGTCTGTTACTCCCATTAGTGGCCACACCATGAACTTGTCCACCGAGGTAGCGTACTGCCTTGTCACGCAGCGGGCCCGGGTTCGATCCCCGGTCGGGGCAGTTTTTCTGGGTGAGGTTTTTATCGGGGTTTTTCCTCACCTGTAAGACAAATGTCAGGAAAACTTTAAGGCCCAAACGGTCCCCGAAATCATATGGCCATCACCATCATCATCATCATCCTTATCATTATCATCATCATCATCGTCGTCATCCTTCACGGTGTGGAAAGCAACGGGAAGCTACCACACCTACGATTCCCTAGTAAAGCTGCAAGCTTAGCATGAAAATGCTATGAATGCAGTGAAGGACCTGCCTTCGGGCAGAATTACTATGGATGGACCATGAACTTCTTCATAATACAGTAAAAGCTCCATATTAGCAGGGAAATGTTTCGCAAAAATGCCGCGAATATGGAAAGTTAATTTCTATGGGTATATGGGGAATACGTTTCAAGGTTCCAAAATAAAATAAAAAACATTAAAGTAAAATCAATTAATGAGATATTTTTAACAATTTCTATTAATTTTGCTTAAATAATTTAGTAATTTTTTTCCTGTTTTGTCGCTTTTAAAAGGTCTTTCAATTCAGACTGATGTTCAGCGATAAAATTTCTTATCTTGTAAGTTGATTCATTAACATTGATATAGAGTCAAAAGACTCCCCACCGCGTTAACGGTCAAGCATTTTAAGCAGCAACACTGCTTTTTTTCCGCTTCGAAACTAATTTTCTTTCCTTCTACTCGACATTATAAATTGGCAACAAAGCAGAAGAGAGAAGTATTATTCAATCAAAATTATTGCAACGAATGACAAGACCGATCGTGGCGAAGGCGGCATTTATCAACGGACATAGCGGCACGTGAAATACAGCGGCGGTGGCTTTTAACAACGAACTCCAGGCTTAGTGACAATAAGGTTTGTTTTACTTTGATATTAATTTGTTCATTTGGTTTGAATCACTCTTTGTAAAAGCCGCCTTGACACGTGTCTGCAGTAAAAAAAAAGTTGCCGATGCGTTAATAAAGGATACTAATCCTTCTAATATACCGACTGGATCCACGAATAAATACGTTTTTAGCAGCGAACACAGGAACTGTGTGGCAATTTTTAACCCACGGATAATGAAAACGCGAATAAGGGAACCGGGAATTAGGAGCTTTTACTTTATATATTGTTGCGTGTCGCGCATAGCGAAGTTTGAATTGCGCCCATGGCGAGTTAGATGACCCGCACAGCCGGCAGAATTGTCTGGAGTATGTTCCAGATGATTCTACCGGCGTGTCTCTCCTTTAGAGAAATATCTATGCTAGATAGTCTAAGATCCGAAGAGAGGTCGACCTTCACCCGTCTGCTTACTTACTTACTCACTGGCACTATCGAACCCGTAGGTTCATGGCCGCGCGGACATAAGGTCTCCATATGTCCCTATCCTGAGCTAATGCTTTCCAATCATTCCCCAGTATAATCTACTTCCCTCAAATCATAGTTAATGTTGTTCTCCCACCTCATTCTTGGTCTACCAATTGGGCGTTTTCCCTCTGGCTTTCCTACAAGAAGCTTCCATGCACGTCTTTCATTCCCCATACGTGCAACATGTCCTGCCCATCGCAGTCTACGAGACTTAACTGTTCTTATTATATCTGGCTTCCTATACAGACCATGCAGTTCATTGTTATGTAGTCTTCTCCATTCACCTGTCTGTTCATCTCTCTTTGGTCCAAAAAATTTGCCTAAGAACTTTATTCTCAAATACTCGCAATCTCCTTTCCTCCCTTAAAGCAAGAGTCCATGCTTCGCACCCATATAATAAAACTGGTAGAACAATAGTATTATATATTTTCAGCTTAACGTTTTTTGAAAGGAGTTGGGACATCAAAAGTCTCTGCAATGCATAATAGCATGCATTTCCAGAATTGAGCCTATGTTTAATTTCTTTGTGCATCTCATTCCTATTTGTGATTATTGTTCCTAGGTATTTGAATTCAGCCACTTCCTCAAAATTTCCCTCATTTGTCATTAGCTGTCCATTTCCATTATATACTGAATTTCTACTTGTGACCATATATTTAGTTTTACTGATATTTACTTCCAGTCCCAATTTCTTAGTGTTACTCAATAGGGTGTGCGTGTTGACCTTTAGTATCTCCTCGCTATCGGCCAGTAGTACTACATCATCAGCATAAACTAACAGCTTATTAATACCATTCAGTTGTAGGCCTTCCTCATCCCGTCTGCTTACCAGATGAAACATATTTTTTATTTAATCTCGAATATTGACGAATGCATCCAGAAACACTTGGCTATTAAAATATGTCCATGCCTATCTTTAATTTAAATGATTTTAATCACCTTTTTTTCGGATTGATGTACAATGCCATTGTATTACCACTTCTTTTCTAAAATCTGTCTTATACTAAAAAATGGGATCTGCTGTAGAGTTGTTTCTTCTCAATCCACATTGTTGATCACCAATTATGTCACAATACAGGGAGCAAGTCTGGAATACATCCAGAAACACTTGCCTATTAAAATATGTCCATGCCTATCTTTAATTTAAATTATTTTAATTAACTTTTTTCGGATTGATGTACAATGCCATTATATTACCACTTCTTTTCTAAAATCTGTCTTATACTAAAAAATCTGATCTGCTGTAGATTTGTTTCTTCTAAATCCACACTGTTGATCACCAATTACGTCACAATACAGGGAGTAAGTCTGGATACTTGCATATTTTAAAATTCTGTACGACGTTGAAAGTAATAAAATGCCCCTGTAGTTGTCGCAATCGTGCTTTACACATGTGCAACAATTTTTCACAGCGAGTCGGTACTTATTTTTTTTCTAACTCACGATTTTATAAAATAATATTAATAAATTTCACAAGTATTTCAGTTGCATGTCAAGGATTGTTAGTAATAATATCTTATCTTTACAAATAAAGAGACCCACGTGTATTGCATACTACACACGCTAAAACATTACATGTGAATTCGTAAGGCGGTCACCTGCATTTGAAATTCTGTTGCTATGAATATTGTTAGGACAAAGGTAAGTTCATATGATGTTTCACCATCATTAGCAGAGTAGAAACAGAACAGTTTTACACTCGAAGACATTACATCTAACTGGCAGTTTCAACAATTACCGTAATCAACAATAACAGAAAAGTTTCGGGGATTCTATGCCACCTATATCATCATCATTACCTATATCAATCGGTCGCGGTGGACTAGTGGTTATGCTCCTTGCCTCTGGTCCCGAGGGTCGCGGGTTCAAACCCGGCCGGGGTCGATGGATTTTTTAGGATGGAAAAATCCAAGGAGCAACTCCTCCGGGAGGGACTTTAAGCCGTGGGTCCCGAGTCTGAATATTGTCAGGCTCGTAAAAGATCCTAAAGCCTGAATGAAAAGGCCTCTAAGCAAAATTTACCGAATTTTCCCGTCCTAGTACTACCTTGGTTTCCTAGATGTCAGTATGAGGCGGAACGCTGACCACGGACCACTCAAATTACATCTATACGAAAACAAATGTAACTAAATTAGTATGGTTCAAATTCTTCCCTAAATCTCGGTTAAGGGAAACATGGGCTTACAAGATACAAGAAGATACATTGTTGTGAAACATCGATTTTTTTTTTTTTTTTTTTTTTTTTTTTTTTGCGTGAGAGTGCGTTTTGTCGTACTTATGGCGACCATTATTGGAAGTTCAACTTCCTACATTTCGGGGTTGACAACCTAAATAACTATACTGTAATATTACATTTACACCCACGAGTGGGAAGTAAAACCACTGCCCTCTATGTATACTACTTTTTTTTTTGTAAGCCTATGTTATCCCTTTACAGAGATTTAGGCGCTCTCCCCCTACAGGGAAGAATTTGAACCACACAAATTTAGTTTCACTTGTTTTCGTATAGATGTCATTTTGAGTGGTACGTGGTCAGTGTTCCGCCTCATACTGACATCTAGGAAACCAAGGTAGTACTAGGACGAGAAAATTCGGTAAATTTTGCTTAGAGGCCTTTTCATTCAGGCTTAAGGATTTTTTACGAGCCTGAAAATCTTCAGACTCGGGACCCACGGCTTAAAGTCCCTCCCGGAGGACTTGCTCCTTGGATTTTTCCGTCCTAAAAAATCCATCGACCCCGGCCGGGTTTGAACCCGCGACCCTTGGGACCAGAGGCAAGGAGCATAACCACTTGTCCACCGCGGCCGACCTATGTATACTACATACAATGTATATACAGGAAAATCCAAAAGATAGTGTTAATATACCTTATATGAAACAAATCACTGCATTTTAAAATAACTGGACTTTATTTGAAACAATATAAAACAATAAACACGTACTTGCGGCCATGTTATCAATAATTGTTCTCAAGGCCTCCTGTTGTTTCAACTAATAAACATTGCCCACAATGATAATGTTAATCAATTGTTTATAATGAACGCAAATATTTTCAACAAAGATATTATTTTACTATTATTTATTATTTTGAAAACAGCATCGCGCAAAAAAAATGTACAACGTACGTTTGCGAAGTGTTTTACAGAATCTCGGAAATTAAAAACCTCGCTATCCTCGGTTTTAAAACATTTTTCCCCGATTCTGTAAAAACCACTTCCCAACCTCGTATCGTAATATATATTTCTTCAAATCTAAAACACTAATTGGCTACACTACACTGTTAAGATTAGAATTTATTGTACATTCACGAAAGCTAGGGCGATTTTTAAATTTTCACTTCAGGTGTTCTCCATCCCCTAATAACACACTGGTCAACATGATTTTTGTCTCATGAGTACCAATAGTTGAACTTAATGCAGTTTGTTATCGTGTTGTCAAATATGTATTCGGAATTTTTCCATCACGCACAGTTTTTTTATTTCAATTTCAATTAATGGATTTAAATAATTATTTTTTTAATAAACGTTTTTTCGTCCATTTGTCCATTGTAAAATAAAACCAAATGAGCTAACTCAGGAGATTTCAGCTATGGAAAAGAGATATCAATGCAAATGGAATCCTAAAATGCTGGCCGATTATTGTTGGACCATCAAGAGAGATGCTCCACAGACGGAATATATCAGAAAATCGTCATTTCTTACTTTCTAGGTGAGTCCGAATGTTCGAATAGTGTGTAGTTACGAGTGTAGAAAATATTAAACTGTTTGAAATTATAAATACCTGTCTCTCGGAAACCTTGCGTGATGGAGAAAACCCGATCATATTTGAATTCAGGAGAAAAAATACTATCGGAATCACATATTTTTCTTTCTGAGACAAAAAAAAAAGTTTATTTTTTGTTGCTCAGTGTAATTTTAGAGGGTCCAATATTGTGAATCTAAACTATCCAGGGACCCACTCAAACACTTACTTACTCACTGACACTATCGAACCCGTAGATTAATGGCGGCACGGACATAAGCTCTCCATACATCCCTATCCTGAGCTAATGCTTTCCAATCATTCCCTGTATAATCTACTTCCCTTAAACCATAGTTAATGTTATTCTCCCACCTCATTCTTGGTCTACCAACTGGGCGTTTTCCCTCTGGCTTTCCTACAAGAAGCTTCCATGCAAGTCTCCCATTCCCCATACGTGCAACATGTCCTGCCCATCGCAGTCTACGAGACTTAACTGTTCTTATTATATCTGGCTTCCTACAAAGACCATGTAGTTCATTGTTATGTAGTCTTCTCCATTCACCTGTGTGTTCATCTCTCTTTGGTCCAAAATTTTCCCTAAGAACTTTATTCTCAAATACTCGTAATGTTTTTTCCTCCCTTAAAGTAAGAGTCCATGTTTCGCATCCATGTAATATAACTGGTAGAATAACAGTTTTATATATTTTCAGTTTAACGTTTTTTGAAAGGAGTTGGGACGTCAAGAGTCTCTGCAATGCATAATAGCACGCATTTCCAGAATTGAGCCTATGTTTAATTTTCTTGTGTATCGCATTGCTATTTGTTATTATTGTTCCTAGGTATTTGAATTCAGCCATTGTTTTCAAAATATCCTTATTTGCCATTGTTTGTCCATTTTCATTATATAACGCATTTATGTGTATCAACATATACTTAGTTTTATTGGCGTTTCCTTGCAGCGCCAGTAATTATAATTATACAAAGATAAACTGTCTAATTAATGTATTTGTTTCAGGAAAAACATTGTGTTCCATAGAAATTGAAGATGAGACCCAACACAGCAAACCCATCTTTCAATAGAGCAATCCGGCCTCAGGTAAAGGAAAACAACTATCGTTCTGGTTTGCTAAGCTTAATAGCAATAAGATTAGATATTATACTAACATGTAATGTTTAATTTAATTATTTATTTAGCCCGGTGGAGTCATGACGGGATTACGATCAACGTTCGTTGACGTTGCGTTACGTTACATTTGAGTTCGTTCATGTTTATCAAATACACCTTCCACGGCGTTGCTCGGGAATCTACTCATCCCGATGAGGTTGGCATAAATGAGCTGAAAGACAAAATTCGTTATTTTGAGTTATCCATAAAAGAATACCCGCCGTGCGCTGCTATACTTGCCCGGGAATCTATTTATCCCGATCTTCTTGGCATCAATGAAAGACATAAATGGCTATTGTGTGTTATCTGTAAAAGATAAAATTGGAGGGTTTGGGAATTGGTTAGTCCCATTAATACTGGGGGCACCTGATATAGCATTCCCCCGAATAAATAATATAAGATTTTGACTTCTACCGCCTTCTCTAACCCTCCTTCTAGCAAGAAGAATAGTAGAAAGAGGAGCCGGTACAGGTTGAACTGCATAATAACTTACATTCGATAGATTTAAACTATCCCTAAGAATATCAAAAATTCCTGTGCACCATACACTAAAACATGCTGTCGCGGAATTTTCTGTAGAGTTTTTTGAGATATTCAATTCTGTGTACATTAATGGTGTGTATTTGTTATGGTTTAGGCAGCGTAAGCCTTTTAAGCATCCAAAGAGCTATTTTTTCACGTTTTCCACTACAAAGGTCGATTTTTAAGGGTGTAGGAGTTGAGTATCACAACTCTCTTATAGCCTATGTTCATCCCGGGAATCTCCTGAACATTTTGCAAAAAGTCCCATCACAATCGGATCAACGGTATGGCCGCGCATAAAGTACAAACAAACAAACATTCATTTTTATATATTAAATATTCCCAACAAATATGTTAATATTTTACTATTATTTATTATTTTCAAACCACTATTGTGAAAAAATTAATTTACAATGCCTCTCCTGGTGCATCAATACCATCATCAAGCCCCATATCATCGGGGTAGCCTTCCAGAAGTGGGTTACAAGTATGCCATTCCAGGAGAGAACAACAGAAATGTCGAAACGACAACTTGGGACATTGGGGAAAAAAATCCAGTTTAACTTTTTTAAACGAGTTGGGACGACAAGAGTCCCTGTAATGCATAATAGCATGATTTTCCAGAAATGATCCCGTCTTCAATTTCTTTGTGTACCTCATTCCTATTTATAATTAGTTTTCCTAGGTATTTGAATTCAGCCACTTCTTCAAAACTTCCCTCATTTGTCATTAACTGTCCATTCCCATTATATAATGTATTTTTACGTGTGACCATATATTTAGTTTTATTGATGTTTGCTTCCAGTCCTAATTTGTTAGATAGACTGGTTACCGGTTGATTAATGTCTTTTACATCGTCCGTTTCTCAATAGCTAATTTTGTCGGTCCATCCAATCTCCTGGTTGTAGATGTTTCTCCTTCATGTATAAATATATTCCCTGACTCCAGGAGGTTTTAGGTATTCCTCTGCCTCGTCTTCCCTCAGGTTTCCATTCCAAAGCAGATTTTGGTAGCCGATCCTCTTCCATTCGCTGGACATGTCCGTACCATCTTAATTGCTGAGTTTTAATATAATCTAAAATAGTGTCTTCAATCTTCATTTTCTCCCTTATAACTGAGTTCCTAATAAGCCGGTCAGATGATTTGTTAGTGTTACTCAATAGTGTGTGTGTGTGTGTGTGTGTGTGTGTGTGTGTGTGTGTGTGTGTGTGTGTGTGTGTGGTGTGTGTGTGTGTGTGTGTTGGCCCTTGCTATTTCCTCACTATCGCCTAATAAGGCTGGTCAACATGATTTTTGTCTCATGAGTACCAATAGTTGTATTTAATGTAGTTTTTTATCGTGTTTTCAAATATGTATTCGGAATTTCTCCATCACCCACAGTTTTTTATTTCAATTTCAGTTAATGTATTTAAATAATTAGTTTTTTAATAAACGTTTTTTCGTCCATTTGTCCATTGTAAAATAAAACCAAATGAGCTAACTCAGATGGTTTCAGCTATGGAAATGAGATATCAAGGCAAATAGAATCCTAATATTCTGGCCGATTATAGTTGGACCATCAAGAGGGATGCTCCTCAGGCGAAATATAGCATAAAATCGTCATTTCTTACTTTCTAGGCGAATCCAAATGTTCGAATATTGTGTAGTTACGAATGTACAAAATATTAAAGTGTTTGAAATTATAAATTTCTGTCTCTCGGAAACCTTGCGTGATGGAGAAAAGCCGATATCATATTTGAATTCAGGAGAAAAAATACTATCAGAATCGCATATGTTTCTTTCTGAGACAAAAAGAAAAGTTATTTTTTGTTGTTGTTCAGTGTAATACTACATCATCAGCATAAACTAACAGCTTGTTAATTAATTAAATAAAACGTAGTTTTATTTGATTTTCATATTTATTTTATAATTCAGTGACAGCTGTTTCGGTACACTGTACCTTCTTCAGACATGTTAAATTATGAATTGTGTTCCAACTGATCTGAGCAACAATACAACAATATTTATTTAAATTTTTTAATTTAACAAAGGGGATTCATTCAAATCAAGTTGCGAATTTAACAGTTTTCTACTACTTTTAAATTTATTAATTTCTACAGCCTCCAAAAGATCTAACTTCTTACCCTTATCAAGTTAGATCTTTTGGAGGCTGTAGAAATTAATAAATTTAAAAGTAGTAAAAAACTGTTAAATTCTCAATTTGATTTGAATGAATCCCCTTTGTTAAATTAAAAAATTTAAATAAATATTGTTGTATTGTTGCTTAGATCAGTTGGAACACAATTCATAATAAATTTAACATGTCTGAAGAAGGTACAGTGTACCGAAACAGCTGTCACTGAATTATATAATAAATATGAAAATCAAATAAAACTACATTTTATTTTTATTTAATTAATAAATATGGATTTTCATCAAGTAAACACCAACTCAATTGATTACATAACAGCGTATTAATAACATTGAGTTGTAGGCCTTCTTCATTCTCTAAATCTTTGATAGCATTCTATCGAACAAAACTGAATAATACAGAAAATAATGCATCCCATTGCTTTAACCCATTGTGAATTTCAAAATATCCAAAAACTGTTTGCTTATACCCTCCCTACTGTTTGTGCCATTTAGACACATTCGAATAAGTATATTTTTTAGGAATTCCGAACTCCAGCAGGATACTATATAACTTCTTCTTTATTGAATCGTATGCCTTTTTAAATCTACATACAGTTGATGTACAGTACCATTATATTCCCATTTAGTTTCTAAAATCTGTCTTATACTAAAATTCTGATCTGTTACAGACCGTTTTCTTCTAAATCCATATTGATGATTTCCTATTATGCCATCAATATAGGGAATACGTCTGCTTACTAATATATTTGTTAGAATTTTGTACGAAGTTGAAAGTAAACTTATGCACCAGATATACATGGATTAAATTGTGTAAGGAAATAAATTGTACTGTTTTTTTTTCAAGAAGTTATGGCACATTAATTCCTAGGTTTCAAAATTTGCAAATGTTTTATGCCTGCTGTAAAATTACTCTTATGGACTTGTACGCTAATTCGCACATAAATGAATATTTCTATGACAAACAATAAACTACATAATATATGTACCGGTAGCTCTATATTGTAATTATATGGACATTTACAACTGATAGGGATAGTAATCATCCCACACAAAACCTTTTGTAAAGTCGCCATAGTGTCGCCACAATTAACGATAAATTAATTCCATGGCAAGGGACACAATTGCAAGAAAACAAAATAAAATAGCATTTATTTTTTTAGCTATCAATCAAAGAAAATCGCACTGTCTAATTCTCTTATTTAAGATCCTACATACCTCGATTCCCAATTATTTATCATCCCGTTTCCAGTATCTCTCCTCAAACCATAACTTAAACACAAGATCACAACATAGTCTCTTACTTAATATACCGCAACATAGGACATCACATCACTCCATGTCATATACCATCTCCACTTCTCGCAACTGGAATTCCCTACCACAAGAAATAAGGGGCTGCCAGACATTGGCATCTTTTAAAAGAAATCTAAATTTATATTTGCTCTAACCTCGACTTCATTATTACCCAGTGTAAGGTATATATATATATATATATATATATTAATTGGTGTTTCTCGTATAATTTATCATATTAATATTATTATACACCTATTATTCTTATTATAATTATTCTTATTATAATAATTATTATTATTATCAATCATTATTATCATCATTATTATCATCATTATTATCATCATTATTATCATCATTTTCATCATCATTTTCATCATCATTATCATCATCATTATCATCATCATTATCATCATTATTATTATCATTATTATTATTATTATCGTAAGTATTATTATTGTTATTATCGTACAAAATGCTGCTTATACATGACATTTACATTGCTACATTTATTGTATCTTTAACTGTTTATAATTAGTATAGTGTATATCTATATTTGTCAAATATTTATTTGTATTTGTGCTGGTTGAGTGGAAGAGAGGGCCTCATGGCCTTAACTCTGCCAGAATAAATGAAACATTATTATTATTATTATTATTATTATTATTATTATTATTATTATTATTATTATTATTAATTGGGAAACATAGAGAATAGAATCTACCAACTTTTATGGTATTTATAGATCTTGACAGTAGCGTGCGGTGGTCAGAGCAATTACTCCAGCCGTATGACGAGAAAATGTGACTTATAGTTTATAAAAACTTTCAGTTCGAATTATTCAGTTTACAAATGCCTTGTATTTTTTTTTTAGATCCGGTAAATCTGGAGTTGCTCTACATTGTTGTGCGAGGTCATTTTTCTTGTTGAAAGGTCTGCGGCACGAAAACGGTCTCGTTTGTAAATGATACACTTACATTTATTTTTAATAAATTTAAAAATCACATTCATCTCGTAAAAATGTAATAATAATGCGTTTGAACGAACTCAGTGTCGATATTAAATTCAACTGTTGTTTTCCACAAATAATATATACATGTTCGTAATAATCCAGTTGTTGTTCTGTTATGCAATATAAACATCCATCCTTCACTGCAATCATAGCATTTCCATGCTACGCTTGCAGCTTTACTAGGGAATTGTAGGTGTGGTAGCTTCCCGTTGCTTTCCACACCGGTGAAGGATGATGTTTATAAGGATGATGATGATGGTGGTGGCCATATGATTTCGGGGACCGTTTGGGCCTTAAAGTTTTCCTGACATTTGTCTTACAGGTGAGGAAAAACCCCGATAAAAACCTCGCCCAGAAAAACTGTCCCGACCGGGGATCGAACACGGGTCCGCTGCGTGACAAGGCAGCACGCTACCTCGAGACCACAGCGGTAGACAACGTAAACAAAGTTTCTTAAATTAACAGGTTGCTATAGCTGACAAAACGTACCACATAATTGTATTTATTTACTTTTTGCATCTTGTAACTAGCATAAATTAAATATTATAAATTAAAAAATGTTATTTCGGAAATTTCTATTATTGAGGAATTGGCGCTTCCCAAATCAGCCAATCACATTTTTCTCATCAAATGTATTCTTATTGGAGTTGTGACGTTAACTGGGTACAGCTGGCTAGTATTCAATAAAAAGTCGATGGAATAACACACAAGCTTCATCTAGTGGATTATCGCTGGACGTAACAGGCAGTGATGCAATTCGCTTGCACAGATTCGTCTGTAGCGCAATAGCTGGTGTTGGTGGGGATAACAGAGGAAACACTGTTTCTCTTCTTCTTCTTCTTCACGGTTTAGGCTTATTTACCAGCCTGTTCCGGCTCCAAATTGCTGCTCTTTCCATCTTTTCCTTGGTCTTCCCAAGCTTCTTCTTCCTCGTGGTGAATAGCTGTATGCTGCTTTTGGTATTCTATTCTCAGTCATCCTTGCCAAGTGTTCTTTCCAGTTTGTTCTGTATTTCTCTATTGTTGAGTTTAATCCCTCTATTTTTAGTTGTCTTATTTCTGTGTTATGTTTTTTGACTGTTCTTTGATATCCTCCTATTTGTCTGAGGAATCTCATTTCAGCAGTTTGTATCCTGGCAGATTGTTGTGTTGTCACTGTCCATGTTTCCGATAATTTGGTCTTGGATTCCAAAACGTTTATCCTTATGCTTTGCGCTTATCGTCATCGGTTGGACAGTCCGGCTATAACTTTCGAGCTTGTAAGTATTTTGAAGTGTCCCCTGAGTATGCTACTAATCTACTGCAGGGTTAGTCCTTTGTGTTTCTCTATGGAGGTAATGTGAATACGCAGATGGCTCCGTCAAACCGAATGCAATACATCTCTGCTGGCGCGGAGGGAATTTTGAATTTTTATGTTCACGCGTAAGTGATTTGAATGGAATTTGGCAAATATATTACTCGTTTTAATTCAAAAGTATTAATGTACTAATTACCCCAGCAGTGCTGGAGTAGCTGGGGTTGAATGCCCACCACTGGATCTTCAAAAAGCATTTGACAAAGTTAACAAAAATAAATTGTGGAATGTAATGAATCTGAAAGGCGTGCCTCAGCACTTAATAACTGTAATATAAAGTCTATATGTAGAAAATAAAATAACAATAGAAACTGGAATCAAAAATAAAAAGAACAGCAACAATAAATAGAGGTGTAAGACAGGGATTTCCGCTTTCATCCTCCCTTTTTAATATCCGCAAATGGGAAATTCTGGGCAGACAAGGTTAGGAGAGAACCCCAAAAGATTGGGATGGGTTGGGTGTGGAAAAAGGAGACTGAAAATCGTGAATGTGTGGAGAAAAATAAGAAGGAGATACTTAGATATAAACCGGCAAAATATTTTGGCCGAATGTGAGGGAAAACAATCACTGTTTTTACAAAGAGACCTAAAACAAGTTTGGGGAAAAAATCTTATATACTCAATCTAGGATTTAAAGAGAGATCAGGGCTTGCTTGGTTCAGGTTAGGGGCATGGAAATTTTTAAAAATTAGCGACGATCACGATATGCGAATATGTCCAATGTGCGGGAGCTTTGAAGACGAGGTACATATATTAGGAAAATGTAATGATTTAGAATATTGGAGGCGTCAGTTATTACCGAAAAGATTTCTAAATTCAAATCGTGAAAGACTGGCATGCTACGAGTTACTAGTAAACCCAGAAAATTGGATAAACTTGGGTAAATTTCTGGACAAAACGCGGAAAATAAGAACAACACCTATTCAGGAATAAATAAATATGTTAACAAATTGCAATACCATTAATTCTTAATAATTCTACATAACTAAGTTAATGTATAATGTAATTGTATTGATATCTAATTGTAATATTATTGTGTTTTTTAAGTATATTATTACCAAGCATCAACTTATTGTAACGGACTGTCAACAGCACGTACGGCTTACTGCCCGTGCGATCCATATTTGTAAATAACATTGTATGTATCTTACTTTTAGTTTAATAAAGTCCTTATGTATTAAATATCTATATTGACGATATCATATATAGTTGGCAGAATAATTTGGACTCGCATTTCAAAATAAGAAATAAGATCTTAGACACCTTACTTTTGTAAATGGCCAAATTCTAATATCTTGCTCAGAGGATGGTCTACAGAAATCACTCTTTCAATTAAATAAAATTATACAGAATTATAATTTCAAAATATCGATAATTAAAACGAAAATCTTAGCTTTAAAGGATCAGATACCGCAAGAGCTAAAATGATTCTGGAGGGAAAACCCACTGAACAAGTGAACCATTTTAAATACCTGGGTTATGAAATCTCCTATTTTAAAAATGAAGATCTGTTTAACAAACTTAATACATTTAATTATATATGTGGCACAATTGAAAGAATATTTAAAAATACAAGAAAGGAAATAAAACTAAAATTTTATAAAGCAAACTATTGTATGGTAGTGAATTTTGGGTTTTAACTAAAAGAGAAGAGAATATCATAGAAGCAGCTGAAATGAGATTTCTGAGAAGTGTAGCTGGCTGCAAACTTCTAGATAAAAGAAGAAGTGATTATATTAGAAATGAGCTAAATATTTTTAAAACTTTTAGATAAAATAAAAAGATCTAGAAAAAACGGAAAGAACATGTTCAAAGAATGAAAGATAAACGCATACCAAAAATTATACTTAGTTATAAACCAAAAGGAGACAGGAATGTTGATAGAATGAAAAAGAGATGGATTCAACTTTTTGAATGAGAATCTATGAGACTGAACAAGCAACATGGACTTAATCCGTGATTGTTGATTATTTTTTAGCCTTTAGATAGTTGGCACTTCTTTTTCTCTTCAAAACATTTGTGTATTGATTTCAATACTCTTTAATGCATTTTAATTATTTTGTTTCAGATATACATGTCATGTACGTTTTTCCTGTGTGCATTAACAGCTGGTATGTCTTTTGGACATTCTGCGGTTCTTCTGCCGCATCTTCAATCAGGAAACTCTACCCTCGTTATAGACGTAGATATGGGATCCTGGATAGGTAAGTGATGTACAGAGGTAGGCAAAATAATGAAAACACCATACCTAGGGCTCGGAAGTTGAGGCCCTATAAAATACTTATAAAAGACCTTTAAAATACCTTAATATATCCTAAAAATATCTAAAAACAAAAAAGGTAATTAAAATTAAATAATTTTAGTTTGAACTGCATTTTTAATTAATATAATAAAAATGTTTAAAAAGTATAAAATTCTGGTGAAATGAAATATTGCGGGGAAAAAATACTAAAAATGATGATCTTGATGAAGGTTTTCGGGCTGTAGGTCGTGGTCGTGAGGCTTGTAGTTCCCCGATGTTTCACCAAAGACTGCGTCTGGCATACTCAAGGGTTGTCTTGAGACTGGCAATTCTGTCCGCTGTCTGTCCTATTTATACGTTCACCGCGATGTGTTCGTAAGTTGTATCTGCCTTCTGATTGGTCAGCGTTAGGGACTTCCATTGCTCCAATGAGATTGCTGTTTGATGGTCTAGTCGACTGTACGTTATATCTGCCTACTGATTGGTGAGCGGTAGGGACTTCCATTGTTCCACTGAGATTGCTGTTTGATAGTCTAGTCGACTGTGCTTGTAGAGGTTTACTTTTTGCGTTTTTTAGAACCGGTATCTATACTTTGTTGACTTTTAATGATTCTTCTTTTCTGTTGAAACTGTTTTTATGTTTGACCAATCAAAAGGCAGATACAACTTACGAACACATCGCGGTGAACGTATAAATAGGACAAACAGCGGACAGAATTGCCAGTCTCAAGACAACCCTTGAGGATGCCAGACGCAGTCTATGCCGAAACGTCGGGGAACTACAAGCCTCACGACCACGGTCTACAGCCCGAAAACCTTCTTCAAGATCATCATAGCAACTCCGGCCGTGAAAGTCTACGTGAATACAATACTAAAAAATGTTTCTTCTTTCATACTTTATTTTTTTATTCAATACAGTTTGAAATAAAAATTGCGTGTTTACTAAAAAGAAAGGAACCCTTCTTCATTGAAGAGCTCCACCTGGACCTTCTCGTGCCGTCAACAGATGCCTACAAAGAACTGCTGAGGGAACTAAACGAGAAGAGAGAACAGATATGGCCTGAGTTTTACGCAACGGATGCGATAATCTACAGGGAATGGACAGCAGCCAGATACGACCTCAGACACACCGTGACGAGAGTCGCGGTCCATGGTTTCCACCACAGGATATGCACAACAGTGAAGCGCAATAACCCAGAAGAAAAGTGGAAGTGCAAACTATGTGGATCGCACTGCGACCGATATCACCTGTTACCAGATCTTCAGTGAAACACCAGTTTTGAATCCTGCCGATGATGGGACAAATCCCGAAAGCGCTACAGTTAAATGATTAATTAAGTTGAGGAGACGGACCTTTCAGGTGAATATTCTATAATTTTATATTAATAAAGTACTTAGGAAAATTTTTGGGCCAAAGAGAGATGAACAGACAGGTGAATGGAGAAAACTACATAACAATGAACTACATGGTCTTTATAGGAAGCCAGATATAATAAGAACAGTTAAGTCTCGTAGACTGCGATGGGCAGGACATGTTGCACGTATGGGGAATGAAAGATTTGCATGGAAGCTTCTTGTAGGAAGGCCGGAGGGAAAACGCCCAGTTGGTAGACCAAGAATGAGGTGGGAGAATAACATTAACTATGATATGAGGGAAGTAGATTATACAGGGAATGATTGGAAAGCATTAGCTCAGGATAGGGATGTATGGAGAGCTTATGTCCGCGCGGGCATGAACCTACGGGCTCGATAGTGCCAGTGAGTAAGTAAGCAAGAGTAAATATATACCACCCATCTATCATGATTTTTATGACAGTTTTCTTCATGATGGTGTTGATGATGAAGAAAAATGTGAAGATTTGGAAATAGAGCTGGATTAGGTATTTCAAGATGTTAAATGAAGGATAAGCCAATGTTTTGTATACTGTTTGTTCTAAAAAACAACACAAAATCAAGAAAACTAATAATCACAAAGGTTCAAGAATTTGCACATAGACTTGAAATCCCTTAATTTAAATACCCAGAAAATATCAAGTCGTAATGTTAACTACATTCCACGTTTTGGAAAAAAAAATGATATTTATCTCAAAATGAACTTTGGTTGGGATCTGCCGTTATTATTCTAAGAGCCTCAATTCTACTGTACTCTATTACAGTCTTCACTCTTAATATTGCTTTTCCATCGATTTTCTCTTTTAATGTGAAAACTATATATTATAGGCCTATTTTTAAATGCTTTTCAGCGAGTGTATACTCTATAGCAGCACCGATTGGATGTATATTCGGCGGACTTTCCATTGATGTTTGGGGAAGGAAGAAAATGACTATCATAGCAAATGTTATCCTGCTCATTGGATGGATTCTTATCACGTTTGCACAGAATGCAACTATGATTCTTCTTGGTAGAATATTTGAAGGAATTTCAAGAAATGAGCTGGCCACCTCAGTTACGGCAAGTAACAGAACTAACTCTTCTAACAAGGGAACTGTCAACTATTGCATACCGAAACTACCTTGAAATTTCTCCCAGAGATGCGTTGCCTGAATTAGAACATTTTTAGGATTAATTATTCCTTCAACGTTTTGACTTATTCCTTCGCGAAATTTCTTTCTATGAAATTCTATCTTAAGCACCCTCCATAAAAAGTTTAAAACACTATCATCATCATGAACAAATTCGTTTTAGGCCATGTGGCCTGTACGGTAAACCTAGCGAAGATGGTCTTGATCTTTCCACCGATGTTTTGGTCTTCCTTGGTCCCTTTTAATCATTCCAGTCTTTGCTTAAGTTTCTTCGAGTAGTAGGAAGTCCCCTGGGTTGGTTACCAGCCATCCGCAGAGCAAGACTAGTGGTAGGGCTGCTACCTTATAGCCTCTAGTCAGGCGTTCAAAATATGGAATTTCCTCCATATTCGATGGAACGGTTATACCGCCGTGACTCGTCTTTAAAACACTAATCGGATATAAAAGTATTAGTAAAGGAAGAACATTTATTTGCATTTAATTATTTTCAACCATTATATTCGACAATTGTTTAGGATTATTCCCTATGTCTTTACTAAATTACGCTGTTATCCCTAAGGTAATTTAGTCTTTTAATCATAACCCCTGGGTCAATTAACCACAGATCTGTGTATAAAAAAAGAGTTACTTATATCTCACCATCGCCCCAACAAAATAATTTTTAAAATTAAGATACCATCCATAGTAATTCTTCCCGAAGGCAGGTCCTTCACTGCAATCATAGCATTTTCATCCTATGCTTGCAGCTTTACTAGGGAATTGTGTAGATGTGGTAGCTTCCCGTTGCTTTCCACACCGGTGAAGGATGATGATGATGATAATGATAAGGATGACGATGATAAAGATGATGGCCATATGATTTCGGGGACCGTTTGGGCCTTAAAGTTTTCCTGACATTTGTCTTACAGGTGAGGAAAAAAACCCCGATAAAAACCTCACCCAGAAAAACTGCCCCGACCGGGGATCGAACTCGGGCCCGCTGCGTGACAAGGCAGCACGCTACCTCGAGACCACAGCGGTGGACAATTAAGATAATAATCTAACCAATTAAATTTATAAAATTATTAAACTATATAGAGTCTTATCGCCCCATAAAATCATTTAAGCTTTCTTACTTAATAATTAGATTAAATTCTATCAAAATAAGACAGTATTTATTTCGTCCCACATTTCATTCCAGCCTCTAATTTAGAGACTAATGATTATTCTAGTCCCGCGCCGTAGCCGAGTGGTTAAGGTAGGAAGCCTTGGCGCAGAGCTACGGGACTTGCGCTGGTTCGAGTCTCCATGGGGGAAGAAATTTTCTCATGGTATTTCGGCCAGTATGGGACCGGTGCCCACCCAGCATCGTGAGGCAATTGGGTAGCTACAATAAGTAGCGGCTCCAGGTTGAGGAACCAGCTATAACGGCTGGGGGACTCGACATGCTAACCACATGTCACCCCTACACTGGCTGTTGGTCATCTACCTCTGTGATTGACACATGTGGATGTGAAGGGCCAGCAGCCGGCTGGTAAAAGGGCAACCGCTGAAAAAGTGGAAATACCTCAATCGGAATGATTATTCTACCTTTGCACGATCACTATACCGCTGCCATTTAATTAAATCATAGGGCAGGTATTACTTCATACTATATCATGAAGCGATGTTTTTTGATAAACAGGCGAACAAACCTTTGCCTAATTCCTTAAAATAATTCACCAAATAAAGTAAAAATTAATTTAATCATTTTTACTATTATTGTTATAATAATTAAAACATTATAGTAAGATTTTAAAGTAAAAAAAAGGGGGAAATATTTTAAGTAAAATTTTAACATACTTGAATTAATAACCAATTTTAAATTCATAATATTTCAATAATCCTTACTTATAAAATATAGACAAGCGTATCCCTATCTATATTAAACTAAACTCAAAAATCAATTAATAATAAAAAAGATTAAACGAAAGTTTTAAATTAAGACAAGTCGTGTGCAAAAAAATTATCTGCTGCTTTTAAGTCCAAGGCACAGAAATCAAAGCCAGAAGCCAGCAATGTCAACCCACTACGGAGCAGATGGAATCCCTGCATGAGTAAGAGCGGTGTGAAGTGAGGTGGGGCGCGCGCCGCCGGAAGTCAGGAAGAAAAAGGAATTTGAGCTCTTTTTGTTATAGCAGCCAAAACAACCAATAAACTAATTAACTCTATTTCCATGGTGCGGACGGCAGACAGTGTTATCCAATCTACCACTTTAGGAGTTATATTACTTCCTTATAATTTAAGTGAGATTTGGCGCTGGATTTAGGTGCCTTGCAGTTAAAATGGCAAATCATGTATTGGACACGGTCATTGTACATCATAACGCTTCTCTCGAAGAAATTTCAAGGAAGGTTTTTCGGCACGCAGTGGCTCACAGTTCCCTTATTAGCATTTATTTAAAATTTATGCCTTATATTACTTTGAGAATATATAAATAATAGGCCTAATAGCCATATATTCAGATTCGGGTCCCATGGCTTGAACTCCCTCCCGGAATATTTGTTGCTTGTATTTTTCCATCCAAAAAATCCCTCGCCCAGGACCCTCGGGATTAGAGGCAAAGAAGGTAACTACTATACCACCGTGCTCGACATGATAATATACGTGGGCTGTAACAAAAATAGTGGCAACACTGCTGCAGAAGCGAAACCAAACTTCTGCCACATGTTAATATATGTCTGACCTATCTTTGCTCTGGCATTCTTTTGACATGGCCATATCACTGTAATATTTTCTTTTCTATAATGTCTATGATGTCCAGCTCCTCCTGTACACCTATAATTTCCCTTATTTCTTTATTTCGTATTCTATCCATTCTAGATTTTCCAACTGATCTTCTTAAAACATCCATTTCTGAACTTAAAATTATTTTCATTTCCCTGGTAGGAATTTGCCTAACTTCAGCACCATCTGTTAAAATGCTCTGAACTAAGGTTTTATATATTTTAATTTTCTATTTTTGTAATATTTTTGCTCCGCCAAACAGAGTTTTAAGTATTTATTGCTTGTTTTGTTTGTGCGATTCTATTTTTAATTTTAGCAATGTTCTAAATTAATTTTCCAGATTCTGACAGATGAACTAGCAGATCCCAGGTTTAGAGGCGTCATTATATGCGGAACTTTAACTTCTCTGTCAGCTGGTATCATTGTTATATCTTGCCTTGGTGCTTTCCTACACTGGCGCACAGCTTCCGGACTGGCAACACTACTGACACTTGTAACTGTCATAATGTTTATATTTGTCAGGGAGTCACCCACCTGGCTGATTAGGAACAGAGAGAAACGAAAAGCAGAACAGGTTTTGCAACATCTGTGGGGCTCTGGAAAGGAGATTCAGGTACGTTCAGATATCCTTTACATATTAAGAAGATTTCAATGAATTCTTTGTATCAAAAACCAGAGACTGATATTGTCGCGGGATAATACGTATCTCTGAAAGATGGTTTAAGACTATAGTTTATGATGGTCTATACTCTGTAGAGTTGTTTAATTTATTTTCAGAAATCATTCCAAATAGAATTGCTTTAAAAAAAGGCAATACTTATGGGATCATCATCATCATATGCCATAACATCCCTTTTTGGGCACTAAACCTTCCTCAGAATGTCCTTCCAAACTTCTCTATTTGCTGCTAAATTCTTTCAATTTCTAATTTTACTAATACTAATAACCTGCAAGACATCATCCTCCCATCTTAATTTTGGTTTTTCAATTGTTCTGGTTTGTAATGGTTGTGCCATACAAATCTTTTTAACAGTTTTATTATTATGATGATCTTGAAGAAGATTTTCGGGCTGTAGGCCGTGGTCGTGAGGCTTGTAGTTCCCCGACGTTTCGCCAGAGACTGCGTCTGGCATCCTCAAAGTTCAAAGATGAGGATGCCAGACGCAGTCTCTGGCGAAACGTCGGGGAACTACAAGCCTCACGACCACGGTCTACAGCCCGAAAATCTTCTTCAAGATCATCATAGCAACTCCGGCTGTAAAAGTCTACGTGAATACAGTTTTATTATTGTCCATACGTATATCAAGTGCCCAGCCCAGGCCAATCTTAATTTAAATATACTTCACTAAATCGGGTTCCTTATATAATTCATACAATTCACAATTTCTCCTACTTCTCTAAATGTCACCCTCTTTCACAGCCCCAAAAACAGCTCTCAATATCCTCCTTTCAAAAGTAGCCAGAAGTTTCTAATCTGAGTTTAAAAGAGTCCAAGTTTCTGACGCTTATGTAAATAGCGGTCTTATAAGAGTTTTATAAATTAGTCACTTAATTGTCTTTGCTATTATGCAAATGCTAACTGATTTTCAATGTTTACACATCTCTCTCTTCCTAAAGTTTTATTTTCCTTCTCAACTCGTCCCTATTAAAGCAGGATTTTAATATCATAATAAATATGAAAGTTAAAGTTAATAATCTTGTATTTTAAAATACTTTTAATATTTAAATATAACTTGTAACGCGAAATTTCCCTCCAGATTGTTCTAGTTTCAAATATTAACTAGACATTTCATTAAATCTAGATAATATAATTACAGGCCAGTAATTTGAGATAAAAATGTAATATAGAGAAACATAACGAGTTTGGACTTTAATTAATCAGAATTTTATTAGAAATCCAATGATCATACTACTGAATCGATTTTATTAATTATATAAAAGTTGATTTCCTCTTAGTAAAAAATTACTTAGAAAACGCTTGTGGTTAAATTTGGGTTATGCCAATATGATTGAAGCCAGAAAGTCTAGAAGTCATAGGGGATGACAAAGGTAGACCCAGATACCTGAATACAATAGATACCAAACCTTTGTTAATGAAAATGTGTCAGGACGTCTATTTGAAATGAGATTAAAATATCAGTCAAAATAATATATTTATGAGTGACAAGGGAAACATCACTATGTCAGGATAAGTTTCAGATATTAATTTAGATACTGATCAGTTAAAGTATTACTACGAACTACATATAAAAATTAATTTAATAAAAAACTCAAAGGCCCAACTAGAAACAACTTGGCAACATTGTAGACAAGTGGTTCGAAAAGCCACACCTTTTTATATATCTGTAATATATGTGCTCATATATTTAAACCAATAAGAAAATAAAAATGTATCCCTTCTGCTGTAGCGATCTGACGATCGAAAGAATACTGAGGTTTTTCAATAGAGACCAAATTGAGACGCGTGCAGTAACAGAAGTCTCCCAACTAGCCAAGGGAGAACATAACAAGTTTATTGTATCGAATACAAGTATAGTGAATGTATAGTGCATACGAGTTAAATAAAACGAGTGATTTATAAACTACAATTATTGAAAATACTATTGCTGCCCGTACAGTTCCTTGCGTTATTCCCTGAGATAAGTTTCCTGATTGCTCACCGAACCTAACCTGACTCATCCTAACGCCTAAAAATATCATCCCCATAAATCTGTCACAAACTTAAATAAAGAAAAACGTCTAAATAATTAATTGTTGTTCATTGTTGAATAAAAATGTCTCAGTAACAATTAAAGAAATTGTATCACATAACAGTCTTTCTAAATAATGCTTTTAAAATTGTGTTTTCAGTCATTGTTGTCTGAATTATAAAGCTTTCTGTTATAACTGTAATAAGAACACCTGCTTAACTTAATATTTTTAAATAAAAGTATGCTACATTCTGATTGGATGTTAAAACAATTAACTTTTTGATTTAACAAATCAAATTTAAACATTATATTAACCAATAGAATTTAAAATATAACATCATGTGATGTAATAATGTTCTTTAATTCTATTAAAGAATTACACTGGTCATTCAGCATACAACTTTCATCAAGGATAGAAGCAATAACAGCTCTCCTGATAAAATGTGATATTTAATACCAGAAGAATAGTTGATTCAAGAAAAGAAAAGAAAATAATTTAATTATAATTGACGGTGAAGAATAATACCACCTATATTTACTTGTTCTGCTGGGAAATTAAATAGTAAATAAATTTACAATTATTTATACAAGAAACAGTTTTCAGTGATTGTGAAGTGTTTTCCTATCCTGTGTACCAACTACCGACCCTAAGACAAGAATCCGGCTCTACCGAAAATCAAACCCAACCTGAACCAGTAATTCTTTTTGGGACACTAATCCTTCAAAATGTTACTACATCATCGGGTATAAAGAGAGGTAGCAGCTTCAAGAGGTCACCACAAGATGGGAAAAGAATTACTTCTTCGCTATCCATCGACTCCATGTCCTTCAGTCTTCTTTTTCTCATTCCAGTTATTTTTTGCATCCGTGAGTTTCGAGATCTTCCTTTCTTCTTCTCCTTTTTCCAGGTGGACACCATTCCAATATTTTTTTCTAGGTAACCTTTCATATTGCATTCGTCGTATATGCCCATATCAATTTAACTGCGTATATCTTATATAATCTACTACTGAAAATTTAATATTAATTTATTCTCATATGACTTCCCCCCAATTTTGAACATCTCGCTGTTCTCCTCAAGAAATACATTTCCATCGACATAAGTTCTTATTTCAAGTTTTTTGTTCTAAGTTTTCTTTTTTATTCTGAATTTTTGTTCTAAGTTTTCTTTGAATTGCCTTGCTTCAGTTCCATATGTGACAGTACTTCTCACTATTGAATTATATATTTGTTAACTTATTTTTTCTGGTTATATGTCTGTTCCATAGGAAACCATTTAACATTGCTGTCATTGCTCTACTTTTATTTATTTTGTTCTTAATGTGATATTGTTATATATTTTCTTTGTGTACTTTTACCACCAAATACTCAAATTCTTCACATCCTGTAACATATCCCTTCTGATCTTCTAATATTAAATTTTCAGTTTCTGTTCCAACATCCCACATAATTATTCAATGAATGAGTAATTTCTTTTTTTACCTCATACTTTGTTTGTTTTTTTTTAACACGGGAAATGCAGTTTTCAAGAGGAGTTCTTCTTGTCTTCATTTACTACTGGATTTTCGTTGGAATCTTCATCTATAACGTTGTCATCTGGTGTTGATCTGATAAACATCGAGATCAAATCCCGTTCATCCGGAATTTCAAAATTAATGATTCTAAAGTTGTTCTTCTGAATATATATATTTTCCTAAATTGTCAATTCTAAAAGTTCTTTGAAATGTTTTAAAAGTTTAGCCTCTTATTCAATTTTATGACTCTCCAGGAAACCATGTGCTGCAATAGCTGATTTTTCAATGTCCACATTTTTTTTCTAAGTTTATATAATGTTAAGTATGATTATATTTTTGAAATTCATCTGAGAACATTTTTTTGAGAACTAACGTCATCAATTTCTTGTTTTTTCACGATACCGCGGTTTTCACGTCCATCTTCAGCCACAACTCCGACTGATGAAATTCTTCGGCCGTCAACTCTTCTATTTTCACCATCTTCAGCGCTGCCATCTATGGTTGAATTTATGAACTTCTAAATCAAAGTTTGTTCGTTAGGAATTCATTGATCTATATTTATTGTTCCTAACGAACAAAATTTGATTTCGAAGTTGATAAATTCAACCATAGATGGCAGCGCTGAAGATGGTGACAATAGATGATTTAACAGCCGAAGAATTTCAAAAGTTGGAGTTGTGGCTGAAGATGGAGTGATTACATTTAAAACCGCGATTTCGTGAAAAACACGAAATTTATCAGGTGAGTTGTCAAAAAATGTTTTTTCGATGAATTTCAATGATTATACCTCATAATGTTTACTTCCCAACATTAATTTTAATATATTTGTTTTTTAGGTGCAAGAAGAAATTGCTGATCTCATATCAAAACTGGGAATAGAAGAGAACACACATTTATCAAGAACTAGGCGAAGAGTACTTGTGCCATCTAGGATCTTCCTCAAGTCACACATACTTAAACCTTTCTTAATCATGCATTTCTTCAACCTGATTCAAGTTTTCTGTGGACTCAACATTTTCACATATTATACCGTCGACATCTTATCAAAAATACGTGATAAGACTGAAATTCTGGACGATTATTTGACTACAATAATCATTTCTGGTCTCCGTACTCTGACAGTTTTCATAACCTGTTTTTTAATATTTTGGGTTGGTCGCAGACAACTGGCCATTGCTTCTGGTATAGGTTCCTTCCTGTCTTCCTTCTGTTTAGGCATGCTATTACTTGCTCGTCATCAAATTTACAGAACAATTTCCAGCGAAGTTGAGGCTTATGCAGCTATTACGTTGGTGATACTGTTTGCTGTCAGCATGTCGTGTGGATATGCAATTCTACCACTTCTGATGATAGGAGAAACACAATCTTCAAGAGTTCGTGGATTTGCGTGTGGATACATTAATGCTATAAATGAACTAGTTTTGGGAGGAGTTATAAAGGTTTATCCGTGGTTGATGTCTGCTATTGAGATACATGGACTGTTCATTATGTTCGCTGCATCTTGTGCAGTGTGTACAATTTTTGTTTATTTTTTCTTACCAGAAACACAAGGGAAAACTTTGCAAGATATAGAAGAATATTTTAAACAGCCTAACATAATGTGGTTAACAAGAAAAACTGAACAAACAAACAATTTTATAATGTAGCCTTTGTCATTACTTAGGACAGTGATGGACATTGGGTTTGAAATTTTGTGAGGCAGGACGAGCTGAGGGATTGTGTTAGCCCTTAAATTCGTAATGTGTCCTTTTAGATACATCAGTTGGTTTAGTTAATTGAATATTTTAAACAAACAAAATAAATAAATGAAATAAACCACTTAAATGTGTGTCTAATTAGACAATATACCTAATAATAACAGTTAAACAAGATTCCGTTTTCACTGCGGTCCGCAACATTCAAATATCTAACAGAAGAAATTTGCGTTTTGCGAATTTAAGGGTTAGAGATATAGTGGGGAATTCCTAATCCTATTATGGAGGTAATTCCGATCACGATTTTATTTAGAAACCACTATTAGCAAATAGCAAATAAATTCAATATGATAATTAATTAAATAAAAATAAAATGTAGTTTTATTTTTATTTAATTAATAAATATGGATTTTCATCAAGTAAACACCAACTCAATTGGTTATCAATATGACAATCTCTGAAAGTAAATCGAAAGTAATGGCATTCAACGGGAAAGACCATATGAGGTGTAAAATCAGTATTAATAACAGTATAATACAACAGGTGAACAATTTTAATTATTTAGGATGCAACGTATCATACTGCCAGAAGGAAGATATTAATATTAAATTAAATAGATTTTACAGAATGTGTGGCGCTATAAGACGGACACTGAAAAATAAAACTTTGAGGAGCACACAACTAAAATTTTACAAAATTATGGCAGTGCCTGTCTTAACATATGCAAGTGAAAATTGGACTCTTAACCGTTCAGACAGAAGGAAAATAGAAACTGCAGAAATTAAGTCCCTACGTTCAGTAGCAGGTGTGACAATTTTGGACAAGAAAAGAAGTGAGGATATTAGGAAGGACTTAAATATTTTTAATTTAACAAATAGAATTGACAACATGAGAAACAACTGGTATGAACATGTCAAGAGAATGCTTACAGATAGAATCCCTCAGCTGTTATTAAAGTACAAGCAAATAGGACATAGAAATGTTGGACGCCCATTTACTAGATGGGAAGATTCATTAAATCCCACTTGATGTGAAAACAGGTCAAAAGGTCTAATTTCATGAAGCAGAAGAAGAAGAAGACCACTATTATAATCGCGTTCTGCATATTACTAGTATATTCTGCAAAGAGCTTTTTTTCTTTTTTTTTTATTTACATATATATGCTACAACCCGTGTTTCACCAATGGTATATCACGGGATATTTACAGTTTTACAATTGTTCAATTATTGTCTAGTTGTTCTTGTAGTTGACGGAAGATCCTCGTAAGAAATTCTGCAACGTTGACTGTGTTAAAGTGGAACTTCAGAATATTTGGCGGAGTAGCAATTTGTAGTATACTGGTCGATCTCTGAAGAACATGTTGCATTCAGTCATCAGATGGTGGGCCGTCTGCAGTGATTTTTCTGGGCAGTTGCAATAAGGTGAAGCAGTTTTGTTCATTTTGTGTAGGTAGGATTTAAATAGTCCATGGTTGGTGAGAAATTGTGTGGTTATATAGTTAGGCCATAGGGATAGGGACAGTCTATAGGGTATGTTGGGGATGAACATTTTGATATGGAAGGCGTCATTTGATTTGGTGTAAATTAAATTCCAGATTGTTTCATAGTATTCTTTTAATAACTGCTTGCCTCGTGTTATAGGGATGGAGTTATAGTCGATAGTATTTTTGTAGCTAGCGGCTACTTTAGCCAGATAGTCAGCTCTTTCATTCCCTCGAAGACCTGCGTGACCTTTAACCCAGTGGAGGTCAATCTTTCTCGTCTTTTTGAGTACGATTAGCTTTTCTCTGGTTTGGATCGCCAAAGGGTTGGTTGATTTTCTATTAGCTATGGCTAGAAGAGCGGGTTGTGAATCTACGTGGATAGCATATGTTGAAGTTACTTCTTTTTGTAGTTCAATCCATTCAACTGTCATTTGAATTCCAAGGAGTTCTGCCTGGAAGACTGAGCATTCTATGTCACGTATTTTCATATTGGTAAATACCTCCTTTGAGTTTTCTCGGCTACCATACCTGCTCCCACATGCTTAGCCGTTTTGGACCCATCCGTGAATATTAAGTAGTCGGCACTCCCTACAGTTCCAGTTGAATCTATTTCTATATAGCTATCTTTGGGATGAATTCCTTTTATTAGTGTTGGCATTTCAGTTCGTTTCAGTAGAGTTTCAAGCATTGTGTATGATGTCAATGCTAGTTGACCAACATCTCTTGAGTGTGGTGGACATTTTGTGTTTCGTATACTTTTCTTCTTGTAAGGAACTTTATTTATGCCAAGTAAATTAAGTATTTATCAATTAACTGCACGATTTTTCAGATTGTGATAATAGAGTGAATATTAATATAAATCAATTACAGTTTAAAACAAAATATTTTTGCGCAATAGTGCGTTTTGTCGTACTTACAGCAATGGCGACCATGATTGAAAGTTCACCTTTCTACATTTCGGGGTTGCCAATCTAAATAACTATACTGTAATATTACATTTACACCCACGTGCGGGAAGTAAAACCACTATACTACATACAATGTATATACACAAAATATCCAAAAGATAGTGTTAATATACATTATACGAAACAAATCACTGCATTTTAAATTAATTGGACTTTATTTGAAACAATATAAAACAATAAATACGTACTTGCGGCCATGTTATCAATAATTGTTCTCAAGGCCTCATGTTGTTTCAACTAATAAATATTGCCCACACTGTTAACGTTAGTCAATTGTTTTATAATGAACGCAAATATTTCCAACAAAGATGTTATTATTTTACTATTATTTATTATTTTGAAAACTCCATCGCGCAAAAATAATGTACAACGCACGTCTGTGAAGTGTTTTACAGAATCTCGGAAATTAAAAACCTCGCCATCGCTCGGTTTTTAAACATTTTTCCTCAATTCTGTAAAAACCACTTCCCAACCTCGTATCGTAATATACTGTACTATATCAATTGGTGAACCAGAACAAAATTTAATTTTAGAGACTGGAGAAACAATAAAACCTTATAGTGAGATCATATATTTACGAATTAAAATAAATAAAAGTGGAAGTTATGAAGAGGAAATAAGAAATAGAAATAATAAAGGAAAATTTTCAATTGCTTGTCTCGATGCAATATTGTGGGATAAAAATAAAATGAATATATATCATACAATTGTCAAAAGCATCATTACTTATGGAGCAGAACTTTGACCATTAACAACAAAAATTAAATCTCAGTTTTTTTTTTCCTTGTGAAAATTAAATAAAAATTACTTTTGCTGAGTTGGCATTTGATGGAAGTAATATTGTGCACACTATATTACTTCCAGGCATGAAGTTATGTTTTGGCTTTTTTAATTTCATGCCCCCCCCTCCAGGCATGAAGTTATGTTTTGGCTTTTTTAATTTCATGCCCCCCCCCTCCATGCCCTTTGCCACATCGAGGCGAGAGGGTGAAACAAACAATGTGACCTTTTTAAGAACATATTTGTTACGAACACCAAGACTATATTTTTTCCACATTAAAAAAATAATGAAAACTGCACTTAAACTAGCGTGAAATATTTTCGAAGTCCTATAGAATAACAGTGCGCATGCGCCAAAGTTTATAGAGCCACCGATAACCCACAACCGAACCACATATTGATATCATCCTCGATTACTATCTGTCGCTATGAAATTTAAATGACTGATATTTGCAATAAATTCCCAAATCTAAGTTAAATTACCAACCGTTTATTAAAAATGGGTGTACACTCACTTATCGCTCCCTAACGCTGTCCAACCAGCAATAACCCTAAACAGCGATAAAAAATCATAGACTAAGTATATATTCTGTGGAGAAAATAGCAGTTAGCGTCACAATACTTCTAACAGTATCATAATACTGTGATTTGCAAATTTAAATTGCCATCATCAGAAAGCATTGGTTGTTTAAAAAGAGGTAAAACAAGAAATGGTTTGATAAGGAATGTGCCGACATTGTAAAGAAAAGAAAGCTAGCAAAAATGAAATGGTTACACGAGCCAAATGAGGTAAATTCAGAGCAATTGGGTAGCATTAGACAGGAAACCACCAAGTTACTAAAGAGTAAAAAGAGGGAATATTTGAAAGAGGAGATTAATGATCTTGAAATGAATGCAAAAAATAGGAACATTAGAGAATTATATCAGGGAATTAGTATAGAGAAGAAAGGGTTTCAGACTAGAACAAAGCCAATTCGGAATGAAAATGGGGATATGATTGCAGATTCCAGGAGTATATTAAATAGATGGAAAAGTTACTTTAATCAGCTATTAAATGTACATACAGAACAGGACATTGAGGAGGATAATTTACAGACAGCAGAAATGCTAGTCGCAGAGCCAAGTGCATTAGAGGTTGAAATGGCGATTGAAAAATTGAAGATGTATAAAGCATCAGGTTCAGATGAGGTCCCAGCAGAACTGATAAAATCATGGGGAGAAAAATTGATGGACAAAATACGCTGGTTTAGTATGATTTGGGAAAAAGAAGCTCTTCCAGATGAATGGAAGGAATCAATCAGTTCTACTATTATAATAGTAAAATGCGCACAATGTGCAAAATATTGATGATTAACTATTCTAGTCCTAATTTTATTATTAACACTTTTCTTCTTTTGCAGTTTTGTGCATGATATCTTTCACAGTATTTAGTACACAGTTTGCACACGCAATCATCATTCGGTTGGTGGAATGTCTTGTCTTGGCAGAATTTGTAATGAAAGCCGTGCGTAGCGAATCGTGTTACTATGTGTCGGAGCTCATAGTTTGCCTGCTTCCATTCCTCTGTTGTCATGGCGTCTGTTACGTAGAAGTCGGGCCAGATGGCGTTCTTCTTCTCGTTCAATAATTGGAGTGTCTCCTCGTAGGCTTTGGTGTTTGTTAGGAAATATTGTACTCTGATGTCCGTAATGAAGTTCTTTTGACAGTACGTACGTTAGTCTCGATGGTGCTGCTTTCCCAATGCCGAGAATCCGTTTCAGGTAGCGGGCCTTGGCTTTCTCAATTGTTGTCAGGTTGTAATTGGTACTATGGCTGTCTTAAATAGTTTTACTGGGGTTTCCAATTAGATTTTTTGAGGTTGCTGAATGTTATATATGGTTTTTATTGCTGCAGTTGCTCTCTCTGTGTGAAAGAATAATAGTCCCTTCGATTGGTTGCTGGCCAAAGGAAGGCAAGGCCAGTGATGCGGCTGCCCATCTTATAGCCTCTGATCAGGCTTTTCTGGAGAAGAAAAGAAAATAAAGGAAATAAGAAATGGAAGAAAGGAAAGACTCCCTAGCCCTCGGATGCCCTAATAGCGTCGGGGTCGAAAAAAACAAGAGTTAACCAAGAGAGGTTAGATAGTAAAGTTAAAAGAGTGCAAAACACAAGTAAGTGGAAGAAATGTTTTACACAGCTTGGGCACCTTGTGGTCGCCATCCACATATCCCCTAGATGAGGACCCCTGAGGTAAATAGGCCTAAAATTAACAAAAATATAAGTTATATGAACAAGGCTTACTAACTGTATATCGCAAAAAGCGTTCAAATGTTGTAGATATATTCTTAAGAGGGAAATAACAAGGAGACATAGGAAAATGTGGTTAAATTTTATTACAAATTAGCTAATACCCGGCGTGCGCTGCCATGCCTAAATAAATTAAATATGTGTTTTTTTATGTTTAATTGGATAAGTGAAAAGAAAACTAATTATAAATTTATATCGTAATTATTTTTAGAAACCCCATGCTGATTACCCGGCGTTGCCCGGGAATCTACTTATCCCGATCTTCTTGGCATCAATGAGCTGAAACACAAAAATTATTATTTTTACGCGGTGGTGCGTTTCGTCGTAGGCTACTTACAGCAATGGCGACCATGATTGAAAGTTCAACTTCTACATTTCGGGGTTGCCAACCTAAATAACTAGTCTATACTGTACTGTAATAAAAAATAACTATAATGTAATATTACATATTACAAACACGCGTGGGAAGTAAAACCACTGCCCTCTATTACTACGTACAATGTATTCCATTACATAGTAATTCTGCCCGAAGGCAGGTCCTTCACTGCAATCATAGCATTTTCATGCTATGCTTGCAGCTTTACTAGGGAATTGTAGGTGTAGTAGCTTCCCGTTGCTTTCCACACCGGTGAAGGATGATGATGATGATGATAATCATATGATTTCGGGGACGTTTGGGGCTTAAAAGTTTTCCTGACATTTGTCTTACAGGTGAGGAAAACCCCCGATAAAAACCTCACGCAGAAAAACTGCCCCGACCGGGGATCGAACCCGAGTCCGCTGCGTGACAAGACAGTATGCTACCTCGAGACCACAGTGGTGGACGTACAATGTATATACAAAAAATATCCAAAAGATAGTGTTAATTTGCATTATACAAAACAAATCACTGCATTTTAAATGAACTGAAGCAATATAAAAAATAAATACGTACTTGCCGCCATTTTATCACTGAATTGGTCTCATGGTCTCCTGTTGTTTCAACTAATAAACATTGACCACACTCTTAACGTTAGTCAATTGTTTATAATGAACGCAAATATTTCCAACGAATATGTTATTATTTTACTATAATTTATTATTTTGAAAACACCATAGGGGAAAAAATAATGTACAATGCACGTTTGTAAAGTTTTACGCAATCTCGAAAATTAAAAACTCTCTATCGCTCGGTTTTTAAACATTTTCCTCGATTCTGTAAAAACCACTTCCCAACCTCGCATCGTAATACAGGCTACTATGAACATTTTCATAAGTAATGCCACGAGTGATTTCCGAATTATCGATAAATTCACGACTCACGAAGTGAGGAGTGAATTTATCTAGAGAATTTGGAAATCAAAAGTGGCATTTGTTAGGACTATTTAACGAATAAAATTAAGCTCTTTACTCACAAATCATTGTTTAACTATAGTTATTTTAAAATATTTATATATTTAATGTAAACGGCGATGTTTGAAAACAAATCAGAAATGTGAGGTTATGTTCATTCACTGCTGCTTGATCATATTATTTATTGCCAAATAAGATCGCAATATTGTAAGAGTGGACCCAAGTGGAGAAATAATGAAACACATCAAACTATATATCATAATCAACATTACGGGTTATTCATTTATTTTTTTAGTAAACAACTCAGTAAAATCAAGGAATATTTCATTATTTGCTATATTCAATGCATTTGTTGGAAAAAAATAATGCTTTGATCTGTTGAGAACATTAAAAAGGAGGAGTTTTCTTCATCACAAAAGCAGGAGCTGATAAAGAGAAATCGATAAAGAGCGAGGTGAAACACGACTGTCATGGGTTATAAAACAACATTCATTGAAACGTGATTGGTCATTGACTAGCATTTGTGGCATGAGTTAAATAGTCCGTTAAAGAATACACGTTGTGCGCTGCTACGCTTGCCCGGGAATCTAGTCGCCCCGATCTTCTTGGCATCAATGAGCTGAAAGACAAAAATGGTTATTGTGAGTTATCCGTAAAAGACAGATATATGCTATCTGGGACTTTTTTGTAGATTTTTTTAGATATTCAATTCCGTGTACATTCATTTGGTGTATATGTTATGGTTTAGGCAGCGTAAGCCATTTACGCGTCCTAAAAGTTCCGAAAAACACGCTTTTCACTACAAAGGATAATTTTTAAGGGTGAAGGGGTTGGGTATTTACAACTCTCTTATAGAGTGTTTTCATTTCGGGAAACCCCTGAACATTTTGCTAAAAGCCCCATCACAATCGGATCAACGGTATGGCCGCGCATAAAATACGAAAAAACATTGGTTTTTATATATTAGATTTACAATGAGACTTGCACAAGCTCAAATCAAATGCCTTCAAACAATTAAAACATTTGAACAAAAAAATATATGTATATTTATTTATTTGTTTATTTATTTATTTATTTGTTTATTTATTTATTTATTTATTTATTTAAACAATATGTAGATTTACGTAGTAGGTATATGTATAGCTATGCACTGTATGTAAAAACGTTCCGTAATATCGGAAGCCATTTTAATGAATAAGTCTTGACATTTCCTCAGTCGCTTATCAAGAAATGAGGAGTTTCAACACAGAGTTGGTTTCACGCGTGAGAGAGATGTGCAATGTGTTAGAAGTTTGAAAGTTTTGTGTGAAAAATGGATGCAAACGTCATTATATCACAGCAGCTACTAAACGGTAAGCAAAACAATAGATTGTCAAATGTTTAAGTGCGCACTTTCTAACAGAAAATTCTATAGCATTACATCTCCTTTTTGTGAAGGAAATGATTTCTGATTAAAGCCCATCTTCCCTTCTTTCAAGTAGAAAAAATTAATGTCACTGTCATGCCCATAGTTTCATGACCGCGCGGATATAAGCTCTCCATACATCCCTAAATTATGGTAATGTGTTTTAATCATTCTCCGTATAATCTACTTCCCTCAACTCATGACTAATGTTATTCTCCAACCTCATTCTTGGTCTGTGTATTGGGCGCTTTCCCTCTGTTTTCCTCTTTCATTTCCCATTCGTGCCACATGTCCTGTCATTGCAGTCTAATAACTCACTAGCACTATCGAACCCGTAGGTTCATGGCTGCGCGGACATAAACTCTCCATACATCCCTATCCTGAGCTAATGCTTTCCAATCATTCCCTGTATAATCTACTTCCCTCCGATTCCGATTGAGGGTCTTTCCACTTTTCAGCGGTTGCCCTTTTACCAGCCGGCTGCTGGCCCTTCACATCCACATGTGTCAATCACAGAGGTAGATGATCAACAGCCAGTGTAGGGGTGACATGTGGTTAGCATGTCGAGTCCCCCAGCCGTTATAGCTGGTTCCTCAACCTGGAGCCGCTACTTATTGTAGCTACCTACCCAATTGCCTCACGATGCTGGGTGGGCACTGGTCCCATACTGGCCGAAATACCATGAGAAAATTTCTTCACCCATGGAGACTCGAACCAGCGCAAGTCCCGTAGCTCTGCGCCAAGGCTTCCTACCTTAACCGCTCGGCTACGGCGCGGGACATCTACTTCCCTTCAAATCATAATTAATGTTGTTCTCCCACCTCATTCTTGGTCTACAAACTGGGCGTTTTACCTCTGGCTTTCCTACAAGAAGCTTCCGTGCACGTCTTTTATTCCACATTCGTGCCACATGTCCTGCCCATCGCAGTCTACGAGACTTAACTGTTCTTATTATATCTGGCTTCCTATAAAGACCATGTAGTTCACTGTTATGCAGTCTTCTCCATTCACCTGTCTGTTCATCTTTCTTTGGTCCAAATGTTTTCCTAAGAAAGTTAATTTCAAATACCCTTTATCTTTTAACCGCCTTAAAATGAGAGTCCATGTTTCACATCCATATAATATAACTCGGAGAACAAGAGTGTTATATATTTTCAATATAATGTTTTTTTAGAGAAGTTGGGACGACAAAATTCCTAGTAATGTACAATAGCACGCATTTCCAGAATTGAGCATACGTTTAATTTATTTCTGCATCTCATTCCTATTTATGATTATTGTTCCTAGTTAGGAAAAACTGTCAAAAAATGGGCATACCAATCCAAAATACACATGTATTTTCACTCAGTTTTGCAGATGACCAGGTATTAATAGCACAAGACCACGATGACATAGAATATATGGCAAGAAAACTGAAAGAAGAATATGAAAAATGTGGACTTTATATAAACATTGAGAAAACTAAATATCTGTGTATAGGAGAAGAAATGGAAAATATAAATTTCAACAATGGAGAAGAACTAAAACCTAGTATTGAATGCACTTATTTAGGAACAAAATTAGACCATTCAGGCGATAACACAGTGGAAATTAAAAAATAGAATCGCACAAACAAAACAAGCAATAAATACTTTAAACTCTGTTTGGTGGAGCAAAAATATTACAAAAAATAGAAAATTACAAATATATCAAACCATAATTCAGAGCATTTTAACACATGGTGCTGAAGTTTGGCAAATTCCTACCAGGGAAATGAAAACAATTTTAAGTACAGAAATGGATTTTTTAAGATCAGCTAAAAAATCTAGAATGGGTAAAATACGTATGAAATAAAGAAATAAGGGAAATTACGGGTGTACAAGAGGAACCGGACATCATAGACAATATAGAAAAAAAGATTACAGTGGTATGGTCATGTCAAAAGAATGCCAGAGCAAAGATTGCCTAAAATTGCTATGGAATGCATCCCAATGGAAAGGAGGAAGACCGAAGAAAACTGGGATAGAAGGGGTGCAAGCGGCTATGAATATCAGAGGATTGGAGGAAGATCAATGGATGGACAGAGAGGAATGGGGTTTGGTTTCCGGAAGATGGCGGCAGCTGCCATGATACCGGATGATGATGATGATGAGGTATTTGAATTCAGATACTGCTTCTTTTCAAGTACAAGTTTAATTTATATTTATCTGTCACCAAATGTGGATTCAGAAGAAATAGGTCTACAATAGATCAGATTATTAATACAGATTCTAGATAACAAATGGAAATATGATGACATTGTTCATCAACTAACAGACGCTAGAAAAGCATATGATGCAATTCGAAATTTCTGAAAAAGTAGATGGACTTATTCGAACGTGCGTAAAAGGATCAAGGTACAGTATATAGAGTGCGGGTAGGGAAACAATTTTCAGTACTTTTTTTTAATTCACGATGGGAGATGCACTTTCTCTAATATTTAATTTTGTACTAGAGCATGCCATACAATCTATAGATAATAAAGAAGGCGTGCATCTTAGCTGCTATTATCGCTGATAACGTATTTTTAGCGATAGAGAGGAAATCCTGAAAGCCATCACACAGTCTGGATAAATCTCGAGCTAAACACCAATAAAAATGCGTATGTGGTCACACTTAGAAATGCATTATTAAATGGAAACAAATAATTAACAAAAAATGAAGGATCCAATGGAGAAGTGACAGAATTCAAATACCTGGGAACAATAATCACAAATAGGATTGAGATACACAAAGAGATTAAACATAGGCTCAATTCTGGAAATGCGTGCTATTATGCATTAAAGAGTCCACCGTTGTGGTCTCGAGGTAGCGTACTGCCTTGTCACGCAGCGGGCCCGGGTTCGATCCCCGATCGGGGCAGTTTTTCTAGGTGAGGTTTTTATTGGGGTTTTTCCTCACCTGTAAGACAAATGTCAGGAAAACTTTAGAGCTCAAACGGTCCCCGAAATCATCCGGCCATCATCATCATCCTCATTATCTTCATCATCCTTCACCGGTGTGGAAAGCAACGGGAACCTACCACACCTACAATTCCCTAGTAAAGCTGCAAAGCATAGCATGAAAATGCTATGATTGCAGTGAAAGACCTGCCCTTGGGTAGAATTACTATGGATGGGTGCATTACAGAGACTCTTGATGTCCCAACTCCTTTAAAAAAACGTTAAACTGAAAATATATAAAACTATTATTCTACCAGTTATATTATATGGGTGCGAAACATGGACTGTTACTTTAAGGGAGGAAAGGAGATTACGAGTATTTGAGAATAAAGTACTTAGCAATTTTTTTGGACCAGAGATATGAACAAACAGGTGAATGGAGAAGACTACATAACAGTAAACTACATGGTCTTTATAGGAAGCCAGATATACTAAGAACAGTTAAGTCTCGTAGACTGCGATGGGCAGGACATGTTGCACGTATGGGAATGAAAGGAGGGCATGGAAACATCTTGTGCGAAAAAGCAGAGAGGAAGCGAGCATATGTAGGCCAAGAATTACATTAACCATGATTTGAGAGAGATGAATCATACAAGGGGTGATTGGAAAACATTAACTAATGATGGGGATATATGGAGAGCATATGTCCGCCTGGCCATGCATGAATTTGTATGTTCGGTGATACCAGTGAGTTAGTTAGCTGAAAAATGATGTATGACTTATTTATGCATCCATCCATCTATAGTAATTCTGTCCTAGGGCAGTTCTTTCACTGCAATCTTAGCATTTTCATGCTATGCTTTACAGATTTACTAGGGAATTGTAGGTGTGGTAGCTTCCCGTTGCTTTCCACACCGGTGAAGGATGATAATAATGATGATGATAATGATAAGATTGATGATGATGATGATGATGGCCAAATGATTTTCGAGCACCGTTGGGCCCTAAGCTTCCTGACATTTGTCTTAAAGGTGAGGAAAAACCCCGTATGACTTATTTATGCATCCTTCCATGCATAGTAATTCTGCCCTAGGGCAAGTCCTTCACTGCAATCATAGCATTTTAATGCTATGATTTGCAGCTTTACTAGGGAATTGTAGGTGTGGTAGCTTCCCGTTGCTTTCCACATCGGTGAAGGATGATGATGATGATAAGGATAATGATAATATTGATGATGATGATGGCCGAATGGTTTTCGGGGACCGTTGGGCCCTAAGCTTCCTGACATTTGTCTTACAGGTGAGGAAAAACCCCGAAATAAACCTCACTCGGGAGCCTGTCCTGACCGGGAATCGAACCCGGGCCCGCTGCGTGACAAGGCAGCACGCTACCTCGAGACCACAGCGGTAGATTATTTATGCATGACCTTCTCTAAATTTAAATAGAAACAGATCGAAAATAACTTGACATTAAAGAAATTCTGTATTTTAAAAAATCGTAGTAGTTTTAGTGATAGTGAAGCGTCAGAGACGAATGCTTCGAGGAAACGGAAAATAATGTTAACACAGATAAGAAATCGCAATTTGTTTCCTTTTTTCTCAGATAAGAGATCTAATGTTCGTAAAATTATTTTATCTGGCGGCTACAGGGAGATTCATAATATATATATATTTTTTTTTTGCTGAATATACAAAAATATTGGAAGCAGCTGAGATGAGATTTTTAAGAAATATAGCAGGATATACTCTGCTGGATAAGAAAAGAAAAGAAGATATAAGAAAGGAACTAAATATTTTCAAACTTACAGAACGAATAATTAAATATAGGAACGACTGGAAAGAACATATTGATAGAATGCCAGAAGCAAGATTTCCAAAATCATTGCTAAAATATAAACCGTGCGGAAGGAGAAATGTTGGACTCCCACACAGAAGATGGTCTGAACAATTTTAACAATTCTAGCTTTCATGAAACCGGAACGAGCCAACAGGCTTAATCCCTGGATGATGAAGATGATGATACAAAAATATTTATATAAGAATATTGTCTAAAGATCCTCATTCAAATCTGATTAATTTTTAAAGTGTTGTACCATTTGTACTGGGGCACGCCGTAGCGCAGTGGTTAAGGCACTGAGCTACAAGCCGGAGGGTCGAGGGTTCAAGTCCCGTTGGGGTCAGGATTTTTAAACTGTCCCAAACCCTCTGGCGGCACTATGGCCCTGGGGTCGACTCAGCCTCTAACAGAAATGAGTACCAGTCGCTTGTTCTGGGGGTAAGGCGGCCGTCACGCAGGGCTGACAACCCGGCTGACATAAAGTGCCGATTGTCTAGAAAAAGTGGGAGCCTTAACCTCCTACTACCCCAAGGGCCTCCGGGCCTGTTGTGGGATCACTTTACTTTACTTACCATTTGTACTGCTACTCCATGGCGCGATAGGCGTAGAAGGCCCTTGGACTACCAGCCAGATGCTGGCCTCACATCCACGAGTGTTAATCACAGAGGTAGACGATCATTCTACCACTGTAGGGATGACATGTGATCAGCATGTCGGAACCCCAGCCGTTGTAGCTGGTTTTCTCAACCTGCAGCCGCTACTTATTGTAGCTACCCAAGTTCTCCATGACGCTGGGTGGGTAGCGGTCCCATATTGGTCGAAATTCCATGAGAAAATTTCTTCCCTCATGGAGATGCACCGTATAGGTGCTGGATCAAACCGTTATTGTTGATAACTATTTTGATTGGAAAGCATAGATTGTTCAAATTGTGACATCTTTGCCCGGGCCCATAGAAGCAAAGAGGAATTCAACTTTCTTTACTAAATTCTCCCAATATGTAATGTTTTCTGAGTTATAAAATACAATCGTGGAAGCTTTGGGATAAAGGAACTAACACACGCTTGAGCAAGCTTTTGGAATTTGACTTTGATATCTGACTTATGCTAACTACTGAATGAATAGGCATAGAGTAAGTAAAAAGCACATCTAAAGCGTTTAATGCGAGTCAAAATATAGTCAGATATAATATAAAGATAAATAAATAAATATTCGATTTACAAAGAAAAGAAATCATAGTAGATCATCTATACAAAAAGAAAATATGATATAAATCAACATACATACATACATTATCACTCACTCTAGTCCAGCCTCGGGTTGGGGGAAATACTGTCCTAGCGTCCCCACCCTGGCTTACTGGACTAAACAAACAAAACCAGCTCTCCTGAGCTGTTCTGACCAGACTCCAACGGTGACTACGTAGATGATGATTCGATGTTACAAAACACAGCTATTTATGAGAGTTCGCCGGGAGAGGGGGGAATGCGCGATAGCACAGGGTGCGCACTAGGAAAGGGAAGGGATAGATAGAAAAGCATTTGGCACTGTTCATAAAGATGACACTGGAAATGGAGACGCGATGACGTATAGTTTGCGCAGTAAGACGTAATTCCTGTATCGAAATGTCCATTTCGGTACAGAGACTCGAACCAGCGTAAGTCCTGTAGCTGGGAATTACCACCAGGTCAGTAAGCTCGGAAAAGGAGAAAGCGCGGACTTTTGGGTGTGGGATTAGCGCCGACTCCGAGGGACCCAAGGACAATCTGTGAGGTCGTCAGGAGTTGAGCGACCTGACGTATTAATGCTCAGGCTGGACCCACTTCAGCAACAAAACACGTCCCCAGGTGGTGCACTGGGGGAAAGGTCGGTGGATCTGCTAGACAGCCCTCCCGGCTAAGTCCAAGGGACTCGTGAACCATTATTGGGGTCGGCAGGAGTTGAGCGCCTTGTCGTACTATTGCTCACCTGTTGGAGCTTGCGAACTCCACGCTGGCCCACAACTGCAACAGGACACGTCTCTGGGGGGCACACCAGGGAAAGGCTCGGACCAGTGCAGAGGGGAGCAACTGTGCTGGTTCCCGGCTAAGCCTACGGGCTCGTGGACAAACTGTGGGGTCACCAGATGAGCACCTGGATGTACTAAAATCTCACACTGTGGGGTTTGAGGATTCAAGCCCTAGCCGGTCTCACAACAGCTGCAGGATGCGTCCCTGGAGGTAGAACAGGGGAACGGTCGGTGGATCTGCGACAGCAGTCCTCCCGGCTAGGCTCGAGGAGGCCCGTGGACCAACTGTTGGGTCGTCAGGAATGAGCGACCTGACGTACTATGTAGCTCAGCAATTCCCCTGAAGTTGCGACTCCAACACTTTCTCCCTGAGATGTTGGTTTTAAGCCGAGAACCTTTGAACGTGGACGCGAACAGATAGGGAGGACAAGATACTGGGCCTTGGGAGTGTGGTCTTTGACCGAGGTATCCCAAGGGGTGGAGGCATGGGTCCGGATGTATAATCTACTTCCCTCAAATCATAGAAAATAGTATTCTCCCACTTCATTCTCGGACTACTAACTGGGCGTTTTCCCTCTGGTTTTCCTACCAGAAGCTTCCATGCACCTCTTTCACCCCTCATACGTGCCACATGTCCTACCATTCTCAGCCTATGAGACTTAACTGTTTATATTATATCTAGCTTCCTATACATATCATATAGCTCACTATTGTGCAGTTTTCTTCATTCGCCTATCTGTTCATCTTCCTTTGGCCCAAAAATGTTCCTAAGAACTATTGTCCTCGCAAAAATGTACCGTATTCTAGTGAATAAAACGTTGACAACGCCGTTTCATATGCTGGAAAGTTAATACTTTGCGTGAAAATAGAACTACCTAACCACAAAGCAAAGCGCCTGTAAACTAAATGACTGATTCGACTATAGTAATATCTTGTGTATATTTTGTTACCAGATGTTGCACATTTCATTGGAGTCACACTTCAAGGAGAGAAACTGTCGGCCAACGCAGAGAAAAGTCGATGTGAACTTCATCGGAGTCTCCAACCATTCTCAATCCAAGGTAATAATATTTAAAACTTCAAATACTTGCAAAGTTAGAGGTCTCAGTTCAAATCCCGGTTCAGGCGTTTATTTTTCTTTTCATGTCATATTTGGTCTTCATTGTTCATCATCATCATAGTACATTCACGAATTTAGGCCATTTATTGACCTGTTTCGGCCTCAAGAGAAACACCATCCAGAAGTCTTTTGAGTGGACGTCCTGGTCTTCTTCTTCCTGCAGGTTGATATCTTAACATTAGTTTGGGTATTCTGTGATCTTCCATTCGATGAACATGTTGTATCCATCTTGACTTATAATCAGAAATTTTGTTTTCTAAAGATTCCATGTGTAATTCTTCTAAGATGTCTTCATTTCTTTTGTGATCTAGTAGTGTGTATCCTGCAGTCCTCCGAAGATATCTCATTTCAGCAGATCTAAGTCTCTGTATATCCTTCTGTTTCAACGTCCATACTTCGCTACCATACAAAAGAGTTGGAAGAGCCAGTGTTTTATACACTTTCAGTCTTGAATGCTTTTGGACTAACTGTGGCTTGAAGATAGAATTTATTAACTCTTCATTGTTAAATGTCAAAATTTAAAATTTATATATATACATATGGGGCACGCCGTAGCGTAGTAAGGCACTGCGCTACAAGCCGGAAGGTCGAGGGTTCAAGTCCCGGTGGGGTCAGGGTTTTTAAACTGACCAAAACCTTCTGGCGGCACTATGGCCCTGGGGTCGACTTAGCCTCTAACGGAAATGAGTACCAGACGCTTGTTCTGGGGTAAAGGCGGCCGTCACGCAGGGCTGACAACCCGGTTGACATCAAGTGCTGATTGTCTAGAAAAAGTGGGAACCTTAACCTCCCACTACCCCAAGGGCCTCCTGAGGTCTGTAGTGGGAATACTTTACTTTATATATATATATATATATATATATATCATCATCATCATGAACAAATCCGTTTTAGGCCATGTGGCCTGTACGGTAAACCTAGCGAAGATGGTCTTGATCTTTCCACCGATGTTTTGGTCTTCCTTGGTCCCTATGTCCAGTTGGGGTATATTGGAATGCCAATTTTGGAAGTCTATTTCTTGCCATTCTTCTCAGATGATATATATATATATTGTCCTGTGCCGTAGCCGAGATGTTAAGGCAAGACGCCTTGGCGCAGAGCTACAGGACTTGCGCTGGTTCGAGTCTCCATGTGGGAAGACATTTTTCTAGTGTAATTTCGGCCAGTATGGGACCGGTGCCCACCCAGCATCGTGAGGCATTTGGGTAGCTACAATAAGTAGCGACTCCAGGTTGAGAATACCAGCTATAACGGCTGGAGGATCCGACATGCTAACCACATGTCACCCCTACACTGGCTAGATAATCGTCTGCCTCTGTGATTAACACATGTGGATGTGAGGCCAGCAGTTGACTGGTCAGCCAAGGGCCTTCTAGGCGCTGTCGCGCTTGGAGTTTTTGGATTTATATGTGGAAAGCAACGGGAAGCTACCACACCTACACAATTCCCTAGTAAAGCTGCAAGCATAACATGAAAGTTCTGTGATTGCAGCGAAGGACCTGCCTTCGGGCAGAATTACTATGGATGGATATATTAGTGATGCTCATGAATGGATTAGAAAGATTCCCTCTGTCGCTATTTACTTTTACTTGCCATTTATTTTACTAAAAACACTGTACGTAACTACAGGGCATATGGTTTCACTTTACCGTTCAAAATCATGCAGTGAAAGACACAAATACATTTACAACAATGCTGGCTCTCTATTCAACTGTCAAACCAGCTCTCACTACAACGGTTACTGTAATGACTAGAGACCGGATGTTAGGTAAAATGCCTACAGTTATTTATTGTAGATATTGTAAAAGTGACTTCATATAAGTTCATATCGACGGCCTTAAGAGTTGTTTTCCATGAAGTTAATTTTGCCTATAAATGCCTATTTCAGCTTACAATGCCTATAAATGCCTATTTGCCATTTTTTTCTCGAAATTAACTTATTATTTCAACGAAATTAATTGAAATGGACAAACTTCATGACACATCATTGCATAGAAACCTTTAAGTGACTGGAAATATTATTTTTGATGTTGGTAACACTGAATTCAGTCTGTAGTCCTCGTTCACAGACAATTGTTTCAAAGGCAAAGTGGTGCGATAAGTGTATATGGATTTTTTACACCTTTAGAACAGTTGTTTTACTATGCCTAAAGAACGGACAACAGTAAACAGTAAGACAAACTGACAAATTTCATGAAAGAATTTGGTGCGGAAATATTCTCAAGTGGCGGTTCAATATTGTTTTGCAAAGTGTGTAAAATTTTCAGTGAATTGCGCGAAGAAGTGTCATGTTTCACAGCACGTACACACTGTAAAACATAAGTATGCTCTTTGTAAAAAGGCAAAACAATTTCCAAAATCATCTCTAATATCTTCGTATGCTATCGATAGCATATATTCTATACGTAAGGCTGTAAAACTGTATGTTGTAGTATATTTTTAAGAGCCTCTTTTGAATTTTATAGTGCCTATATTAATGATTTTAGTGCCTTTTTGAATGTTTTAAATGCCTAACATCCGGACTCTATTAATGACTTGTAAAATAGCATACGTTTCGCACTGCATAGCGACAGAAAGCATCTAGGGTCGTATGTTAGAACATTACTCTCTACTCAAATTACTTCCAATCACTAGTGAGCTGATTCACCGTGAGCAATTGCTGAGAACGAATTAACGGCCGACTTATCGGTCATGCACGAGCGTCGACGTTTTCGTAATATTGGCAACGAATTACCCAGAATTCTCAGCGATAAAACCACTTCCGTTATTTTCGTCTGCTATAGAGGAATGCATTTATGCTTGCATCCCGCAAATAATACCGTATACAAACACGTCTGCGACACGCAATATTACGCCGATTCTCCTGTTCTTCCAGTTGAATTCTTTGGTAGACTCTATCAAATTCCTCTTCTCCGTGTATACCGAAAACATGATCGAAGTCTTCAAGGTCCGACATCTTGGATAAATGTTGGATAAAGCAGCAAAGTACATCGATTACCATCGGTTCCCGTTCGGTTCCCTTCGGGATTTTAATTTGAGTTGCTCATGTAAGGTACCTCCGCAGGTAGCTTACAAATTTAACCAATTATTATCGCATGAACAGATTTCTGAGTAAGCAAAATCGTATTAGCATACAACTTGCTCAGCAGAGAAGGCATTTTACTGTCTAATGCGTCCAAACATGCGACCCTTAGTGTCAAGTTGCCTTGGGAACGGCTACTGATAGAAACAACCCCTCCTAAATGTGTGGATGAGAACTACATAGCCTTGAATGTAAAGTAAGACCAAATTTTTGACTTTATTAAACACAATGTGTACATTAAATTTCATTTTGCTTTTTACCAGTCTTTAGTTACAGTGTTTAGTGGTAGAGTCCTGTTTTTACACTTCGCTAGATGATATTTGGGACATGGACTGTTGCATAATATAAAGACACAGTCCTCCTTGGGTTCATGGTACATGATGTTGAGGCATATATTCCCATGAAATCCATGGGCTGCTAAATGTGTGTACAGGTGTCGAAGTTCGGTTGCTTCCAGGTTTCTGTTTTCATTGCGTCTATTTCCATAATTTCTGTCGGTATCTCGGCGGCTTTGTTCTGTCTCTCCTCGATGACGATTCTGTATGCTTGCGTTTCCGGTAGTCTGAAGCAGTGTCTGATATCCTCGATGAAGAAGGATTCCTGGGCTATTGTATAGGCATAACTATTTCTTGTATATTTTGAAATTGACAGCACTCTTTTGAGAAACCTTGATTTAACGTTCTCCTGTTTCTTAAGGTTTTTTCACCGTCAAGTGATTCCATATTAGCTGGCATTGCGGCCGGCATTACTTTAAATAAGACCAAATGCCCTATAGTAAACAAATTGTCTCATATAATTCAACTATTGAAAATGTTTTATTGATATTTACAGATGAAGAGTTCCCTGATGAAGAGGAATATGAAGATCCTGCACCGATCAGAGTCTGCAGTCAACTGTCAGTTCAGTCAATATCTACTCAGTCAGACGATGATTCTAAAATCACTGTTAGTTGGAATGAACTGAAGAAACTTGGCACAAAAACTGGCCCTCTGTGGCGTAAAGAGAAAGGATTGTTCAACCAGTGTGGAAAAAATATTTTGCAGGAATATACGAGCAAAAACTATTGCTGTATTCATCTGAAAAAGACGTTAAACCCAGCATCAGTATCAACATCAAAGGTTATGTGGCGAGACGCGCCCCCAACATGCAGAAAAACGAGAATAAACAGTCACTCACATTTGAACTTATTTGTCCGGGCAAAAATGATTATCAGGTATTTAATATAGTATATCACCAGGGCAAGGCATTTAATGACCTATAAATTGGTAAAAAATGCATTTATGACCTAAAAAATACAAAAAATGACCAATAAAAAAAATTAATAAAAAGTTAAGAATTACCAATAAAAATACTATTTATTAGATTAAGTACTCACTTGATTACTGAATTATATAAAAATTAACTTAACATCAAAATATTAAAAGAAATGTATTAAAAAAATACATATTATGGTACCTTTTATTGCACAAAGTCCATTTCAATTATACAGTCCACTTATACAACCATTTTGAATTGCAGTTAACAATCAAAATAGGTGTAGAAGCTAGCATGAGCTCTAAGAAATTGAATAAAATTCCTAGAAGTGGGCAAGTTCATTATGCACATACCTTGAAAAATGGGGGTAGTAGTAGTAGTTAGCAAAACATCTACTTAATTCTAAGAAATTGTATTGACAAGGAAAAATACTGAATTATTTCTCAAATCAAATACATATAATATCACAACCTTCTCGAAAAGTGTAAAAAATGCTCAAAATAACCTAAAAATTGCCAAAGAATTGCCTATCCCTAATAAAGTTAAGAAAATGCAAAAAAATGCCATAACGAATTGCTTTTATTTAATCTGTTTTTAATGCCGTACATTTTCATATATGCAAGCAATGATTCAACCTTCATAAGAAAAAGATGCAAAATCATTAATTGCCTTGCGCTATATATTACAATACAAGGTTGGGAAGTGGTTTTTACAGAAGGGAGGAATCGCTCGGTTTTTACTTTCCCAGATTCTGTAAAACACTTCACAAACGTGTGTTGTACATTATTTTTTCACAATGGTGTTTTCAAAGTAATAAAACCAGGAACTCTAGGAGATCATCAATGTGGATTTAGAAGAAACAGATCTATAACAGAACAGATTATTAGCATAAGACAGATTTTAGAAAAGAAATGGGAACATAATGGTACTGTGCATCAACTAAACGTAGGCTTCAAAAAAGCATATGATTCAATTAAGAGGGAGAAGTTATATAGTAGCCTGCTAGAGTTCAGAATTCCTAAAAAGTTAGTTAGACTTATACGAATGTGTCTAAATGGCACAAAGAGTAGGGTGCGTGTAGGCAAACAGTTTTCAGATACTTTTGAAATCCACAATGGTTGAAGCAAGGAGATGCACTATCTCCTCTACTATTTAATTTTGTACTAGAGCATGCCATTAAATCTTTAGAGAATGAGGAAGGCTTACAACTGAATGGTATTAATAAGCTGTTAGTTTATGCTGATGATGTAGTATTATTGGCCGATAGCGAGGAGACACTAAAGGCCAACACGCACACACTATTGAGTAACACTAAGAAATTAGGACTGAAAGTAAATATCAATAAAACTAAATATATGGTCATACACAGAAATACATTATACAATGGAAATGAGTGAAATTTGAGGAAGTGGCTGAATTCAAATACCTAGGAACAATAATCACAAATAGGAATAAGATGCACAAAGAAATTAAACATAGGCTCAATTCTGGAAATGCGTGCTATTATGCATTGCAGACACTTTTGTCGTCCCAACTCTTAGCCTCCCTACTGGGCACTTTCCCCCTGGTATTCTTACAAAGACCTTCCATGCCCGTCTTTAATTCCCCATTTGTACTACATGACCTGCCGATCGCAGTCTACAAGACTTAACTTTATTCTCAAATGTTCGTAATCTCCTTTCATCCCTTAAAGTAAGAGTCCATGTTTCGCATCTATATAACAGGGAGAATAATATTTATATATTTTCAGTTTAACATTTTTTGAAAGAAGTTGGTATGACGAGTCCCTGTAATGCATTTCCAGAAATGAGCGTATTTTTAATTTCTTTGTGCATTTCATTCCTATTTGTAATTATTGATTCTAGGTATTTGAATTCAACTTTTATAAGATTCATGATGTGTTCCGTTGAGGTATTATTCAAAATTAATATAAAATTATTGAATATTCACCTGAAAGGTCCGTCTCCTCAACTTAATTAGTTATTTAACTGTAGCGCTTTCGGACTTGTCCCATCATCGGCAGGATTCAGAACTGGTGTTTCACCAAGTCCCGAAAGCGCTACAGTTAAATGATTAATTGAGACGGACCTTTCAGGTGAATATTCCATAATTTTATATTATTTGAATTCGGCCACTTCTCTAAAACTTCTGTCATTTGTCATTAACTGTCCATTTCCATTAAACTATATAATGTATTTCTGTGTGTGACCATTTATTTAGTTTTATTGATATTTATTTACAGTCCTAGTATCTTAGTGTTACTCAATAGAATTTGTATAAATATGTGCGATTATTCTATTTTTGTTTTCAGTTTCTTGCAAGATATGTCAAAGAAATGGAGCAATGGTTAGCAGTGATCTGCCAGACAAGCATTCAACATATTGACGTATCTTCAATTCCACGCAGCGCAAGTGACCATCGCCTGGTGATAACAGAAGACAACATGGAGACATACGATGAAGCAACATCTGTTTCAGCATCAAACGAAGAAGAAGAAGAAGAATTTTACAACGACATCCAAGAATATGAAAAACCTTCTCCTAATAGCACGTCACATTCTGAAATTAAATATGACAGTAAGAATCATCCCCCTCTGCCAGTTTCTACAAAATCTACTGACGAAGAAGAAGAAGAAGAATTTTATCACGACATTGCAGAGTATCAAAATAGATTACCTCCTAAACCAGCACAACCAAAACAAATAGAAAATGTTCTTCCACCGCCATTACCTGCTAGACGTCCGCTGCCTTCTCTTCCAAAAGATGAAGAATCAGATGTTGAAGAAACTTACGAAGACATTTCAAGCAATCCATATCAATCACAACAAAATATACAATCTTCAGAAAATAAAAAAGAGAATGATGGCATTTCAAATCCTAATTCAGGCATTAAAAATAATTTAATGCAAAGTTTTCCAGCACCTGATCACCACGAAGAAGAGGAGGAAGAAATCTATGATGATGTGGATGATAATTCCAAATCTCCTCAGAAAAATCAACAATTTGATTCGATGCAAGATAATAAAATGTTTACAAATGCTCAAAATAATCAATATAGATCTGAGGAGATCAGAAAATCAAGTCAAATATCTGGAATAAATGATAAACCAGTTAACATCAGAACTGGAGAAGTTGAACCACAAAAAAGTGGTCAACCTTTTGGAAATAAAAAAGATTATGGTGGCATTTCAAATACTAATTCAGACAGTAAAAATAATTTACCAGCATCCAATCGTAATGAAGAAGAAGAAGAAGAAATTTACGATGATGTTGGCAATACTGTAAAATCTCCTCAAAAAAATGAACAGTTTGATTTGATGCAAGGTAATAAAATGTTTACAAACAATCAAAATAACCAAAATAGAACTGGCGAAATCAGAAAACCAAGTCAAACATCTGAAATAAATGAAAACCTAGTTAACATCAGAACTAGAGAAGCTGATGAAAGGAAAGTATTAGAAAAAAGCAATTCAATTGTAAACAAAAATAGTGAAATCAGCAAAGGAACAAATGAATCATTTTTAAAAAAAATTATATTGGACAAAATAAAAATACTGGACTTAATACGAATGAAAATCATGATGGAGGTTTGAAAATATCTGCAGATGCTGACACAAAAGAAATTAATGAACAGCAAAATGATTTTAAAAAGGACATAAACGACATCACATCCAATAAACCAAAGAATAATTCATTCTTACATCGATACAGCTCACACGAAGAACAAAGAAGTGTTCAATCGATTCTGCAAAGATTTCAGTCAAAAAATACTAACAGCGAGGAAAATTTGAATTTACCAGGAGGCTCCAGAAACAATTTGAACAAACCAACTATCAGCAATAAGCCATCTTTAGAAGCTCCTAAAAATAAAGAATATTCCGGAAAGAACACTGAAAATTTTGAAAGTACATTTAAGAAAATTGAAGAGTCTCTTTCGAATGCAGGAACACCAATAGCAGGCCACGTAATAAAATCAAATAAACAGAATCAATCCCCATCTGTTGAATCAAACACAAACAATTTAACTAACAGACAAAACAGGCCATTACCTCCTACACCTTCTTTAACTCCAGAAATGCCTGCTCAATTTAATATGAATATATCAAGAAGTAAGTCTCCAAATTTGAGAGAGCGTGAACTGCCTTCAAAGCCTGATTCAGAATTCTCGTTACAGCTTCCAAATTCAAGACCTACTAGTTCTTCTAAGAAAATTTCTGTTTCACCGCATCAGCGGTCTCCTGTGGCTCAAAGGCCCAAACCAAATCTTCCAGACAGACCTGAAATATTGGACAGTAAACTACCTACGTATAAAGGAACTACAGCCCCTGACATGACCCAGGATAAGATGAGGAATAAGACGAATGCTCTGCCAGTGTCGATACCAAAAGTTCCAAACTCTCCCACTTCACCACCACCAAAACTTCCATCAAGGTCGTATCTCAAACGGTGAAGTCATCTCTAAATAATTTAGAACAACTGTACCTTAACGTGGTCCTTTATCTACGACATTATTCTGTATAGTAACGGATATGGTCTTAAAACAACTGGATCTAAGAGGAAATATTTCAACAAGACTAAAACAATGTCTTGCATATGCTGATGATGTAATAATAACAGCAAGAACAAAAAATTCCCTACTGGAAACCTTTGACAAATTGAAAAATGAAAGTATAAAATATGGGCTTGTAATCAATCTAAATAAAACAAAATATTTAAGATGTATGAGAAATAAAACAAATTTGACTGAACTAACTATAAATAGTGACTGTATTGATCAAATTAACTCCTTTAAGTACCTAGGTACAATACTAAACGATAATAATACTGTTGAAGAAGAAATCAAAACAAGAATATCGCAAGGGAATAAAGCATATTTGCTAATTTTGATATATTCAAAAGCAAATTAATATCAAAAAATGTTAAATTCAAATTATATACAGCAATAATAAGACCAATCATATGTTATGGAGCTGAAACCTGGGTACTAAAAGAAGCAGATAAATTAAGACTATTAACGTTTGAGAGGAAAATATTTAGAAGAGTGCTAGGTCCAGTAAAGGAAAATGGAAATTGGAGGTTGAGAAGGAATGACGAATTATACCTCAAGAATAATAAAGAAAATATAGTTAGTTTCATCAAATCCAAAAGATTACAATGGTTTGGACATACACTAAGAATGCCAAAGGGAACAAGACCAAGGGGGAAGACCCAAGGATCGATGGGAGGATGATGTAATTGAGGATTTGAGAGAGATGGGGATTTTTGATTTCAAATCTACTGCACAAGATAGGAAGAAGTGGCGTAAACTGGTTGAGAAGGCCAAGACATTCCACTGGAAGTCGTAGAGCCTGACGAAGAAGAAGAAGTACCTTAACGTGGACTGAGAAGTGACAAATAGATTGTTCAGATCATAATTGGATCTATCTTATCTGCTCTTAGTAATCCTAACATAAACTAACACCAATTGTATCCTTCTGCCATATTAATGTAACACTTCCCACTGAAGGATAAATTATATTTAAAGAGACTATTTAACTCATGCCCCAAATAGGAGACAATGACCAATCACATTTCAATGATTTTTTTATTTACAACCAATCACAGTCGTGTTTTGCCTAGAATTTACTAACTAAAGTTTATCATAATAAAGAAAGTACCTCCTTTTTAACCTTCTGAATAGGTCATAGCATTATTTTGCAGTGACTGACTCTCTAAGAAATAAGGCTACCAGATTGTATATTTAGTGCATTTATGTCAACACACAGCGCATGCGGGAGTTAATATAAAAACATTCGTAGCAATTGATTATACCACAAAAAAAAAACACTTTGCATGCACTTTCTTAAACAAATTATTTTCCAGGAAATGACGCAGAAAAATATAAATTCACATATTTACATCATAGGACATCAGAGTCCCGCACCATAGCCAAGCGGTTAAGGTAGGAAGCCTTGGCGCAGAGCTACGGGACTTGCGCTGGTTCGAGTCTCCATGGGAGAAGAAATTTTCTCATGGTATTTCGGCCAGCATGGGACCAGTGCCCACCCAGCATCGTGAGGCAATTGGGTAGCTACAATAAGTAGTGGCTCCAGGTTGAGGAACCAGCTATAACGGCTGGGGGACTCGACATGCTAACCACATGTTACCCCTACACTGACTGTTGATCATCTACCTCTGTGATTGACACATGTGGATGTGAAGGGCCAGCAGCCGACTGGTAAAAGGGCAACCGCTGAAAAGTGGAAAGACCCTCAATCGGATCGGACATCAGAAATTAATACCTATAACGTTGGTTATAAATTTCTCCACTAGGGTGCATTATTACAATATTGTGATCTTTTGGCAATAAATAATATTAAGATCTGGTTGCAGTGATTGAACAAAAGAAGCATACCTATCGTTTCTCATTTGTTTTCAAACATCGCCGTTTACATTAAATATATAAATATTTTAAAGTAACTATAGTCAAATAATGATTTGTGAGTAAACAGCTTAATTTTATTCGTTAAATAGTCCTAACAAATGCCACTCTTGATTTCAAATTCTCTAGATAAATTGGAAATCACTCGTGGCATTACTAATAAAAAATTTTTGCTCAGACAGAGACTCAAACTAGGAACCTTTGGCTTTCTAGGCCAAATGCTCTACCACCTCAGCTATCGAGGTGAGTTCCGATCTAGACGCAAATTTTTCTCATATATACTTTGTAATTCGGGGGCACGCCGTAGCGTAGTGGTTAAGGCACTGAGCTACAAGCCGGAGGGTCGAGGGTTCAAGTCCCGTTGGGGTCAGGATTTTTAAACTGACCCAAACCCTCTGGCGGCACTATGGCCCTGGGATCGACTCAGCCTCTAACGGAAATGAGTACCAGACGCTTGTCCTGGGGTAAAGGCGGCCGTCACGCAGGGCTGACATCAAGTGCCGATTGTCTAGAAAAAGTGGGAGCCTTAACCTCCTACTACCCCAAGGGCCTCCTGAGGCCTGTTGTGGGATCACTTTACTTTACTTTAGATACTTTGTAATTCTCAGCACCAAATGCTATGAAGCCTTTGCTTCTATCTTTGCAAATATTCTCAGCACCAAATGCTATGAAGCTTTTGCTTCTATCTTTGCAAATGGCGGCTTCTTGGTTAAGATATTTATCAGGAATTAAACACGACTTTATGAAGCCAGTAGGGCTTCAATTGATGTTTTTATTATTAATTTAACACTCCTCACTGAAGGATAAATTATATTTGAAGAGAGAAATTTTCGCCTAGACTGAGACTTGAACCCAGGACCTTTGGCTTTCTGGGCCAAATGCTCTACCATCTGAAGTACCAAGGCGAGTTTCGATCTAGATGCAAATTTTTCTCTTATATATTTTGTAATTCCCAGCACCAAATGCTATGAAGCCTTTGCTTCTATTTTTGCAAATGGTTAAGTAGACATTTAACGGGAATTAAACACTACTTCATAAAGCCAGTAGGGCTTCTATTGATGTTTTATATCAAGGTTGAGTAACTTCAATGCATCCTCAGTATATTTAGAATTTATCACAGTGAAAATATCATCCACATATCTTTACCAACATTTGAACATCCTGGCATAAGCATTGGTGATATGACACACTAAATAACCCATAAATTAAAAAAAAATTATCTTCAAATATAATTTATCCTTCAGTGAGAAGTGTTAAATCAATAATAAAAACATCAATAGAGGCCCTACTGGCTTTATAAAGTGTTAAATTCCCAATTAATGTATTTTTAACTAAGAGGCCACCATTTGCAAAGATGAAGCAATGGTTTCAAAGCATTTGGTGCGAGGGAATTACAACGTATAAAGAGAAAAATTTGCATCTAGATCGCAACTCGCCTTGGTAGCTCAGTTGGTAGAGCATTTGCCCTGGAAAGCCAAAGGTCCCGGGTTCGAGTCTCAGTCTAGCCAAAAAATTTTCTCTTCAAATATAATCCAAAAATAAATTTGCCAAAAATGGTGAAAGTGAGTTACCCATACCCAGACCTGAGATTTGTTTGTGTTTTGTAAAAATACAACTTGCATACATCAAATATTATGAATATAAAAATATTAATTCAAAAAATTATATTAAGATACTTGTACTTTTCAAATAGTTTTAAATCAACCAAACTCATTTCTCGTCTCGCATTAGCAAAGGAATGCTTCATAAATCGATAGATTGAAACTTCATTCGGCCTTATGGTTATTGATCAACATGTATATTTCGCTTTCGATTTGTGACATCAGCCCAGCTAACTGGTATTCAATGACTTCGTCACAAGCTTCGTCTAGTGCAGTGATAACCCACTAGTGTGTCTTATCGATGGTTTATCAGCCACGCATCGAAATACACATGCGTGAATTTGTCTGTAAAATATAGCTGGTGTTAAAAGCCATAATGTGAACACAAGAAGCTCCATCAAACCGAATGCGATAGATGACTGTTGGAAACGGCGGGAAATTAGAACTTAATGTTCAATCATAAATGATTTTAAGAATTAAATGAATCGTGAATTCTTCTTACCTCATACTTCTATGTTTTTTTAAACACAGCACCGCAGTATCAGCGACCATTGTCACCATCATCAGCTGTTTTCACGACTGTCAATTTTTTCTTTTGCCGGTAATTATCCAAACTGCCATCTGGTGTTCTTTTGAAGGAATTATTTTCTAAACTGCCATCTGGTGTTATTTTGAAGGAATCATTTTCTAAACTGCCATATGTTGTATTTTTGAAGAACTTTGTATTCAAGCTCGGTTTGTCTGGAATCTCGAAGTTCATGGTTCTAGTATGGTTTTTTTGAAAATGTATATTTTCCCAAACTGTTAAATCTAAAGGTTTGGGCAGATGTTTCAAATATGATGCTCTAATAAACTATGTGCTGCTATAGCTGATTTTTCAATTTCTCCATTCTTTATGTTTCTGAAGTGTTCTTTTTTACGAGTTTCAAGGTTCATGGTTCTAGTATGGTTTTTTTGAAAATGTATATTTTCCCAAACTGTTAAATCTAAAGGTTTGGGCAGATGTTTCAAATATGATGCTCTAATAACTATGTGCTGCTATAGCTGATTTTTCAATTTCTCCATTCTTTATGTTTCTGAAGTGTTCTTTTTTACGAGTTTCAAGGTTCATGGTTCTAGTACGGTTTTTTTGAAAATGTATATTTTCCCAAACTGTTAAATCTAAAGGTTTGGACAGATGTTTCAAATATGATGCTCTAATAAACTATGTGCTGCTATAGCTGATTTTTCAATTTCTCCATTCTTTATGTTTCTGAAGTGTTCTTTTTTACGAGTTTCAAGGTTCATGGTTCTAGTATGGTTTTTTTGAAAATGTATATTTTCCCAAACTGTTAAATCTAAAGGTTTGGGCAGATGTTTCAAATATGATGCTCTAATAAACTATGTGCTGCTATAGCTGATTTTTCAATTTCTCCATTCTTTATGTTTCTGAAGTTTTCTTTTTTACGAGTTTCCAGGTTCCTTTTTGTTTTTCCTATATATATCCTGTTGCAAAAGAAAAAAAGAACACTTCAGAAACATAAAGAATGGAGAAATTGAAAAATCAGCTATAGCAGCATATAGTTTATTAGAGCATCATAGAATTGAAAAAGAAACAAAACTTTTGAAACATCTATCCAAATCTTTAGATTTAACAGTTTGGGAAAAGATATATATTAAAAAAAAACCATACTAGAACCATGAACTTCAAGATTCCAGATGAACCAAGCTTGATTACAAAGTTCTTCAAAAATACAACAGATGGCAGTTTAGAAAATGATTCCTTCAAAAGAACACCAGATGGCAGTTTGGATAATTACTGGCAAAAGAAAAAATTGACAGTCTTGATGAAAACAGCTGATGATGGTTACAATGGTTGCTGATACTGCAGTGCTGTTTTTAAAAAAAAAAGTATGAGGTAAGAAGAATTCACAATTCATTTAATTCATATTAATAAAAGCTCATAATGTTAAAAGTTCCCAAATTTATTATGTAAAAATAAAAGATTTGAATGAAATTTGGTACATCTATTAGTCTATTTTAATCTCAAATTATGAATATACTAACTACTCCAGCAGTGGTGGGGTAGCTGGTGTTGAATGCCCGCCACTGATGAAACCGAAGAAGAAAGTTCTGGAACCGGTCTAAGAAGAATAACATGACGTGAGGTAAGAAAAATTTTACCTCAATAAATAATACTTCATAGTGTTAATTCCTAACGGAAAGTAAGTGTCCTTTTATTTAAGAAAAATACACCTCATATCCTTATTTACACCTATGTCAGAACCTTATTAGGTTCCATCCTCAGTGCTATAATGATCATTGTTATGTCTTGAAGAGCCACCTCCTGCTCCCTCTGTTGAAACTCCAAATCAAATCACTTTCCCCATCAATTTCATTTCTCCTTTTTCGCCGTAGCCAAGCGGTTAAGGTAGGAAGCCTTGGCGCAGAGCTACGGGACTTGCGCTGGTTCGAGTCTCCATGGGGGAAGAAATTTTCTCATGGTATTTTGGCCAGTATGGGACCGGTGCCCACCCAGCATCGTGAGGCAATTGGGTAGCTACAATAAGTAGCGGCTCCAGGTTGAGGAACCAGCTATAACGGCTGGGGGACTCGACATGCTAACCACATGTCACCCCTACACTGGCTGTTGATCATCTACCTCTGTGATTAACACATGTGGATGTGAAGGGCCAGCAGCCGGCTGGTAAAAGGGCAACCGCTGAAAAGTGGAAAGACCCTCAATCGGAATCTTTTTCGTCAAGAGATTTATCCCTCCAGTCCATCCGAGACTTGTGAGAATTGAAAGCAACTCTACAGTAAAACCTGTCTTAGCCGAAACCTTCATAAGAAGGAAACCTGTAGTGATGGAAAGAAATCTCGGAAAAACTGCACTTAAACTAGCGTGAAATATTTTCGAAGTCCTATAGAACAAAGTGCGCATGGAGCAGAGTTTACAGAGCCAGCGATAACCTACAATCGAACCACATATCAATTATCATCCTCGATTACTATCCGTCACTATGAAATTTAAATGGCCAATATTTGCAATAAATCACCAAATCTATGTTAAAAAATATATTAATAATATTAAAATTACCAAACGTTTATTAAAAATGGGCGTACACTTACTTATCACTCCCTAACACTGATCCAACCAGTGATAGAAAAATCATAGACTAAGTAATATACTCTGTGGAGAAAATAGTAGTTAGCATCACAATATTGTCTAACAGTGTCATAATATTGTGATTTGCATATTTAAATAAATACTTCAAAATTGTCTAATAATGTTATAAAAATTGTTTGAAAAAGTTTAAAATATTAAATAATGTTAGTAAATACAGAAAAGGAGCTATAGTTTACAACAATATAACTGAAAAATCAAGCGCTAGTAGAAGTGCAGTTGAGCCGAAATCTCCAGAACGGTACGATTTTATATGTAAAATCATTCTGTATAAGCCAGAAACCTTCATAACGCAGAAACAGAATGGTTTTTAAAGTACCAATAGTTAATTTTTACCTCAATAAGGCAGAAAATTATTAAGCACATTCTAATTACAGAATTAATGACCACACGTGAAAATTCTGCATTATATCGTTTTACCTTCTTGTGTTGCCAGTGTACTGTAGAGATACCCTGCTTATGTGTGACAGCGGGGAATCCCTCCCTTTTCCTTGCCTGCTTACGTAACCTGCAAGGGAGTTGAGAAATTCTTCAGTCTTCTTGTAGTTGAGTTCCTTCTCGTTTTTGTAAAATAGAGTTTTGTATTGCCGTGTTACATACACTACTTTGTATTTCAGTTCAATACGTTATGTCTTTAAAGCGTACATGTAAAACCCTTACACTGCGTGAGAAAATTCCAAGCTTGTAATTTGGGAACCCTTTATAAGAGGGAAAACTGCCAAGACGGCAATATATTTAAGGAACCATCATGTTCCTTCATAGACAGGTTTTACTGTACTACCCGACAGGTTGCTAGCATGAATGGGGTATAAGTGATGGGGTTTCCATCCATGCAGCTTTTATTCTAGAAGAAGTTGTGAGTTCCTTCGGTTTTTCAAATTGTTGAAGTAATTTTGTTTGGTTTCTATTCTGTGTTTTTCTTACCAAGCATGTGCAGCTATTGCAGATTTTTCTGTTTCTACATTTTTAACTTTTCTAACGTGTTCCTTTAATTTTGAAATACCCGGTGAAAAGGAGAGGGGACTGATTTGGAAGTTCCTCAGTCAGAGGGCACAGAGGCCAGTCTGCAGGAGAGGAGGCCGTTGGACATCAGTTGTGAACGTGATACAACATTGAGAATGTCACAAATGCAGCGACGAAACTCGAGTCGGTGAGGGAGTTAAGAAGTATGAGGTGAGTCAAAAACAACTCAACATAAATTAAAATAAACCTCATAGTGTTATTTTTCTACCTACATAACTTAATAGATGTATGAGGTAAGAAGAATTCATAATTCATTGAATTCTTATTAAGAAAACCTCATAATGTAAAAATTCACAAATCTATTATATTAAATTAATATTTCTTTCTTAAATAAAACTCTATCCAGGATTGGAAAATGTTAATTCAAATAAAAACATTGAAAAGGGATTCATTTGTTCAGATGAAGTCTGGGCGGCCCTACCCACCCCTCTGTCCTCAAACCTAAGCAGTGCCAAGTAAAAACTCACAGACAAAAATAGTGGAAAAATTATAATATTACGAGGCTGATTGGAAGAAAACTGTGGATAAGGTGCATAAACCGTCGCACATGAATTCTTCTAAGTTCTAAAGAATCGCAGTGTGCATGCACGAGTTGCTCTAATGATTAATGTAGCTTCCGGTAGATGGCTCTGAAGTCAGCGTTACCAACTTTGGGAATAAATTCCCAAACGCTAAAAAATGGACGTAAACTAACTTCCCATTTCCTAACCTAACAAAACAGTTTACATGCATATTATTTATTTCCAAATAAAAAAAAAATGGACGTAAACTAACTTCCCATTTCCTAACCTAACAAAACAATTTACATGCATATTATTTAACAAACTATAAACTAATTTTACATACACTAACACTAAATATGGTTTGGAATTTTCAAATGTTGGTAACTGTGATGTGAGAGTCGCCTAGCGGATGTTACATGAAGCATTTCCGAGCCTGTAGAACTCGATGTACAATATTCGCATAATTTAGAAATATTTAAAAATCGTAAGAAATGCTTCCAAACGTTATTATAAATGGTTGAAAATGTTTAGTGCATCAGTGGCGTAAGAATATTACATGGAAAATTGTGTGCGATGGTTTATACACCACAGCCGAAAACTGTGTTTATTTCTGTATTGTTATAATTTATTATGACCCTTTTGTAAGCTGCTGTTTATACATACTTCACCAACATCAGCAAGAACAAGCACAAGTTCCAATTCTAAGATAAATGACTCAAAACCAGAGCCATCTGTCTGTTCGTTCCTTGCAAAACCAATTTTATTCTCACAAAATATAGAAAATGTCCTGTGGACTCAAGAAATGTAACCAACTATACAATCACAAATATCACATCCTACAATATCATTTATTAAAAATAACAAACATTTTATTGCAATTAAATTTAATTTTTTTTTCTGATACAAACAAATTACAATTTAAACTGTGAAAAGCCCAAAATTTGAATCGAGTCAAAATAAAACCTGACTTTGCTATTTTAAGTTGGTGGTGCAAGTTTAAATGAATGTGATTCAATACCCGGGAAAGTACTTGTTCAAATCTTACGGTATTTCAATATTAGAAAATGAAAAACAATGGAATTCCAGTCATCTTTCAAGACATTAAAACATAAGGGTAGCAAAATATAGCACAAGGATTATTAAACTGCGGAATGTCGACTTTCAGTTGTTTTAATTCTACACTTGTGTTGCAAAAACACTACAAGTACATAATAATACCAAATTCGTTAAGATCTCGGTGGAAGAGATCGAAAATAAACTTTTTTTTAAAAAAAAGATAATCCAACACCTACAAAAAATGATGTAATTTAAATTTTTTAGGTGCACTTTCATATTTTGTTATCTTACAATCTGGAATTCATTTTCACAACATGGCTTTACATAACCCCCCTCACCTTCAAAAATTATTTTGAAAATATTTCATTTTATGAACCACATAAAACCATCAGTCTTATGGAACAATAACATTTTTTTTATATTTATTCATCATAAGTGGACACAGAAAAAACATTATCAAGAAATTGGAGAGGAAAATTAAATATCTGGCAATGGAGAAACTCGCTATATATTAAAGAATGTCGCAATGAGCACAGCTCAAACATGTGACAGCAATACAACCCCCCAGAGATTAATCTAATTTCTCGATTTCTTCGATAAAAATGCAACTATTACCATGTAGCGCATTTCAATGCCATTTTCTTCATTCCTTTTTAAAGGGGAGGGGCTCTTTTTTTCTTTATATATATAATTGTTGGTCTTGCATTTTTATTTCTTCAAGTTCCGCTCACGAACACTTCTCCCCACTTTGTCTGTCAGCACAAATACACTCGCTCAATGTTATCAGTCACTTCAATCAGGGGGAGAATGCAACCAAATCAAAATTCCTATTTGCTAATCATTAAATTGTTTTGCATGCACGCTCCATCTGACACAAAACGCAATCAATTGTTCTCACTCTCACACTCGCTATAGGCCCCGTTCAAACACATGCCACAAAATTCTATCACACATCCACAGATCCTGGGTAACTCACAGACACTCGCAAAACCAATCTCTAAAGCAAAATAACAGGATTCAACTGCAAAAATCTTAAGTATTTCTTTTTAACACTTAAAAATGTCTGAAAATTTAATATGGTTCTTAAACAAGCCGTCCGTACATTCTCAGAAAGTGTGATGGTAGTGATAAAAATCTGTGGCAAACACGATCAACTTGTCTGCAACACCTTCAAGACAATTCTAGAAACAAAATAAATATTCCTGCCAACTAGAATGAAGGAAATTAACTCTCAAACTCCCGAGTCGTACTACTCTAGGAGGCAGATATATTTATTTTATTTTTAGAATTAGCTTGTAAATGTTACGATCGTGTTGTTTATGACCCAAGGCTGATGCAAGGTATTAAGGAGCGGTTGGCTGCTTTTTGTGGCGAGACTTAGCGATTGGCATTCTTCAACTGGTTGGACAACCAATCGAGTCCCTCGTATAAGCCATCTCCACTGGTAGCACACGTCGCCTGAATGTACCAATTGCGGTTCCGCAGCGAATGCAGGCCCAACTTATCTGTTATTTCTGCTGCATTCATTGCATTTGGCAGATCCTATAAAAACAAATTTTATTTATTTAACAGCATATTGTGAAATCATGATTTACCATTAACCCATTTGCTTCAGGTTTCCCCCCAGAAACCAGATATAGTCTATTTTCAGACAATCAAATCAAACAAAAGATAATGGTACTTGAAATCGCAATAGGGTGAAGACCATAACATATTCCTCTACTATTCATAAATGTTAACAAAAGATTACTCTGCCAAGGGATGTACAAAATATTGCAAAATATATAACAGCAGAGTTAAGATAGTGTTAATATTTAATTTTAGGAAGTTATATTTTGAGGTTTTTTAATTATATTATTTTTGGTCTGGACATCTTACCTCAATATTAATGTTGATTTGTTCTTGGACATGTTTCAAAACAATTCTGTTTTATCGTCAGCTTTCCCAGACTGGTTTTATTTATGTTGCATTATGTTGCACCACCTGGATGTCGATGTCAGCTCCATCCTGTGGTTGGCCAAAGAACCTCCAAACAAGGAATTTTGATATTCCGATGGAGGGTGACCTTGTTTGGAGGTTCTTTGGCCAACCACAGGATGGAGCTGACATCGACATCCAGGTGGTGCAACATAATGCAACATAAATAAAACCAGTCTGGGAAAGCTGACGATAAAACAGAATTGTTTTGAAACATGTCCAAGAACAAATCAACATTAATATTGAGGTAAGATGTCCAGACCAAAAATAATATAATTAAGATAGTGTTGTTTATTTTTTATTATTTCACTCACCTCATACTTCATAATTCATAGCAGACCCTGGGTTTCTTCACATCTTTTGTGACATTCTCAATGCTGTGTCACGTTCACAACAGTTGTGAGAAGTGTTAAATCAATAATAAAATCGTCAATATTAAAAAACCTCATAGTGTTATTTCCTATCTACATAACTTAATTAAGATAGTGTACCTCATCTTCTGAGTTGAAGGCCATTTAATTGCCAGCAAGTCTACCTCATCTTTTGAGGCAAATGGGTTGAATTGTAAAACAAACAAAAAAAAATAAATAAAACATTTGATGTTACATTTAAATTTTAATATTCACAATATCATAAATGAATTATGGGAAATAACATGATGAGGTTTTCAAGTTACTAACTACGAAATATTAAAAATAGTGAAATTGAAAAATCAGCAATTGCAGCACATAGTTTGCTGGAGAGTCATAAAATTGAAAAAGAGGCCAAACTTTTAAAACATTTGAAAAAAAAAAAAAAAAATTGGATTTGACAATTTGGGAAAAGATATGTAATCAGAAGAACAAATTTAGATCCATGAATTTTGAAATTCCCGATGAACAGGGCTTGATTTGATCTCAAAGTTCATGAAATCAGCACCAGATGGCAATGTTATAGATGAAGATTCCAACAAAAATCTGATAGTCATAATTTCGGCTGAAGATAAGAGGGACCCTCTTGAAAACTGCAATTCTCGTGTTTAAAAAAACAAACTATGAGATACGATAAAACTCATTCATTCACAGAATTAATTTTTCTTCCTCATATATATATATAATTCTCTTTTTGTCTGTGGCAGAGAACATTTGTTCTCAGTGCCATCTGAGGCTACAAATTCAAGATAAATTTATATGCAAAGTTTTCTTGTTAAAGAAGCTATTTTCAAGTAAGAGAAAGCTTTAATGTTATTATTTTAAATTAATATGTTCCAGAATTGGATATAGTTTTATTTTAGAAATAAAAAGCTTACCGAACAGCATACACTCACTACCAAGTGTCCTTAGAGCATTACTCAAAATAAATTAGAAACAATTCCTATATTATTAATATTTAACTTTAGGTATTTTGAGGTTATTTTAATTATATTATTTTTAGTCTGATCATCTTACCTCAATATTAATGTTGATTTGTTCTTGGACATGATTCAAAACAATTCTGTTTTATCGTCAGCTTGTCCAGACTGGTTTGATTTATGTTGCACAACCTGGATGTCTATGTCAGCTCCATCCTGTGGTTGGCCAAAGAACATCCAAACAAGGTCACGCTCCGACGTTATTCTTTGGCCAACCACAGGATGGAGCTGACATTGACATCCAGGTTGTGCAACATAAATCAAACCAGTCTGGACAAGCTGACGATAAAACAGAATTGTTTTGAAACATGTCCAAGAACAAATCAACATTAATATTGAAGTAAGATGATCAGACTAAAAACAATATGTTTTTATTACCTCACCTCATATCCTTTTTCTTATAGACTGCAGTTTCAGAGCTTATCTCCATCATCAGTAGCCTCTGACGTTCGGTGTTACATCGTTACTTGGCAGTTTTCTTATTCCTTCTATCGGTGAATCAATGAACCTCTGGATCAAGTTAAAATATGTAAGGGAGTTTCAAAATTCATGAGTTTATCTTTCTTGTTTTTTTGAATGTGGATTTTTTCCCAGACCGTGAGTTCTCTCTGCTTATCTATGTGTCTGATTACGCTAGCTTTTCTATTGATTAAACAAGGAAGATAAACTCATGAATTTCTAAACTCCTGCAAATTTTGACCTGATCCAGAGGTTCATCGGTCCACCGATAGAAGGAATAAGAAAACCGCCAAAAAACGACGTAACACCGGTCGACCAGATGCTACTGATAATGGAGATAAGCTCCAAAACTGCTGTCTAGAAGAAAAAGGATATGAGGTGAGATAATAAAAACATTAATATAATTCTTAAAATAAACCTCATAGAGTACTGACTCAGGCTTTCACGGCCGGAGTTGCTATGATGATCTTGAAGAAGATTTCCGACTGTAGGCCGTGGTCTCAAGGCTTGAAGTTCCCCGACGTTTTGCCAGAGACTGCGTCTGCCATCCTCATGGGTTGTCTTGAGGATGCCAGATGCAGTCTCTGGTGAAACGTTGGGGAACTTCAAGCCTCGAGACCACGGCCTACAGCCCGGAAATCTTCAAGATCATCAAACCTCAAAATGTTTTTTCCCTGTGAAACTAAAATAAATTCCTAGTGTTGTTTTATTTACCTGTTTGTTTGCAAAAATAAGTAGTACAGCATCTCTGAGCTCGTCTTCTGCCAACATCCTCATCAGTTCCTCTCTGGCTTCTCCAATACGTTCTCTATCATTGCTGTCTACTACAAAGATCAAACCCTGCAAACAAATAACACGTCATTAAGTTATGTAGATAGGAAATAACACTATGAGGTTTTTTAATATTACTTATTTTAGGAATTCTCACTAAGAGGTATATTCATTAAGGTAGAATATTTTTATCACTCACCTCATATTGTTTGAATACAAACAATTGTACACATATAATTTTATTGAAAAAGACATGTTTTTACAATAAGTGTTTAAACAGTCGACCCTGTGTCTCGTTGCATGTTTGATATCGTCACATGCAACGATCGGCCAGCACGGCCAATCATGACAGGATTCTTTTTGGAGTTGTCAAAGCACTTATTGTTTGACCCCGTATTGTAAAAACATGTATTTTTCAATAAAATTATACGTGTACAATTTTTTGTATTCAATTCCGATCCTTACGGGTGAATATGAGGTGAGTGATAAAAATATTCTACCTAAATTTTTTAATACTGTTTATTTTTTATTTCACTCACCTCATACTTCATAACTCCTAGCATACCCAGGGTTTCATCACATCCTTTGTGACATTCTCAATGCTGTGTCACGTTCACAACTGACGTCCGGCTGCCTTCTATCCTGCAGACTGACCTCCGTGCCATCTGATGGCTGACCGACTAACTTCCAAATCTCCTTACAACCGGGTATTTCAAAATTCATAGTTGTAAGGAGAGAGGACTGATTTGGAAGTTCCTCGGTCAGCCATCAGATGGCAGGGAGGTCAGTCTGCAGGATAGAAGGCAGCCGGACATCAGTTGTGAACGTGACACAGCATTGAGAATGTCACAAATTATGTGAAGAAACCCTGGGTCTGCTAGGAGTTATGAAGTATGAGGTGAGTGAAATAAAAAATAAACAAAATAACATGACATTAACCCACTACTTACGAAAGTCAGTCCAGAGAAAGTTCTCAACTTTTATAAAGCAATGATTAGTGACAGTTACTGAGCATTTGCATATCCGATTCCGATTGAGGGTCTTTCCACTTTTCAGCGGTTGCCCTTTTACCAGCCGGCTGCTGGCCCTTCACATCCACATGTGTCAATCACAGAGGTAGATGATCAACAGCCAGTGTAGGGGTGACATGTGGTTAGCATGTCGAGTCCCCCAGCCGTTATAGCTGGTTCCTCAACCTGGAGCCACTACTTATTGTAGCTACCCAATTGCCTCACGATGCTGGGTGGGCACCGGTCCCATACTGGCCGAAATACCATGAGAAAATTTCTTCCCCCATGGAGACTCGAACCAGCGCAAGTCCCGTAGCTCTGCGCCAAGGCTTCCTACCTTAACCGCTCGGCTACGGCGCTACTGCTAAATTAAAGCACTTTTTTCACCAAAATTTTGCACTTAAAATTCCTAGCTCTACATATCAGTCTTACCCAAAAAATATATGCTGCATCATAAAAACCCTAGCCCTTGATATTACTGTTTGCTTGTAATCAAAGATAAGTGAATTGGACTATACTTCAATATAAATTAACACACAATTGTATGACAATCACTATCAGACACACCAAATAATATGAAAAATGACATGAATTTCTGTTAAAATAATTAACATATTCTTGTTATCAGAGAGCGATGTTACACATAAACCTACTTTTAATGTTATCACCAACACAGATAACCATTTTTACAAGGCCTCCTGTTATGAGGTAACATAAGTACGGGCGTTGCCAGAAAATGTTCTAAAGGAGAAGGCAAAATCAACATCATTCCTAATTCAATTATTCTTTCTCTCAAATGGCATTGTCAAACCTTTAGTCTCAACTATTAGGGTTATAACTAGAGTCCAGATGTTAGGAAAATAGGCAGGCAAAAAGGCACTAAAAATCATTAACCCATTCAACTCGTATGACGTGACGTTCACGTGCGCTCTAGTGAGGCCCAGTCTTCGAATGACGTGACATTCACATCAAGTGCACAAGCTCATATACACCGTGATTCAAAATTGACTTTACAAGCTTATAGAAATTTATTTAGAAGACCTACAGAATTGGTTTTAATGTCATATGATAGCACAACTCATCAAGTTTTCACCGACATAGTTTTATAGTACCTAGTTCTCTCACCGCGTGCGCTAACGTAGTTCAAATCAAAATGGCTGCTTTCACAGGTGCCGAGCGTGCTCGTTGTGTGTTTTTGTTCGAAGAAACTAAATCTGCAACAATTGTTCAGCGTAGATTTCGTACCCAGTATGGTAAGGATCCTCCTAGCAGGCCAACAATTTATTCTTGACACCAAAACTATCAACGGTATGATTTATCTGGATATGCTACAACAGTTTCTTATCCCACAGATAGATGCAGACGACCAAGAAGCACACATTCAATTTCAACAGGATGGTGCACCTCCACATTACCTCATCGACATCCGTGATTTTCTGAACATGAGGTTTCCTGGTCGGTGGCCACCTTGGTCTCCTGATTTAACGCAACTGGACTTTTTCTTATGGGGGTTCCTTAAAGATAAAGTGTACGTTCTGCCCCTACCTGCCAATCTTGCTGAGCTCCAAAACCGAATCACTGCCGCAGCTGCATTACTCAAGCCGGATATGCTGCAACATGTGTGGGAGGAGATTGATTTCAGGTTGGATGTTTGCTGCATGACCAACGGAAGCCACATTGAACCACGTTGACTGAATAGGTGAAAACTTGATGAGTTGTGCTATGATATGACATTTAAACCAATTCTGTAGGTCTTCAAAACTTGATTAGTTGTGCTATCATATGACATTTAAACCAATTCTGTAGGTCTTCCAAATAAATTTCTATAAGCTTGTAAAGTTGTAAAGTCAATTTTGAATCACGGTGTATTATGCAATAACTTCCAAACTACCCCATAGATGTCTAATGTATTAGATTTTCAAGGTTCCTGAGAGAAAGTGTGTTGGACGACCCGCCTTTTGTTGTAAGAAATCATGAAATTAGAAGCGGTCTGTTTGTTGGAAATATATAGTGCTCAGTCTTTGAAATGGCGTCTAAGGGTGTGTGTGGTGACGATCGTGATTCGATTCTGAGATTATTAGAGAGTTATGTCCTCGAAACATCAGACAGGAGACATAACACCGACAGGAAAACTGAGGAGGGTAAAAAGGTAAAGACCTAGGGAATAAATAAAAAGAACCAAGACTCTGCCTGAAGTACCAGGATGCAATGAAAGGCGTTGACTTGCAAGACCAGATCACTGCCCTTTTTCCTATAATGTATCGCACTGTAAAAGGATACAGAAACTATTTTTTCTTCAAAGTTAAAATTGGGAAACACATTATGAGGTTCTTAATTAATAAATTAATGAGTCATTTTAACATCTTACCTCATATTTCATGTTTTTCAAACACAGTAACTATAGTTTTCAAATGATCTTGTCATTCATTTTCAACCGCCATCCGGTAGTCATAATGGCGGTTGAAAATGAATGACAAGATCATTTGAAAACTATAGTTACCGTGTTTGAAAAACATGAAATATGAGGTAAGATGTTAAAATGACTCATTAATTTATTAACTATTTTTTCTGTTTGTTGGACATATGTATGTTAACTCTTTTGTGGTCTACAATAATTTCATAGATCGCAAGACAGCATATTCGATCTTCAGAATAGCTGTTGCCAAGCAGTTATTGGAGACAATTTAGCTGCCATCCTACAATGTGAGAGGCTCCCCATCATCAAGTACAACCCCTGTCAGTTTACAGGCAAGGAACTGGGCTCACTTTCCATTGTATATCCCCAGTATAGACAATAAAAAGAAACCCTACAAACGTGTGTTCAAAACAGAAAAGAAGTGAAACTACTTTTCAGTGCAAAAAGTGTGAAGTTCCACTTCATGTCCCGGAATGTTTCGAGATTTACGACACCAAAACATCGTTTTAGGTAAGAAGATTTATTCAGAAGCCTTCGCTAAAATTTTTAAAGAAAAATACTTATTAAATTCCATTCTATCAGCATTTTTGTGTTTGCATGTAAAGAGCATGACACTTCCTGTCTTGTGTGGCCATTAAAATCTGAGTGGAGGGGAAAGTTAGCAGGCATTTAAATAAGAGTCCATTGGGTTAACACTATAAAATTCAAAATAGGCTCTTAAAAATAGATTACACCAAATTTTTACAGCCTTACGTAAAGAATATAAACATATGCTATCAATAGCATGCGAAGATATCAGAGATGATTTTGGAACTTGTTTTGACTTTTTTACAAAGAGCATACGTATGTTTTGCAGTGTGTACGTGCTGCAAAACAAGGCACTTCTTCGCGCAATTCACTCAAATTTTACACACTTTGCAAAACAATATTGAACCGTCCCTTGAGAACATTTCTGCACCAAATTCTTTCACAAAATTGGTCAGTTTGTCTTACTGTTTACTGTTGTCCGTTCTTATGGCATAGTAAAACTGTTCTAAATGTTTAAAAAAGCCACATACATTTGTCGTACCTCTTTGTCTTTGAAAACACCCATCTGTGAACGAAGGCTACAGACAGAATTCAGTGTTACCAACATCAAAAATAATATTGCCAGTCACTTACAGGTTTCTATGCAATGATGTGTGTCATGAAGTTTGTCCATTTCAATCAATTTAATTGAAATATTAAGTTAATTTCGGAAAAATGGCAAATAGGCATTTATAGGCATTGTAAGCTGAAATAGGCATTTATAGGCAAAATGAACTTCATGGAAAACAACTCTAGGGTCGTCGGTATGAACTTATATGGAGTCACTTTTACAATATCTATAATAAATAATTATAGGCATTTTCCCTAACATCCGGTCTCTAGTTATAACTGTTTGGACTTTTATGAAATAAAATATTTCTTGTGCAATGAATGGGTGAACTTTAGCTTAAAACAATTGAAAAAGGCCTTCATTTCACTGAGATTCAAGGAAAGGTCACCCCCAAATCAATATTAAATATTGATATATAAATATTGACCAGCCTCTTGGGCTAGTGGTCAGCATTACTGACTACTGTTAATGAGGTCCCAAGTTCGATTTGCGGTGTCAGACCATAGGAATTTTTTTCTTAAAGGGAATTATTCCTGTGGTTGCCCATGGTCTGGAATTTAGGTTAAGAACTCTCCTGGCGCTTCATTATCGTTTACCACCCATCATATCATTGAGGAAATGTAAGTCTGCCTTCCAGGTTCCCTAACATAAGAAATGGATTACAATTCTGCTAATGCCAGGGGAGAAAGCCAGAAATGTCATAAAAGACAACCTGGTGGCATTAGACAAAAAAAAGGTATATATTACACATCCAAGTTAACTGTTCATGGGCAGAGGGGAAGAGTTTTAGCGCTAGTGTCGCCGATCTACTGAATCTGTGGAAGGGATGTAGGAGAAAACTGTACATCCGATCACGTATTGAAATTTTTCAACTTCAAATGTGGGGGGAGAATCTCTAAACACGTGTGTAAGATCTTAACATGGTTGTCAAATTAGTCATTTAAGCACGGAATGCTCAAGCGGTCGGGTCATTTAAAATCACAGTATTTGTCGTCTCTCTGTTACCAGCCTCACAATAAATCACAAGTGTCAACATGTAATGAAAAGGGCAAGGAAGGGACAGCTCATTCCTAGACGTAACCCCAAAAGTAACAGGGTTGTCAAGTTAGTCATTTTGCTACTGACCGCGCAGAACAACGGATCATTAAAATACATAGTATTTGTCAGCTCTCTACCTGTCAATCAAAACAACATAATACAAAGGACAGGAAGTGGCAACATAGTAAGGAAGAGAAAGAGAGAGAGATAGTTTGTTAGTTAACATATTTTCCGCCTGCACAAAACACTTGGATGGGTAATATATATATATTTGGGGGTGACCTTTTCTTGAAGCTCAGTGAAATGAAGGCTTTTTCCAATGCTTTTAAATAAAAGTTCACCCATTCACTGCACAGGATATATTTTATTTCATAAAAGTCCAAAATGTTAAACCCTAAAGTAAAGTGATCCCACAACAGGCCCGGAGGTCCTTAGGGTAGTAGGAGGTTAAGGCTCCCACTTTTTCTAGACAATCGGCACTTTATGTCAGCCGGGTTGTCAGCCCTGCGTGACGGCCGCCTTTACTCCAGAACAAGCATCTGGTACTCATTTCCGTTAGAGGCTGAGTCGACCCCAGGGCCATAGTGCTGCCAGACGGTTTGGGTCAGTTTAAAAAATCCTGACCCCAACGGGACTTGAACCCTCGACCCTCCGACTTGTAGCTCAGTGCCTTAACCACTACGCTACATGCCCCTAATATATATATATATATAAACGAATATATGTCTGCCTGTCATACAATGCCATACCATTCATCAGAATGTGTTAGGCCTTTTTTTCAAAATGTTCAGGAGTTTCTGAACTAGAAAAACACTCCTAAATCTGCCAGCACAGGTATGCCACAGGATTTATTTTCTTCGGCTTCAGCGTTATTTAAATGCCGTGATACTAGTACCACTGCCGGACTCAAAGTGTTAAGAATTATAGAAGATGGTAAGCCAGAATGAAGACGAGAGTAGGAAGACCAAATTTGAGATGGAATTCTAGAGGATGTCAAATCTTTAAAACTCAAGAATTGGTGGGCAGTTGCCACAGATAGAGAAGCCTGGAGAAAAATTCTGAAAGAAGCCTTGACCAACCCAGAGTTGTGCTGACGATGATGGTCAGTTAATAATGAACCTGAAACTGAATTTCTTGTTCCAGGAAGTGAGCTAAGAAACTTAATAGTAGAACACTAGTGGGGAAAGCCAGAGACCTGACTCCAGTCAAATTTCTCCAATTATTAATGAGTGACTAACCTCATTTCTTGTAAGTAGAAAAATTTAAGGAACTCACAATTTGAGAGAAAATTGACACCTGCAAGTATAAAAAGAAAACCATGAATTTTGAAATTCCCAGAGAAAAAGAAAAGAAATTGATTTGGAAGTTCATCAGTCAGCCAGCAGAGGGAGCAGAAATCAACTTATAGGATGGACAACTGCAAAATGACAGTTGGAATGCATCGACAATGCTGTGCGAAAGCAACGAAATCTGGTCTGCATAAAAATGAAGAAATATGAGGCGAGTCAAAGTAACAAACTCATTAATAATTAAAAGAAACCTCATAGTATTATTTCCTGCAAATCTCTAATTATGTTAAGCTTTGTATTGGTAAATGCTGTCTCAGTCCCGTCTTGAAACAATAGTTCACCATCACAGTTCATATGGGAACAGGGTATCATCATCAACTGCATTATACCATTATATTTGAAGAGAAAAAATGTTTGCCCAGATTAAGACTTGAGCCCGGGACCTTTGGCTTTCTAGGCCAATGCTCTACCATCTGAGCTATCGCAAGTTCCGATCTAGATACAAAATTTTCCCTTATATACGTTGTAATTTCCAGCACCAAATGCTATGAAGCCTTTGCTTCTATCTTTGCAAACAGCGGCTTCTTAATCCCTATTAGGTTCGTCTTCCGGGCATATAGGCCGTGGTCCAGTCGTTCTTCTACTCGACGTTTCGTCTACTGCTGCGGTAGACATCTTCAGGAGATACTGCATGCTCTCTGTGAACTCCTCAACAGTCGGCTGCAGACTGTTGAGGAGTTCACAGAGAGCATGCAGTATCTCCTGAAGATGTCTACCGCAGCAGTAGACGAAACGTCGAGTAGAAGAACGACTGGACCACGGCCTATATGCCCGGAAGACAAACCTAATAGGGATCAAGACGCCGGCCGTGAAAGCCTACAGTTATACAGCGGCTTCTTAGTTAAGAAGACATTTATTGTGAATTTAAACACTACTTTATAAAGCCAGTAGGGCTTCAATTGATGTTTTTATTATTAATTTAACACTTCTCACTGAAGGATAAATTATATTTGAAGAAACTATTCAACTCATGCCACAAATGCTAGTCAATGGCCAATCACGTTTCAATGAATGTTGTTTTACAACCAATGACAGTCGTGTTTCACCTCGCTCTTTATCGATTTCTCTTATTAGCTCCTGCTTTTGTTATAAACAGGTCTGAACAGGTCAAAGCATTATTTTTCCCCAACAAACAGAATGTGTCTTATCATATTCTGCCCTAGGTCCTTAAAATATAATATATAGAAGGAAGTAAACTATATTTCAAGCACTATTACAAATAATTTTATTATGTGGTTTCGAAACCTGAAACAAATGACTCCCCGGGAATTTCAAACTTAATTAATTTCACTTCATTTTTTTATGTAGATTTTTTCCCAAACTGTAAGCTCTTCAGGTTTCTATATTTGTTTTATTAATTTAAGATTTCTTTTAATTCGATTAGCAAATAATGAAGAGATTCCTTGATTTTACCGAGTTGTTTACTAAAAAAAATTAATTAATAACTCGTAATGTTGATTATGATATATAGTTTGATGTGCATCATTATTTCTCCACTTGTGATCTTATTTGGCAATAAATAATATCATCAAGCAGCAGTGAATTATCATAACCTCACATTTCTGATTTTTCAAACATCGCCGTTTACATTAAATATATCCATCCATAGTAATTCTGCCCGAAGGCAAGTCCTTCACTGCAATCATAGCATTTCCATGCTATGCTTGCAGCTTTACTAGGGAATTGTAGGTGTGGTAGCTTCCCGTTGCTTTCCACACCAGTGAAGGATGATGATGATAAGGATGATGATGGTGACGATGGCCATATGATTTCGGGGACCGTTTGGGCCTTAAAGTTTTCCTGACATTTGTCTTACAGGTGAGGAAAAACCCCGATAAAAACCTCACCCCGAAAAACTGCCCCAACCGGGGATCGAACCCGGGCCCACTGCGTGACAAGGCAGCATGCTACCTCGAGACCACAGCGGTGGACATTAAATATATAAATATTTTAAAATAACTATAGTTAAACAATAATTTGTGAGTAAACAGTCCTAACAAATGCCACTCTTGATTTCCAAATTCTCTAGATAAATTGGAAATCACTCGTGGCATTACTTATGAAAAATTTTCGCCATTATACCAACTGTCTCTAGTAATATCCATCCATAGTAATTCTGCCCGAGGGCATGTCTTTCACTGCAATCATAGCATTTTCATGCTATGCTTTGCAGCTTTACTAGGGAATTGTATGTGTGGTAGCTTCCCCTTGCTTTCCACACCAGTGAAGGAGGAGGAGGATGATGATGGCTGGATGATTTACAGGGACCATTGGGCCCTAAGCTTCCTGACATTTGTCTTACAGGTGAGGAAAAACCCTGATAAAAGCCTCACCCAGAAAAACTGCCCCGACCGGGGATCGAACCCAGGCCCGCTGCGTGACAAGGCGGCACGCTACCTCAAGACCACAGCGGTGGACTCTAGTAATATAAACACAAATTTTATTCTATCAATCAAACGAACCCAGGCCCGCTGCGTGACAAGGCGGCACGCTACCTCAAGACCACAGCGGTGGACTCTAGTAATATAAACACAAATTTTATTTTATCAATCAAATTTCAATTTACTTATTTTAATACAGGGCAAGACAGGCCTAGAAGGCACTTAGCCTACCAGCACAAGCTGCTGGCCCTCACATCCACATATGTTAATTACAAATCATTCAACCAGTGTAGGGATGACACGTGGTCAGCATGTCGGGTCCCCCAGCCGTTATAGCTGGTTTTCTCAACCTAGAGCTGTAGTTAATCAAAAGAATCACGATGCTGGGTTGGCACCAGTCCCGTACTGGGCAAAATTCCATGAGAAAATTTCTTCCCTCGTGGAGACTCAAACCAGTGCTAGTCCTGTAGCTCTGCACCAAGGCATCATGCCTTAATCACTCGGCTATGGCACAGGGCTATTACTTATTTTACATTTGTAAAATTACAATTTTTGAAGAATTAAATTTTATTCAATTAACCAGATATTCAACTTATGAACTATCACGATGCCCAACAAATTACAAATATAACATTCCCAACTATTTCCAGTTTTTCCTTGGCAACAAAGTATTTTCCCCAAGTTTCTTTGAGCACTAAATTTAATTAACTCTAGTAATGCTAATTTTGTAAAAAAACTATTTTATTTAATACGTATAAATAATAAAAATAAATATGAAATTATTGCATTGTCACGGGTCCTTTAAACGTATACAAAGTTTCAAGTCGATCGAATATTTCTAAGTGGGTGGAAATTGTGTTAAAAAATTCCATTACATAGATATAAAGACACTCTTTTTTTTATTTTCTGATGATTCTGGCCAGGATTTTAGAAACAAAATATGAAAGTATTGTATTGTCACAGGTCTTTTACAAGTATACAAAGTTTCAAGTTGATCCAATTATTTTAAGTGGGTGAAAATCGCATTGAAATATTCTGTTACATAGATAGATAGAGGTCAAGCTAATATAAAGCGTGTAAAAAAGTCGGCCACGGTGGACTAGTGGTTATGCTCCTTGCCCTCTGGTCCCGAGGGTCACGGGTTCAAACCCGGCCAGGGTCGATGGATTTTTTAGAATGTAAAATTCCAAGGAGCAAGTCCTCCGGGAGGGACTTTAAGCAGTGGGTCCCGTGTCTGACGATTTTCAGGCTCGTAAAAGATCCTTAAACCTCAATAAAAAGGCCTCTAAGCAAAATTTACCAAATTTTCCCATCCTAGTACTACCTTGGTTTCCTAGATGTCAGTATGGGGCAGAATGCTTACCACGGACCACTCAAATAACATCTATACAAAAACAAGTGTAACTAAATTAGTATGGTTGAAATTCTTGCCTGTAGGGGGAGAACGCCTAAATCTCGTTAAGGGAACATGGGATTTCGTTGTGATATAGAAATTGATTTATTTCTTGTTCCAGAAAGTGTGCCTAAGAAACTTAATAGTAAAGAACTAGTGAGTAAAGTCAGTCAACTATTTCTAATCATGCTAAGCTTTTCATTGGTAGATGCTGTCTCAGTCCCGTCTTGAAACAATAGTTCACCATCACAGTTCATATGGGAACAGGGTATCATCATCAACAGCATTAACCAACTGTCTCTAGTACAGTGAAACCTGTCTTAGCCGGAACCTTTATAAGAAGGAAACCTGTAGATGGAAAAATCTTACAAAAGGTACAATTTTATATGTAAAATGGTCCTGTATAAGCCAGAAACCTTCATAATGCGGACATGGAATGGTTTTTTAAGTACCAATAGTTAATTTTTACCTCAGTAAGAAGGAAAATTATTCTTAAGCACGTTCTAATTACAGTATTATTGACCACACGTGAAAAGTTTGTATATGCCACTAATGCATTATATCGTTTTACCTTCTTGTGTTGACATTTATTGTGGGGATACCCTTGCTTATGTGTGAGAGTGGGGAATCCCTTGCTTTTCCTTGTCTGCTTAGGTAACCTGCGAGGGAGTTGGGAAACTCTTCAGTCTTCCTGTACTTGAGTTCCTTCTTGTTTTTGTGTAATAAAATTGTTTTGTATTACCGTGCAAACTGTGCTGTGTTACATACACTATTTTGTCTGTATTTCAGTTCAATATGTTATGTCTTTAAAGCGTGCATGTAAAACCCTTACACTGCGTGAGAAAATATTAGTTTGTAATTTGGGAACCCTTTATAAGAAGGAAAACTGCCAAGATGGAAATATATTTAAGGAACCGTCATGTTCCTTCATAGACAGGTTTTACTGTAATATAAACAAAATTTTTACTTTATCAGTCAAATTTCAATTTACTTGATGTTTTTATTATTAATTTAACACTTCTCACTGAAGGATAAATTATATTTGAAGAGAAAAATATAAACATCAAAAGAATATTTATATTTGAAGAGAAAATTTTTTGCCTAGACCGAGAGTCGAACCCGGGACCTTTGGCTTGTCGGGCCAAATGCTCTACCATCTGGGCTACCGAGGCGAGTTGCGATCTAGACGCAAATTTTTCTCTTATATACGTTGTAATTCCCTCTTGCCAAATGCTTTTGAAACCATTGCTCCTATCTTTGCAAATGGCGCCTTCTTAGTTAAGAAGACATTTATTGGGAAATTTAACATTACCTTATAAAGCTAGTAAGGCTAGTAATGTTAAATTTCCCAATAAATATCTTCTTAACTAAGAAGCCGCCATTTGCAAAGACAGAAGCAATGGTTTCAAAAGCATTTGGCAAGAGGGAATTACAACGTATATAAGAGAAAAATTTGCATCTAGATCACAACTCACCTCGGTAGCTCAGTTGGTACGGGATTTGGCCTGGCAAGCCAAAGGTCCCGGGTTCGAGTCTCGGTCTAGGCAAAAATTTTTCTCTCCAAATATAATTTATCATTCAGTGACAAATGTTAAATTATAATAAAAACAACATCAAAAGAAGCCCTACTGGCTTTATAAAGTAGTGTTAAAATTCCCAATAAATATCTTCTTAAACAAGAAGCCGCCATTTGAGTGATCGAACAAATGCTCACAGCATTCAGCGATCGGGAATTAACAGTGTACAAGAGAAAAATTTGTGTTTAGGTAGGAGTTTCTCAGGTAGCTCAGTGATATAACATTGGCCTAGAAAGCTAAAGGTCCTGGGTTCAAACCCCAGTCTTAGCAAATAATTTTTCTCTTCAAAAATATAATTCAAGTCATTTATGTTTAACTCCATGGCTTGACAGGCCTAGAAGACACCTGGCCTACCAGTCGGATGCTGGCCTCACATCCACTTGTGTTAATCACAGAGGTAGACGATCATCCAACCAGTGTAGGGGTGACATGTGGTCAGCATGTCGGGTCCCCCAGCCAGTTGGTTTTCTCAACATGCTACTCCTACTCATTGTAGCTACCCATATTTTTATGAAAAGACTAATTTCATGCAAACATTTTGATGAAAAGAATATTTATACAATTCCAAAATCACCAACAACAATACAAGAAACAAGTACCAGCATTCCTTCCACTTCCAGGACAGAACATTATTTCAATTTGTCCCTAGAATCAAAAGACAACAATCCACATCCTATCAACCAATCAAAATTAAACGATTCAGGTCTTACAAAAGAAAAAAATTATCTCTTAGGTTCAAGATTTAGGGTCGCATGCAATTACATTAGTCTCTACTCAAATTACTTCCAATCACTGGTGAGCTGACTCACCATGAGCAAGTGCAAAGATTTAATTAGCTACCCACTAACTGGTCATGCATGAAAGTCGTCGTTTTCGTAATATTGGCAAGAAATTACCCAGAATTCTCAGCAATAAAACCACTTCCATTATTTTTTACTGCTAGAGAAACGCATTTACGCTTGCGTCCCGCAAATAATACCGTATATGACGTCTGCATTGCGCAATATTACACCAATTCTCCTATTTTTCCAGTTGAATTCTTTGGTACTCGTATCAAATTCCTCTTCTCCGCGTATACCGAAAACATGATCGAAGTCTTCAAGGTCCGACATCTTGGATAAAGCAGCAAGGTTTCAAACTACATCGGTTCCCATCAGGTTGCTCACGATTCATTTCTCTCGTAAGTCACCTAGTCAGGTAGCTTACGAATTTCAACAATTATTATAGCATGAACAGATTTCTGAGTAAGCAAAATCATTTTAGGATACAACTTTCTCAGCAGAGAATGCCTTTTACGGTCTAATGTGTTCATAGATTCGACCCTTAAAGAAGACAATATTTCAATTCATGGTATAACTTTTTATTGATATAGATATCGTGAAGAATACATGAATTTAAATATCTGGACACTATAATCACTGATGACAATATTAATAAGGAAATAAGGAACAGGATTTTCCAAGTAAACAGATGCTATTATGCACTTAAGGACCAATTCAAATCACACATTCTAAGTCCATCCATCCATAGTAATTCTGCCCGAGGGCAGGTCCTTCACTGCAATCATAGCATTTTCATGCTATACTTGCAGCTTTACTAGGGAATTGTAGGTGTGATAGCTTCCTGTTGCTTTCCACATCGGTGAAGGGTGGTGATGATAGTGATAAGGATGATGATGGTGATGGCCATATGATTTCGGGGACCATTTGGACCTTAAAGTATTCCTGACATTTGTCTTACAGGTGAGGAAAAACCCCGATAAAAACCTCAACCAGAAAAATTGCCCCGACCAGGGATCGAACCCGGGCCCACTGCGTGACAAGGCAGCATGCTACCTCGAGACCACAGCGGTGGACACATTCTAAGTCTGGATGCAAAACTAAAAATCTACGAAACTATGCTGAGACCAGTTGCTATTTATAGCAGTGAATGCTGGACACTTAGCAGAGAGATTGAAGAAACGTTGAGAATCTTTGAAAAAAAAAATCCTGGGACCTATAAATGATCATGGAGTATAGCGGATAAAATACAATGATTAAATCTACAACTTGTACTCAGACCCAGATATTGTAAATTAAAATGTCCAGAATTTAGATGGTGACACAGCAACAGAAAACTTGATATCTTTAGCCATTTTGTTGCGGCAGAATCGAATGAAGCACAACTCAAATAAATCATTCATATAATAAACTACCTTAAGTTGTAATTATTGATTAGTTATATTTTAGAATATTTTGTATGATTTGAATATTATTTTCATTCACAAAGAATAACAAGTATATTCTGAGAACATATTTTTAATTTAATGAAGGTAATTTCTTTTTTCACGTACTTATTGCTTCTACATCGTATGACAGTGTTCATACCCAATGAAAAGCGAGCAGGTCACATGCTTTTAGTTTTGATGAGAATCACTTTAAGGGTCGCATGTTTGGACGCATTAGACAGTAAAATGCCTTCTCTGCTGAGCAAGTTGTATGCTAATACGATTTTGCTTACTCAGAAATCTGTTCATGCGATAATAATTGGTTAAATTTGTAAGCTACCTGCGGAGGTACCTTACATGAGCAACTCAAATTAAAATCCCGAAGGGAACCGAACGGGAACTGATGGTAATCGATGTACTTTGCTGCTTTATCCAACATTTATCCAAGATGTCGGACCTTGAAGACTTCGATCATGTTTTCGGTATACACGGAGAAGAGGAATTTGATAGAGTCTACCAAAGAATTCAACTGGAAGAACAGGAGAATTGGCGTAATATTGCATGTCGCAGACGTGTTTGTATACGGTATTATTTGCGGGATGCAAGCATAAATGCATTCCTCTATAGCAGACGAAAATAACGGAAGTGGTTTTATCGCTGAGAATTCTGGGTAATTCATTGCCAATATTACGAAAACGTCGACTCTCGTACGTGACCGATAAGTCGGCCGTTAATTCGTTCTCAGCAATTGCTCACGGTGAATCAGCTCACTAGTGATTGGAAGTAATTTGAGTAGAGAGTAATGTTCTAACATACGACCCTAAGAGTGCCTTTAGTGAGTGAAGCCACTATTCTCTAATTATGCACTAATTACACTAAGCTTTGCATTGGTAAATGCTGTCTCAGTCCCGTCTTGAAACAATAGTTCACCATCACAGTTCATATGGGAACAGGGTATCATCATCAACAGCATTATACCATAAGAATTAAATTAATCGTGATTTCTTCTTACCTCATACTTCTATGTTTTCTAAACACAGCACTGCAGTATCAGCAATCATTGTCACCATCCTCAGCTGTTTTCACGACTGTCAATTTTTTTTCTTTTGCCGGTAATTATCCAAACTGCCATCTGGTGTTCTTTTGAAGGAATCATTTTCTAAACTGCCATCTGTTGTATTTTTTAAGAACCTTGTAATCAAGCTCGGTTCGTCTGGTATCTCGAAGTTCATGGTTCTCGTATGGTTTTTTTTAATATATATTTTTTCCCAAACTGTTAAATCCAAAGGTTTGGATAGATGTTTCAAAAGTTTTGCTTCTTTTTCAATTCTATGATGCTCTAATAAACTATGTGCTGCTATAGCTGATTTTTCAATTTCTCCATTCTTTATGTTGCTGAAGTGTCCTTTTTTACAAGTTTCCAAGTTCCTTTAGGAACTATATAGGAAAAACAAAAAGGAACTTGGAAACTCATAAAAAAGAACACTTCAGAAACATAAAGAATGGAGAAATTGAAAAATCAGCTATAGCAGCACATAGTTTATTAGAGCATCATAGAATTGAAAAAGAAGCAAAACTTTTGAAACATCTGTCCAAACCTTTGGATTTAACAGTTTGGGAAAAAAATATATATTAAAAAAAACCATACTAGAACCATGAACTTCGAGATTCCAGACGAACCGAGCTTGATTACAAAGTTCTTCAAAAACACAACAGATGGCAGTTTAGAAAAGAATTCCTTCAAAAGAACACCAGATGGCAGTTTAGAAAATGATTCCTTCAAAAGAACACCAGATGGCAGTTTGGATAATTACTGGCAAAAGAAAAAATTCACAGTCATGAAAACAGCTGAGGACGGTGACAATGGTCGCTGATACTGCAGTGCTGTGTTAAAAAAAACATGGAAGTATGAGGTAAGAAATTACGATTTATTTAATTCTTATGAATTAAACCTCATAATGTTAAAAATTCCCAAATTTATTATATAAAAATAAAAAAGCATTATACCAACTATCTCTAGTAATATAAATGGAATTGAGGCGCTTAGAATAATAACAGCAGATCCCAAACAAAGTTCATTTTGAGATGTCATTTTTACGCTGAGAATGTATTTGTTTTCACTACGGACAAATTTTAAAGGTGGAAAATGAGAGCTTTGGCATATCCCAGTCAGTTTGATACTTCATCACATTAAAGGTAGTTGGCAGCTGTGCACGGTCATGCATCTATCTCAAAATTCAATGTCAGTTGGGATCTGCCATTATTGTTCTCAGTCATTCAATTTTGATTTTATCAATCGAATAGAAATATTACTCATTTTATCTTTCTGAAATTACTATTTTCTTATTCTTTCTTCTTCCTTCCAAGTATTAGGCCAAGGCCTGTTACGATCCTGTAGAAAATTTTCCCTCCAGCGTTTCATAGGATGGCCCAGTTATCTTCGTCCTCTTGGTATATAATTATAATTTCCCGGAAGGAACAATTTTCTAGGAATTCAATTTTAATCAATTAACCAAATACTCAATTTATGAGCCAAGGAGTCACAATTACAATGAAGTTCTACATATCTATACAAACTGGATGGCACAATGCATCAACTGGCTATGCGCCATTACTTAAGTTTTGAGAAAAACATATTTAAAGTTTAAGTCAATCTTCACTATTTATTGTAGCGCCAAACTAACAATACTGGATATTATAAGTTATTTTCCTTGTTTGACAGTTATGCATCAACAATCTAAAAGCAGGATCATTGGTGCTTGGCTGCATGATGCAAAAATTTAGATTAGCATTTATAAAGATCTGGTTTCAAAGCTGTTTGTTGCAAAACATAGAATCTCTGATAGAACTGATGGTGTTTACATTTTTCTTTAATAATAAGGCTATATTTAAAGATTTGACGCTAAAAGTGTGCGTACACTTACTTCATGAGCCAGTGCAACAGATGGCATCAAAATACCTTTTTAAATGGTGCTTAGGCAGTTGATGCACAACATCATCCAATTCAAAAGTTGAATTGTGTCTTATTTGACTATTTCACAATTAAAAGATAACTGATGATTAAATGTCAAAATCCATAAACTCGATCTGGGTTTGAATTTGAGAATTTTGGAATGTTATACCAACAGGGTTTTATCAATCAATTTTACGAGCAATTTTTCGTATCTCGAATGATGAAAATACAATACGCGAATTTATTGTGCTAGTTTTATCAGAATATGAATGTTAACAGTAAACGTTTATCAAATGATTATTCGTTTGATGAATGTGATAGTAGTCCTGTTTCAAAGACCTAAATCATCAGGGTGTGAGTGACAATGGCGGCGTGTCGCACTAAACGAGACTTGTTGCGGGGTAGAACAGCTGTTTGACTGGAAATGATTCGAACCCAGGACACTAAAAATATTCAACAATATTTAATAATTTAAAATATAGGAAATTCACATATCACCCCTGGGTACATAATAAATTTCAAAATATATTTGAGAAGTTTAATATTAAATTAGCACCAAAAAATAACTACAGTTTAAATAAACTAATAAAAACCAACAAAAATGAAAAAACTGATAAAAATAAAAAGTCAGGAATATATCAAATTGAATGCATGGGTTGTGAAAAGATATATATAGGGAAAACAAAAAGAAACCTAAAAATTAGAACCAAAGAACACATAAGAAATATTAAAAATGGAGAAATTGAAAAATCTGCAGTTGCTGCTCATGTTTGGTCTGAAAAACATAATATAAATTCAGACACTAAATTATTAAAACAGTTAGAAAATACAAACGAGCTGACTATTTGGGAAAAAATTTATATTCAGAAGAACAGAAACAGAGTTATGAATTTTGATATTCCGATGGAGGGTGACCTTGTTTGGAGGTTCTTTGGCCAACCACAGGATGGAGCTGACATCGACATCCAGGTGGTGCAACATAATGCAACATAAATAAAACCAGTCTGGGAAAGCTGAAGATAAAACAGAGAATTGTTTTGAAACATGTCCAAGAACAAATCAACATTAATATTGAGGTAAGATGTCCAGACCAAAAATAATATAATTTAATATGACTATTTAACTCATGCCCCAAATGGCAGTCAATACCAATCACATTTCAATGAACTTCGATTTACAACCAATCACAGTTGTTTTTCACCTCGATTTTATCACTTTAATTTTATCAAGTGGCTCCCAGATTGTAAATATAGTGCACAAATGAAACCTGATTCTGCTTGCAAGATATAATAGAAAAAGATTTGTAGCAACTGATTGTACCATAAAAAAACTAAAAAGAAAAAACAAAACAAAACCACACCACCACCACTGTTTGCACTTTTTTAAACATATTGACATATTTACATCATAGGACATCAGAAATTAATCAATAACCTGTGATGATGTGTTTCATTTTTTCTCCACTAGGGTGCATTCTTACAATATTGTGATTCTATTTGGCAATAAATATAATCTGGTTGCAGTGATGAACAAATGAAACATAACGTCATTTGTTTTCAAACATCGACGTTTACATTAAATATATAAATATTTTAAAATAACTATGTTTAAATAATGATTTGTGAGTAAACAACTTAATTTTATTCGTTAAATAGTCCTAACAAATGCCACTCTTGATTTCCAAATTCTCTAGATAAATTCGAAATCAGTCATGGCATTACTTGATAAGTGTTTAGTGATAATACCATCAAAATTATTCAATAGGAAAAATGTTTGTGATAGTGATAAATTTCAATGAAGACATTGTGCTGAATTCAAACTTCGGATCTTTATAAGAGGAAGCAACGCCATCTTACCTTCAAATAAATGCATAATAGTGATTTAGGTATTTAGGTACAATTTTTTATCACTCGCCTCATATTATTCCTAAAATAAGTAAGTATAATAGTGAATTTCAATTCAATTTAGCATGGCTCATAGATAGTAAATTATATAATCAATTGAGTTGGTGTTTACTTGATGAAAATCCATATTTATTAATTAAATAAAAATAAAACGTAGTTTTATTTGGTTTTCATATTCATTATATAATTCAGTGACAACTGTTTCGGTACACTGTACCTTCTTCAGACATGTTAACAAATTATGAATTGTGTTCCAACTGATCTAAGCAACAATACAACAATATTTATTTAAATTTTTTAATTTAACAAAGGGGATTCATTCAAATCAAGTTGAGAATTTAACAGTTTTTTACTACTTTTAAATTTATTAATTTCTACAGCCTCCAAAAGATCTAACTTCTTACCCTTATCACAAATATGAAAAATTTCAAAATTTGGATCGAAACAATGATTAAATTGGAATAGGTGGTTAGCATATTTTGAATTTTCTAAATTTCTGTTATATGCTCTCATGTGTTTCTTTATCCGAGAGATAAAAGGTCTACCAGTTTGTCCTATATAGACATTGTCACAAGTGCCACACTTCAATTTATATAAAAAAGTAAAGTGATCCCACAACAAGCCCGGAGGCCCTTGGGGTAGTAGGAGGTTAAAGCTCCCACTTTTTCTAGACAATCGGCACTTTATGTCAGCAGGGTTGTCAGCCCTGCGTGACGGCCACCTTTACCCCCAGAACAAGCATCTGGTACTCATTTCTGTTAGAGGCTGAGTCGACCCCAGGGCCATAGTGCCGCCAGAGGGTTTGGGTCAGTTTAAAAATCCTGAACCCAACGTGATTTGAACCCTCGACCCTCCGGCTTATGGCTCAGTACCTTAACCACTACACTACGGCGTGCCCCCCTTCAATTTATATACACCTGATAATTTTTCTTTTTTTGTTTTGGTTTTATTGTTTTTTATTATATTTTGTAGAGTTTTATTAGTTAGATCTTTTGGAGGCTGTAGAAATTAATAAATTTAAAAGTAGTAAAAAACTGTTAAATTCTCAACTTGATTTGAATGAATCCCCTTTGTTAAATTTAAAAATATAAATAAATATTGTTGTATTGTTGCTTAGATCAGTTGGAACACAATTCATAATTTGTTAACATGTCTGAAGAAGGTACAGTGTACCGAAACAGCTGTCACTGAATTATATAATAAATATGAAAATCAAATAAAACTATGTTTTATTTTTATTTAATTAATAGATGGTAAATTATGCTTTATATAGGTATATATTATATAGCATGGCATAAGGGAAACTTGGTGGTCAAAAGTTTAATGCTGTATTCACCACCAGCCTCAGTTCACAATGTTGTTCTGTTACTTAAACTTGGGGTGAAGTAACAGCTACCAATAAATGTAATAAGGCATGGAAGCTTGGACAAAATGTAAAGAAACAAACTTCAGGAGTAAAGCATGAGCAATGGTGCTGAAACTATTTAATTGTACGGTGTGTTAATAAAAAGAATATAGTAGTTTCAAAGTAATAATATTATCACTCAGATGAGGTGTAGAAAGTTGTGTGTACGCTGAAATGAAATGGGAAAGAAAATAGTTTTACTTGTGTGAGTGAGCAGATAGCTTTCTTTTGTTTTGTTTCTATGGCAATAATAATAACAAAGATGGCAACTCCTCAATAGAAAGTGTTTTGTGAGTTGTAAAATCAGTTCAACGTGCATTTCATAGGCAGTTTAATCATGACCCCCCCCCAATACCAACAACATTATTCAATTAATTAATTCCAAAATAAATAAATTTCAGACGATATGTGGAACAATACAGACAATTTTATTTAACTTTCACAGGGAAAGAACACTATGAGGTTTAATTTAATAATTAAATTAATGTTTTTATTACCTCACCTCATATCCTTTTTCTTCTATACTGCAGTTTCGGAGCTTATCTCCATCGTCAGTAGCCTCTGGTCGACCGGTGTTATGTCGTTTCTTGGCGGTTTCCTTCTTACTTCTATCAGTGGACCGATGAACCTCTGGATCAGGTCAAAATTTGCGGGAGTTTCAAAATTCATGAGTTTGTCTTTTTTGTTTTTTTGGATATGGATTTTTTCCCAGACTGTGAGTTCCTTTAGTTTATCTGTTTGTTTGATTAGGCTAGCTTCTGTATCAATTAAATGTTTTTCAGACCAAGCATGGGCTGTAGCAGCCCATGCTTGGTCTGAAAAACATTTAATTGATACAGAAGCTAGCAGCTGTAGCAGCCCATGCTTGGTCTGAAAAACATTTAATTGATACAGAAGCTAGCCTAATCAAACAAACAGATAAACTAAAGGAACTCACAGTCTGGGAAAAAATCCATATCCAAAAAAACAAAAAAGACAAACTCATGAATTTTGAAACTCCCGCAAATTTTGACCTGATCCAGAGGTTCATCGGTCCACCGATAGAAGTAAGAAGGAAACCGCCAAGAAACGACATAACACCGGTCGACCAGAGGCTACTGACGATGGAGATAAGCTCCGAAACTGCAGTATAGAAGAAAAAGGATATGAGGTGAGGTAATAAAAACATTAATTTAATTATTAATACAGACAATGTTCAAAAATAAAATAAAGAAAAGAAACAAAAAGAATAAATAATAGTTTAAATAACTAAACATGCTTCATTAGAAAACCAAACTAAAAAATGAAAAATAATTTTAATTTCCAACACGCTTTGGATAAAATTGAAGTAGTCAACAGAAAAATCATCTCCAACACATCTAGAATAAAACTAGAGTTATCTACAAAAAATAAAATAATTTTACCATCAAAAGGTGGGGTACTCTATATCAATTAATATATGTGATGATAAACAGATATTGGTAGAAGTAAAACCATAACCATAAACGTAAAAATCATAAAAAGCACCCCACGCTTTTGATGGTAAAATTATTTTTTTGTAGATAACTCTAGTTTTATTCTAGATGTGTTGGAGATGATTTTTTGTTGACCACTTTAATTTTATCCAAAAGTGTTGGAAATTAAAATTATTTTCCATTTTTTAGTTCGGTTTTCTAATAGTGTGTTTTTAGTTTTTTTAAACTATTATTTATTTTTCATTTTTTAGTTTGGTTTTCTAATAAAGCGTGTTGTTTTAGTTTTTTTTTTAATTTTTAGTTTACCAGAGGATATAATATTGATTTCTTACAACAATGGACTAAAAAGTTGATAAGTCCGCAACCTATTACACCGGTTTTTATTTTTTTGATGTCCTGATGATTCTGGCCAGGATCTTAGAAAAAATTTGTGAAATTATAGTATTCATTGGTCCTTTACAAGTATACTAAGTTTCAAATGGATCCAATGTTTTTAAGTGGGTGAAAATCATGTTGAAAGATTCCGTTACATAGACAGATACAGGTCAAGCTAATATATAAAGTGTGTAAAAATGTCTAAAGTTAAGGCAATTCCCACAATATTGTATGAATACGAGGCTTGGGCTATGACGAAGAAGCAGAAAGATATAATACAGAAGACGAAGATAAGGTTCCTTAGACAAGTTAAAGGATGCATATAATGAAGTTCGAAATTTTTACATTACGAGGTTTTCTTAATAAGAATCAAATGAATCGTGAATTCTGATTATGAATTGATGTATGAGGTAAAAAATATGAATGTAATGTATGTAGTAAAAAGAATTCACGATTCATTTGATTCTTAAGTTAAAGGATGTACAAAACTTGATAGAATTAGAAATGAGGATATAAGAGAAGAACTAAAAATGTAGCCATTATTGGATAAAGTCACAAATTATAAACAAAAGTGGATGGAATGAGTAAGGAGAGAGATCCATTGTTAACAAGAAATTATCATAAGTAACGTCACGAGTGATTTCAAAATAACCAATAAATTCACAAGTCACGAAGTGACAAGCATTTGTTAGGACTATTTAACGAAAAAATTAAGCTGTTTACTAAAAAAACATTATTTAAATATAGTTACCGGTATTTTAAAATATTTATATATTTAATGTAAATGGCGAAAACAAATCAGAAATATGTGGTTATATTTAATTTGTTTATTCACTGCAACTTGATATTATTTATTGCCAAATAGGATTGCAATCAGCGGTAACCCTCTGGATCACAATAATGTAAGAATGCATCCCAGCGGAGAAAAAATGAAACACACAAAACTATATCTTATAACTAACATCAAAATTAATTAATTTTTTAGCAAACAACTCAGTAAAATTATTATTTAAAAACACAATCATTGAACACACAATTATCAAATATGTAGTTCGAAGGAATCCGTTCATTATTTACTACATTCAATGTATTTGTTGGAGAGTCAGTCACTGCAAAATAATGCTCTGACATATTCAGAATATTAAAAAGGAGGAGCTTTCTTAATCACAAAAGCAGGAGCTGATAAAGAGCGATGAAACATGACTGTCATTGGTTGCAAAACAAAATTATTTGAAACATGATCAGTCATTGACTTCCATTTGGGACATGAGCTAATAGTCAACAAAAGGAAGACATGATGTCGGAAGACCAAGAAAATGTTGGGCTAATGCATTATAAAGTCGGAACAGGCAATTATCTAGTCCTTGGAGTGACAATGATGATTACCAATATTTTAGTACATTGGAATGCAGAATAATTGATTAGTGAATCATAGATTGTAAGATATAAATCCCATAGACCAAAGTTCAAACTTTTCACAGAAGTCATTATGTGTAAATAGATTGAAATAGCAGACAGTTGAGTTATCAGTTGCAAACTGGTAGCATCAAATGAATTAAATGTAAAGAGGGAAAGAGGGTCAGATTGCTAACATATTTACATAGAGTGACCTACATTATTGTATGGATGCATAAGGTTCATGCAATCTCTGATAACATAAAAAGAGGATAAATGCTGATGTAAGATTTCACAATAAGACATGAGTCACACTTGTGGACTTCCTCTAGAAAATTTCAAGTCAGGTTGCATTCACATTTCAACATTTTCTTGCTTTCCATCAACATTTAACTGAATAATCTCTCATGGTCTTGTGGTCAGAGCTTTTGACTTAGTTCATGAGGTCCTGAGTTCAATATCTGCCCAGACCACAAGAATTTTTCCTTAAAGGAAATTATTTTTGTAGTTGTTCGTAATAAAGATTAATTTTTATTATCAAAGATGTGATAATGTATGTGTAATTTAATTACATCACACTATTTGGAATGCATATATTTTGACTGCTTAAGAAAACAGAACAGGATGGTAATTCCCCCCCCCCATCTGTTATAACATTGTCGTTTTCCACATGTGTGAAATAATTTTTTTTATTATATACAACTTTCCTCATTAGAGGATTGCCTCAAGGACAAAGTGATACAGACAATTTTTGTAATTGATGAAATACATTTTGTAAATACATTTAAAAAATTCAAATTGTAGGCCTAATTGAAGTATACATACTATAAAGTAGAAATTTTGTAAATATGGTTTCTTAAAATTGAAATTGATCCTCTAATGGCAATGATGGCAATTTTAGAAAGATACACCCTGTCCAAATCTAAGGAATTCCAAAATTTGGCTAAGAATCCTGGTATAGTACCTCTTGCCCCGATCATCAATCCTGTGACAGTTGTACTATCTAGTTTGAAAGTCAATTGTTGGCTCATATATGGCTTTCTTTTCAGAGTCAACTTCCTCAGGTTGGTCACTAGGAGTCTCAAAACGGATTGTGGGATCTAATATCAAACCAATTTTAGAAGATGGTCTAAATGCAATAATATCTATTCGTCTGTTACTCCCATTAGTGGCCACACCATGAATTTCCTCATAAACTGTGTATCCAAAATCTCGCAAGGCTTCTGCCGTCATATTTTGAATAGTGTGGTGCCGAATGTTTCTCAGTGATTCACCAAACGGACAGGCCCCAAGGACGTGTACAAGGATTTTGTGCTCTCTGCGACATCTACAGAGGGTATTGTCCCTAGACCTGCCCGGCAAAGAATGCACCGCCGATACATTGGCTTGCATTTTAATCGCTTCTCTCCATTTGGAAAGACAATCCTAATGTAAACAAGCAATAAATGGGAAATTATGGTCTAAGTCTTTGGCATGGATTCCCTGAAGTATAGTATTAACAAGGTGTTAGAATATGCTAATGGTGTAGTAATATTTGGCAAGAGTGAGAAGATACTATGGGCCAAAACACACACACACACTATTGAGTAACACTAAGAAATTGGGACTGGAAGTAAATATCAATATAACTAATATTTAATTTTAGGAAGTTATATTTTGAGGTTATTTTAATTATATTATTTTTGGTCTGGACATCTTACCTCAATATTAATGTTGATTTGTTCTTGGACATGTTTCAAAACAATTCTGTTTTATCGTCAACTTTCCCAGACTGGTTTTATTTATGTTGCATTATGTTGCACCACCTGGATGTCGATGTCAGCTCCATCCTGTGGTTGGCCAAAGAACCTCCAAAACAAGGTCACCCTCCATCGGAATATCAAAATTCATAACTCTGTTTCTGTTCTGAATATAAATTTTTTCCCAAATAGTCAGCTCTTTTGTATTTTCTAACTGTTTTAATAATTTAGTGTCTGAATTTATATTATGTTTTTCAGACCAAACATGAGCAGCAACTGCAGATTTTTCAATTTCTCCATTTTTAATATTTCTTATGTGTTCTTTGGTTCTAATTTTTAGGTTTCTTTTTGTTTTCCCTATATATATCTTTTCACAACCCATGCATTCACATAATAAATTTCAAAATATATTTGAGAAGTTTAATATTAAATTAGCACCAAAAAATAACTACAGTTTAAATAAACTAATAAAAACCAACAAAAATGAAAAAACTGATAAAAATAAAAAGTCAGGAATATATCAAATTGAATGCATGGGTTGTGAAAAGATATATATATAGGGAAAACAAAAAGAAACCTAAAAATTAGAACCAAAGAACACATAAGAAATATTAAAAATGGAGAAATTGAAAAATCTGCAGTTGCTGCTCATGTTTGGTCTGAAAAACATAATATAAATTCAGACACTAAATTATTAAAACAGTTAGAAAATACAAAAGAGCTGACTATTTGGGAAAAAATTTATATTCAGAAGAACAGAAACAGAGTTATGAATTTTGATATTCCGATGGAGGGTGACCTTGTTTGGAGGTTCTTTGGCCAACCACAGGATGGAGCTGACATCGACATCCAGGTGGTGCAACATAATGCAACATAAATAAAACCAGTCTGGGAAAGCTGACGATAAAACAGAATTGTTTTGAAACATGTCCAAGAACAAATCAACATTAATATTGAGGTAAGATGTCCAGACCAAAAATAATATAATCAATATAACTATAGTGTAAAAGTTGTAAGTTGGCATGATATCTGCTGTCCTTGTCTAGAGAACTGTTCTTCCACCCTTCGCTAAACGTCTGAGTGACATGTGTACTATAATGGGCTACCCTTGTAAAATTACTTAGGAATGCTAGAAAAACTCCACCCCCACTTCAGCCCAGTTACTTTTGTTTACGTAATTTTTGTCAGTGACGACTGTTTCAGAGTTTGTTTGTAGTTTGTGAGAGTGAGTGAGATATTATATTAGTGTAAAGTTAATCTTTAGAAGAAGGGAATGCCACCACTGATCTATGTTCACTGCAGGGAGTGTCTGCCCTACCGCTGTCACCATGAAGAGATATGCGTATGAGTGAGAAAGAAGATTATGAGTACTCTCTTTCTCTTTCTAAAATATTCTAGACACTTTAGCCCTCACGGACTATAAATATATATGTTCACACATAGAAATACATTATATATTGGAAATGGACGGCTAATGATAAATGAGGGAAATTTTGAAGTAGTGACTGAATTCAAATATCTAGGAACAAAAATCACAAATAGGAATGAAATACACACCTATCACTGTTTTGGGTTATCGCTGGTTAGAACAGAGCTAGGGAGTGATAAGCAAGTGTACAAAAATTTTCAATAAACATTTGGTAATTTTAATATTATTAATACTTTTTTTAACATAGATTTGGGGATTTATTGCAAATATTGGTCATTTAAATTTCATAGCGACGGAACACCGATATCTCAAAAGAATTGAAGACTACGCCAATTTTGGAATATATTAAACAGTACCAACTAAATTGGAAACACCATCTTGAAAGAATGAGTTCAAATCGGATCCCCAAAGCTGTTTATAATTATATACCAAGAGGACAAAGATCACTGGGCCATCCTATGAAACGCTGGAGGGAAAATTTTCTATAGGATCGTAACAGGCCTTGGCCTAATACTTGGAAGGAAGAAGAAGGAGAAGCAACGGATAGTAATCGAGGATAATTGATATGTGGTTCGATTGTGGGTTATTGCTGGCTCTATAAACACTGGCACATGTATACTGTTGTTCTATAGGACTTTGAGAATATTTCACGCTAGTTTAAGTGCAGTTTTTCTGAAACTGGTAATATCAAAATGCTCAACAAGAAGAGGAAAAGACCTAAACATGTTTTAGGAATGGTGGACAATTTTGTGAAGTTTACAGTTCATTATAAGGTGCATATGTTTTACTGTGAGTACAATTATTTTAATTAAAATGTTTAATTTAATTTGTTTAATATTAATAATTATAATTTAATTGGCTCAACTGCACTTTTACTGGTTTTTGATTTTTCACTTATATTGTTGTAAACTATAGCTCTTCTTCTGTATTTACTAACATTGTTTAATATTTTAAACTTTTTCAATCAATTTTTATAACATTAGACAATTTTGAAGTATTTATTTAAATATGCAAATCACAATATTATGACACTGTTAGACAATATTGTGATGCTAACTGCTATTTCCTCCACAGAGTATATTACTTAGTCTATGATTTCTATCGCTGTTTTGGGTTATTGCCCATTGGATCGGCATTAGGGAGTGATAAGTGTACACCCATTTTTAATAAATGTTTGGTAATTTTAATATTATTAATATATATTTTTTAACATAGATTTGGGGATTTATTGCAAAGATTGGTCATTTAAATTTCATAGCGAGATGCTGCCATCCAGCATAAGATTTTTCAACTTTAGTACAATATCAATAGTAATCGAGGATGATAATCAATGTGGTTCGATGGTGGGTTATCGCTGGCTCTATAAACTCTGGTGCATGGATTATTAATATATATTTTTTAACATAGATTTGGGGATTTATTGCAAAGATTGGTCATTTAAATTTCATAGCGAGATGCTGCCATCCAGCATAAGATTTTTCAACTTTAGTACAATATCGATAGTAATCGAGGACGATAATCAATGTGGTTCGATGGTGAGTTATCGCTGGCTCTATAAACTCTGGGTCATGGACACTGTTGTTCTATAGGACTTTGAAAATATTTCACGTCAGTTTAAGTGTAGTTTTTCCATTTACTTTTTCGACATACCATTGTGTTAAGATGTTAATTTTATAATTTTTTACCTGGTAAGTCAGTCAGTCATCCTCAAGTAAGTTATTAAACTTCTTCAAGTTATTCTAATTGAGGACGACTGACTTACCAAAATTATGTAATTAACATCTTATTACATAACCTCAACGGTGCTTTAACCCGTCAGTGCCGACATCCATACGTGGTATAGACCCTCTCTTCTTCACTTATTGCCGACATCTATACGTGGTATAGACCTATGCAGGCGTGTTTTCTTTTTGTTCTGGATCGTACATTTTTGAAGCTACAAATATGTAATTTATTTGTGTTTAACGTAGAAATTATGAGCTTTCAGGACATATGAATAAAGATAATATTTGTTTAAAATTTCATTTGATATTATTTTTTTAAAAAATCAGATGAGATTGAAGTAATCGTAATTTTCTCTAAATGCGCGCAACCTTTTCATTTGTTCATTTACTGCTGTATATTCTTATATTTGCGTATGAACAATATAATTTTGAAGCCTAAGATCTTAGCTTTCTTTCTAAGTGTATGAATCAGCTGTGATCACATTTTTTTCATGTGGTACTGAGATTGAAGTAGTTTCTTACCTCAACACTCGATGGCACACAGACCTAGCTTTGTGCTGCTTTCTGTAGGGCTTCTAATAAACTTATACACAATCTAATTTTTCAGGTCGATAAAATGATATACAAGCAATTGATATATAAATCGACCTGTTTAGGGGAATACCTGATTTATTTTGCCTCTTTCAAAATAGACGTTACTTACAAGGAATCATGGTTCACAGAATCAGTCTGAGGCGCGGTGTCGTGCGTTATATACGTAATTATGGCCAGTTGTAACCTAAAAGACACTTCATCAAAAAAATTACCCCTAAAAGTGATAATTGAAACCTCAAAGGAGATGTGTTGTTTGTACTAAACATGGGAGAAGAAAGACATCTGTTTATTGTTGCCAGGAATGTGATGTAGGTCTGTGTATTGAAGAGTGTTTCGAGCTCAACTACTAAGGTGATGTGATTTTTTATTTCTAAAACTAGTAGTACTAAAATAAGAGAAAATTATTTTTATGGTCTATGCGGTTGTAAATAACTGCTGTAGAATTTTTATACGAATCCAAGCAACTATAAACATTGCTAGTGCTTTGACACAAGATTGAGCTTAAGTTCACTCTTCTAAATATTCATTCTGATTTTGGTTGTCAGCTGCTTTTGTATATACAAGTTACAGATGAATCAGCACTATGCCACACAATATATTTAGTGTCTCACAGAAAGAAACAGGGTTGTGCAATGTGAGCAAATCAAATTTAGTAAAAATGTGTATCATGAGAGAGAAAATCAGATTTCAAATTTTTTTAATAGTTTATAAAGGCTACTGAACTCCATACGGTATGTATTAAATTTTGCATTCATTTCTGAGCTAACAAGTAAAAATTTTATTCAAATCCATCGATATTTTAAAAAGTTATGATCGTTTATATAAATCAGTGTTCTAGGAATACTAAAATGTTAAAATGGCCTCCGTCCATGCAGTAGGAAAGCAAGTAAAAGGGTGCATCACTGACGGGTTAATATGAATTTCAAAGTATTGATACCATTGTGTGTGTCAATACATCCAGCAACAATTAAAAATTGAAACAATTGTTGTGCATTAATTTATTGGTTTTACAGCTGACTGAGGTCGCATATACTTTTACATGTGCTGCATGGAGTAATACATATAAAAGTTAAATGTTAAAGTGTGTTTCTTAGGCTGGACAGACAATAGTTGATTATTGTAAAGAAATATAGGATAAAATTTATTAACAGGGGTCGCGAAAATCTTTTCAAATTCCAAAGCATACACCACCCGCATGCACCAGCAAATGAAAATGGATGCAATTTCTAATCACGGAATGCTGCCAACATACACAATACCCATTGCTAATACTGAAGATATAAAACTAAAAAGCTAACCAAAATACTAATACTCACTCTAACTAGATTTTGTCCTGGGCACCAATTTAATCATATTTAGTATAGAAACTTGAAAATATAAAATAAAAAAACTATTTTGAGGCTGCAAATTATTGGAATAAGATGGACAATTAATCACACATGAATTCTTCTAAGTTCTACAGAATTGCAGTGCACATGCACAAGTTGCTGTAGCTTCCAGTAGATGGCTCTGAAGTCAGTGTTACCAACTTTCGGAATAAATTCCCAAACGCAAAAAAATGGACATAAACTAACTTCCCATTTCCTAACCTAACAAAACAATTTACATGCATATTATTTAATAAACTATAAACTAATTTTGTCCCGCGCCGTAGCCGAGCGGTTAAGGTAGGAAGCCTTGGCGCAGAGCTACGGGACTTGCGCTGGTTCGAGTCTCCATGGGGGAAGAAATTTTCTCATGGTATTTCGGCCAGTATGGGACCGGTGCCCACCCAGCATCGTGAGGCAATTGGGTAGCTACAATAAGTAGCGGCTCCAGGTTGAGGAACCAGCTATAACGGCTGGGGGACTCGACATGCTAACCACATGTCACCCCTACACTGGCTGTTGATCATCTACTTCTGTGATTGACACATGTGGATGTGAAGGGCCAGCAGCCGGCTGGTAAAAGGGCAACCGCTGAAAAGTGGAAAGACCCTCAATCGGATCGGAATAAACTAATTTTACGCAACAAACTTGTCCCATAGGAATCTAACAAAATGAAGTTAATTTCTAGAAATATGGTTTAGAATTATTTTAAAATGCTGGTAACTACAATTTGAGTGTCACCCAGTGGATGTTACACGAAGCATTTGCACGTCTGAAGAACTCGATTCACAATATTCGTGATCGATCGATAGTAATTCTGCCCGAAGGCAGGTCCTTCACTGCAATCATAGCATTTTTCATGCTATGCTTGCAGTTTTACTAGGGAATTGTAGGTGTAGTAGCTTCCTGTTGCTTTCCACACCGGTGAAGGATGATGATGATGATGATGGCCATATGATTTCGGGGACCGTTTGGACCTTAAAGTTTTCCTGACATTTATCTTACAGGTGAGGAAAAACCCCGATAAAAACCTCACCCAGAAAAACTGCCCCGACCGGGGACAGAACCCGGGCCCGCTGCGTGACAAGGCAGCACGCTACCAAGACTACAGCGGTGGACAATGAAATGTATAAATATTTAAAAATTACAAGATATGTTTATAAAATGGTTCCCAAATGTTTAAAATAGTATGAAACATTATAAATGGTTGAAAAGTGTTTGGTGCATCAGTGGCATAAGAATGTTACATGAAAAATTGTGTGGTTCTAATTGTAAACCTCAGCCAATAAATCTGAATGTATTTTTAAATTTGAAGAAGTGGTACTATTTATGTTATAACTATCAGGCGTTTTGAATTTTCATAGAATAACTATATTGGAGAGACAGTGGATAAGGTGTATAAACTGTCGCACATGAATTCTTCTAAGTTCTATAGAATTGCAGTGCACATGCGCGAGTTGCAAGAGTTGCTGTAATGGTTAATATAGCTTCCGGTAGATGGCTCTGAAGTCGCGTTACCAACTTTCGGAATAAATTCCCAAACGCAAAAAAATGGACATAAACTAACTTCCCATTTCCTAACCTAACAAAACAATTTACATGCATATTATTTAACAAACTATAAACTAATTTTACGTACACTAACACTAAATATGGTTTCGAATTATTTCCAAATGTTGGTAACTGCGATGAGAGAGTCGCCCAGCAGATGTTACATGAAACACTCCTGTAGAACTCGATGTACAATATTCGCATAATTTATAAACATTTAAAAATCGTAAGAAATGTTTATAAAATGGCTCCAAAATGTTTAAAACAGTACCAAACATTATAAATGGTTGAAAAGTGTTTAGTGCATCAGTGGCATAAGAATATTACATGGAAAATTGTGTGCGACGGTTTATACACCACAGCCAAGATAGTTATTTACACAGTTAAACAAATTTAAATGCAATGAATATTTGGCTATCTTTAATGATTGGGTGTTGTATACTAAACGTCGCAAAAAATTTTAATGCCACTGATGCACTAAACACTTTTAAACACGTTTAACACACTTTGCAACACTTTTAAACACGTTTTAAACATCTTCCAATGTTGCAACGATCTTTTTTTTATATTTATATATTTACGTAAAACATGATCGTCCTACATTCTTCCTTGCTACTTTCTGCTATTTTCCCTCCTCTTCCTATGTTGTTCCAACGTTGCCACCATCAACAACCCAAAATACTTCAGATGTTGCCAACATCACTTCCACGTTCCCTGGATTTCACCTACGTTAGAGTAATTGATTTGTGTTACAGTAATTAATTTAGGTTTGGTTAGCTTTTAGGTTCCTTGCTTTTTAAACGTTCCCTGGATTTCACCTATGTTAGAGTAATTGATTTGTTTACAGTAATTGATTTAGATGGTTAGCTTTGTAGGTTCCTTGCTTTTTAAATGTGATTCCACGTTCCCTTTTTAAATGTGATTTGATACATAAAATAAATTACCTCTTCATATCCGTTATTCTATGAAAAATTCAATATCAGGCAGTTACCACGTAAAATCATATTTCCACTAGTTCATTTCGTGTTAATTATACATTTTCAGACGAGTTCTGGAAATTTTGTGTCAATGTTGGTCATACTGATTTCACATGCATATACCGCCAACTGCTGGAGGTTACATTTATCTTTCTGGGATTACATGAAGCACTAGCGCATGCGCACTGAGATTCTATAGAACTTAGAAGAATTTTCTTGCAATGCTAAGTGTAGCATATCCGAATGATTTAACCTTGATTTTTCAGTTTATTATTGTGAATTATAACTGTTCTTCTGTTTTTAGTGGGTTATCAACGGTTGTGATTATTAAGGAGTGAAAAAACGGGCATTTCATTGGGATCCACCCTAGGTTAGAGCAATTGAATTAGGTTAAGTGTGAGTCAGCTTTTAGGTTCATTACATTTTAAATGTGTCTAAATACATAAAAAAATGATAATCGAAACAATGACAATCGATGTGGTTTGATGGTGGGTTATCGCTGGCTCTATAAACTCTGACGCATGTGCACTGCTGTTCTATAGGACTTTGAAAATATATCAGGTAAATTAAAGTGGAGAATCCCCGAATATTTTAATAGAAAGTATGGCTGTACTTTCCTTTAGGTCCGAAAAATTTTCCAATTTTATATCTTATTCCACTGATGCACTAAACACTCTTAAACACTTTCAAAACATTTTGCAACACTTTTTAACACATTTTAAACATATTCCAATGTTCCAACGAGTTTTTTTCCATATTTATATATTTGCGTAAAACATGGTCGTGCTACATTTCTTACTTCCTGCTCTTTGTCTTTTTCCCTCCACTTCCTATGTTGTTCCAGCGTTGCCACCATCAACAACCCGAACTTGCTTTTTAAATGTGATTCCACGTTCCCTGAATTTCACCTACGTTAGAGTAATTGATTTGTATTACAGTAATTGATTTAGGTTTGGTTAGCTTTTAGGTTCCTTGCTTTTTAAAAGTGATTTGATACGTAAAATAAATTATACATTTTTAGACAAGTTCCGGGAATTTTGTGTCAATGTTGGTCATACTGATTTCACATATATACACCACCAACTGCTGGAGGCTGCATTTATCTACCTGGGATAATTGGAGCACTAGCGCATGCGCACTGCGATTCTATAGAACTTAGAAAAATTTTCTCCGGACCTAAAGGAAAGTATATCCGAAAGTATTTTTTAGGCCTAAAATAATCTGAAAGATAACTAAATGCAATTTAAGTACTCTAACCTGTAAAACTATTGAACTGAATGGCAATTAATGCAACACACAAATATAGAGTAAATAGTAAGTTTTGAAATTCTGAAGTATACGTTGGCTGCTTTGGAACAAAAAGAAAATACAAACAAATGACTGGAAAAACAAAATGGATGCTACAACAAACCTGTACATACAGTTAAATATTCGGATGTGGTAGGTTTTATGTCTCTCACAATTCTACACTTACACTCTTATGCCACTGATGCACTAAACACTTGTAAACACGTTTTATACTGTTTTAAACATTTTCCAATGATCTTCAAAGCTTTCTTTACAATATTTTATATTTATATATTTACGTAAAACATGATCGTGGATAAATTAGTTGCTTGCTACTTTCACATGTTGTTCCAACGTTGTCACCATTTGAAAATGATTTGAAACCATATTTAGTGTTAGTGTACGTATAATTAGTTTATAGTTCATTAAAGATAGTATGCATGTAAATTGCTTTGTTACGTTAGGAAATGGGAAGTTGGTTTACGTCCATTTTTTTTAAGCATTTGGGAATAAATAATATGCATGTAAATTGTTTTTTTTAGTTAGAAAATGCCAAGTTAGTTAACGTCCATTTTTTTTTTGCATTTGGAAATTCATTCCCAAAGTTGGTAACGCCAACTGCAGAGCCATCTACCGGAGGCTATATTAACCATTACGGTAATTCCTGCAACTCGCACATGCACACTGCGATTCTGTGGAACTTAGAAAAATTCGCATGAGACATATAACCAACTTTTTTCCAAATATTCTATTAAAATCTAACAAAAAAATAATTAGAAAACATTTAAAATACACTTTATATGATAGTTAATCCGTAAACATAAAATAAGATAGAATCTGTGTAAAATATTCTTAAAATCTGTAACCCCGTTGGAAACTCGAACCAAATTGTATTTAAATAATTGTTAGAAAACATGTCAAGTATATTTAAATGGTGGTAAATAACTTTAAAAAATGAAACCCTAAGAATAAAATTTGACAGGAGTTTATTAAGGTATTTAAAAGGCATGTCGCTTGAAGAGTTTAACCTTTTTGCATTTTTTTTTAGATATGGTATTGCACTTTTTTTCCTGACAATCCCCAAATTACTTAATCAGAACACCATAGCCCATTAAAAGTTTACCAAATTCTTTAACAGAAAAGCAAAAAAAGAAAGTCCAAAAAACCTACAATAATTTAACATAAATATATTACTGACTTGTGTATTCTGGAAGTAATGCCGCCATAATGGTCGAATTTTGTCCTGACCACCTACATCCCATACCGTAAAGCTGATGTTCTTGTATTCCACAGTTTCAACATTAAATCCTGAAAAAATACAACATAGTTTTAAGGTTTACGCCCATAAATATTTAATTAAAAATTACTCTACTTTCACTTTAACAGTTACTCTTATTTAACTGTGCTTAATTCTGCCTAACAATTCACAATATATAAATATATATATATTTTTTAATTAAGATGCTATGTAGGCCTTACTTACCAATAGTAGGAATTAGTTACTATTTCTCCTAGTTTCAGTTTATATAAAATTGTGGTCTTTCCTGCAGCATCTAATCCTACCATCAATATCCTCATCTCTTTCTTGCCAAATAGGCCTTTGAAGAGATTAGCAAACACATTCCCCATGTTGGCAGTTTATTAAATAGTACTAAACCTAGAACAAATTGAAATAAAAAGTAACGATCAATATTACACACACTCTTAGCAACATTATGATTATACACATAAAAAAATGTACTTTATGATCACACGTTGGCTTCCACGTCTATAGGCATAAGGGTTAAACCCTATTGATTCACAAGAGCATTGTCTACAGCTATCAACTGCCGGTTAGTAATTATTCTTAAACGTAAATTACCTTTCAATAAATATAAAATTGCGATAAATTAAAAATAAATTTTATCCACAAATAAATTAGAGACAAGAATATGTATAACACACAAATCCGTTAAATCTAAAATAACGGCAAGCCCATTCGTTTGTCACCTTGATCTCCTCCCAACGTAATGGATGAGTCAAATTTAGGAATTAAAACTTGCAAGTCTAGTCTCATTCAAAAACGGGAGCCATTTATAAATATAAATAAACAAAATGAAGGTTTTAATACTTACGTTCCGAGAATAAAAAGATTTATTTCTTCACAAAACGCTAACACATTAACTATGCCCACCAAGTTAATACTATATGTCAAAATGGCGGACGTGGAAGAGGATTCGTGCTTCTTGCCACGTATAGGGGTCTAACAATTGACGCAATTGGTAGAACAAATGACACGTGATCATGACATTTAGAACATTTAAAGAGGTTATGACACAAGGCGGTTTGACATATTGTTAAAGATTTAAATAGTAAATTATTTTTTAAATATAACTTCAAAGTATAATTCAAACATATAGATGTTTTCAATAAATTATTTGTTTTCTAAACCTGTAAACTTTTAAACTGAATCTAACATTCTAAATATCATGACATCAGTCGTGCCATCTTCTGTTTTTATAACATCCTAAGCGGGATTTTTAAATTATCCGCAAAAGTAATCAAAAATGCTACACCAGTACCAAAAAGATGCATGTTCACTTTTAATATTTGCATGTCTAAATTATTCGATAAAACTTTATTACATTCAGTTATTTGTTCTAATTATTCGTTTCTTGAGATATAATGGTGAAAACGTAAGTTGTACAAGAATAATAATATACGCGTACACTTCAATCCTCTCTTCTCCAGTCTCCTGACCAGAGCTCACATGTTTTGAATCTAGATGCTGCTGTACTAATCAGCAACATACTTCTAATTATCTTGTTATCGTTTTAACAAGTAAATTTAATTGATTAGGTATAGTGGCATTTATTTCTATAGAATTTCGTAAAACTGACCTCTGGGGGTCACACAAATCCATTGAGAAAAATCAGAAATTTATCTTTTGTAATTCTAATTTACTTATATTCCAAAGTTATCCACTCTGTAGTCTCGGGGTAGCGGCGCTGCCTCGTACGCAGCGGACCCGGGTTCGATCCCCGTTCGGGTCAGGTCGATCTAGCGACTGCAATTTTCAAGTTTTCGCATCGAAACTCACTATACACTATTGAAATAAAACGAGGAAAATATTATCCAAAAATCGGTGAAATACACCCATTTAGAAGTGGGAGTTCATCTGAAATCCGAAATTTAAAAAAAAAAAAACTTTTTTTTTCACTGCGGTCTGACACGTTTAAAAAATGGGACGAAAAATTAATGTTTCGCACATTTTAAGGTTAACAAAAGAAATATATAATCCGTAAACCTGAACCATAATTTTGATTTGCAAAGGAATCAACACTTTTGAAATTCATATTGAAGCACCGTTGAGGTTATGTAATAAGATGTTAATTATATCATTTTTTACCTGGTAAGTCAGTCGTCCTCAACTAAGTTATTAAACTTCTTCAAGTTATTCTAATATGGAGGTCTTTCGAAAACAATGTTCCATCTTCTGCGTTTTAACTGGAACTCGGAACTTGCGTCCCAGTTCAAACGCAGAAGATGAAACATTGTTTTCGAAAGACCTCCATATTAGAATAACTTGAAGAAGTTTAATAACTTAGTTGAGGACGACTGACTTACCAGGTAAAAAATTTATATAATTAACATCTTATTGCAAAGGAAGTCGCTTAGTTGACGCAATTCCTGCGTGAGGAATTTTTATTTTGATCACATCGTAATTTAAATTCTGATAAAACTATGTTTTCCTAAAATTACGCTGTTATCCCTAAGGTAATTTAGTCTTTTAATCACAACTCCTGGGTCAACTGCCCATAAATCCATGTACATAAAAAAGAGTTAATTATATCTCTCCATCGCCCCAACAAAATAATTTTTTTTAATTAAGATAGTAACCCAACCAATCAAATTTATAATATTATAAAACTCTATAGGATCTTATCGTCCCATAAAATCATTTAAGCTTTCATACTTAATAATTAAATCCAATTTTAAATAGAAAACTCTTTTTTAACACATATTTTTTATTAGGGTGTTAAAATTGGATATACAATGTTGGAATAAAATATGGCTTAGTCGTTGCCATGGTAGACAGAAATGTATTAAACTTTATACTGGATTTTGATGCTTTGAAATGCGCATCCACAACATAGTAATTTATATAATAGGCTAAGCTTTAAGATTATATGCTAATACGTATGTTGACGATGAATCCATTTTTCTTGCGGGGCTAATCCCCAAAATCCCTAAAGGACGAGCCGCCACTGTAATTTTCGTTGCGTATTTGTGAGCATTAGGCCTAATTGTTTAGTGTTTTAAAAGTTCATTTGGGGATTCTACCACTATGCCACCTACATAAATTCAAATAAAAAACGGAAAAACATACCATTTATTGTTGCAGTATATAAATAATTACCTAAGAGAAACATATATAGGCCTATATATATATGCATGTTGAATTTTTTAATATCAGAAATGCCTTAAAGTGAAATGAGATGTTCATCTCAAAGTAACCTAATATCGCTATATTCACAATATTACGATGTGAAGTTGGGAAGTGGTTTTTACAGAATCGAGGAAAATATCGCTCGGTTATACGAGTAATTTCCGAGATCCTGTAAAACACTTCACAAACGTGTGTTCTACATATTTTTGCGCGATGGTGTTTTCAAAATAATAAATAATAATAAAATAACATCTTTGTTGGAAATATTTGCGTTCATTATAAACAATTGACTAACGTTAACAGTGTGGGCAATGTTTATTAGTTGAAACAACAGGGGGCCTTGAGAACAATTATTGATAACATGGCCGCAAGTTCGTATTTATTGTTTTATATTGTTTCAAATAAAGTTCAGTTAATTTAAAATGCAATGATTTGTTTCGTATAATGTATATTAACACTAACTTTTGGATATTTTTGTATATACATTGTATGTAGTATACATAGAGGGCAGTGGTTTTGCTTCCTGCACGTGAGTGTAAATGTAATATTACAGTATAGTTATTTAGGTTGGTAATCCCGAAATGTGGGAAATTCAACTTTCAATCATGGTCGCCATTGCTGTAAGTATGACAACACACACTATCATGCAAAAAATATGTTTTAGTCATTCCTGAGACACTATAACCAACTTATCACAAAACCTGCTAACAAAGAAGTGAATGCTAAACTAATCTGGTGTATACTAACTCGCCCATTTTCTCACCCTAACACCAACTTGCCTCGGATAGAATCCCCTTATAATATATTATGTGAGTAAACATGTTGGCAATTTGCTCTAGTGGAAACGTGTGTTATCACTAGAGCTCAAAAGTTGAGAACCTATAAAATGCCTATAAAATAAAATAAGTTAAAATATACCTTCTTAGATAAGATCCGTCGTCCTCAACTTATAAAATATGTATTCTTTATGCCTGTAGGCCTTTCAGAACATCCGTTCCATCTTCAGCAGATCCTTCTTCTACAATATCTAATATGATGGTTGATGCTACTGGTCCTAATGTGGTGTTGTCGTGTCATCACATTAGGACCAGCAGCATCAACCATCATATTAGATATTGTAGAAGAAGGACCTGCTGAAGATGGAACGGATCTTCTGAAAGGCCTACAGGCATAAATAATACATATTTTATAAGTTGAGGACGACGGATCTTACCTAAGAAGGTATATTTTAACTTATTTTATGACTTTCCACCTCAACGGTTTAAATAATGAATTTTATTAGTATTGACTATAAAATGCCTATAAAGGATCTTTAAAAAGACCTAAAAACTGGAAAAAGGACGTAAAAAAGGTGTTGCAGTTGCTTACGAGTGGATAAGGACAATCTCGCTGCCTTCACCCTCTGCTCGATAATTTTCAGAAAGTGGCAACTTCTTAGAAAATTTGAAGTCGAAATACAATAGTTCAGGCTGTCAGTAGGCGGAACAAAAGTCTTTAGAAAGTAAAACTAGATAGTGTTTTTAAAAGAAGTTGGAATTAAGACTAGACTCTGCAGATTCTTGAATTATACAATATAAATGTAGTCAATAGAAGGTAAATTTGCAACAAAAAAAAGCCGTTAAGACCTAAAAAAATTGCCAAAAAAAGGAACAATGAACCAAAAAAATCGAAAAAGGACAAATAAAACCCACCATTTTCTGGCCTACTGTGACCCAAAATGCATATATAGGCCTATTACGGCAAAAAGTTTTGAACTTTTGTGAAATAAAATATTTCCTGTACAATGAATGGGTGAACTTTTGCTTAAAATAATTGAGAAAGGCCTTCATTTCACTGAGCTTCAAGAAAAGGTCACCCCCAAATCAATATTAAATATTGATCCATCCATTCATAGTAATCCTGCCCGAGGGCTGGTCCTTCACTGCAATCATAGCATTTTCACGCTATGCTTGCAGCTTTACTATGGAATTGTAGGTGTGGTAGCTTCCCGTTGCTTTCCACACCGGTGAAGGATGATGATGATGATGATAATGTTGATGGCCATATGATTTCGGGGACTGTTTGGGCCTTAAAGTTTTCTTGACTTTTGTCTTACACGTGAGAAAAAAAACCCGATAAAAACCTCACCCAGAAAAACTGCACCGACCGGGGATCGAACCCGGGCCCGCTGCGTGACAAGGCAGCACGCTACCTCGAGAACACAGCGGTGGACTAAATATTAATATATAAATATATTTGGGGGTGACCTTTTCTTGAAGCTCAGTGAAATGAAGGCCTTTTTCAATGGTTTTAACTACAAGTTCATCCTTTCATTGCACAGGAAATATTTTATTTCACAAAACTCCAAAAAGTTATAACCCTAATATATATTATATATATATATATATATATATATATATATTAAGCTGGGCATTGTCTTCAGACATAAAATAACAAAAATAAAATAAGGATTTTTCCTTAATTTCCGAGTCCTAGTAATCACATGATCAACATGAGGCTAGCAGTCACTTGTTCTCCGATTGAATATTCACAGGTGGTATGGAGGCATAAAATAGCCGTTTATTTTGACATATAAATACAGAGATTTACTCAGAACATTTTAAAATATACTACTTACCTTCAACATAATATGTTGTGTTCTTCACAGAGAAGTAATTCTCTTTGACTGCTTCAGTTACGTTAATCAAGAAGACAGTGAAAACAGATGAGATTGAAAGGTTGTCCACCGTAAAGTCATGCTGTGAATTTGACGCATGCATTTATATATTGCACGTGCCTCTAGCGGTGGGTTTGTAAACAAACGTCACCTGGAAGTTTTGACGAGGTTATGAGATACGTCTAAAGTAAACACGTGGAGAATTATCATAATACAAAGCACATTGATCCTTAGCTGCTTCAGATTGTGCAATATGTCACGCTCCGCTTAATAACATCGAGGTATTTCCTCTAAAACCTGGGCTTCCCTCTGGATTTATAGCGGAAAGAAAAGTTATTGCGTCAGATTGACCAATTCATTTATTCGTTGAATTAAGTTACTAACTCAATGGCATTATCTAACCCACAGGTTCATGGCCGCACGGATAAAAATAATTAATAAAATTTAAAAAAATATAAAAAATCTCGGGGGCACGCCGTAGCGTAGTGGTTAAGGCACTGAGCTACAAGCCGGAGGGTCGAGGGTTTAAGTCCCGTTGGGGTCAGGATTTTTAAACTAACCCAAACCTTCTGGCGGCACTATGGCCCTGGTACTCATTTTAGTTAGAGGCTGATTCGACCCCAGGACCATGGTGCCACCACAAAGTTTGGATCAGTTTAAACATCCTGACCCCCACCGGGACTCGAATCCTCGACCTTGCGGCTTGTAGCGTAGTACCTTAACGACTACACTACGAATCCAGTCAGGATAATTATTTCTTCATCTTCTTCTTCACTTGACAGGCTAGGCAAATTGCCTGTTCCGCCTCACAGTTGCTCTGTCCGCCTTTTCACTGGACTTCCTACATTCCTTGAACCCCTTGGCTTGTAGTTAAATGCTGTCAAATTTATGTATCTTTCAGTTTTGGTATTGATAGTAAAATTAAAACCCAAATAATTAAAAATTTTACTTGTTCCAGAGGTTTGTTGTCTAAATATTTGAGGCATTGACATGGGAAAGGTAGTAAATCATAAAAAGCTAATTTTTACAGGAGAAGCAACAAAAAGTGAGTACCAGGCGCTTGTGCTGGGGTAAAGGCGGCCGTCACGCAGGGCTGACAACCCGGCTGACATAAAGTGCCGATTGTCTAGAAAAAGTGGGAGCCTTAACCTCCTACTACCCCAAGGGCCTCCGGGCCTGTTGTGGGATCACACACTAAAAAATCTCGAAATTTCCGGACCGATGCTTCAAAGTCAAGCACTAGCTATTCCTATATCCCTAGGGAATAACGATTTCAAGGCATCTTCAGGTTGGTTGTGGACAGTTTTAAAAGACGACGCAATGTAGTGTGGAATAAAATTTGCGGGGAATCAAAGGATGTGGACGAAAGTACCGGTATAGTTAGTGAGTGGAAATCGAAACTGCATACCTTAATTTCAGGACACGCGCCTAAGAGACATTTTTAACGCTGACGAAACAGGACTGTTCTCTCGCGCGTTACCGTCGAAGTCGCTCGTACATACTCTACATCACTTCAACTACAACTAATCCAAGGTACATAAAAAAGACATATACTGTGCTCTATAATCTAAGATTGGTTAATTTTTGTTATTTTTTATAATGCGGAATGTTGTCTAATGAGGGGAAAAATGGTCCCATGCGATTCCGCTTTGAACAAATTTTACTTTACCAATGAGTTGACTTCATCCTGTAAAGATTTGATAGCATGCTCTAGTACAAAATTGAATAGTAGAGGCAATAGTATATCTGCTTGCTTTAACCCATTGTGAATTTCAAAAGTATCTGCCTTTTTTAACTTCAATGCACTAAAATCCAACTCCAAATCTCTCATTTAAACTACTGAGAAGTAATAGGCCTACAACTCCTGACTTCGGGGACTGGGTAGCTCTCACAATCTGCCGACTGTACTAGTCCCACCTGACTTCACTCCAATCTACTCAAGCATGGACGTCCATCTGCTTCGCACAGTGAGCTGCCATTGCTAGATTCTGGCTTCGATTTCTGTGATTTGCAGTAAGCATGGACGTCCATCTGCTTCGCACAGTGAGCTGCCATTGCTATATTCTGGCTTCGATTTCTGTGATTTGCAGTTAAAAGCGGCAGATATTTTTAACACGACCTTGGTACATCCAACGCTTCTCTGGGAGAAATTTCAGAGTAGGTTTCGGCGTGCTATGGCTGAAAGTTCCCTTGTTAGTATCCCATTCTGAAAACTTTCAGACTTTTTTTTCTTCCTCTAATGATACCATGTTTCATGTCCTTAGATTACCACGGGCTTGTTTAAATTAAGATATCAAGGGACCCAGTTGAAATAGTAGGCCTACTTTAATATCACTGAGAAACAAAAACAAAAATAAATAAACTTCTTTTTGTCTCAGAAGGAAAAATATGTGATTCTGATAGTACTTTTTCTCCTGAATTCAAATATGATATCGGTTTTTCTCCATCGCGCAAGGTTTCCGAGAGAGAGGCATTTATAATTTCAAATACTTTAATATATTCTACATTGGTAACTACACAATATTCGAACATTCGGACTCACCTAGAAAGTAAGAAATGACGATTTTCTGCTATATTTCACCTGTGGAGCATCCCTCTTGATGGTCCAATAATAATCGGCCAGCATATTAGGATTCCATTTGTCTTGATATCTCTTTTCCATAGCTGAAATCATTTCAGTTAGCTCATTTGGTTTTATTTTACAATGGACAAATGAACGAAAAAACGTGTATTAAAAAGAATTATTTAAATCCATTAATTGAAATTAAAATTTTAAAAAATGTGGGTGATGGAGAAATTCCGAATACATATTTGAAAACACGATAATAAACTGCATTAAGTACAACTATTGGTACTCATGAGACAAAAATCATGTTGGCCAGTGTATTTATACATTTGATATGGTAGTTTGAAGTCTGAAGATAACAGCTCCTTATTCGCAGGGGGATACGTTCCGCAAATATGGAATGGTAATTTGTATGGGTATATAGGGGATATGTTCCAAGGTTCTAAAATAAAATAAAAATTGTCATAAGTAATGCCACGAGTGATTTCCAAATTATCGATAAATTCACGACTCGCGAAGTGAGGAGTGAATTTATCTAGAGAATTTGGAAATCTGGAGTGGATTTGTTAGGACTATTTAACGAATAAAATTAGGCTGTTTACACACAAATCATTGTTTAACTATAGTTATTTTAAAATATTTATTTATTTAATGTAAACGGCGATGTTTGAAAACAAAACAGAAATGTGAGGTTATGTTCATTCACTGCACCTTGATCATATTATTTATTGCCAAATAAGATCGCAATATTGCAAGAGTGCACCCAAGTGGAGAAATAATGAAACACATCAAACTATATGTCATAATCAACATTACGGGTTATTCATTTATTTTTTTAGTAAAAAAACTCAGTAAAATCAAGGAATCTTTTCACTATTTGCTATATTCAATGTATTTGTTGGAGAAAAATAATGCTTTGACCTGTTCAGAACATTAAAAAGGAGGAGCTTTCTTTATCACAAAAGCAGGAGCTGATAAAGAGACATCGATAAAGAGCGAGGTGAAACACGACTGTCATTGGTTGTAAAACAACATTCATTGAAACGTGATTGGTCACTGACTAGCATTTGTGGCATGAGTTAAATAGTCAAAATAAAATAAATTAATGAGAGATTTTGAACAATTTTTATTAATTATTACTGCCAGACTTAGGCAAGGACTTAAAGAACTTAGTAATTTTCTCCTGTTTTGCCGCTTTTAAAAGGTCTTTCAATTTAGATTGATATTCAGCTGTGAATTCAGCGATAGAATTCCTTATTTTGTCTTCGGATTTCTTGATGAATCGTACAGTTGATTCATTAATATTGAAACAGCGTGATACAGATGCAAACATTGACCAATCTCATGGGATTGTGATCAGCGCTCCTGACTACTGTTCATGAGGTCCTGGGTTCGATTCTCGGTTAAACCATAGGAATTTTCCCTAAACGGGATTATTCCTGTAGTTGCCCATGGTCTTGAATTTATGTTAAGTTTAGTTTTTTTTTTTTTAGTTTGTACCAGTTTTCCTTCTTCTTTTACTTTTTTTCACCTTCTTTGTTTTACCTGCTTGCTAACTTTCTTTAATTCTCACATAGACACAAGGACAGGACACATACCCAGACCCAAGGTGGAGATTTAAAATCACCTACCCCGCCAGGAATCGAACCCGGGTCGTCGGAGTGGAAAGTAGGAACTCTACCGACTACGCCACGGCGACGGACCACACTGTTTTCCTTCTTGTTTTTACCTTTTTTGTTAACTTTACTTTATTCTCACATATAAACACAAGGACAGGACACATACCCAGACGCAAGGTGGAGAATTAAAATCCCCTACCCCGCCGGGAATCGAACACGGGTCGCCGGAGTGGAAGATAGGGACTCTACCGACTACGCCACGGCGACGGACAAGGTTAAAACTCTCCTGGCGCTTCATTATCATTTATCACCCATCACATCATCGGGTTAACGTAACTCCGCCTTCCAGGTGCCCCAACCTAAGAAATGGATTACACTTCTGCCAATGCTAGGGGAGAAAGTCAGAAATGTTATAAAAGACAACCTGTTGGCATTAGACCCAAAAAAAAAAAATGTAAACGACTCGCCAACGTGTAAACGATCAAGCATTTTTATTTTTACTTTAAGCGGCAATACTGTTTTTTTTTTTTTTTTTTTTTTCCACTTCGGAACCAATTTTCTTTCCTTTTACTCGACATTATAAATTGGCAACAAAGCAGAAGAGAGACGTGTTATTCAATCAAAATCATTGCAACGAATGGCAAGTTGAAACAATAAAACACCAATTGTGGCGAGGGCGGCATTTAGGTCTATAACGGATATCTCATACCGGTGGCGGCTTTTAACAACAAACTTTAGGCTTAGTGACAATAAGGTTTGTTTTACTTTAATATTAATTTGTCCATTTGGTTTGAATCACTCTTTGTAAAAGCCGCCTTGGCACGTGTCTGCAGTAAAAAAGTTGCCGATGCGTTAATAAAGGATACTAATCCTTCTAACACACCGACTGAATCCGCGAATAAAGAAATTTTTAACCACGAATACAGGAACTGTGTCGCAATTATTTAACCCGCGAATAATTAAAACGCGAAGAAGGAGCTTTTACTTCATATAAAAAAGAAAATATATAAAACTAGCATATCCGGCAGACGTTGTCCTGCCAGAACGTTCAGTCCTCGCGTCATGAGACGATAAAAATGTTACTTTTTTTACCATAAAATTTACTAATCAAGACGCAATAGGATATTATTAAATAAGTTCGCAAGAAATGCTCTCATAGACATCTGTTGTGACTCAAGCGCACATGATGACGTCATATTGTTATCGCGTGGAACATGTCGATAATGCAGAAAACTACATATCTGACACAAAAAATCCTATAACTCGATCGGAGCGCCACCTACCGAGTGTAATTTTAAATCTAAATTATCCAGGGACCAACTCAAAAACACACAAAAAAAAAAAATTCATCAAAATCCAGTCCAGTCGTTTAGGCAGTTTTTAACTTCCGATTCCAAGTAAACCTACACTCTTAATTATCGGAATTCACTCATTCTTTGACAACACCTACCTCGATTTAATGTAATATGATACACTGATTTTCGTTGTGAAACATCGAAAAATGTAACCGGTTTTTTCAATTTTCACTTCGGGTGAAATCCTACACCTAATGATTTTGGAGGGTCCAATTGTGAATCCAAGCCATCTAGGGAACCAATCAGGCACACACAAAAAAATTCCTGAAGGCAGGTCCTTCACTGCGTGCTTCACTGCAATCGTAGCATTTTCATGCCATGATTTGCAGCTTTACTAGGGAATTGTAGGTGCAGTAGCTTCCCATTGCTTTCCACACCGGTGAAGGATGATGATGGTGATGATGGCCATATGATTTCGGGGACCGTTTGGGCCTTAAAGTTTTCCTGACATTTGTTTTACAGGTGAGCAAAAACCCCGAGAAAAACCTCGCCCAGAAAAACTGCCCCGAACGGGGATCGAACCCGGGCCCGCTGCGTGACAAGGCAGCACGCTACCTCGAGACCACATCGGTGGATATATATATCATCATCATAGTACATTCACGAATTTATCCATTTGTTGACCTGTTTCGGCCTCAAGAGAAACACCATCCAAAAGTCTTTTGAGTGGACATCCTGGTCTTCTTCTTCCTGCAGGTTGATATCTTAACATTTGTTTGGGTATTCTGTGATCTTCCATTCGATGAACATGTTGCATCCATCTTGACTTATAATCAGAAATTTTGTTTTCTAAAGATTCCATGTGTAATTCTTCTAAGATGCCTTCATTTTTTTTTGTGATCTAATAGTGTGTATCCTGCAGTCCTTGTAAGGGGTAGTGACGTGTGTATAACCTCTCCTACCCAATTCTCATCCTCACCTTCTCGTGGTACAACCCGTTTTCACAAACGAGGCTCTGAGGACCGAGTCACGGCGGTATAACCGTTCCATCAGGTACTGAGTAAATGCGGTATCCTAATGTCTGACCAGAGACTAAAAGGTAGCAGCCCTACCACTGGACTACTTAGCGTCGGGCCAGTAACCTGTCCTAAGGAACTTCAAAAACTACTTTCAAGTCTCAACACGAAAATATCCAGAAGGAATTGGATATATACACTGGTGTCCAAAAGTTTAGGATAATTTGTAAAACGGAAAATCAAAATGCTTAAAGAGGAGCAAGGAGTAAAAATTATTTATCAAAACGTTTCTCAGTACATTTAGTTTAGTTTACATACTAAATTATAATCTCTCTTCAACAATGAAAATATTAATAGCAATTATAAATGAAAATTGCATTGTTGCAGTTAAGCCCTGTTCCATAAATCTTCATTTTTAAAGAGAGTTATGATATAATCAGATGTAGTGTAAGAACAGATTGCAGTAAAATGGCACAAAGACAACATCTGGACCCTCTGCTTCGGGGTAGAATTATTGGGCGGCTAGAAACAGGACAGACACAAACTGAGGTCTCCATAGCACTTAATGTGCCACAAAATGTTATATCTAGGTTATGGCGACGGTTCCAAGAGACCGGAGACGTTAGGCGAAGACCAGTGGGAGGTCGTCCAAGAGTTACAAATCCTCAGCAGGATCGATATCTTGCGTTAACTGCAAGAAGAAACCGAACAATGTCTGCCAGACAACTGAGTTCAGAACTTGCGGCCGCCTCAGGTATCAGAGTATCCAGACAAACTGTCTATAGAAGACTCAGAGCTGCTGGTCTGTATGCTAGACGGCCTGTAGTGTGCGTCCCACTCACCCTTGATAACAAGAGAGCACGTTTACGGTGGAGTCAGGAACATCGCGACTGGACTCTAAATCAGTGGAGCAGCGTGCTATTTACAGACGAGTCCAGATTCAGCTTGAACTGTGATTCGCATCGCGTGACTATCTGGAGGGAGCAAGGAACTCGTTACAACCCCATGAACATCATGGAAAGACATCCATTTGGTGGCGGTGGTCTCCTGGTATGGGGAGGTATAATGATGAATGCACGCACAGAGCTTCACATCTTCGCAGGTGGCACTGTTAATGCTCAGCGGTATAGAGAAGAGATCCTGGAACCTCATGTAAGACTTTTCAGGGGAGCTGTGGGTCCAGAATTCATATTCATGGATGACAATGCCCGACCTCACAGGTCACAACTGGTGGATGAGTTTCTTCAGGAGGAAGATATCCAGCGTATGGAGTGGCCAGCGAGGTCTCCGGATATGAATCCTATAGAGCATGCATGGGATGCCTTAGGGAGACAAATTGCATCTCGTCAGCCTCCTCCGAGGACACTTCAAGACCTTCACATTGCTCTTCATGAGGAGTGGAATTTGCTGAGCATCGAACTCCTGAACAACCTCATCACTAGCATGCCACGTCGATGTGAGTCTTGTGTAGCTGTCAGGGGTAATCACACCCCATACTAATCATTTGAACCATTGTTGTTCAACTTTTATGTTCGAATTCTGAAATGCAGTTTTCGTTTGTTGTGAAAATGACAAGTGAATGACGTATTCATGCCATTGTTTCTTTCGTGCCATGTTTCTAATTATCTGTGACATACCCTTACCAAATTTTGTATTATTCTGACAAATGCTTTATAATAAGTCGGCAAATGAACTAATTATCCTTAACTTTTGGACACAAGTGTGTATATATATATATATATATATATATATATATATATATATATATATATATAAAATAAAACAATTTACCTTAGTAATTGCGCTAAAAGAGTCAGCAATTAATCTGGGGTATAAACCTGTCCATTTAAAACCACAGATACCGGTAAAAGTGGTAAGGCAAGAAACATACGCAAATTGATCCCAAGATGAACAGGGCATCATCAGGCTGATCACATCAAAATATTAATACTACTACTTTTTTATCTATCGGCATCATGGAAAAAGTGTGAACATCTAAATTCATCATCATTGGCGCAACAACTCATTCGTGAGTCCTGACCTCCTCCAATTAGCTCGGTCCTGTGCCTCTCTCCACCAATTTCTCAATCCCAACTCTCTAAGCATCTCCATCCACCTCACCCTTCCATCATGGTTTCGGTCTTCCTCTTTTTCTTCTACCCTCTGGTTGAGTGGACCATATCCTTTTACATATTTTTTTACTCTTCCTTTCTTCCTACATGCCCATCGTAGCCTGGTTAATTTAATGAATTTACTCATTTCCACATCTTTGAATAATGCATACAACTCCTGATTTAGCGTAGTGGTTAAGGCACTGAGCTACAAGCCGGAGGGTCGAGGGTTCAAGTCCCGTTGGGGTCAGGATTTTTAAACTGACCCAAACCCTCTGGCGGCACTATGGCCCTGGGGTCGACTCAGCCTCTAACGGAAATGAGTACCAGACGCTTGTTCTGGGGGTAAAGGCGGCCGTCACGCAGGGCTGACAACCCGGCTGACATAAAGTGCCGATTGTCTAGAAAAAGTGGGAGCCTTAACCTCCTACTACCCCTAGGACCTCCGGGTCTGTTGTGGGATCACTTTACTTTACTCCTGATTATAGCGTTTTCGCCAGATACCATTCTCACATATAGGGCCATACACTCTCCTCAATATTTTTATTTCAATACATTGCAGAGCGCATTCATTGTTTTCCCCCCATTATCCATGTTTCACATCCATATGTCAAAAAAAAAAGTCTAATTAAGTAGTCCATATATAACACTGAGCAACAAAAAAGAAACTTTTTTTTTGTCTCAGAAAGAAAAATATGTGATTCTGATAGTATTTTTTCTCCTGAATTCAAATATGATATCGGTTTTTCTCCATCACGCAAGGTTTCCGAGAGACAGGCATTTATAATTTCAAACACTTTAATATTTTCTACATTCGTAACTACACAATATTCGAACATTCGGACTCGCTTAGAAAGTAAGAAATGACGATTTTCTGTTATATTACGCCTGTGGAGCATCCCTTTTGATGGTCCAACAATAATCGGCCAGCATATTAGGATTCCATTTGCCTTGAAATCTCTTTTCCATAGCTGAAACCATTTGAGTTAGACAATGGACAAAAAACGTTTATTAAAAATAATTATTTAAATCCATTAATTGAAACTGAAATAAAAAAAACTCAAGTGATGGAGAAATTCCGAATACATATTTGAAAATATAAAAAAACTGCATTAAGTACAACTATCATGAGATGAAAATCATGTTGACCAGTGTTATTAGGTTGTTTTTGAGATTATATTTTGAAGGTCCCGTATTCAAACCTCAGTTTCAACCAATCTGATTATTTTTTTCTTGCAACCATGTACAGTGGTTAAGGGCACCCAGTACTTATTTCTGTTAAAAAAAAATTTTTCTTCTTTTTGCTTAAAAAATCCAGAAATGTCTATTTTATCAATATGTAATATTATTTTGTTGATTTTAGACATTTAAACCGATAAAAATTGATTTAAAAAAATGGTGTCTTTGTGTTCTGCTAATGTGCACATTTTTTTTTTTTTTGCATTTTCCTGCAACTTTTATTTTTTCATATTTTGGTAGGGTACACTTTTCTCTGAAACTATGAAAGATAGGAGAATATTTCTTTTGGCATGGATATGCAGTTTAAAGAGCTCTATAATAATAAGGGAAATTTATCTTTGTGCTATTCATAGTGTTTGAAATTAAAAATAAATAAAATGTATGCAAAATTTTTAGCAAACAAATGTTGGTCTTAGATTTTTTAAATAAATCACAATCCATATCTGAATACAAGCAAACCTTATTATCATCAAGTGAACTATGGATAATAACATACTAAATTTTGGAAACAATTGGATGAGTAGTTTTTGAGAAAATTATACCAAGACAATACTTTTAACCAGAGTGTCTTTATGTTCAGGGAGACTTGTTTAATTAGTGACATAATTTTCATGCACATAACTTAAGAATAAGCTGAAAAAATGATTTTTGTATATTGCATATTTTTAAACAAAATGCAAGGAAATTGGTATCATGTTCCCTAACTGACTTAAGCCGCACCCTGTATATGGATATAGACCTTTTGGCAGACCTATATATAGATGGATTCATGCAGTGATGACTGACACTATTACTCACCCAAGTTAAATCTGCACGTGGAAAATATGCTAGGAATGTGCTGTTGATTCTCTTCCTTCTCTTACTATGTTGCCACTTCCTGCCTCCTGTGTTGTGTTATTTGACTGGGAGGGAAGCTCTGGTAAATACTGTGCTTTTTTAAATGATCTATCACCTATAGTAGTTGTTGACCAAATTAATAACCTGGCAATCATGCTATTACTGGAGAATGAGCTGTCTCTCCTTTGCCTTCCTCATTACATGTTGCCAATTCCTGTCCCCTGTGTTGTGTTGCAAGGTTCATGATAGAAAGATGACAAACACTGATTTTAAATTACCCCAAAACCTTGAGAAGTCGTAAACTAAATGACTAATTTGACAACAATGTAATGATATTTCACATGTGTTTAGAGATTCTCTCTTCCATAGCGAAATAGTTTGGCGACACTAGCGCTAATCCATTTCCCCTCTAGCTTTACAAACTTAACTTGGGCAAGTAATAGATATATCATATTTGGAAAGAAAAATATACGCTCAGACTGGGGTTTGAACCCAGGACCTTTGGCTTTCTATGCCAATGTTCTACCAACTGAGCTACCTGAGCACTCCAATCTAAACAGAAAAAAGGTCCTGGGTTCAAACCCCAGTCTGAGCATATTTTTTTTTTCTAAGAATTAAATTAATTTTTTATTACCTCACCTCAAATTCTTTAATCTTCTAGACTGCAGTTTTGGTTTGGGAAATAATCCACATTGAAAAAAAACAAGAAAGAAAAACTCATGAATTTTAATTTTATCCCGAGGTTCATTGGTCCACTGATAGAAGGAAGAAGAAAACTGCCAAGAAATGACATAACACCGGTTGAAGAGAGGCTAATGATGATGGAGATAAGCTCCGAAACTGCAGTCTAAAAGAATAAAGGATATGAGGTGAGGTAATAAAAATAATAATTTAATTCTTAAATTAAACCTAATAGTGTTTTTTCCCTGTGAAAGTTAAATAAAATATTGTATTGACGTAGACAGCAGGCATATACAGGATACCATGCAGTTGTGGAAAAGTGTATATAGGCACTACTAAACGCAGCATCGCAACCAGACTTAAGGAGCATGAAAGATACACTCGTCTTAAACAAATGGATAAGTCGGCAGTAGCAGAACACTCTTTACTTGATGGCCACAAGGTACAATACCAGAATACAGACATATTATCTAACTGCACACACTATTTTACCCGTCTACAACGAGAAGCCATCGAAATATTCAAACATAAAAACAGTTTCAATAGAAAAGAAGAATCATTAAAAGTCAACAAAGTATGGATACCGGTTCTAAAAAATCTCTACAAGTACAGTCGACTAGACCAACAAACAGCAATCTCGCTGGACAATGGAAGTCCCTATGCTGACCAATCATAAGGCAGATATAACTTACGAACACTTTGCTGTGAACGTATAAATAGGACAGACAGTGGACAGAATTGCCAGTCTTAAGACAACCCTTGAGGATGCCAGACGCAGTCTCTGGCGAAATGTTGGAGAACTACAAGCCTCACGACCACGGCCCGAAAATCTTCTTCAAGATTAAATAAAATATATTTTTCTCTTCAAATATAATTTGTCCTTCAGTGAGAAGTATTAAATTAATAATAAAAACATCAATAGATAGTTCATTGGAAGTACAGGATGGGGAGATTGGAGAAAGAAGATAGAGGAGGCTACTTCACAACATTGGGCTGTTATGCCGTTGTAACAAGAATGAGTATGAAGAGGATTTTTAAGTGCTAAAAGTTATGATTGCTATAAGTTATTGCTTCATGAATAATAAATATTTATTTTTGTCTCCAAACAAATGATAATAATTTTATACCCTACAGTTTTATAATATAACAAATTTTTTTGCAAAAGTTTTGTGGGATCTAGCAATTATTACCTTTCATCCATCCATTGTAATTCTGCCCAAGGGCAGGTCTCTCACTGCAATCATAGCATTTTCATGCTATGCTTTGCAGCTTTACTAGGGAATTATAGGTGTGGTAACTTCCTGTGCTTTCCATACCGGTGATGGATGATGATGATATTGATAAGGACGATGATGATGGCCGGATGATTTTCGGGGACCTTTGGGCTCTAAGCTTCCTGACATTTGTCTTACAGGTTAGGAAAAACCTAGAAAAAACCTCAACCAGGAGCCTGCCCCGACCGGGAATCGAACCCGGGCCCGCGACAAGAAGCACGCTTCCTCGAGACCACAGAGGTGGACTTAATATTACAGAATTAAGTTACTTTTGAATTTGGAAAAAAATAATGTTTCATTATATTTGAAAAGACACTAGCCTCATGGGATAGTTGTCAGCATTTCTAACTACTGTTCACGAGGTCCCAGGTTTGATTCCCGGTCAAACCATAGGATTTTTTTCTTAAAGGGAATCATTCCTGTGGTTGCCCATGGTCTGGAATTTAGGTTAAGTTTAGATTAAGAACTATCCTAGTGCTTCATTATCATTTATCACCCATCATATCATCGGGGTAACGTAAATCCGACTTCTAGGTGCCCCAACAATTTCAGAAGTGGATTACAATTAAGCCAATGCGAGGAGAGAACAACAGAAATGTTAAAATGACAAACTGGGACATTGAATAATATATATATAGTAATTCTGCCCAATGTCAGATCTTTCACTGATATCATGCATTTTCATGCTATGCTTTGCAGCTTTACTAGGGAATTGTAGGTGTGGTAGCTTCCCGTTGCTTTCCTCACCGGTGAAGGAGGATGATGATGATGATGGCCATATGAATTTGGGGACCGTTTGGGCCTTAAAGCTTTCCTGACATCTGTCTTACAGGTGAGGAAAAACCCCGAGGAAAACCTCACCCAGAAAAACTGCCCCAACAGGGGATTGAACCCGGGCCCGCTGCATGACAAGGCAGCACGCTACCTCGAGACCACAGCGGTGTATGTCTAAACTGGAATTTGAATCCAAGGTCTTTGATCTTACACCAGCACTCTGCCACTGATCTACTTAGGTACCTAAATTTAAACAAACATTTTTCTCTCTTATAAAATTTTATACAATTTTTCTCTCTCTTATATAAATAAAGCTTTTATTGGCTATAATTAAATCACCTTTAAAATCTTCTTGTGAAGAAGCTGCCAGAAGTCGTGTGGAACAAAGGTTCATTGTCTCAGGTGCACATGGATTGTATAAGAGAGATATAAATTTCCTATATGTTTCTAAATCCTAGAGAATAAGAGTGCGCATGCGTAAAAGTTTATAGAGTTGTTGCTAGATGGAACCACATATCTATGAAGTCCTACTGAAAGATTATAGAGCTGTCACTAGGGGTCGTATCTATAAATGCATTAGACTGTAAAAGTTGTTCTCTGCTGAGAAAGTTGCATCCAAAGACGTTTTTGCATACTCAAAAATCTGTTCATACGATAATAATTGTCAAAATTCCTAAGCTACCTGGCGAGGTGACTTTGCAGAGAATGAATCGTGAGCAACCCGATGTAGTTTGAAACCCTGCCGCGTACCTTGCTGCTTTATCCAAGATGTCGGACCTTGAAGACTTTGATCATGTTTTCGGTATATGTGGAGAAGAGGAATTTGGTAGAGTCTAACGAAGAATTCAACTGGAAGAACAGGAGAATCGGCATAATATCGCGTGATGCAGACGTCGTCATATACGGTATTATTTGCGGGACGCAAGCGTAAATGCGTTCCTCTAGCAGACAAAAATAACAGAAGTGGTTTTATTGCTGAGAATTCTGGGTAATTTCTTGCCAATATTAAAAAAACGACGACTTTCATGCATGACCAATTAGTGGGTAGCTAATTCGATCTTTGCACTTGCTCACGGAAAGTCAGCTCACCAGTGATTGGAAGTAATTTGAGTAGAGACTAATGTATTTGCATGCGGCCCTAGATGTAACCATGTAGCTGTGGAATCAATATGACCAACCTTTGCAATAAATTCCCAAATATTTATTAGAAATGGACATACATAATTTACCTCTTCCTAACATAACAAAAATATTACATGCATATTATTTAATGAAAGGTACAGTAATCTGATATACACTAACTTTTCCCATTGGAACCTAACAAAATGAAGTGAGTGAACATCCATTTCTTAAAATAAATTTTCAAATGGTTTATTTTAGGAAGTAAGATTTTGAGGTTATTTTGATCAAGTTTTTTTTGAGACTGGAAAACATCTTACCTCAAATTAATGTTGATTTGTTCTCGAATATGTTTCGATATAATCTTCTATATTATTATCAACTTGCCCAGACTGTTCAGTTTTATGTTGTGGATGTTTGTATTATTGATTTAACATTTCTCAATGAAAGATAAATTAAATTTGAAGAGAAAAATTTTCGCCTAGACCGGGACTCGAACCCGGGACCCTTGGCTTTCCGGGCCAAGTGCTCTACCAAGTGAGCTACCGAGGCGAGTTACGATCTAGACGCAAATTTTTCTCTTATATACGTTGTAATTCCCTATCGCCAAATGCTTTTGAAACCATTGCTTCTATCTTTGCAAATGGCGGCTTCTTAGTTAAGAAGACATTTATTGGGAAATATAAGAGAAAAATTTGCATCTAGATCGTAACTCGCCTCGGTAGCTCAGTTGGTAGAGCACTTGGCCCAGAAAGCCAAGGGTCCTGGGTTCGAGTCCCAGTCTAGGCGAAAAATTTTTCTCTTCAAATTTAATTTATGTTGTGGACCCTGGATGTCAATATCAGCCCCTCCTCTGGCTGGCCGAAGAACCTCCAAACTTCAAAATTCATGACTCTATTTTTGTTCTTCTGAATGTAGATTTTTTTCCATATGGTGAGTAAATGTGAGAGAAATCTACATTCAGAAGAACAAAAATAGAGTCATGAATTTTGAAATTCCTGCTAAACGTGACCTAGCTTGGAGGCTCTTCGGCCAGTCGGAGAAGAGAGCTGATATCAAAACATGTTCAAACTGAATTAACATTAATTTGAGGTAAAATGTTTTCCAGTCTCAAAAAAACTTGATATTTTCAAATATTTGTCATTCTGATTTCACAGATATCTCCACTATTTAGCAGAACTTCCTTTAAACATTCACGCATGTGCACAATGATTCTGGATAACTTCGAAGGAATCATTGCATACATAGATAAATATTTAATAATTGTAAAAGAATGTTATAAGTATTGTTGCAACATTTAAAATATTACAAAATTTAAGTAAAGACAAGATTTACGTAGAGCAACAGTATTACAAGACTATACTATGGAAAATCGAGGGTATGATAATGTAAGTTCAGATGCCTAAGTGGCAGAGCGGTGGTGTGTAGAACCAAAGACCTTGGGTTTAAATCCCAGTTCAGGTGTCATTTTTTTCTCTTCAAATATATAAATTTTCGGCTGAACTGCACTAACTTGATTTTTCAATTTATTGTTGTAAATTATAGCTCTTCTTCTGTATTTACTAACATTTTTTTAATATTTTAAACTTTTTCAAACAATTTTTATAACATTATTAGACAATTTTCAAGTATTTATTTAAATACGCAAACCACAATATTATGTCACTGTTAGACAATATTGTGATGCTAACTGCTATTTTCTCCACAGAGTATATTACTTAGTCTATTTTTCTATCGCTATTTTGGGTTATCGCTGGTTACAACGGCGTTAGGAAGTGATAAGTAAGTGTACAACCATTTTTAACAAATGTTTGGTAATTTTAATAATATTGATATATTGCTCTAACATAGATTTGGGGATTTACTGCAAAGATTGGACATTTAAATTTCATAGCGACATGCTGCCATCTAGCATAAGCTGTATAAACTTTAGTAAGATATCGCTAATAATCGATATATGGCAAGGATGATAATCAATGTGGTTCGATGGTCAGTTATCGCTGGCTCTATAAACTCTGGCGCATGTGCACTGTTGTTCTATAGGACTTTGAAAATATATCAGGTAACTTAAAGTGCTGTTTTGTCATAAATTCTCTCTCAATGAGAAGTGATAAACTTAAAATATGAGTACAAGCATTGAAAATAATGTTTCATCTACATAAACATTATGCTAACCTGGGTTGAATTCATAACTTTTAATACATAAAAATCCTTTCTTTTAATGAGCTTGTATTTATCATTTAATAATAAATAAGTGATATAATGGAACTGGTAATATTACTTACATTTTCAAATAGTAAAAATATTATCTTAATTCCCATTGTAATATTTTTCACAAAAAGCTCTAGCAAACATTTCTACAATTGGCTTACATCACTATATTTTGACTTCACATATACATTTTATTTAACATAGAAAGATCATAAGACTTCAGTTCAACCATTCATAGTTAAGTTTATATCACCACAATAGCATTTATAATACAATATCAACAATCAACAGAGCTGAGAGAATATAACAATAGTACCAACTTAATTCAATATCCTAGAATAATAATAATATAAAGGAGCACTCAGAAGAGCATTAGTAATATCATAGAATAAGAGTATTGGATATTCTATGCCAAGGTACCACCTACATAAATCCAAATAAAAAACTGAAAAACACACAATTTATTTATATTGTTTTTAGTCTGATCATCTTACCTCAATATTAATGTATTTTATATTATTAATATTGAGGTAAGATGATCAGACTAAAAATAATATAATCAAAATAACCTCAAAATATCACTTCCTAAAATTAAATATTAAACATAATTTATTGTTGTGAATAATTACCTAAGAGAAATATGTAGATTTTCCCACAAAAAAAAATGAGAAATCCCTTAAAATGAAGTGAGAATTTGGACGGAAAGTAATCTAAAATCACCATATTTACAACTTAAAATATGTATTAGTAATTGAGTAAACAGTATAGCCAACTTATCACAAAAACTCCTTTATAATAAACAAGTGAAGTAATTTAGTATACACTAACTTATCCATTTTCTCACTCCAACTTAATCAAACTAATCTGGTGTACACTAACTTGCCCATTTTCTCATCTCAACTTGCCTACAATGTAGGTGGATTCCTAATATGTGAGTAAACTTATTGGCAATTGGCTCTAGGTGGGAACGTGCGTTAGCAACATGACACTAGCAGTCATTTGTTTTCTGATTGGATATTCACATGTGATATCCTGGCACAGAATAGCCTAAATGCTTTTTGGTGCTGAAAGGCCATTGATGCTAAAAGCATTGGAGAAAAAAGTAAGTAAATGTATTTGAAATGATACAAAAAAGTGTTAATTATGAGAAATGATGGATGGAGATATAGGAATCTAATAAATAAGGTGTGTCTAGTCATCTTACTTCATAAATACTTTCATTTGATATGTTTCAATTTGTTGTCTTTACCATCGTCAGATTATCCAGACTGATGATTCTGGGCTATGTGGCTGTGGTCCATTACTGGTGTTCCTACCAGATGTTTCTCCTTCATCTGCGGAGGGCATCTTTGGTGGTGAGTACTTCTAGATTTTTTTCCATTCATTCATTCATTCATTTACAGTCGAGCCTCGTAGAAGTACTCACCATTAAAGATGCCCTCCGCAGTTGAGGGAGAAACATCTGGTAGGAATAACAGTAATGGAAGGATGTGACATCCAAGATTGGGAAGCAAGAAGGAGAATAACTTTGTTGTTAACTCCACAGCATTTGCTCTATACATACAGTCTGTACAATCTGACGATGTTGTGGACAACATATTGAAACAAGTAATGAAATATCAAATATTTATGAGGTAAAATGAACAGACTCACTTTACTTATTAAGAATAACCTCATTTCCTATTGTAATTTATTAACATAAGAATCTGTTCAGTTCATTTGAACTATCAGTGAACGATATTTAATACAGTGTGTCCATAAAGTCATGGTGCAGTTATAAATTCTTATAATGGCTAAACGAAATGAAACGAAAGAATGAAACTAGCATCATAAAGAAGGTTATCTCAAACAGTTTATGCAGCACAATTTCTATTGATGTTTTTATTATTAATTTAACACTTCTCACCTCGATAGCTCAGTTGGTAGAGCATTTGGCCCGGAAAGCCAAAGTGCCAGGTTCGAGTCTCGGTTTAGGCGAAAATTTTTCTCTTCAAATATAATTTATCCTTCAGTGAGAAGTGTTAAATTAATAATAAAAACATCAATAGAAGCCCTACTGGCTTTATAAAGTAGTGTTTAAATTCCAATTAATGTCTTCTTAACTAAGAGGCTGCCATATGCAAAGATAGAAGCAACGGTTTCAAAGCATTTGGCGCGAGGGAATTACAACGTATAAAGAGAAAAATTTGTGTCTAGATCGCAACTCACCTCGGTAGCTCAGTTGGTAGAGCATTTGGCCCAGAAAGCCAAAGGTCCCGGGTTCGAGTCTTGGTCTAAGCGAAAATTTTTCTCTTCAAATATAATTTATCCTTCAGTGAGAAGTGTTAAATTAATAATAAAAACATCAATAGAAGCCCTACTGGCTTTATAAAGTAGTGTTAAATTCCCAATTAATGTCTTCTTAAGTAAGATGCTGCCATATGCAAAGATAGAAGCAACTGTTTCAAAGCATTTAGCGCGAGGGAATTACAACGTATAAAGAGAAAAATTTGCTTATAGATTGCAACTCGCCTTTGTAGCCCAGTTGGTAGAGCATTTTGTCCGGAAAGCCAAAGGTCCCGGATTCGAGTCTCGGTCTAGGCAAAAATTTTTCTCTTCCAAAATAATTTCTATTATTTACTGTAAATAGTCCCTACTATACTGTACACAGTTAAATAAAAACACATAAATTTTCTCACAACATAAAAAATCCTTTCTTGTTCTTCACTTCCAAACAACAAATGGAAGCCGAATCAAACTGCGCTAAAACAGTATGCAAACTTGGAAAGTATTTATTTCTTTTTTGTGACTGGTTAGAACTGCATTATGATCTAACGGACACACCTTATTCATTATATCAAACTATTGTTAATGAACAATAAAATTTTCAATACAACAGAATAGTGTTGTTGTACACGAGATAGAGGACAAGGTATAAGGCCTGTAATACCAGAGATTATGATGATAAAATATCATTTGTTAGTGCTTAAATTAATTTTCAATGTAAGATAAGTGGTACGTAATTGTCATTCTCTTAACAGCAGCTCTATATTATTTCAAAAATTGATTGGCAACAATGTTAATTGCTAATCAACCATAGAAAAAGGAAGGGAAGCTCCAATAATTGTTTGTTACAAAAAAATAAGAAAGGCTTTTGAAAAATAATTCACAGCCCTTTTCATTTCACATTTAAAAAGTTTTGTTTTACCTGAATAAGTTTACCTATGTATATCCCCTATACTATATCCAAGTTAAGTTCCAGTTGTACTGTAAACAAACTTAAATAAGGTATTTCCGCCGACACAGTCTATTGGGGGAACCGTGATGCTACTTTGACCTGCCATATGAGTGTATTATCTATGGACGTATCATCGATAGAAACATTGTTCTTAGGCAACATTGTATTTTTTGGAAAATAAGACCTAATACAAGGTCAGATGATGCCAATAATTAGGAACTTTCATTTCTTATTTATTTATGACAAAAAATTATATAAGGGCCTACCTAATCAGATGTTTACGCTTTTTCCATGATGTCGATATATATCCTATATTTACAATTTCATCACAAGCAGAATTTATACTCCATGCTGACTCACCTGTAAATTCTGCTGTTATTTTCATCACATTCTCAATGGCTAACATAGGATGTTTTTCACTAAACTATTTGAAAACATTTAAAATAATTTGTTTCTCTCCACTTTTCAATTGCTTTCCTTTTTGATGTTCCAAAAATTGTATCGGAGAAGCAGTCAAATGAAACAATTGAAATTCCAATTGTATTCTGCATTGAACATGCATAAGAAGAAAACAATGTAATTATATATTTTAAGATTCTCCCATATAATTATATTATTTTTAGTCTGATCATCTTATCTCAATATTAATGTTGATTTGTTCTTGGATATGTTTCAAAACAATTCTGTTTTATCGTCATCTTACAAGCTTACAAGCTAACGATAAAACAGAATTGTTTTGAAACATATCCAAGAACAAATCAACATTAATATTGAGGTAAGATGATCAGACTAAAAATAATATAATTAAAATAACCTCAAAATATCACTTCCTAAAATTAAATATTCTCTCATATAACTTGCATAAACACATGCTAGATAATATATATTTTAATAATTTTTCTTCTTCTTCTTCTTCCTTTCAAGTATTAGGCCAAGGCCTGTTACGATCCTATAGAAAATTTTCCCTTATGGGAAATTCTCATATAAGACTTTTTTATTTTCTTTATTTCGAGTGTTAGAGAACGAACTACATTTTATATTAAATTAATGTTGGGAAGTAAACATTATGAGGTATAATCATTAAAATTCATCAGAGAACATTTTGTTTAAACAACTCACCTCATAGGATTCATGCTTCCATGATATTGCGGTTTCAAACACAGTCATGTTCATCTTCAGCCATAACTCCGACTGATGAAATTCTTTGGCCATCAACTGTTCTATTGTCGCCATCTTCAGTGCTGCTATCTATGGTTGAATTTATGAACTTCGAAATTACTTAAATTCAATCATAGATGGCAGCACTGAAGATGGCGACAACAGAATAGTTGACGGCCGAAGAATTTCGTCAGTCGGAGTTATGGCTGAAGATGAACATGACTGTGTTTGAAACCGCGGTATCATGGAAGCATGAATCCTATGAGGTAAGTTGTTTAAACAAAATGTTCTCTGATGAATTTTAAGAACAACATTTTCTTACACACTTAAAGATAAATCCATTATTCGACTAATTAAAATGCAGTCCATACATATGGTTTGTTTACATTACAAATGGAACTTAGCTCGGAAGAGGTATAACAGGGAAATTAGTTACAGACTCTAGAAATATTGTCTTAATTAATATTGAAGCTCAAAGACTAGGTTATTCTGAGAAAATATTGTCACATTCAATGAGCAACGCTAAACATTACAGAAGCATTAACTTTCATTTAAGCACATATTAAAGTTTTATAAACAATATTATGAAAATATTCAGCACACATCTGTAACTGGTACCAAATTGTGAACATTGTACCAAGTATTTACCAAATCATTCAAAGTTTGGTGCAGTGTTAAACATAAAAGAGGTATTTATGAAGCAAAATGCCAATACATTATTTATGTCACTCTTTTGGGGGGATTGTATGCAATGAGCACGTTTCTTTACAAAACAACTGTCCATCATTGCAAATGTTAAAATTTATATTATAACATTGAAATATTAAGCTTTACTGCTATAATGGTAAGGTAAATTTTCATAAGTAATGCCACGAGTGATTTCCAATTTATCTAGAGAATGTGGAAATCAAGAGTGGCATTTGTTAGGACTATTTAACGAATAAAATTAAGCTCTTTACTAAAAAATAATTATTTGAATATAGTTACTGGTGTTTTAAAATATTTATATAGTTAATGTAAACGGCGATGTTTGAAAACAAATTAGAAATGTGAGGTTATGTATATTCACTGCAACTCGATCATATTATTTATTGCCAAATAGGATCGCAATATTGTAAGAATGCACTCTAGTGGAGAAATAATGAAACACATCAAACTATTATAATCAACATTATAGGTTAATCATTTATATTTTGAATAAACAACTCAGTAAAATCACTGAATCTATTCATTATTTGCTATATTCAATGTATTTGTTGGATAAAAATAATGGTCTAAACTGTTCAGAATATTAAAAAAGGAGGAGCTTTTTTTATCACAAAAGCAGGAGCTGATAAAGAGAAATCGATAAAGAGTGAAGTGAAACACGACTGTCATTGGTGTAAAACAGAATTCATTGAAACGTGATTGGTCATTGACTAGCATTTACGATAGAGTTAAATAGTCACTAAAATGTCTTCTTGAATTTAGAAGCCATCAGATGGCATTGGTATCTGCCTCGGACAAAAAAGTATATGAAGAAGAAAAATTAGCCAATAACTAATAAGAAGTGAGTCATATCGTGTTCGTCAAGCATGGAACTGTAGTTTCAACACAGAATATGACGTGAGATATTACTCACTATTTATTAGCTATGATAGAGACAAATGTTAAACCAATGACAAAACAGCAATCTAATAGCATAAAATAATTACAGTATATCTGGGCAGATAAGGCACCATCAGATAAGACGAGGTATAGATTTTTGTCAAAAGTTATAGTTTTAGCATATATCTGTCCTATAAGACAACCCCCAAACTATCAATTGGCCTATGAATTTAATTTAGATCGGCGATCATTACTAGCTTACTGTATAGTGTATACAAAATTACCGTATTCGTAATTTTTCAAATTAAATTTTATATTATATATTGTTAATATTTTAATCCTTCATTATGATAAATAAATACATTTTAAATTTGAATTTGAAGAGAAAAATTTTTGCCTAGACCGGGACTCGAACCCGGGACCCTTGGCTTTCCGGGCCAAGTGCTCTACCAATTGAGCTACCGAGGCGAGTTACGATCTAGACGCAAATTTTTCTCTTATATACGTTGTAATTCCCTATCGCCATTGAGAAATGTTAAATTAATAATAAAAACATCATAAATACATTTTATTTTCATTCAACCGGCAACACTGTTACACTTTCGATAAGTTGTAAGCACGAGAGATGAGACCTGTCACATGGAAGGCGGTAGAGGAGAAAGAAGATTGTTATTATAAGGAAGGAAGATTTGCCACATGAGAAATTTCTTGTTACGCTACTATCAAACCCAAAGATGTAAGTTATCCATATATTTAAATGTTATACAGTGCCCTTTGCATCATGCTTAGTAATAATAACACTATATTAATAATTAAAAGAAACAACGCAATATAAGCAATAATGTCCATGTTTATTTACTACACAAAACAGACTGCAAAAGAATTGAATAAATGGATGTTTTCAGGACTGGTTTGATAGTAGCTGTATTCATGGGGATTCACTAAATCTCGCTAACAGTTCCCCCCCACATGTCAACTGATCGGTTTGTGAGGATTTTGCAGGATTTTAAATAGATCGGTGAGTTATTTTTTCATTTTATAATGGTTTTTCCGATTGAGGGTCTTTCCACTTTTCAGCGGTTGCCCTTTTACCAGCCGGCTGCTGGCCCTTCACATCCACATGTGTCAATCACAGAGGTAGATGATCAACAGCCAGTGTAGGGGTGACATGTGGTTAGCATGTCGAGTCCACCAGCCGTTATAGCTGGTTCCTCAACCTGGAGCCGCTACTTATTGTAGCTACCCAGTTGCCTCACGATGCTGGGTGGGCACCGGTCCCATACTGGCCGAAATACCATGAGAAAATTTCTTCCCCCATGGGGACTCGAACCAGTGCAAGTCCCGTAGCTCTGCACCAAGGCTTCCTACCTTAACCGCTCGGCTATGACGCAGGACTATAATGGTTTTTAATTTTTATAAATTTCAATCTAATTTTTTTGTATCTGTCCTATAACATGACCCTGGATTTTGGGGCTTTTTTTATGGTTCAACTATCGTCTTATCTGCCGAGATATACAGTATGTTTTAACTTTGTGAAAAAATTTAACTATCTTGGCTCATGTATTACGGATAATAACGACCAACACAAAGAAAATTGAAACTGGTCAACAAAGCTTATTACTCACTTCATAAAATAATAAAGTTAATAACATACACTCAGCAACTAAAATAAGGCTATGTAAAGTTTTAATAAGATCAATTTTGACTTACGAGTGAGACATGGAGCCTCGCTAAAAGATCAGAGGTAGCCCTAAATAATTTTGAAAAAAAAAAGTACTCAGGAAAATATTTAGACCTATAAATATTAATGGTAAGTGGAGAATACGATACAACAAAGAATTGTATGACAAATACAATGAATAATTAAAACATTTTGTCTGTTCATTCTTACCTCTTAGAGTTGTTTTTGTCGAACATGTTTCAGAGCTTCTTAACCCCATCGTCAGTGATTACAGTCTGAAATTACAGAGGTGAAATTCTTGGATCGTCGCAAGACGGACTAAAGCGAAAGCATTTGCCAGGAATGTTTTCTCTGATCAAGAACGAAAGTTAGAGGTTCGATGGCGGTCAGATACCGCCCTAGTTCTAACCATAATGATCCTTCCATCTGTAATCGCTGATGATGGGGCTAAGAAGCTCTGAAACATGTTCAACAAAAACAACTCTAAGAGGTAAGAATGAACAGACAAAATGTTTTAATTATTAAATAAACCTCTTAATGTTATTTCCTATTGTATTTTAAAATACAATGAACCTGACATTGTCAATTTTATTAAAGAAATTAGAAAGGGCTGGCCATGTACAAAGGCTCTCAGCAGACCGAGCACCAAAGAAAGTCGCTTACAGCAAGTTTTATGGGGAATAGACAAGTTGGAAGACCGAGAAAACAATGGGAGGATGGTATTAAGGAAAATTCTGCAAACCTATTTAAGTGTCGCTACTGGAGGCTTGCCGAACAAAACAGAAATGATTGGAGGCAGAAGTTAAGGGAGGCCAAAGCTCAAATTTGAGCCAATCAGTCAATGGATGGATGGATTATAAAGCCAGTAGAGCTTCTTTCAATGTTTTTATTATAAATTTAACATTTGCTGGTAGAGTCTGAAGAAGACTTCCTTTACTCGACATGATGCCACTGAATTCGCTCACCATCTTGCTCATCAACACTGCAGGTCGCTCAAATAATTGCATACTAATTATTGTCTGCTTTCTGAATTATTTCATCACAGTTTTCAAGGAATACAAAATGTTGAACACATTATAAGCAATAGTTTCTTTTAACAATTGTCAAATTATTTTTACAAACTATGTTTTATCAGTGAACTATAACCTGATTGTTTATAGCAATGTTTATATTGTCTCGTATAGGCATAGCATGGCTAATTCTTCATCCATTCATTCAAGTATACAAACATACACTTTTCTTAATTTTATCTCTCTTTATAGAAATTTTTATAAACATATCTTAAGAGAAAATTTGACTTCATGATAACATTTAAGTAGGCAAATGAATTTATTAATATTTTTGAAACTATAAATCTGTATAAGTGACATCAAAGTCAACAATTCAATTTGAAAATGGTGGTGGTTTCTGCATTTTCTGTTTAGATGTGCATTAGCCTATCAATTTAAAAATTTGTTAGGTTTTAAATTACTAAAATTAAAACGTAGTTATATTATGATTATCTCTATGGGTGAACTCCAAATAAAATATCACATGTATGTAAGTATGAACAGCACTGCCTAGAAATAAGTCATCAACTTTATTGAATGAATTACATCAGAATATAAGTTTAAGATATTACAAATGGAGGATAAACAGGAATAGAGATTTAATCAAAATTACAGTGGGAAATAACACTATGAGGTAATTTTCAATATATAATTGGGTTGGATAAAGTGTTTTTACTTATCACCTCATGAAGTTCCGTGTTTTCATGATACCACTTTCAAAGGCCTTTGCCTTCATCATCAGTCTAACTCCAACCGATTCAAAAGTTTAGTTTCTCTTTCAATTATGTGGTTCTCTAGCAAACTATGAGCTTCAATAAAAGGTTAATGTCCCAGATAGTACGAAATCTGGAATTTATCAAATTAGTTGCAATGACTGCAAGAAAGTATATAAGTATGTGTGTGTGTATATATATGGCACGATAAGAAAAATAAATGCCTGGACGGGATTCGAACCCGGAACTCTGAGTCTGTACCTCAGTGTGATATCCATTACACCACCCGGCAAATCCAATTCAAACACTTATTTTTCTTATATATGTATTATATTCTCCATTATTATTAGATGTCGCGAGAACTCAGTCTTCACTGCCATCTAGTAGCTGACTATAACAAGTAAGCAAATTAAAGAGAATATTTTTACTTTATAGCAGTGATGCTTTATCGATGTTATAATTATAACACACATATATATATATATATATATATATATAGGGAAAAGTAAAAGGAATTTAGAGACTGGTACAAAAGAACACTTTAGAAATATTAAAAATTGTGAATTTGAAAAATCAGCAACTGCAGCTCATATTTTGCTAGAGAATCATATAATTGGAAGAGAAACTAAACTTTTGAAACATTTAGAGAAATATTTGGGAAAATATATACTTTCAGAAGAACAAATCTAGATCCATGAATTTTGAAGTTCCTGGTGAACAAAATTTATTTCTAAGTTCATACAATTGGCACCAGATGGTAGTTCAGAAGATGGCAATAATGGCAAAATTTCAATAGTTGCAGTTTGACTGAAGATGAAGGCAAATAGACTTTGAAACTGGTATCATGAAAACACAGAACTTTATGAGATGATATGTAAAAACATTTTATCCAACTGAATTGGATGAAATTATGCATCAACTGGCTATGCACCATTATTTAAGTTTTGAGAAAAATACGTTTGAAGTTTAAATCAATCTTCACTATTTATTGTAGCACCAAACTAAAAATACTGGATATTGCAAGTTATTTTCCTTGTTTGACAGTTATGCATCAACAATCTAAGAGCAGGAACATTTGACCCTTAGCTGCAAGATGTAAAATTAGATAAAAATTTATGAACATCTTGGTTCATAGCCGTTTGTTGCAAAACATAGAATCGCTGATAAGAGTTTACATTTTTCTTTAATAATAAGGTTATATTTAAAGATTTAGTGCTAAAAATGTGTGTACACTTACTTCATGAGCTAGTGCAACAGATGGTATCAAAATCTCAATTTTTTAGGAATTGTGCTTAGACAGTTGATGCATAACATTGTCCAATTTATAAAAAGAATGCAGATACATAGGCCTACACCTAAAACATGGCAGGGTAGAGATTTCTTTCTAATAGTCGATAAATGCACAAATGCAATTGGAAACAACTTAACCTTTACACTGCTACGAACGGGTATATCCGTTGACAAAGAAAATGCTTGCCATGCTATGGGTGTGTATATCCATTCTCAAATCCAAACGCCTGCTAGTTATATAATACGTATTGCATTGCTTTCAAACTAGGCAGGCATATACTGCCATCTCTTAGGAACCTAAATAAACTTTTTCCATATTTCTCCCTGCATTGAGCAAGGAGGGTTTTAAAGGCTGGAAATATCTCAGCAGTGAAATGGTTAAGGAAGAAGAAGATGCCCTAAGAAATGACTGCATAGTTTACACTAAGTATCACTGCTCATCACCATGCCACAAGTGATTTCCGATTTATCTAGGGGATTTGGAAATCAAGAGTGGCATTTGTTAGGACTATTTAACGAATAAAATTAAGCTGTTTACTCACAAATCATTATTTAAATATAGTTGTATTAAAATATTTATATATTTAATGTAAATGCTGATGTTTGAAAACAAAACAGAAATGTTTGGTTACGTTTCATTTGTTCATCACTGCAACTTAATCATAGTAGTATTTATTGCCAAATAGGATCGCAATAATGTAAGAATGCACCCTAATGGAGAAATAATGAAACACATCAAACTGTATATTAAAATCAACATTATAGGTTATTCATTTATTTTTTAGTAAACAACTCTGTAAAATCACAGAATCTGTTCATTACTTGCTATGTTCAATGTATTTGTTGGAGAAAAATAATGCTCTGAGCTGTTCAGAATATTAAAAAGGAGGAGCTTTCTTTATCACAAAAGCAGGAGCTGGTAAAGAGAAATCGATAAAGGGCAAGTGAAACACGACTGTCATTGGTTGTAAAACAAAATTCATTGAAACGTGATTGGTCATTGACTCCCATTTGGGGCATGAGTTAAATAGTCCTATTATTTAAGTATATTATTTTTTTCAGTCTGATCATCTTACCTCAATATTAATGTTGATTTGTTCTTGAACATGTTTCAAAACAATTCTGTTTTATCGTCAGCTCTTCCAGTCTGAATTGTTTTGAAACATGTTCAAGAACAAATCAACATTAATATTGAAGTAAGATGATCAGACTAAAAAAATAATATATTTAAAATAACCTCAAAATATAACTTCCTAAAATTATATATTTATAGTCATATTATTTCTATTTTGTGCCTTAATTCCAGTAAATGCTGCTCCTATATTTCAATCTCTATGTACACAATATTGTAAACTGCTTTCTGAAGGCAAATTTCAAGCAACTGTATACCTGTATTGTTGCAGTTTTATAATAAAGTCTGCAAGTATCAAAACATACAATTAGAGGGTAACTGCGTAGAATATTCCAATATTTTTACACGTCATATTTCTCTCCGATGAAATGGTTTTCAATTTTTACAGTTTATACACGAACATGGGAGAAGAATAGTTTAAATTTAAGGTGAGTTCTTTTTCAACAGATTGAATTAGTAATACACACCTTTTATTTTATTTTCTCACCTGGAATAAATTTCAACGAAGTTCATTACCATTCTTACAAGGAAACCTTCAGCCATTGCAGCTGAAACCTAACTTGAAATTTCTCCCAGAGAAGCATTGTGATGAACCAAGGTCGTATCCAAAAAATTATCTCTCGTTTTTAACTGCAAGGCACTAAAATCCAGCACCAAATCTCTCATTTAAACTACAGGGAAGTAATACAACTCGTTAATTGGAAGATTGGGTAAGAGGGTGGGCTGAAAAAACTCATTTTTATTTCGAAGTTGTAATAGCGTGGAAAAGTTGTGAATTATATAGCTAAAAAGAAAAGAAAAAAATATCAAAATTGGTTGAAATCTTCGGTCACGCAAAGGCTCTGAAGTTTGGCAAAATATGAAAAAAAACTTCATTTTTGATATTATTTCTTTTTCTTTTTTTTAATATCAAGTAGGTACTGCTGATCTTTGCTAAGCACGTTTATGTCTGTCTGTGGGATCTGACAATCAATAACAAGTTATTTATCAAATACCAAAAATGCGCAAAAATATAAGTTGTTTATTATTCTGGCAAATTTTGGAGCTTATGCACGACCAGAAGATATCAACTGATCTAAACCAAATTAAAACAATGTTTTTAGGCTCTATTTGAAGACGTTACAAACTATTACGTTACAAAAACATCTAATTAAAAAAAGTAAAGAAATAACCTCTAAAATGAAGTTTTTTTTCATATTTTGTCAAACTTTAGAGCCTGTGCACGACCAGAAGATGGCAACCAATTTTAATTTTTTTTTCTTTTCTTTTGTATATATAATTTGCAACTTTTCCATGCTATTACAACCACAAAATAAAAATATGACTTTTTGGCCCACCGTATTGGGTAACCCTCACTACCTCCTGTCTGTGCCATGCCCTTTCTCACTTAACTCCACTCTTACTCATGCAGGGAGTCCATCTGCTTCGTACAGTGGGTAGCTATTGTTGGATTCTAGCTTCGATTTCTATGTTTTGCAGTTAAAAACATAGATTTTTTTTGGACACAGCCTTGTTACATCACAACGCTTCTCTGGGAAAAATTCAAGGTAGGTTTTGGCATGCAATGGTTGACAGTTCCCTTGTTAGCCAGAAACTGGTTTAGTTTTGAATCAGTTTTTGGGTGCGAATGGCAAAGATGTTAGGTGAAATATGTTCCAGGTGACAAAACAAAATATAAGGTTAGATAATCAATTCAAACTCTTGAAAAAACACTACAAATTTTGAGAATGAGGTTTTCTGTAGCTTTTTTAAGTTTGAGACTAAACTATATAATGTATATAACTTAAAGCTAACTAACCTCAAATCTTAGTGTAGAAACACTGACATATTCTACACAATTATTAATTGGAGTAACTAGATTTAATTTTAAGACAATAACTAGATTCATCAAGTCTTAAGTACTTATCCTCATGTTTTAAATAATAAAAAAATCAGATGCTAATTATCAAGGCAATTTTATAATAAGTGGAAGTCTTGTATTTCTTATTAATGCAGCAAATAGAATGTAGAAATTGTGATCACTTCTTTCAGTACACATGTTTTAATATGCATAGTGTGGTCATGGGCCCAAAGGGTTAATATGTAGTCTTTGAAAAAGAGAGGACTCAGTTCTGAACCTTGAGGAAGAAGTAGACAGTTCCAGCTTGAGAAATGCAGCTAACATCAATCCTGTATTCCAGAGGATATTTTGACGAATCTTAGGGAACTGGATATTGGATTATATGAAATGGATTCAATTGGCTCAAAATAGAGATCAGTGTAGGACTATAGTGAATGTGGAAATGGAACACATTCTACAAAAAGGAATCAAGCCACATGAATTGAGAAAAATGCAATTAAAGTTAATGTCAATAAAAAAAATCACAAATAAAAATAAACATTTACCTATTAATGTTTTTATTATTTATTTCATACATCTCAATGATGGATAAATCATATTTGAAGAGAAAATTATATGCTAAGACTGGGGCTTGAACCAAAGCCAAAGGTCCTGGGTTCAAGCCTGTCTTAGGATATAATTTTTCTCTCCAAATATGATTTACCTATTAGTTAAGCCAATAGAATATCAAAGAGCTTCTATTTTATAAGAAATATGGTAACTCAAACATTGTTTATTGGGATATTACACATTTTTTGTTGTTTGTTCTTTTCTGCAGAAAGAGAAATGTGCCATTTGAAATAGGAACCAATAACATACGATAACTACACTAAACTCAATTTTTACAAAAATTGTCATTTATACAATTATGGTTTTCACCCATTTAATTTAAAAATTAAAATCCTCAACCCCACTGGGAAATGAACCTGCGCCTGCTAATCAGGAAGCAGGCATACTACCACATGAGCCAGCATGGGGGGGACTCAATGAAGGAGAATGGATTAGAAGAAGCAGATTGGGAAGACAGTAATGAATGAAGGGAAAAAATTAAAATTAAAATTTGAAAACAGGAAGATGTTTCTACATTATAAGCCTAAGACAAGCCTCATGGGATAGTGATCAGCATTTATAAATACAGTTCATAAGGTCCTGAATTCGAATCCCAGGAATTTTTCTTTAAAGGGAATTATTCCTATGGTCTGGAATTTTGGTTAAGTTTATATTAAGGGTTCTCCTGGTGCTTCATTTTAATTTACCGCCCATAATATCATCAGGGTAACTAACATAAGTCCACCTTCCAGGTGCTGCAATGCAAGAAATTAATTACGATTCCGCCAATACCAAGGTAGAAAGCCAGAAATGTCTTAAAAGGCAGCCTGGTGGTGTGGACTAAAAATAAAAAAAATTGTAACCCTATGTAATAATAGCATATGTACTTTTCAGTGATCACTTTTTCTACATTTCATTTGTCATATTTTCAAAATACATAGTAATGCCTATTAACAATGAGGAACAATAGAAAAATGAATATAGTTTAAAGTTTAGCAGGTGCTATACATGGCTCGCTGAGCCTGTGGGCTCCCCCCACTTTCCTACAGACGTCATATGTTTATCATACAATTTCCCTTCCGTCGGCAATGCTATGTGATGTGAAGACGTAGTCGATAATGTCAAATTCACATTATGGTATAGGTTACCACTCATCGTATTGTTCGGTTTATGAAGCAGAGACATTGGAGAGTCGTGTCTCGTGTGTGGAAGAGGCTGGACTAGTAGAGTATAATCGCTGGGATTCCCGTGCTCGGAAAGTAGGCACGATTTTCCAGCTAAGTTCATTTTAGCATTAGCTTCATTTTTCTCGTAGTGAGTTCCAGCGCTCGTTAATTTAGTCTGCGTGTTAACACTAGGATTCATTAACATTATGCACTGTGACGTTGGCCCCACTGGCGGAGATTCGTTGCGATGCTGAAGCAACAGTGGCACTTTTTTGGAAGACATGTCATCTAGGTTATGGAGATGGTATTGGCTAGGTTTTCTTGGAGAAATTACAAGGCTGTGACTTGGTGAAGGAGGGAATATGCCACCATGTTTACTACTGTGAATAAAGCCCTGTTCGATGCTGTCTCTCCGCAGTATTTTTATGGCGAGTGCGATGAGGATGAAGAGAATTAGAGCTCCGCAGATTGGAACGGCTATTGTTGCAGCTTTGAACCATACTTCGTTGTTGTTGTATCCGACTGGTGGTTGCGGAGGTCCGTTGAAGAAGAAACGATCCTCACTTGTGTTCAGTTTAAAACCTGCAAATTCAAACTTTTATTAGCAAATAAATAAATAAAATCAAAATTACATTGGTCTGAAAACATAACATAAATTCAGACACTAAATTATTAAAACAGTTAGAAAATACAAAAGAGCTGACTATTTGGGAAAAAATCTATATTCAGAAGAACAAAAACAGAGTTATGAATTTTGAAATACCGACAGAATGTGACCTTGTTTGGAGGTTCTTTGGCCAACCACAGGATGGAGCTGACATCGGCATCTAGGGTGTGCAACATAATGCAACATAAATCAAACCAGTCTGGATAAGCTGACGATAAAACAGAATTGTTTTGAAACATGTTCAAGAACAAATCAACATTAATATTGAGGTAAGATGATCAGACTAAAAATAATATAATTAAAATAACCTCAAAATATCACTTCCTAAAATTAAATACTATATGGAATCTTACAATTTATAAATTGCGTCCGTTAAATGTTTTTCATCTCACCTTACGAAGTTCCATATTTTCACAATACCGGTTTCAAAGGCCTTTGCCTTCATCTCAGTCAAACTTCAATTGTTGAAGATGGAAGTGAAGACCTTTGAAACCGGTATTGTGAAAATATGGAGTTTCATGAGGCGAGATGAAATATTTAATCGATTCAATTCATAAAATAAAATTTACTTTTTTTTAGGAATTCACACTACAAGGTACCTAAATTAATAATTATTAACACTAGATATTTCTTTCCTATAAATTTTAATAATTGTTCTCTTTGTTTTCCTCAGTTTAACCTCTCCCTCTGTAGGTACTTTTACGTACCCTGTGCCATCTGGACCTTACAGGCACACCAGTATCAGGAGTGAGTTTGAAACTCTGGATAATATTATTATGACTAATAACTAGTAAAGAATTTACAAATCTGTCATAAGACCAGTTTTAACATGTGGTTGTGAATGCCGAATAGAAACTCAAAAAACAAAACAAATTAATGAAACAACCAAAATGAAAGTTTTAAGGAAAATAGTAGGAAAATCAATGAGAGAGAAAATTCACAGCTCTGTTATTAGAGAAGAATGTGAAATTGAACCTATAAACCTCTGAATAAATGATAGAAGACTAAATTGGAACAATCACATAGATAGAATGGAGAACAGAAAATTAGTGAAGAAAGTACGTGACTGGACACATCAGCAGAAAAGGCCTTTAGGACGACCACAACTACGATGGAAGGACATCACCATATCCCAGACCTGTAGTGAATGAACATGCAACAAACTGCCTGTTTTCATGCGTAGAGGAAGAAGACAAAAGAAGAAGAATAACTAATAAAAATGTTAATGTCCCAGACAGAAAAAATCTAAAATTTATCAAATTAGTTGCAATTACTGCAAGAATGTATATATATGAAAAACTAAAAGGAATTTAGAGACTCATATTAAAGAACACTTCAGAAATATTAAAAATGGTGAAATTGAAAAATCAGCTCATAGTTTGCTAGACTATCACATAACTGGAAGAGAAACTAAACTCCTCAAACATTAAGGGAAGCCTTTGGAATTAATACAGTAAAACCTGTCTTAGCCGGAATCTTTATAAGAAGGAAACCTGTGGAGACGGAAAAAAAAATCTCCAGAACGGTACGATTTTATATGTAAAATCATCCAGTATAAGCCAGAAACCTTCATAACGTGGAAACAGAATGGTTTTTGAAGTACCAATAGTTAATTTTTACCTCAGTCCATCCATAGTAATTCTGCCCGAAGGCAGGTCCTTCACTGCAATCATAGCATTTTCATGCTATTCTTGCAGCTTTACTAGGGAATTGTGTAGGTGTGCTAGCTTCCCATTGCTTTCCACACCGGTGAAGGATGCTGATGATAATGATAAGAATGATCATGATATGATGATGGCCATATGATTTTGGGGACCGTTTGGGCCTTAAAGTTTTCCTGACATTTGTCTTGCAGGTGAGGAAAAACCCCGATAAAAACCTCACCCAGAAAAACTGCCCCGACCGGGGATTGAACCCGGGCCCGCTGCGTGACAAGGCAGCACGCTACCTCGAGACCACAGCGGTGGACTTTTACCTCAGTAAGATGGAAAATTATTATTAAACACATTCTAATTATAGTATTAATGGCCGCACGTGAAATTTATGCATATGACACTTTCTGCATTATATCGTTTTACCTTCTTGTGTTGTCATTGTATTGTGGGGATACCTTGCTTATGTGTGACAAAGGGGAATCCCTCCTTGCCTGCTTATGTAACCTGCGAGGGAGTTGGGAAACATTTTAGTCTTCCTGTAGTTGAGTTCCTTCTCGCTTTTATGCAATACGTTGTTTTGTATTGCCATGCAAACTGAGCTGTGTTACATACACTATTTTGTCTGTATTTCAGTCAATACGTTATGTCTTTAAAGCGTGCATGTAAAACCCTTACACTGCGTGAGAAAATTCAAGCTTGTAATTTGGGAACCCTTTATAAGAAGGAAAACTGCCAAGACGGAAATATATTTAAGGAACCGTCATGTTCCTTCATAGACAGGTTTTACTGTAGTTTAGGAAAAGATATAAATTCAGAAGAACAAATATAGATCCATAAATTTTGAAGTTCCTGGCGAGCAAAATTTAATTTCCAAGTTCATAAAATTGGCACCGATGGCAGATTGGAAGATGTTGGTAAGGGCAAAATTTCAATAGTTGGAGTTAGACTGATTATGAAGACAATGGCTTTTGAAACTGGCATTGTGAAAACATAGAACTTTATGAGGTGAGATGTAAAAAAAAAAATTATCCAACTCAATTACAGATTGAAAATTTCTTATGCCTGGTCACAGCAGGTCTGGTTATGACATCGACATCCAGGGTGTGCAACATAAATATATCCAGTCTAGGCAAGATGCTGACTATGATTATGATATAATCGAAACATGTTCAAGAACAAATCAACATTAATATTGAGGTAAGATGAACAGACTAAATATAATTTAATTAAAATAACCTCAAAATATCACTTCCTAAAATAAAATATTAATTGTAAAATTATGATTAAAAAAAATTAATTAAATTAATACTATCTCACCCCATACTTTGTGTTCTTCAAGCATGGAGACTGCAATTTTCAAGAGGAATCCCTCCCATTTTCAGCCATCATCACAATTGTTATGTTTCTGCCTACATATTCAATGATTTGATTTTCATCAGATCAACACCAGGTGGCAACTTTGAAGATGAAGATGTAGACGAAAATTCAACGGTCATGATGATGGCTGAATATGGGAGCAATTCCTCTTGAAAACCGCTGTTTCTGTGCTTGAAGAACATGAAATATGAGGTGAGATGCGACTCATTTAATTAATTTCTATTAATTGAAAACATCATAATGTTATTACCCATAATTAATTTATGAATACATCTGGTTTGTTTACATTATAACTTGAACTTAGCTCGGAAGAGGAACGGTCCTGATAATCATGCACTTTTCAATTTAACCTAAAGTGAAGAAAGCAACATAAATAAAGTTCATAGTTAAATATAGGAACACTTTAGAATTTTTTTTTTTTCAAATGCCTCAGATTGTCTTTCGACATTCCTGGTGTTCTCTCCTGGCATGCCGTACTTGTAACCCACTTCTGAGGTTGCGGCGCCTGGAAGGCGGGGTTACGTTGATCCGATGATATGATGGGTGATGATGATAGTGGTGTGCCAGGAGAGTCCCTAATCCTAAGCTTAATCTATGATGAATATGAATGATGATGGTTGCGATGGCCATATGATTTCAGGGACCGTTTGGGCCTTAAAGTTTTCCTGACATTTGTCTTATAGGTGAGGAAAAACCCTGAAAAAAACCTCACCCCGAAAAACTGCCCCATACGGGGATCGACCCGGGCCCGCTACGTGACAAGGCAGCACGCTACCTCGAGACCACAGCGGTGGACAGTTTAGAAATATTAAAAATGGTGAAATTCTGCCATCACTGATTTACTTTCCCTAAAAATATTAATATATTATATAACCCTTGCCCCCCAAAATATTAATTTCAATCCTCGTCAAATGATTTTAATGAGTTATAACCCAATCTTAAGGGGAAAAAAGAGATACCAAATATAGAAATATAAGGTAATTTCATATTGCTCCTAAAAAACTGATGATATTAACCCATTCGCCTCAAAAGACGAAGTAGACTCGCTGGCAGTTAAATGCCTTCAACTCAGAAGACGAGGTACACTCGCTTAACTCTGCTGTTATATATTTTGCAATATTGTACATCCCTTTGCAGGGTAATCTTTTGTTATCGTTTATGAATAGTAGAAGAATGTGATTTGGCCTTCACCCTTATTGTGATCTCAAGTACCGTTATCTTTGGTTTGTTTTCAATGTCTGAAAATAGACAATAAAATTTACAGTAACTTAAATCCGATTTCTGGAGAAGTGCATTGAACATTTAAACCTAAAGTGAATGGGTTAATATAGTGTAAAGACTTAACTCTATTACCAATGTCTAACTTAGATAATTCATAGCCAGTCCACCCACCAATAATACTATCAAAAATTACCAATAATTTTAAATAAGGTGGTGAACAAATAAATATGGGAGTAGGGCAGCTATTGCATCAAATAGTTTATTAACTTAGGCTTTCATGGCCGGAGTTGCTATGATGATCTTGAAGAAGATTTCCGGGCTGTAGGCTGTGGTCTTAAGACTGCATTGTCTTCAGGATACCAGACGCAGTCTCTGGCGAAACGTCAGGGAACTTCAAGCCTCAAGACCACGGCCTACAGCCTGGAAATCTTCTTCAATATCATCATAACAAACAGTTTGTTGGAGAATCATAAAATTGAAAAAAGAGGCCAAACTTCTAAAACATTTGGAAAAGAAGTAGTTCTTTTGATCGACATAACATCAGTCGATGAGGAAGTACTGAAGGTGAAGCCACCCAGGCTTTGAAACTGCAGTATAATTAGAAGACTGGATATGAGGTGAGGTATGAAATATTTTAATTAAATCTTAAATTAAACCTCATAGTGATTTTTTCCTTATAAAAGTTCAATTCAAGTTAAGAAATGAGTCATTCATTCATAAATCAAGTGATTTAAAACAAAAAAAAAGTAAATATGTAAGCACATCTTCATTTTGAACGAAGGCCAGAATTATTTCTTTCTTGAAGATGAAGATCGTACGACTAGTGATGTCCAATTGAAAATAAATTGAGCTATTCATCACATAGTAATCTTATTACTAAGTTTTATCTTAATGGGCACAAGTATAACAAGTTTGTGGTTGAATAATTGTTTTTCTGTCCAGAGAGTTGGCAGCCCTACAGTCAGGAGCATCAACCAAACTAATAATATTCTGTAGCGTAGCTCATCTTGTGCAGTTTACAAATGTTAGCTTCTAGGAATCAGTTAAATATGTTCCAAGCAAGGACATTTCCTCTATGCACTCACACTCATCTATATACAGGGCTATTCACAAAGAAGGAACAGACTTCAAACATTTATTTCTTCCAAACTACAAAGAATATAAACACAATTCCAACGTTCCCGGAAAGAGAAGAGTTTGAAATTCCGATCACGGATGCATTGGCGCTGTTGCTTGACATAATTTAATAATTTCTCCTGCCAGTTATTTAAATATTTTGGACTGCAATAAAAACAAAATCATGCAACTTCATTACTGGTGGCCTCCCAGGTCACTAGACATAATCCCGTGTGATTTTTATCTGTGGGGTTAGGTAAAAGACCGTGTTTTTATCCCCCCTATACCTGACACTCTTGAAAATCTGCAACATCGAATTCTTGAAGCTGTGAATTCGATAACTAGAGACCAGCTGATTCATGTGTGCCATGAAATGAGCCACCATTTTGATATTTGTCATGTAACACATGGTGCTTATATTTAATGCATGAAGTAGTGAAATTTGAACTTTTCTCTTTCCAGGAACGTTGGAATTATGTTTCTATTTTTTGTAGGAATAAAATTAGATAAAACACACTACTTGAAAACATTATTATACGCTGATGACCAGGTAATAATAGCAAATACAGAAGACAAACTTCAAAGGAATATTTTTAAACTACATAATATATGTGAACAATATAATCTCAAAATATCCATAGAAAAAACTAAGGTAATGGCATTCCAAGGGAAAAATCAAATCAGATCGAAAATAGTAATAGATAACAAAATCATAGAACAGGTGAACCATCTCAATTATCTAGGATGTGACATTTCATTTAATTATGATAATGATATAAATAATAAAATAGCAAAATTCCAGGGAATATGTGGTACGATAAAACAATCACTAAATAACAAAACAACAAGAGAGACCCAATTGAAATTTTATAAAATGTTGGCAGTACCGGTACTGCTCTATGGTTCAGAAGCCTGGATACATAAAAAACAAGATCTAAGTAGGATAACGGCGGCAGAAATGAAATTTTTGAGATCTGTTAAAGGGTGCACTAAGGAAGACAGAATCAAGAACGCAGAAATAAGACAGGAACTTGAAATATTTGCAATAACTGATAAAATAGATACATATAGACAAAAATGGAAGCAACACATAGACAGAATGAATGAAGATAGATATCCAAAACAAATAACAAAATACAAACCTAAAGGCACCCGAGATGTGGGCAGACCTAGAAAGAGATGGGCTGAAGTCAGAAGGGTCAACAGACCTAATCCATGAATGCAGATGATGATGATGATGATTTTTTGTAGTTTGTAAGAAATTAACGTTTGAAGTCCATTCCTTCTTTCTGAATTAGCCCTGTATATTTATTTCCTTTATTTCGAGTGTCAGATGACAAACTGCATTTTCATACAGTAAAGTATTAAATAAGTGATCCCACTACAGGCCTCAGGAGGCCCTTGGGGAGTAGGAGGTTAAGGCTCCCACTTTTTCTTGACAATCGGCACTTGATGTCAGCTGGGTTGTCAGCCCTGCGTGACGGCCGCCTTTACCCCAGAACAAGCGTCTGGTACTCATTTCCGTTAGAGGCTGAGTCGACCCCAGGGCCATAGTGCCGCCAGAAGGTTTGGGTCAGTTTAAAAATCCTGACCCCACCGGGACTCGAACCCTCGACCTTCCGGCTTGTAGCGCAGTGCCTTAACCACTACGCTACGGCGTGCCCCGTAAAGTATTAAATATGCATGCAAATATGCATGAAAATATGCACATTAAATATGCATGAAACAGATTGTAACAAAATCATAACAACACCAAGAATTAATCGTTATCTCAGTAAAAAAATTTATTTATTCAAGTTTTTATTATTGATTTCGTACATCTCAATGATGGATAAATCATATTTGAAGAGAAAAATTATACGCTCAGACCGGGACTTGAACCCGGGACCCTTGGTTCTCTAGACCAAGTGCTCTACCAACTGAGCTACCTGAGCAAGTACCGATCTAAACGCAAATCTTTCTCTATATACATTGTAATTCCCGTCCACCAAATGCTGTGAAGCCATGCTTCTATCTTGCAAATGGCTGCCATTTGCAAGATAGAAGCATGGTACTATGGACGAACCTCATCAATACACTGCTGAGCTGGAATGAAATATGTGTCTCAGATAACATCATCATGTCAAAACCGATCATTCAAACAAATGGAGTACTGCAGGGCGATCCACTAAGCCCCTTACTGTTTATACTAGCAACTGAAGAAATCCTTAGAATTACCCAAAAAGATGGTATCTTCTCGTGCGCATATGCAGACGACATCGTAATCGGTTCCAGAGACAAAACAACACTTCAGGAAACAATAAACGAAGTGGAAAATTGGTGCTCCAAGAACAAGCTGGACATTAATATATCAAAAACGGACACAATGATCTTCAGAAATCTAGGAAGAGCCACCATAAATGAAGAGATATACATAAGGGAAACTAAACTGAAAACAATACCAGACTTCAAATACCAAGGCACCACGCTACAAACAAGCGCAAAATGCTTCACAAAACATATCACAGAAAAGACAACCCAGGCAATAATGGCAATGCATGAAATAAGAAACATTAGATCCCTCACCTTAGAGACGGCAATGCTGTTATTTAGAGCAAAAATTCTACCAATACTGACATACGGCATAGAAATCATATGGACACATTTAACAATGAAGAATCTTTCCTCTCTAGAAAGGGTGAAAGCGAGATATATAAAGGCAGTATTAGGAGTGTCAAAAGTAACACATTCAAGACTCGCATACCTACTGGCGAAGGAAACTTTCCTCATCGACGACCTCAGAACAAGCATACTCTTACCCAGCACCAGCGCATCTGCTAACAACATTGAACAGAAAAAAGAGAAGAAATACATCCAGAATTCTACAGCACCGGGGCAATGGTGGACCGTGCGTGGACAAAAGAAAATTTCGAAATGAGACACGTCATCACTAGGTTGGCAGTCCATGGATTCCACCACCTGATATGCAGCAACACAAAATTTCATGAAGCAAATATAGACTGTCAATGTACGCTATGCGAAAAATCGTGTGACCGATATCACATTGAGCTATGCACAAAAAGAACAAAAACAATGTGTGAATATGCAAATATGTAAATTTAAAATGTATTCTATTTTCATCCTGGCTATTTGGCTGCAATAAAATTATTATTATTATTAACTACTCTCAGGGAAAAATATTTATAAAAACATTAAATATGTAATAAAATCAATTAAATTATTTGTTTTGTGGTAATGTTAACGTATTCTTAGCATTTACAGTAGATAAGGAGGGTTTTCATGAGGTTTTCTTGTGTGAAGCTCCTTCATCTGTCAGTGAAGAAGGTTTCATACAATGAAAATGACCTTTCTGCATCACATGATGTCACAGGTGCTTGTGAAAAACACCACAGTTCTTCTTCAGTGAATTATGTTTATATCCAATTGATTGCAGGGCAGAGACTTTATTGTAATATAATGTACGGTTAAAAACTATAATATAGTTATCTTGTAGGTCCGTCTCCTCAACTTAAGTTCTTTTAAAACTCTGTAGGCCTTTCGGGACTAGTCCCATCATCAGCAGAATTTTGTACAGAGGATTGTGTAGATTAGGTGTGTATTCATTGAGAATCAGGTTGTTGTACAAAATTCTCACAACCAAGTCAGTGCTTCAACAAGGGTCAACAAGAACGGACCTAATGCATTCTGCTGATGATGGGACTAGTCCCGAAAGGCCTACAGAGTTTTAAAAGAACTTAAGTTGAGGAGATGGACCTACAAGGTAACTATATTATAGTTTTTAACCGTACATTATATTACTGTGTACTAATACCTCAACGGAAAATCACCATGAATTTTACTAGTATAGAGACTTTATTGATTAACAAAAGTATTAAATAATAATTAATTAATTACTAGTAATTAGATGAAGGGAAAATTAAAATTTAATATCTCATTTAGGAATAAAATATCCTACATTTATGCATTAAAAATCTAAAATAAACATTTTCCCCCGGAATATGCATTTCTACGCATTATCAAATACCACTCAAATTGTCTGTGAAGGGACCACTTAACATGTAAATAATTTCCACATACTTTTTAATGCATAAAAAAACATGCATTTTGCATACAAATCTGGGCCCTAATGACTTATATATGTAATCAATTGAGTTGGTGTTTACTTGATGAAAATCCATATTTATTAATTAAATAAAAATAAAACGTAGTTTTATTTGATTTTCATATTTATTATATAATTCAGTGACAGCTGTTTCGGTACACTGTACCTTCTTCAGACATGTTAACAAATTATGAATTATGTTCCAACTGATCTAAGCAACAATACAACAATATTTTTTTAAATTTTTTAATTTAACAAAGGGGATTCATTCAAATCAAGTTGAGAATTTAACAGTTTTTTACTACTTTTAAATTTATTAATTTCTACAGCCTGCAAAAGATCTAACTTCTTACCCTTATCACAAATATGTAAAATTTCAAAATTTGGATCGAAACAATGATTAAATTGGAATAGGAGATTTGCATATTTTGAATTTTCTAAATTTCTGTTATATGCTCTCATGTGTTCCTTTATCCGAGAGATAAAAGGTCTACCAGTTTGTCCTATATAGACATTGTCACATGTGCCACAGTTCAATTTATATACACCTGATATTTTTTGTTTTGGTTTTATAATAATTATATAATAATATGAAAATCAAATAAAACTAAGTTTTATTTTTATTTAATTAATACTTATATATGTTATGCATAATTTCAAAATTCACTTGCGAGTTATTTCAATCAAACCTGGCATGCATATATGTTTACAAAAGGCCCCATGGGGGTATATATCCCTTAGCTTTGTATTAAGGCATGATGCCTTACACTGCTCAACTATAGCGAGAGACTGCCAATTGAAATATTCAAAAAATTCATACCAGATGTTGTGACATTCCTTGATTTACTCCTGTGGTCATTAATTAATCAGATATGTGAAGTGGCATGTATTCTTGGAATTTTAATTACCAGATTTGAACAGTTTCAAAGAAACATTATACCATCAATTTTACACACTTGTGGTTTATCTGATAAAGTGTACCACACATCCAGCTTCATCTGCATGAGGGTCACATTGGTAAACAAGTTCAAATGAAAGACACACAACATTTCAAGCAATGAACTTTAGATTAAATAGGAAATATCATTAAGTTATGTAGATAGGAAATAACACTATGAGGTTCTTTAATATTGTTTATTTTTTATTATTTCACTCACCTCATACTTCATAATTCATAGCAGACCCTGGGTTTCTTCACATAATTTGTGACATTGTCAATGCTGCGTCACGTTCACAACTGACGTCCAATGGCCTTCTATCCTGCAGACTGACCTCCGCGCCATCTGGTGGCCGACCGAAGAATTTCCAAATCAGTCCTCTTTCTTTATAACCGGGTATTTCAAAATTCATAGTTGTATTTTCATTCTTGCATATGTAAATTTTTTCCCAAATTGTGAGTTCCTTCGGTTTTTCCAATTGTTTAAGTAATTTTGTTTTGGTTTCTATTCTATGTTTTTCTGACCAGGTATGTGCAGCTATTGCAGATTTTTCGGTTTCTCCATTTTTAACATTTCTGAGGTGTTCTTTTAATCTTGTATTTAGATTCCTTTTTGTTTTTCCTATGTATATCTTTTCACAATCTTTACAATTAATTTGATAAATTCCCGATTTTTTGCAGTCTTCAATCTTTTCATTTCTGTTGGTTTTTATTAAAGTACTCTTCAGACAGATAAAAATATAGGCAAAAAATTCAAGAAGTTCACATACCATCCTTTGGTATTTGACAAGTTTCAAAAAATTTTCAACAAATTCAACATTAAATTAGCACCGAAAAATGATTACAGCTTAGGTAATTTAATAAAAACCAACAAAAATGAAAAGATTGAAGACTGCAAAAAATCGGGAATTTATCAAATTAATTGTAAAGATTGTGAAAAAGATATACATAGGAAAAACAAAAAGGAATCTAAATACAAGATTAAAAGAACACCTCAGAAATGTTAAAAATGGAGAAACCGAAAAATCTGCAATAGCTGCACATGCCTGGTCAGAAAAACATAGAATAGAAACCAAAACAAAATTACTTAAACAATTGGAAAAACCGAAGGAACTCACAATTTGGGAAAAAATTTACATATGCAAGAATGAAAATACAACTATGAATTTTGAAATACCCGGTTATAAGGAGAGAGGACTGATTTGGAAATTCTTCGGTCGGCCACCAGATGGCGCAGAGGTCAGTCTGCAGGATAGAAGGCCGTTGGACGTCAGTTGTGAACGTGACACAGCATTGACAATGTCACAAATTATGTGAAGAAACCCAGGGTCTGCTAAGAATTATGAAGTATGAGGTGAGTGAAATAATAAAAAATAAACAATAGGAAATATCATATTTAAAATTTAAAATAAATCTTCATTAATGTTTAAAGGAAGTGACATTATGAGCTGTACTTTAATTAATAATTTAAAATTTTTAAGTAATGATATAAGTACTTTTTTATTACTTATTTTAGGAATTCTCACTATGAGGTATGTTCATTAAGGTAGAATTTTTTATTATTAATTTAAAACTTCTCACTGAAGGATAAATTATATTTGAAGAGAAAAATTATACTTTCTTAATTAAATAAAATTAAATATGATTATAAATAAATGAATTTTATTATTATATATAAACTCCAGTACATAACAACTGTAATTATGCAACTCAATGTAAACAATTTTTTATATTTAAATTAATATTGGGAAGTAAACATTATGAGGTTATATCATTAATAGTGAGTGGAGAACATATTTTTAACGACTCACCTCATATAATTTCAAATTTCTTTGATACCGGCAGTTTCAGACAATATCTTGTTCCTCTTCAGTCATGGCTTCCACTGATCAGTGGACAAGATATTGTCTGAAACCGCCGGTATCGAAGAAATTTGAAATGATATGAGGTGAGTCGTTAAAAATATGTTCTCCACTCACTATTAAACAATTTTTTACTTATTTTAGGGATTCACACTATGAGGTATATTCATTTAGGTAGAATTTTTTATCATATGAGGCGAGTGATAAAAAATTCTACCTAAACAATTTTTTATTTATATTTCTTTAAAATGTTTAATAAACAATCTCTATTATAAATTTAAAAGAGGTGATTCATTTAAATCTAGTTGTGAATTTAACAGCCTATTGCTATTCTTTAATTTATTTATTTCTACTATTTCTAAAAAACCTAATTTTTTCCTTTTTGTCACAAACAAGTAAAACTTTAAAATCTGAATCAAAACAATGATCGTATTGGAGTAGATGGTTAGCACACTATGAAGTTTTTATTATTAATTTAACACTTCTCACTGAAGGATAAATTATATTTTGAAGAGAAAAATGTTTGCCTAGACCGAGACTCGGACCTGGGACCTCTGGCTTTCCGGGCCAAATGCTCTACCAACTGAGCTACCTCAAATTTTCCTCTTATATACATTGTAATTCCTACATTGTAATTCCCTCGTGCCAAATGCTATGAAACCTTTGCTTCTATCTTTGCAAATGGCTGCTTCTTAGTTAAGAAGACATTTTTATTGGGAATTTAAACTCTACTTTATAAAGCCAGTAGGGCTTCTATTGATGTGCGAGGGAATTACAACGTATATAAGAGGAAAATTTGCATCTAGATCGCAACTCGCCTCGGTAGCTCAGATGGTAGGGCATTTGGCCCAGAAAGCCATAGGTCCCAGGTTTGAGTCTCGGTCTAGGCGAAAATTTTTCTCTTCAAAATATACTTTGAAGTATCTAAATTTCTGTTATATGCTCTCATATGTTCCTTTATAGTTTGATCCTTCCGGGAAATTCTCGTATAAGACTTGAAAGCATAATAATAATCCCTTCGATTGGTTGCTGGCCAAAGGAAGGCAAGACCAGTGATGGGGCTGCCATCTTATAGCCTCTGTTCCTTTATACAAGAAATAAAAGGTCTGCCAGTTTGTCCTATATAGACATATTGTATTAAATATGAAAATCTTATTAAACTTAAAGTTTTATTTTCATTTAATTAAATGAATATGGATTTTCATCAAGTAAACGCCAAATCAATTGATTAGAAAAATTATACGCTCAGATTGAGGTTTCAACCAAGGACCTTTAGCTTTCTAGGCCAATGCTCTACCCTGAGCTACGTGAGAAACTCTCCAATCTAAACACAAATTTTCCTCTCATACATTGTTAATTCCTATGCACTGAATGCTATGAGCATTTGCTCGATTGCGTAAACGGCGGCTTCTTATTTAAGAAGACATTTATTGGGAATTTAAACACTACTTTATAAAGCCAGTAGGGCATCTTTCAATGTTTATATTAGTTTAACAATTAACAATGCATAAGAGAAAAATTTGCATTTAGATTGAAGCTTCTAAGGTAGCTCAGTGGTAGAGCATTGGACTAGAAAGCCAAAGGGCCTGGGTTCAAATCCCAGTCTGAACGTATAATTTTTCTCTTCAATTATACCTTTTTTTTATGTCTGTCTCCCTCAATTAGAATGGATTTTTGTTCAAAAAACTTTCTTAATTATTAAAATCATGAAGGCCTTTCAAAACATGCTTAATCTTTGGCATGTTATTTGATACTGATGTCGGCGCACAAATTATAAAATGGGTTTAGGTCTGTGGGGGTGTTCTCGTTTAGAATGTTTATATTCTTTGCTTTTCTTAAAATTTCCATGTCCTCTAAGATGCTAATTTTATTGTTGTTATTCTCTTTGTGTATGATTGTCATGGTATCTTCGATTTTGTTACAAACTGGTCATCAGTTTTTAACATAAACTTACTTTCAGGATTGTCGATGTGATTGCACATATCTTTGTGACAGCACCATAGTATCTGTGGATGACTGGCACTCGAACCCAGCTGATGGCACTGCTCCTGTTGTACCCTGCAAACATTTGTATAACCAATGATTAACATATGGATTACCTGTATTTGTGATAGGAAGCGTCTGGAAGAAATCATTGAGAAGGCAAAAGTATTCAATTAATGAATAACAACAATAAAAATAACAATAATAATAATAATAATAATAATAAGACAAAAACACAACACAGAAATAAGACATCAACTAAAAGTAGAGGAATTAAACACAACAATAGTGAAATACAGAACAAACTGGAAAGAACACTTGGCAAGGATGACTGAGAATAGAATACCCAAAGCAGCATACAACTATTCACCACGAGGAAGAAGAAGTTTGGGAAGACCAAGGAAAAGCTGGAAAGAGCAGCAATTTGCAGCCGAACAGGCTATTAAATAAGCCTAAACCTTGAATAATAATAATAATAATAATAATAATAATTTCTTCTTCCTTCCAAGTATTAGGCCAAGGCCTGTTACGATCCTATAGAAAATTTCCCCTCCAGCATTTCATAGGATGGCCCAGAGATCTTCGTCCTCTTGGTATATAATTATAAACAGCTTTGGGGATCCGATTTGAACTCGTCCTTTCAAGATGGTGTTTCCAATTTAGTTGGTACTGTTTAATATATTCCAAAATTGGCGTAGTCTTCAATTCTTTTAAGATATCGGTGTTCTTTTCCCGATCCCATCTGGTGTAGCCTGCTGTTCTGTGCATGAATCTCATTTCACAAGCCATTATTCTGCTTTCATGTTGTCTTTTTAGTGTCCATGCTTCACTACCGTAGGTCAACACTGGTCTAGCCTAAGTGTTATATAAATATAATCTGGTGTTTTTTGTACAAGGGATGGTTTCATAACTTGATTAATAATATAATAATAATAATAATAATAATAATAATAATAATAATAATAATAATAATAGTACATTCACCAATTTAGGCCATTTGTTGACCTGTTTCGGCCTCGAGGGAAACACCATCCAAAAGTCTTTTGAGTGGACGTCCTGGTGTTCTTCTTCCTGTGATCTTCCATTCGATGAACATGTTGTATCCATCTTGACTTATAATCAGAAATTTTGTTTTCTAAAGATTCCATGTGTAATTCTTGTAAGATGTCTTCGTTTTTTTGTGATCCAGTAGTGTGTATCCTGCAGTACTGTATCATCAGCATAAACTAACAGCTTATTAATACCATTGAGTTTGAAGCCTTCCTCATCCTCTAAAGATCTGATGGCATGCTCTAGTACTTACTTACTTACTTACTTATTCACTGGCACTATCGAACCCATAGGTTCATGGCCGCGCGGACATAAGCTCTCCATACATCCCTATCCTGAGCTAATGCTTTCCAATCATTCCCTGTGTAATCTACTTCCCTCAAATCATAGTTAATGTTATTCTCCCACCTCATTCTTGGTCTACCAACTGGGCATTTTCCCTCTGGCTTTCCTACACGAAGCTTCCATGCAAGTCTTTCATTCCCCATACGTGCAACATGTCCTGCCCATCGCAGTCTATGAGACTTAACTGTTCTTATTATATCCGGCTTCCCATAAAGACCATGTAGTTCATTATTATGTAGTCTTCTCCATTCACCTGTCTGTTCATCTCTCTTTGGTCCAAAAATTTTCCTAAGTACTTTATTCTCAAATACCTGTAATCTCCTTTCCTCCCTTAAAGTAAGAGTCCATTTTTCGCACCCATATAATATAACTGGTAGAATAATAGTTTTATATATTTTCAGTTTAACGTTTTTTGAAAGGAGTTGAGACATCAAGAGTCTCTGTAATGCATAATAGCACGCATTTCCAGAATTGAGCCTATGTTTAATTTCTTTGTGCATCTCATTTCTATTTGTGATTATTGTTCCTAGGTATTTGAATTCAGCCACTTCCTCAAAATTTCCCTCATTTGTCATTAGCTGTCCATTTCCATTATATAATGTATTTCTACGGGTGACCATATATTTAGTTTTATTGATATTTACTTCCAGTCCTAATTTTTTAGTGTTACTCAATAGCGTGTGTGCTCTAGTACAAAATTAAACAGTAGAGGAGATAGTGCATCTCCTTGCTTCAACCCATTCTGGATTTCAAAAGTATCTGAAAACAGTTTGCCTACACGCACCCTACTCTTTGTGTCATTTAGACACATTCGTATAAGTCTAACTAACTTTTTAGGAATTCCGAACTCTAGCAGGATACTATATGACTTCTCCCTCTTAATTGAATCATATGCCTTTTTAAAGTAAACATATAAATCTTACAACAACAAAAAAATGCTATATCATAAAAACAGTAGCTCTAATTATAAGTAAATTACAACATACCTGTCCAACATTTCTAGACAGCCATGCCTGGCTCGGTATACATCAGGGTAGTCCTCTAAATCTGAGAAGCATCCCCCACCTTCAGACTTACACATGTAGCCAGTGGCAACACATACTGGTAGATTGCAGAAACACCTTATATCATCTGAAAACATAACAATAATAATAATAATAATAATAATAATAATAATAATAATAGTAATAATAATAATAATAATACATTTTAATAACTGCGGCAGAAATGAAAATTATGAGACATACTGCAGGTTACTCAAGAACAGACCATAAAAGGAATTCTGAGATTCTCAAAGAATTACAAACAGAATCAATCATATACAAAAATACAGAAACATTGGGAAATCTCACATAAGAAGAATGAGCAGAACAAGAATATCATGTCAAATCTTGAATTACCAGCCACTAGGCAAGAGATCATTGGGCAGACCCTTCAAACATTGGATTGAGACCGTAACAGACTGCTAGGTCATCACATGTAAGGAAGAAGAAGAAGAAGAAGAAGAAATTTTAATAATGAGAACATTTTAATAATAATAATAATAACAATGTTTCCTTTATTTAAATTTATTGTAAGTTTATATTGCACTGCATGTCCACCGCTGTGGTTTCCAGGTAGCGTGCTGCCTTGTCATGCAGTTGGCACGAGTTCAATCCTCGTTCGGAACAAGTTTCTCCTGGGTGAGGATTATTTCGGTGTTTTTTTCTTCACCTATAACACTAACGTCAGGAAACTTTAAAGCCCAAACGGTCCCCAGACATCTTGTGGCCAAAATTATCATATTCGCCTCATTTGAATAAGTTTAGACTAAGGCCTCTCCTGGCGCATAATCATTTTTCATATATCATCGGGGCAGCATAACCCTGCCTTCCAGGCGCCCCAAATTCAGAAGTGGGTTACAAGTATGCCATGCCAGGAGAGAGAATACAACCTGGTGGCATTGATTTTTTTTTAAATTTATTATAAATTGTTTAAATAAACAATATTGTACTGTACACCCATAGAAAGAAAGTCCCAAAGATGAATGCGGTTGAGCAGAACGCCATCCGAGTCAAAGTTGTATTGTACACTTGAAAAACATAGTTCGGTAATGTGCTGTAAGCATAATTAAAAACTAATAGGCCTATAACATTTAATACATTTAAAACTAGAGTAACGTCATAATTTTTTTCTGTTTTCGTTTTTGGTGTTCCTAGGCTTCATTTTAAGACCAAAATTATTTCGAAATTCGGATGTCCACTTTTTGCTTCGTAACCCAATATAAACCAATTACGCTAAGGTGTGTCCCTTTAATAGTACATTACGATGCGAGGTTGAGAAGTGGTTTTTACCACTGTTTAAAACCCGAGCGATAGCAAAGGTCTTTAATTTGCGAGATACTGTAAAACACTTCACAAACGTGCGTAGTACATTATTTTTTGCGCGATGGTGTTTTCAAAACAATAAATAATAGTAAAATAATAACATCTTTGTTGAAAATATTTGCGTTCATTATAAACAAATGACTAACGTTAACAGCCTGGCCAATGTTTATTAGATGAGACTACAGCAGGCCGTGACACCAATCAGTAATAAAATGGCGGCAAGTACGTATTTATTGTTTTATATTATTTCAAACAAAGTTCAGTTCATTTAAAATGCAGTGATTTGTTTCATATAATGTATATTAACACTACCTTTTGGATATATTTTTGTATATACATTGTACGTAGTATACATTGAGAGCAATGGTTTTACTTCCTACACGAGGTTTGTAATATGTAATATTACAGTATAGTTATTTAGGTTGGCAACCCCGAAATGTAGGAAGTTGAACTTTCAATCATGGTCGCCATTGCTGTAAGTACGACAAAACACACTATCGCGCAAAAAAAATATTATATGCACCAATAAAAATTAACTTGCGTTACTTTGTAACAGTTAGCCCCCACACTCCCCTATGTTCCACTTTTCATTAACCCTTAAATTGGCAATGTATCCTGCAGGATACAACAATTGGTTTAATTTATTTAATATTTTAAATAAAACAGAAGAAAATAAACAAATAGAAATAACTTAAACGTGTGTCGAATTATACAATATACTTAATAACAGTTATGGTTGATTTAGTTTTCACTGCGGTCCGCCACATTTAAGTAACTGATACCAGGTATTAGTTCTTGCCAAAGTAAGTTCAACCAGAGCTGTCATTAGAATATAGAATAATCAAAACATGTAAAATTGTAGGCTTTCACGGCAGGTGCCTTCATTCCTGTTTTTTTTTTGCAAATGCCCCAGGTTGTCTTTCGACATTCCTGGTGTTCTCTCCTGGCATGGCGTACTTGTAACCCACTTCAGAGGTTGGGGCGCCTGGAAGGCGTGGTTACGTTGCCCCGATGACATGATGGGTGATGATGATGATGATGATGATGATGATAATGGTGCGCCAGGAGAGTCCCTAATCCTAAGCTTAATCTAAGATGAATATGAATGATGATGATAAGGATGATGATGATGGCCATATGATTTCGGGGACCGTTTGGGCCTTAAAGTTTTCCTGACATTTGTCTTACAGGTGAGGAAAAACCCCGATAAAAACATCACCCAGAAAAACTGTCCCGACGGGAAATCGAACCCGGGCCCGCTGCGTGACAAGGCAGCACGCTACCTTAAGACTACAGCGGTGGACCCTGTTGGGTTTGTCTTTTGGCCTAAATGGCCGTGGTCTCGTTTTCTTAAAACTCAACGTTTCGTCTACTAATGCGGTAGGCATCCTCAGGAGATTCTGCGCGCTCTATGACCTCCTCACTCCTCAACTGTTGGCTGCAGACTGTTGAGGAGTTAGGAGTTCAAACAGCACGCTGAATGTCCTGAGGATGTCTACCGCATTAGTAGACGAAACGTTGAGTTTTAAGAAAACCAGACCACGGCCATTTAACCCGAAAGGCAACCCCAACCGCAATCGAAACATGTTTTGCAGATTGTACTGATTCTTGACATTTACAATTGTGATCAGCGTCATCATCATCATCATCATCATCCAGGGATTAAGCCTGTTGGCTCGTTCCGGTTTCATGAAAGCTGGAATTGTTAAAATTGTTCAGACCATCTTCTGTGTGGGCGTCCAACATTTCTCCTTCCGTGCGGCTTATAATTTAGCAATAATTTTGTAAATCTTCCTTCTGGCATTCTATCAATATGTTCTTTCCAGTCAACCGCAATCAAAACATGTTTTACAGATCGTGATAAATGTCTGAGTTAATATTAAATATTCTAAAATAACATCGAAATTTTCCATGATCAATCATAAATTGTGTTAAGATGAAATTTGGAATAAAATGTTTTATATTTAGCCTCTCCACCACCCGGGTTCGATCCCCAGTTTTTCTGGATGAGGTTTTTATCGGTTTTTTTCCTCACCTGTAAGACAAATGTCAGGAAAACTTTAAGGCCCAAACGGTCCCCGAAATCATATGGTCATCATCATCATCATCCTTATCATTATCATCTCATCACCATCATCATCCTTCACCGGTGTGGAAAGCAACGGGAAGCTATCACACCTAAAATTCCCTAGTAAAGCTGCAAACATGCATGAAAATGCTATGATTGCAGTGAAAGATCTGCCCTCGGTCAGAATTATTATGGATGGATATTTAGCCTGTAGTGTACTGTAGGAAAAAAGAGTTCCTTAGTCAAAGTGCCATTTGCACTCCTTATCCAAACATCATTCAGTGCTCTATATATTTAATGCAACAACTAGCTCCACTCTCCCCTAAAGTCCATTTTTTCGTTATGTTTTGTACATTATTCTAGCTTTGATACATCGTTTGGCACGTGGTAGAGCAAATGCCAAAAGTATCCAGGTGTGATGTCAGAAGTGTAATTTTCTAAACACAGTGCTGCCAACCGTTAATTTGTCTCACATATGTTTGCAATAGAAAATGTCGTCAGTCATTCTTTTCGGTCACTCTTAATAAAAACACAACTGTTGCTATTTTTTACGAGTTCTAATTCTCCTTCACGAAAGACAGAATCTGAATCATTAGCTAAACTATAAACAATTTAAAGCATAACAAAACTGTACACACATTGTTATGACAATTGGAACGCATTCTGCAAAAAGGAACCAAGTCACAAGATACCTGAACCGAGAAAATTGAAGTTAAATTACTCCATGGCGCGACAGGCTTAGAAGGCCCTTAATCTACCAGTCGCTGCTGCTGGTCTCACATCCGAACACTTTAATAACCTCTCTTGGCTCCGTCTTACTGACAGACGTAAATTGCACTCTCTTTCACTACTTTTCAAGCTTCTGAATTCCTACATCCCTACTTACCTGGCGTCCAGATTTGAGAAGTTATCCTCTTACCACAATATTGACACTAGGTCACAAGATAACAGTCTGCTAACAATTCCTCTTCATAGCACTTCCTCCCTCAAGATATCAGAGGTTGCCGCACACTTGGCACTTTTAAGTCACGCTTATACAGTTACTTACCTGTTGTCTAATAATTAATTTTTCTCTATTTATTTAAATTTATACTATGTCATTAATAATTTTTTTCTCTTTTTTTATATATCTTGTACATATTATATATTTAATTCGTTAAATTTAGAGTAAATCAAAATACATTATAAACATTAATTGTATTGCATTTATAACATGTAATCGTTTATGTATATTGTAATTTAGATGTAAGACTTTTTTTGTTGTTGTATTTTTTTAAACCTGGTTGAGTGGCAGACAAGGCCTTAACTCTGCCAGGTAAAATAAAGATATTATTATTATTATGCGAATGATTTCATTATCAAGTGCTCGACATTAGATACCAACCATCTTAACATATACAAATTTCGTGTCACGTTGTTTGTCCGCAATGGAATCCTAAACTACTGAACCGATTTTAATACAATTTTGCACACTGCGTGCAGTTTGATCCAACTTGAGACTTAGGGTAGTTTATAACTAAATTTATAGTCGCATTATTTTTTTATTGCAAATTATTTGTTTATTATTTAACAAAGAGTTATAATTATCTGTGAGTTCCATACGATTCTAACAAATGGCGGTGTAATTATCTGTGAGTTCCATACGATTGTAACAGATGGCGGTATAAGGTAATTTGGTAAGGTAATTGGTTTATTATTTAACAAAGAGAGACCCAGATGGCAGTGCTTTTTGTTGCAACCGCGAATTTCAGTTGAATTACAAATATTGATTATTTCATAATTTAAGTGTGTTCAGTGTTTATTTTATTTTCAATATTATTAATTTCGTGTGTAAGTATTAGTTTTAAGTAATCTGGCTGAAAGACGGCAAATTAATTAAATTTTTTGTATCTTTACCTTGTCGTGGTGGAGTGGTTTGCGTGCTTAAATGATCCTGAGAGCGCATGCCGGCGGTAGCATTGCTGCCGATAGGGTTACCCATGCCGGACTGGTCGAAGGTGATAAGCCAGACGAAAAAAGTACCTTGGGCGAAAGAGTGACGATCTTTCACCGTAAAAATACAACCGTCAAGAAATGCGGACATGGGTTCATCTGGGGTAAAATTTTCCAGAGGTCAAATAGTCCCCCATTCGGTTCTCCGGGCGGGGACTACTTCAGGGAACCCATGCCAAAGGCTCAAACCCAGATATAATAAGAACAGTTAAGTCTCGTAGACTGCGATGGGCAGGACATGTTGCGCGTATGGGAATGAAAGACGTGCATGGAAACTTCTTGTAGGAAAGCCAGAAGGAAAACGCCTAGTTGGTAGACCAAGAATGAGATGGGAGAACAACATTAACTATGATTTGAGGGAAGTAGATTATACAGGGAATGATTGGAAAGCATTAGCTCAGGATAGGGATGTATGAAGAGCTTATGTCCGCACTGCCATGAACCTACGGGTTCGATAGTGCCAGTGAGTAAGTAAGTAAGTAAGTAAGTAAGTATTATTATTATATGTGGAGTTAAGGACATGTGGCCTTCTCTTCCATTCACTAAGACAAATATATGCTACATTGAAATGTTGCAGTTACAATTAACTCTATTATTAAATGTAATGTATAAAAATGAATGTTTGTATGTTTGTTTGTTCGTAATGTATGCGCTGCCATACCGTTCATCCGATTGTGATGGTTTTTTTTGTAAAATGTTCAGGAGATTCCCGGGATGAACGTAGGCTATAAGAGAGTTGTGATACTCAACTCCTACACCCTTAAAAATCATCCTTTGTAGTGAAAAACGTGGAAAAAATAGTTTTTTTGACGCTTAAATGGCTTACGCTGCCTAAACCATAACAAATACACAAAATTAATTTACACAGAACTGAATATCTCTAAAAACACTACAAAAAAGTCCGCGACGGCATATGTTTATCTTTTACGGATAACTCACAATAACCATTTTTGTCTTTCATTGATGCCAAGAAGATCGGGATAAGTAGATTCCCGAACAAGCAGAGCAGCGCACGGATAATTCGAAATAACGATTTTTGTCTTTAAGCTCATTTATGCCAAATGCATCGGGAAACGTAGATTCCCGGGCAATGCCGGGTAATCAGCACGGGGTATCTAAAAACAATAACGATATAAATTTATAATTATTTTTCCTCTTATTCAACTAAATGTAAAAACCGAGCGGACATAGTCAATCTTGATAATGTCTGTATAAATTCAATTAAATTATTATTAATTGCAAAAAGGATATCAGTGAGGTAAGTTTTTGTGGTTACCATGCATCTGATTCCAAGACTCGGGTTCAAATCCGACCGAAGTCAACCAATTTTAAAGGCATAAATTGTTTTCTTTTGAAAAACAGGTAAAACTGTGGGTCCCGTGTAACAAATTTAAGGGACTTAAAAGAATGTCAATCCTAAAACAAAAAGCCTCTAATAAAAATATGTCGATCCTTTTGCGTCAGCTGTTTAAGTGACGCGAAATAAAGTACTGCCTATAGGCCTATATACTGGTAAAGCAGAGGATAGCAATGATAAAAGAAGCTTTTAACAAGAAGAGAAGCGTTTTCTGCGGACTTTTGGAAATTAATAATTACGGAAGATATTAATGAAGTGTTGTGTGGAGTGTAGCATTGAATGGTGCAGAGATGCAATGAGGAAAAGCGACCGGAAGCTTTTGAGATGTGGATATGGAGAAGGATGGAGCGTATAAAATGGAGATACAAAATAAAAAATAAAGATGTGCTAGTCAGAGTGGATGAAGGAAGAACAATGCTGGAACTCATAAAGAAGATGAAAATAAATTAGATTGGCCACTGGCTAAGAAGAAACTGCCTGTTGACGGATGCCCTAGAAGGAACGTAAAGAAGGTTAGAGGCAGAAAAAGACATCAGATGATAAACAATATTAAAATAAATGGTTTGTATGCGGATATAAAAAAGGAAAGGAAAGGGTAGAGAATGCTGAGTTTGCAGTGAAAGACCTGTTCTTGGGCAGAACACTATGTATGTACGTATATACTGTTGCAGTTTCTACGTTAAGCCTGAAATTTATCTTAAAATAAACTGGGGAAATTCTTGCAGCTAATTTCACACATCAGTTACCAACAAGCATTAAAAAGCGGCCAACACGATCGTGTGCCAACTTGCAACCAATTCTTCGGATTAGCACAAGTTATATTTAAGAAACACAACATGTTAGCGTGAGTTTTCGTTTTTCCAAAACAAATGAACTCATGAGAGTCTAACGATATCAATCAAAGGGATAAAAAAATAGAAATAAAAAACAAACAGAAGACAGAATCAACAAGAATTCGGAAATCTTGACACACCAAAACACAACAATGTGCATTTAATTGGTCACATTTTGGGTAAATAAAGACTAATCTAACATATGCTGATACCCATACTTAGATTTGTAACTGGAAGAATTTATTAAATATAGAAAGAAAAATCTAATATATAAAAAAATAAATAATAGTTTTAAAAAACTAAAACAACACGCTTTATTAGAAAACCCAACTAAAAAAATGAAAAATAATTTTAATTTCCAACACGCTTGGGATAAATAATTTTGCCATCAAAAGCGTGGGGTTCTTTGTATGATTTTTACATTTTCTTCTTAGAGACTTTACTTTTACCAATATCTGTTTATTATCAAATATATTAATTGATATTGAGCACCCCACGCTTTTGATGGTAAAATTATTTATCCCAAGCGTGTTGGAAATTAAAATTATTTTTCATTTTTTTAGTTCGGTTTTCTAATAAAGCGTGTTGTTTTAGTTTTTTAAAACTATTATTTATTTTTATTTTCTGATGATTATGGCCAGGATTTTAGAAAATAAATATGAAATTATTGTATTGTCACGGGTCCTCTACAAGTATACAAAGTTTCAAGTCGATCCGATGATTTTAAGTGGGTGAAAATCGCGTTGAAAAATTCCATTACATAGATAGATACAGGTCAAGCTAATATAAAGCGTGTAAAAATGAATGTTTGTTTGTTCGTACTTTATGCGCGGCCATGTGATGAGGCTTTTTGCAAAATGTTCAGCAGATTCCCGGGATGAACATAGGCTATCAGAATGTTGTGATACTCCTACATAACAGTGAACTACATGGTCTTTATAGGAAAAAAAAACTCCTGGCGCGACAGGCCTACAAGGCCCTTAGCCTACCAGCCGGCTGCTGGCCTCACATCCACATGTGTGAATCACAGAGGTAGATGATCAGCAGCCAGTGTAGGGGTAACATGTGGTTAGCATGTCGAGTCCCCCAGCCGTTATAACTGGTTTCCTCAACCTGGAGCCGCTACTTATTGTAGCTACCCAATTGCCTCACGATGCTGGGTGGGCACCGGTCCCATACTGGCCGAAATACCATGAGAAAATTTCTTCCCCCATGGAGACTCGAACCAGCGCAAGTCCCGTAGCTCTGCGCCAAGGCTTCCTACCTTAACCGCTCGGCTACGGCGCGGGACGGTCTTTATAGGAAGCCAGATATAATAAGAACAGTTAAGTCTCGTAGACTGCAATGGGCAGGACATGTAGCACGAATGGGGAATGAAAGACGTGCATGGAAGCTTCTTGTAGGAAAACCAGAGGAAAAACGCCCAGTTGGTAGACCAAGAATGAGGTGGGAGAATAACATTAACTATGATTTGAGGGAAGTAGATTATACAGGGGACGATTAGAAAACATTAGCTCAGGATAGGGATGTATGGAGAGCTTATGTCCGCTCGGCCATGAATATCCGGGTTCGATAGTAATAAATTGGTAAGAGGCACTCGAAAGAGCATTAAGTTATAAGTTTATGAGTTGGTTCAGTGATCCTGTCCATATTCTGCATTGTTTGTAATGGTATCGCTCACACTTTTGGTCGCATATCTTGCATTCACACGAATCACTGGTTGGTGGAATTTTGCATTTTTGCACATTTTGTGATGATATCCGTGTGTTGCTAAACCTATGATTCTGTGCCTTTGTGGTTGGTTACTTCCAGTCCACTCTCTGTTTACCATGGCATATGAGGCGTAGAAATCTTCGTCGATCTCTTTTTCTCTCTGTTTCTTTTTTTCGATGACTTTCTTATATGGCTCCGTTGCTGGCAGTAGTATCCTTTGCCTCAGGTCCTCTAGGAAGAAGGTTTCTCTGGCTAGCATATATGCCATTCTATTTGGTGTGTATTTGCTTGCACCTAATGCCTTTTTGATGAATCTTGGTTTTACTTTTTCTAACCTCTCCAAATCGCTGGTCGATAGTTTCTCCCATATCAGTTCTATCCCGTAGGTGACGATCGGGGTCCGATGTTTCAGGGTCCTCTTTCGAGGGTTTGTTGATGTGAATGTATGGAATCTGTAGCTTATTAAACGAAACTTGAGATTATATGTGAATATAGGGTTCGATAGTGCCAGTGCGTTAGTTAGTTAGTTATCGTGTTATCATTAGAGTCGGGATGTTAGGCACTTACAAAATTCAAAATAGGCAGGCAAAAAGACACTAAAAATCATTAATATAGGCACTATAAAATTCAAAATTGGCTCTTAAAAATAGACTACAACATACATTTTTACAGCCTTACGTAAAGAATATAAAGATATGCTACCAATAGCATAAGAAGATATCAGAGATGATTTTGGAACTTGTTTTGCCTTTTTACAAACATAATACGTCTGTATTCACGTAGACTTTCACGGCCGGAGTTGCTATGATGATCTTGAAGAAGATTTTCGGGCTGTAGGCCCTTGAGGATGCCAGACGCAGTCTCTGGCGAAACGTCGGGGAACTACAAGCCTCACGACCACGGCCTACAGCCCGAAAATCTTCTTCAAGATCATCATAATACGCATGTTTTGCAGTGTGTACGTGCTGCGAAACATGGCACTTCTTCGCGCAGTTCACTGAAATTTTGAAAAACAATATTGAACCGTAACTTGAGAACATTTCCGCATCAAATTCTTTCATGAAATTTGTCAGTTTGTCTTACTGTTGTCAGTTCTTATGGCATAGTAAAACAACAGTTCTAAAAGTGTAAAAAAAACCACATACACTTATCGCACCACTTTGTCTTTGAAACACCTGTCTGTGAACGAGGACTACAGACTGAATTCAGTGTTACCAATATCAAAAATAATATTGCCAGTCACTTAAAGGTTTCTATGCAATGATATGTGTCATAAACTTTATCCATTTCAATTAATTTCATTGAAATATTAAGTTAGTTTCGAGAAAAATGGCAAATAGGTATTTATAGTCATTGTAAGCTGAAATATGCAAAATGAACTTCATGGAAAACAACTCTAGGGTCGTCGGTATGAACTTACATGAAGTCACTTTTACAATATCTATAATAAATAACTGTAGGCATTTTCCCTAACATCCAGTCTCTAATTACACTGGTCAACAGTGATTTTGTTACATAAAAGATTTTGGATGGATCTTATGTATTTTCATCTGCTGATTCTAATAATGATGTCAGAAATTTTCCATCACCCACCATTTTTTTGTAATTTTGAAAACAATTATTTTCCTATTTATTAGCATTTTTGGTATATAACATGATGATTAGAAGGATTATTTTACATTTATATTTAATTTCATTGTGCCAACAATGGACTTATGTTTTGCGATTGTTGCCTTAAATTCATAACTTACAACAATGACATTCTCTTACAAAACTGTGATTGTATGTTTTAAGTTCGCAGTTGAATAGAAGCTTTCTTAAAATAAAAAAGCTAATTCTGTGCTCACTACAGAGAACTTGTCAATGAGATGATTGAGAACTACAAGATAATGGGATGTAAAATGTCTTTGAAAATTCACTTTCTGCACTCCCATCTTGATTTCTTCCCTGAAATTCTAGGGGCTGTGAGCGACAAACACGGGGAGCGCTTCCATAAGGATATCGCGGAAATGGAAAGGCGCTATCAGGGTAAATGGTGTCCAAATATGTTAGCAGACTACTGATGGACACTGAAGAGGGATATTCCTAAAGCGAAGTACAGCCGAAAATCCAATTCACATACATTTTGGGTGAGCAAATATAATTTCAGCTAAGATATAATAAATTGTAATGTATAGACACGAAAAATGTTTTTCATGTGATTACTCGAAAACTCTGGGTGATGGAAAAGTTCCGTAAAAAGATTTGAAATCAGCACAAAAAAGTAAGTTAGAAAAACACATTTCCTCCCTTGTAACATAAAAAAGTTCAAATTTTGTTGGCCAGTGTTATCATCACATGGTAGGTTGTTAAAAACGGGAAAGACACTATTCATGCCTTTATGATTGCAGTAGTTCGTGAAACACGCGGTATCTGGAGAATCCTTTAAAATAGCGTAGGTCGAGGAGAGGAGTGAGCAGCGCTATTAATACAACTATTTACTTTATTACGGCCTTGGTTTTACGTTCCACGCAGCCATTTTTATCGCTTGCATTGCAGATCATCCGGAATTACGCAGTCCAATATCAGATGGCGCTAACAATGAACAACGCATTCAACAAAAATTGGGGGGAAAATATATTATATAATTTGCCTCCACAGGATTACGAGGTATACAACATGTATTCATAACATTATTCACCACATCAAGGGAACAAAGCTTTTGTTCTCTTCTTTTATACTGCAGAAACTACTATTGCAGGCTTTACAAATTATTGTCCAAACAGTTTCTCAAGATTTTTAATAGTTCTATACGACGACAAGAGTCTTTATTATGCATTACAGGGACTCTTGTCGTCCTAACTCCTTTAAAAAAACGTAAAGGGCACCCAGTACTTATTTGGGTTTAAAAAATTGATTTTTTTTTCTTTTTGCTTCAAAAAATCCAGGAATGTCTATTTTATCTACGCGTAATATTATTTTGTCGATTTTGGACATTAAACCTGTAAAAATTGATTTTTAAAAATGGCGTCCCTGTGCTCTGCTAATGTGCACATATTTTTGTTTTGTTTTTTGCATTTTCTTGTAAGTAGTATTTTTTTTTCTCTCTCCATATTTTGGTACATTTTCCTCTGAAACTATGAAAGATAGGAGAATAATTTTTGACATGGATATGCGGTTTAAAGAGCTCTATAATAATAATAATAATAATAATAATAATAATAATAATAATAATAATAATAATAATAATAATAATAATAATAATAATAATAATAATAATAATAATAATAATAATAATAAGGTAAATTTATCTTTGTGCTATTGATAGTGTTTGAAATTTTAAAAAAGCATCCAAAATTTTTAACAAAAAAAATGTTGGTCTTTGACTTTTTAAAATAAATCTCAATCCAAATTTGAACACAAGCAGAGTTTATTATTGTCAAATGAACTCAGGACAATAACATAATAAATTTTGGAAACAATTGGTTAAGTTGTTTTTGAGAAAATTGTACCAAGACAATACTTTTAAGTAGTTTGATTTTTTATTTTCATTTTTCTTTGTATTTTGAATTACTCATGAAGAAATAGCTATGTCTAAAATATTAACCACAATACCATTATGTTCACGACGACTTGTTTAATTACTGACATAATTTTCATGCACATAACTTAACAATAAACTGAAAAAATGATTCTTGTATGTTGCATATTTTTAAACCAAATTGCAAGGAAATTAGTACCGGGTGTCTTTAACTGAAATATATATATATATATATATATATATATATATATATATATATATATATTTAAAATTAAAATATAAAATCATGGAATATTACATCATGAATCTTATAAAAGTTTATATATATATTATTCAATGACTCATGTTGTCATTTCGACATTTCTGGTGCTCTCTCCTGACATTGGCGTAAATGTAACCCACTTCTGAAGTTGTGGCGCCTAGAAGGTAGGGTTACAATACCCCGATATTACCTATGACCGGTGATAAATGATATTGAAGCGCCAGGAGAGTTCTTAACCTAAATTCCAGACCATGGGCAACCACAGGAATGATTCTCTTTAAGGAAAAATTCCTATGGTTTGATCGGGAATCGAACCCGGAACCTCATTAACAGTAGTCAGAAACGCTGACCACTAGCCCATGAGGCTGGTCTCCTGTTATTCTACCAGTTATATTATATGGATGTGAAACATGGACTCTTACTTTAAGGGAATAAAGAACATTACGAGTATTTGAGAACAAAGTTCTTAGGCAAATGTTTTGGCCAAAAAGATATGAACAGACAGGTAAATGGAGAAAATTACTTAATGGTGAGCTGTATGATACGTATAGAACGCCAGATATAATAAGAACAGTTAAGTCTCGTAGCCTGAGATGGACAGGATATATGGCACGTATGGGGGTGAAAGACGTGCATGAAGCTTCTTGTAGGAAAACCTAAGGAAAAATGTTCAGTTGGTAGACCAAGAATGAGGTTGGAGATTAGCATTATCCAAGATTTGAGGAAGTAGATTAGACAGGGGATGATTGGAAAACAGCTCAGAATAGGAATGTATGGAGAGCTTATATCCCCGTGGCCATGAATCTACGGGTTCGATAGTCCCAGTGAGTTAGTATTATTTTGTCCACCTCTGTGTTCTCGAGGTGCTAGCTGCCTTGTCACGCAGCGGGCCCGGGTTCGATTCCCGGTCGGGCTTTTTCCTCGCCTGTAAGACAAATGTCAGGAAGCTTAGGGCCCAACGGTCCCCAAAAATCATCTGGCCATCACCATCATCTTTATCACCATCATCCTTCACCGGTGTGGAAAGCAACGGGAAGTTACCACACCTACAATTCCCTAGTAAAGCTGCAAGCATGGCATGAAAATACTATGATTGCAGTGAAAGACCCGCACTCGGGCAGAATTACTATGGATGGATGGATTCTACCAGTTATATTATATGGGTGCGAAACATGGACTCTTATATTAAGGGATGAAAGGAAATTACGAGTATTTGAGAATAAAGTTCTTAGGAACATTTTTGGACCGAAAAGAGATGAACAGACAGGTGAATGGAGGAGACTACATAACGGCGAGCTTCATGGTCTTTATAGGAAGCCAGATATAATAAGAACAGTTAAGTCTCGTAGACTGCTATGGGAATTATAGGTGTGGTAGCTTCCCGTTGCTTCCCACACCGATGAAGGTTGACGATGATAAGATGTATATGAAGGATGATGATGGCCATATGATTTCGGGGACCGTTTGGGCCTTAAAGTTTTCCTGCCATGTCTTACAGGTGAGGAAAAACCCCGATAAAAACATCACCCAGAAAAACTGTCCCGGGAATCGAACCCGGGCCCGTTGCCTGACAAGGCAGACGCTACCTCGAGACCACAGTGGTGGATGGATATATAATATTTTTTTACAGAGTGTAAAAAGAAAGAAACATTTTATTTCTGCATAAAGGAATTCTTCATTATAAAGAATAGTTACTGCCATTGAAAGCTGATAGGTAGCAAAAACTTTTTTCTTGTGTCACTGTAGGGGGTTTGAGGAGGGAGGTTTAGGATCATCTTGAAGACACAAGCACCCCCCTAGATAATGTTTTCTGTTCACCCCGCGAGACTGTCTTTTCCACTTCACAGCACTGCCATTCATAAGTCGATGACATCATTAAAAATAACAGTTCCAAACCCATTGTCATCTTTATGTACAGTAGTTTATAGTAATAGACAAACAGTTTTCTGATACATTTAAAATTCTTAATGAGTTAAAGCGAGAAGATGCATTATTCAGTTTTGTACTAGAGCATACCATCAAATATTTTACAGGATACAAAAGGCCTATAACGCAATAGTATTACCGTATACTACTAATATTTGCTGATGAATCTACCGCTGTGGTCTCGAGATAGCGTGCTGCCTTGTCATGGAGCGGGCCTAGGTTCGACCCTCGGTCGGGAGAAGTTTCCTCGGTGAGGTTTTTTTTGGGGGGGGGGGGTTTCCTCACCAGTAAGACAAATGTCAGGAACTTTAAGGCCCAAACAGTTCCCGTACACCATCTGGCCATCATTATCATAAGTAATAACACGAGTGATTTCCAAATTATCGATAAATTCACGACTCACGAAGTGGGGAATGAATTTATCTAGAGAATTTGGAAATCAAGAGTGGCATTTGTTAGGACTATTTAACGAATAAAATTAAGCTGTTTACTCACAAATCATTATTTAAATATCGTTAATTTTAAATATTTATATATTTAATGTAAACGGCGATGTTTGAAAACAAATGAGAAACGATTGATACGCTTCATCTGCTTCTTTTGTTCATCACTGCAACCAGATCATATTATTTATTGCCAAAGGAACACAATATTGTAAGAATGCACTCTAGTGGAGAAAAAATCAAACATATCAAACTGTATATTAATTCATTTCTGATGTCCTATGACAATTATATTTTTCTGGAATGTTATTACCTGGGAAAAAATGCATTTAAGAAAGTGCAAACAGTGTTTTTTTTTTGTGGTATAATCAATTGCTACAAATGTTTCTATATTAAATCCCGTATGCGCTACGTGTTGACATTCATGCACTATATATAAAATCTGGTAGCCGGGCTAGGGTTCCATCCCCGGTCGGGACAGTTTTTCTGGGTGAGGTTTTTATCGAGGTTTTTCCTCACCTGTCTGACAAATGTCAGGAAAACTTTAAGTCCCAAACGGTCCCCGAAATCATATGGCCATCATCATCATCATCATTCACATTCATCTTAGATTAAGCTTAGGATTAGGGACTCTCCTGGTGCACCACTATCATCATCATGATCACCCATCATATCATCGGGGCAACGTAACCCCGCCTTCCAGGCGCCCCAACTTCGGAAGTACAAGTACGCCATGCCAGGAGAGAACGCCTGGAATGTCGAAAGACAACCTGGTGAATTTGAAAAGAAAAACATTTTTTTGTAAGCCCATTTGTTTCCTTTACAGAGATTTAGGCGCTCTCCCCCTACAGGGAAGAATTTGAACCATACTAATTTAGTTACACTTGTTCTCGTATAGATGTCATTTTGAGTGGTCCGTGGTCAGCGTTCCGCCTCATACGGACATCTAGCAAACCAAGGTAGTACTAGGACGGGAAAATTCGGTTAATTTTGCTTAGAGGCCTTTTTATCCAGGCTTAAGGATCTTTTACGAGCCTGAAAATCTTCAGACTGGGGACACACGGCTTAAAGTCCCTCCCGGAGGACTTGCTCCTTGGATTTTTCCGTCCTAAAAAATCCATCGACCCCCCCGGGACCAGAGGCAAGGAGCATAACCACTAGTATTATCGCCTCACTATGATGCTTAACAAGCGGCTCGCTTTGTTTCCCCGCAGCTGTTATATGTTATTAAAATACAAAGATCCCGAGTACAGCTACGACCGCGATGTTGCCACATTGCTATTCTTCCCTCAGTTTCAATTAAAACTCGCAACGTGAAGCAGTCGATCCAGTTATAAAAGTGCATATCGTAATTAATTGTATAATTAACAGTGATTTATTGTGATATGTAGCTCGAAAAATTATACAATATCTACAAAATATATTAGTTTAATATATAAGTGATTGGGGCACGCCGTAGCGTAGTGGTTAAGGCACTGAGCTACAAGCCGAAAGGTCGAGGGTTCAAGTCCCGGTGGGTCAGAATTTTTAAACTGACCCAAACCATCTGGCGGCACTATGGCCCTGGGGTCGACTCAGCCTCTAACGGAAATGAGTACCAGACGCTTGTTCTGGGGGTAAAGGCGGCCGTCACGCAGGGCTGACAACCCGGCTGACATCAAGTGCCGATTGTTCAGAAATAGTGGGAGCCTTAACCTCCTACTACCCCAAGGGCCTCCTGAGGCCTGTAGTGGGATTACTTTACTTTTATATAAGTGATTACAACATGAGTCAGCCATGGGAAAATATTTCAGACCGAACAGTTAATTATAGTAATAGTAATAATAATAATAATAATAATAATAATAATAATAATAATAATAATAATAATAATAATAATAAAAATAATAATGTAGGCCTACAAGCTATATAAAGTTGGAATTAAATTATTTAATAAATAAATACATATATAATTTTAATTTTAAAAGTTAAACAATACCAAATAATAATATAAAATTAAATAATAACATAAATAAGCAATGTCTTCTGTCCTTGTGTAATAAACGCCCATAGTGCTATGAGAAACGTGACAACACCGCATGTCAAGTATTGCCGTGCGGCACCAGTTTTGATATAAACTGTTAACCATCAGAGTGAGGCTATAATACACCGCGGCTGACAAAAAAAATTATGTTTTGCCAATTTAAGGATGAAGTGCCGTGTTTTAGGAGCACACTGTATTTATTCGCTATGGAAAGTAATTAATTGAATTGTGTGCTGCGCATGGCCGGTAAAATATGTAAGAAATGTCGCGTCACATATTACAATGTTTGTTTCGTAATCAACATTAATCGTATTTGAAGAGAAAAATTATACGCTCAGACCGGGACTTGAACCCGGGACCCTTGGTTCTCTAGACCAAGTGCTCTACCAACTGAGCTACCTGAGCAAGTACCGATCTAAACGCAAATCTTTCTCTATATACATTGTAATTCCCATCCACCAAATGCTGTGAAGCCATGCTTCTATCTTGCAAATGGCGGCTCCTTTATTAAGAAGACATATTTGGGAATTATACATTACAGCCAGTACGGCTTTTTCCAAGTTTTTATTATTGATTTCGTACATCTCAATGATGGATAAATCATATTTGAAGAGAAAAATTATACGCTCAGACCGGGACTTGAACTTCTAGAGCACTTGGTCTAGAGAACCAAGGGTCCCGGGTTCAAGTCCCGGTCTGAGCGTATAATTTTTCTCTTCAAATATGATTTATCCATCATTGAGATGTACGAAATCAATAATAAAAAATATTAATCGTGGTGTTATTTCTGTTCGCGCATAAACAAGTGTCAAAGTTCTTTATAACCAAACATGTTAGTCACCGCTAACTAAATCACATCACATCATGCATTATCCAGGCTAACCGTTAACCGGTCCGCGATGTAGCGGTGTGAGGGTATATAGATACAGTTTAAATCATGGATTTACTTTATATAGGCCTAAATCGCGTAAGAAATTGTCTGCCATTCTCTCTTAGGACAATGTTAGTAGAAACACTTGCAATGCCCCATTTTGATGATTTTTTTTCTAATGCCCAGGTTTGTCTTTCGACATTCCTGGTTTCTCTCCTGGCATGGCGTATTATCGCCTCACTATGATGCCTAACAAGCGGCTCGCTTTGTTTGCCCGCAGCTGTTATATGTTATTAAAATACAAAGATCTCCACTGCCGCGACTACGACGATGTTGCCACATTGCTATTTTTCCCTCAGTTTCAATTAAAACTCGGAACGATGTGGAACATTCGATCCAGTTATAAAACTGTAATTAATGGTATAATTATCAGTGATTTATTGTGATATGTAGCTAGAATAATAATAGCCTACAATATCTACATATTATATTAGTTTAATACATAAGTGATTTCAACATATGGCGGCCATGGGAAAACATTTCAGACCGAACAGTTAATAATAATAATAATAATAATAATAATAATAATAATAATAATAATAATAATAATAATAATAACAAATATAAAAATAATAAAATAATAACAAATATAAAAATATTTTCAGCATTATTTTGTATGGATATTAATTTTATGTAGAACTACAAGCCATATAATGTTGGAATTAAATTATTTAATTAATAAATATGTACATAATTTTAATTTTTAAAATTTAAACAATATCAAATAATAACATAAAAATTAAATAATAACATAAATAATCAATGTCTTCTGTCCTTGTGTAATAAACGCCCATAGCGCTATGAGAAACGTGACAACACCGCATATCAAGCATTGCCGCGCGGCACCCGCTTTTATATTAACTGTTAACCATCAGAATGAGGCTATAATACCTATAACCCACTTCTGAGGTTGCGGCGCCTGGAAAGCGGGGTTACGTTGCCCCGATGATATGATGGGTGACGATGGTGATAATGGTGCGCCAGGAGAGTCCCTAATCCTAAACTTAACCTAAGATGAATATGAATGATGATGATTGCGATGGTCATATGATTTCGGGGACCGTTTGGGCCTTAAAGTTTTCCTGACATTTGTCTTACAGGTGACGAAAAACCCCGATAAAAACCTCACCCAGAAAAACTGCCCCGACCGGGGATCGAACCCGGGCCCGCTGCGTGACAAGGCAGCACGCTACCCCGAGACCACAGCGGTGGACCCATTTTGATTATTGTGACACTTTTTTTACAGACTTAAATATTATTTCCACTCAAAGACTTCAACGTGTTCATAATTCTTGCGCACATTTTATTTGTGGTATTCGCAAATTTGACCATGTTACACCGTCCCTGGAACAATTATCGTGGCTTCGTCTAAGAGATCGTAGAACTGTCCATTCACTATCCCTTCTCCATAAAATCCTTCACACATCATCGCCTAATTATTTATCACGCCGCTTCATCAGACTATCCGACACACATAATCTTGACACTCGATCCCATCAGCACATTGTTCTTTATATCCCTCCTCATCACACTGTATATTATTCATTATCTTTTACGGTCTCACTTACCAAAACATGGAATTCCCTTCCGCCCTATGTCAGAGACTGTCAAACTATAACATCCTTCAAAAACAAACTAAAGAATTATTTAATAACAAACTAACTTATACACCTCAATAAATTTAATTATTTATGAAAATAATATTAAGATTAACAAATATTTTCTTTTGTTCTGTTTTAAATATTGTATAATCATAAAATTAGTTTTCTATATCTCATTATTTTTCTTTGTTTTTTATATACACTAAACAGGGACAATTTAATATGTCTTGGTTGTATACATTTTATTATTAGTTTTGGTCTTGATTTTAACTAACATTAACTGGTTGCATTATAGATCGTAATATAATAGATATTATCTTTTTGATCAAATTTTTATTTAGTATTAAATATTAGAGTTAATTGAGATTGTTATATTCTGATGTAATATATGTTTGTCCTGGTGAGCGGAAGAGAAGGCCACATGGCCTTAACTCCACCAGGCTAAATAAATCTAATCTAATATAATTCATGTCCACAGCTGTGATCTAGAGGTAGCGTGCTGCCTTGTAACGCAGCGGGCCCGAGTTCGATCCCCGGTCGGGACAGTTTTTCTGTATGAGGTTTTTATTCGAGTTTTTCCTCACCTGTACGACAAATGTCAGAAAAACTTTACGGCCCAAACGGTCCCCGAAATCATATGGCCATCATCATCCTTCACCGGTATGGATAGCAACGGGAAGCTACCACACCCACAATTCCCTAGTAAAGCTACAAGCATAGCTTGAAAATGCTATGATTGCAGTGAAAGATCTGCCCTTGGGCAGAATTAATATGGATGGATGGATATAATTAATCTGTAGGCCTACACGTTTGTCTCTGAACTACTCCTAAACGACTGATCTATTGTGATGAAATTTTTTGTGTGTGTCTAATTGGGTCTCTCGATGATTTAGATTCACAATTGGACCCTCTAAAACCATCAGGTATAGGAGTTCACCTGAAGGAAAAATTTAAAAATAGCTCTAGCGGTCACATTTTTTGACGTTTCACAACAAAACTATTAAAATAAACCGAGGTGGGTACAGTCCAAAAATGAGTGAAATCCGACAATTAGAAGTGGAGGTTTACCAGAAACCCGAAATTAAAAACTTCCTGAACAACTGGACCAATTTCAATGAAATTTTGTGTGTGTTTGAAGTGGGTCCCCTGGAGTTTTGGATTCACAATTGGACCATCTAAAACCATTAGGTGTGGGAATTCACCAGAAAATTTAAATATCGCTCTAGTAGCCACGATTTTCGATGTTTCACAACGAAACTCAGTATATCGTAAATTGAAATAAACCGAGGTAGGTATTATCCAAAAATGAGCGAAATTCGACAATTATGAGTGGAGGTTTACCTGAAATCCGAGATTAAAAATGATTTGCAACCGACATGTTTGGTTCGTCTCAGCGTATAATTCATCTTTAATATTCCATTTATTTAGGCGCAGCAGCGCATGCTGGGTATACCGATTTTCATGATTTTTTTTTTAATTTTAATTTTTATTATGTTTTATTTATTTTTATTTATTTATTTTGAGTGGGTCCCTGAATTGATTAATAGACTCACAATTGGATCCGGTAGGTGGCGCTGCGATCGGGTTATAGAATTTTTTATACCACAGGTGGCGCTGATGTCGAATTATGTGTTTTTTCTGAACTATTTGGACAATTAAATGGCTTACGCTGCCTAAACCATAATATATACACCAAATAACGTACACAGAATTGAACCTCCAAAAAAAATCTACAAAAAGTCCGCGGCAGCATATGTCTATCTTTTATGGATAACTTTGAATAACCATTTTTGTCTTTCAGCTCATTGATGCTGGGAACATCGGGATAACTAGATTCCCGGGCAAGCGTATGTACCTATGCTGTGTATTCTTTTACGGATAACTCTCAATAACCATTTTTGTCTTTCAGCTAATTTATGCCAAGAAGATCGGGATATGTAGATTATCGGATAATGCCGGGTAATCAGCACGGGGTATCCAAAACTAATTACGATATAAATTTATAATTATTTTAATCGCTTATTCAACTAAACATAAAAACACTTTTTTGCGCTTTAATGCGTTTTGTCGTACTTACAGCAATGACGACCATGATTGAAAGTTGAACTTTCCACATTTCGGGGTTGCCAACCTAAATAACTATACTGTAATATTACAAAACCCCGGTGCTGGAAGTAAAATCATGTCCTCTATATATGTATATATATTTTTTTTATCGGGGTTTTTCCTCACCTGTAAGACAAATGCCAATAAAACTTTAAGGCCCAATCGGTCCCCGAAATCATATGGCCATCATCAACATCCTTATCATCATCATCCTTCACCGGTGTGGAAAGCAACGGGGAGCTACCACACCTACAATTCCCTAGTTAAGCTGCAAGCGTAGCATGCAAATGCTATGATTGCAGTGAAGGACCTGCCCTCGGGCAGAATTACTATGTATGTGTGGATGGATGGATATACATACATACATACATATTATATATATATAGGCTATATATATATATATATATATATATATGCCCACCGCTGTGGTCTCGAGGTAGCGTGCTGCCTTGTCACGCAGCGGGCCCGGGTTCGATCCCCGCTCGGGACAGTTTTTCTGGGTGAGGTTTTTATCGGGGTTTTTCCTCACCTGTAAGACAAATGCCAGGAAAACTTTAAGGCCCAAACGGTCACCGAAATCATATGGCCATCGCAATCATCATCATTCATATTCATCTTATCATCATCATCCTTCACCGGTGTGGAAAGCAACGGGAAGCTACCACACCTACAATTCCCTAGTAAAGCTGTAAAGCATAGCATGAAAATGCTATGATTGCAGTGAAAGACCTGCCTTCAGGCAGAATTACTATGGATGGATATATATACTAGGTACAATGTATATACAAAAATATCCAAAATGTAGTGTTAATATACATTATACAAAACAAATCACTGCATTATAAATGAACTGAACTTTATTTGAAAAAATAAAAAACAAATAAATACGTACTTTTCCGCCATTTTGTAACTAATTTTTCTCACGGCCACCTGTAGTTTCAACGAATAAACGTTGCCCACACTGTTGACGTTAGTCAGTTGTTTATAATTACAGCTAATATTTCCAACAAAGATGATACCATTTTACTATTATTTATTAGCCTATTTTGAAAACACCATCGCGAAAAAAATAACGTACAACGCACATTTGTGAAGTGTTTTACAGAATCTGGATATTAAAAACTTCGCCATCGCTTGATTTTCAAAAGTTTTCCTCAATTCTGTAAAAACCACTTCCGAACCTCGCATCGAAATATACTCTTAATTTATCCAGCCGTAGAGGCGCACGCCGGATATTTCTTCTTCTTCTTCTTCCTTTCCAGGATTAGGTCAATGTGGCCTGTTCCGGTCTCAAGTCCATCGTTTCCTTGGCCGGCCCAAAGATCATTTCCCATGTGGTTTGTAGGCGTTGATCTTTTTGGGTAATCTTGTATTGTCCATTCTGTCTAAATGTTCTTTCCATTGGTATTTGTGCTCTTCTAGTTTATCAACTATTGAAAATATCTCCAGTTAATTTCTTATTGATTCATTATGTAATCTATCCATGCGCGCACGCCGGGTATTTGCTAGTATTATACAGAATTTGAGTATATTCAAGTAGATTCACATTATAATGAAATTCTTGTTTTTTGTTGGCCTTGAGCGTGGTTTATCGAACACGATATTCTCTCCAGTAAAAAAAAAAAGAAACACAAGTTGCAGCACGTGGAATGAATTTGATTAAGTCTTGGTAAACGAGGCGTTGAATACAAGGCCGGTATGAGCCTGGTTAAACTCTTGATGGATTGCAGGTTCTACTCAATTTTCTACCAGAGCATGCAAACAAATCTTTAAAGGATAAAGAAGGCGTACAGCTCAATGCTAGTGGTACATGCTGATAATGTTATTACTACATGATAGAGAAGAAATACCAAAACCCAACGCACTCTTCTTCTTCTTCTTCTTCTTCTTCTTCTTCTTCACGGTTTAGGCTTATTTACTAGCCTGTTCCGGCTCCAAATTGCTGCTCTTTCCATCTTTTCTTTGGTCTTCCCAAACTTCTTCTTCCTCGTGGTGAATAGCTGTATGCTGCTTTTGGTATTCTATTCTCAGTCATCCTTGCCAAGTGTTCTTTCCAGTTTGTTCTGTATTCCACTATTGTGTTTAATTCCTCTACAAAGCACTCATTACATTAAATAACACCCAATAATAACTTGGGCTCGAAGTAAATATCAATAAAATTAAACATTTGATCACGCAGATAAATCCATTATTAAAAAGATTGGACATATAATAATAATAATAATAATAATAATAATAATAATAATAATAATAATAATAATAATAATAATAATAATATTTTTTATTCATCATCATCAACAACAAGGATTAAACCCAATGGCCTGTTCCGATCTCATTATAGGTCGAATTGGTCCTTCCAACTCTTCAATGGTCTTCCCAACATTCTTCTCCCTTTTGGTTTATAATTATACATTCTTCTTGGTATACGTTGTTCATTCATTCGTAATACGTGCTGAAGGTAAGCATTTTGATAATATTTTATTCTTTCACAGAGATTAAATATATTAAGGGGTCCTCATCTAGGGGATATGTGGATGGCGACCACAAGGTGCCCAAGCTGAGCAAAACATTTCTTCCACTTACTTGTGTTTTGCACTCTTCTAACTTTACTATCTAACCTCTCTTGGTTAACTCTTGTTTTTTCGACCCCGACGCTATTAGGGCATCCGAGGGCTAGGGAGTCTTTCCTTTCTTCCATTTCTTCTTTCTTTTATTTTCTTTTCTTCTCCACAGAAGCCTGGCCAGATGCTATAAGATGGCAGCCCCATCACTGGTCTTGCCTTTCTTTGGCCAGCAACCAATCGAAGGGACTATTATTATGCTTTCAAGTCTTATACGAGAATTTCCCGGAAGGATCACGCTGGAGGGAAAATTTTCTATAGGATCGTAACAGGCCTTGGCCTAATACTTGGAAGGAAGAAGAAAGAAGAAGTTCTGTTCTTATATCTTCCGTTTTTCTTTTTATCGGTCCTTTGGTATCCTGCTATCCTATTTTTTTTATTCTGACAAAATTAAGGCCATAAGGCCTTCTCTTTTACTCAATCAGCACAAATATACATTTAACAATAAATTAAGACAATTTTGAAGAAATATCCGATTCAACATGCCTATACAATAATTACTTGAAGAACTGGCTGACTTCAAATACCTAGGAACAACAACGCTGGTCGATAAGGTTTGCTTCACAAGAAATCTGATTGGTGAATCTAGTGCATTTTTTCATACTGAATTCAGATGTGTAGTCAGAATTTTTCCAGCAGGCACACTTTTTTGTGATAGCTACTTTTTTTAAAAATTTATTTTAGCATTTTCTTTGACCTGTCATAGTAGCGATTTTATTCAAGCTGTATTTAAGGGCTGTCTCTGATGAGCACGGTGAGAGTTTTCATCAGCAAATTTCCACAATGGAAAAGAGGTACCAAGGCAAGTGGAGTTCTAATATGCTGGCTGACTACTGTTGGACCAAGAAGAGAGATGTTCCAGATGCAAAATATGTCCGAAAATCACTTTCTACCACTTTCTAGGTAAGTCAGAATGAGTTAGAGTTAGATGGATTTTAATAAAAATTTTCATCATCATCATCAGCATAGTACATTCACGAATTTAGGCCATTTGTTGACCTGTTTCGGTCTCAAGAGAAACACCATCCAGAAGTCTTTTCAGTGGACGTCCTGGTCTTCTTCTTCCTACAGGTTGATATCTTAATATTTGTTTGGGTATTCTGTGATCTTCCATTCTATGAACACGTTGCATCCATCTTGACTTATAATCAGCAATTTTGTTTTCTAAAGTTTTCATGTGTAATTCTTCTAAGATGTCTTCATGTTTTTTGTGATCTAGTAGTGTGTATCCTGCAGTCCTCCGATGGTATCTCATTTCAGCAGATCTAAGTCTCTGTATATCATTAAGAATGTAAATGCAAAAATATCTAAATTTTTAAGAATTTTACGGTTAATAAATTCTATTTTCAAGCCACAGTTAGCAATAAAATTATAAAAATGTAAATGAATATCACAGAAAACACTTGCCTGATAGGAAAAAACTGAAATGATATTTAAATTCAGGATGAAAAATACTTCTAAAATCTCATATTTTTATTCTTGTGAAAGGAAAAAAAGTTAATTTCTGTCGACCAGTGTAATTACAAACAGGAATGAGGTACACGAAGATATTAAACATAGGTTCAATTCTGGAAATGCATGCTATTATACGGGGTGAATCATAAATATGGCTATACGTTTGATCGCGTTGTGTGATGAAAATATTACCATTACAGGAAATATCAAATTACCGTTGGAAAGGCAATTATTCAAATTACAACAGTGGAATAAAACAAAACAGTGTAGAACTTACGTCATTAGTCAAAATGGCGTTGAATATGCAACAGCAAATTACAATTGCTGCATGGGCAATAGAGTATGCTAATGATCGTGAGGCCGAAGACGGGCAAGACGTAAGTTTAACGTAGCATTGCAGCCGTCGACTGTGGGGAAGTGGAGAAAACGACTGCTGGAAACGGGAAGGATGCAGAAAATCAAATCTCCTGAAAGGCCTCGCATTAGCACGGATGCAGAAACAACAAAGAGAATTGTGGAGGCGTTCGACGCTAGCCCACAAAAATCAACCCGCCAAGCTGCACGTGAGCAGTGATTTGTTTTGTTCTATTGTAATTTGAAGCATTCCCTTTGCAATGATAACATCATATTTCCTTTAATAATAAAAATTTTGTCACAAAATGCGATCAAACGTATAGCCATATTTCTGAATCACTCTGTACATTACAGGGAGTCTTGTCTCAACTTTTCTAAAAAAAAACGTTAAACTGAAAACATATAAAACTTATATTCTCCCAGTTATATTACATGGATGAAAACATGATCTCTCACTTTAAGGGAGGAGAATGGGCTACGAGTATTTGAGAATAAAGTTCTTAGGAACATTTTTGGAGCAAAGACAGATCGTATGTTGTAGCGGGTAGGCCTATATACCTGCGGGTTCAATAGACTAGTTTATCCTGTAGCCTATAGTTTGTGAGGTAATAATTTTGAACTGATTTGTTGCCAATAATTGTGCGTTGTTACAATTAGCGCCAGTGTGGGCTAAAAGTCAACTACGCCTCTTGTTATTCTACTTCAAGGATACAAAACGCGTGAGAGGCAGAATTTTTTCTTCTTGTGAAATTTGTATGACTATCTAACTCATGCCGCAAATGGGAGTCAATGACCAATCACATTTCAATGATTTTTTATTTACAACCAATCACAGTCGTGTTTCGCCTAGAATTTACCAACTAAAGTTTATCATAATAAAGAAAGCACCTCCTTTTTAACGGGGGCACGCCGTAGCGTAGTGGTTAAGGCACTGAGCTACAAGCCGGAGGGTTGAGGGTTCAAGTCCCGTTGGGGGTCAGGATTTTTAAGCTGACCCAAATCCTCTGGCGGCACTATGGCCCTGGGGTCGACTCAGCCTCTAACGGAAATGAGTACCAGACGCTTGTTCTGGGGGTAAAGGCGGCCGTCACGCAGGGCTGACAACCCGGCCGACATAAAGTGCCGATTGTCTAGAAAGAATGGGAGCTCTAACCTCCTACTACCCCAAGGGCCTGCGGGCCTGTCGTGGATCACTTTACTTTACTTACTTTACCTCCTTTTTAACATTCTGAATGGGTCATAGCATTATTTTGCAGTGACTGACTCTGTAAGCAATACGGCTACCATATTGTATATATAGTGCATGAATGTTAACACAAAGCGCAAGCAAGAGATACTATAAAAACATTTGTAACAATTGATTATACCACAAAAAAATAAACACTGTTTGCACTTTCTTAAACGAATTATTTTCCAGGAAATGACGTTCCAGAAAAATGTAATTGACATATTTACATCATAGGACATCAGAAATTAATTAATACCCATATCGTTGGTTATAAATTTCTCCACTAGAGTGCATTCTTACAACATTGCGATCCTTTGGCAATAAATACTATTATGATCTGGTTGCAGTGATGAACAAAAGAAACGTACCAATCGTTTCTCATTTGTTTTCAAACATCGCAGTTTACATTAAATATGTAAATATTTTAAAATAACTATAGTTAAATAATGATTTGTGAGTAAACAGCTTAATTTTATTCGTTAAATAGTCCTAACAAATGCCACTCTTTAATTTCCAAATTCTCTAGATAAATTGGAAATCACTCATGGCAATTTCTTAGTGTTACTCAGTAGTGTGTGCGGGTTGGCCTTTAGCATAGAGAAACTTCGAATAGAGGGGAAACTGAGTACAGTGACATCTAAAAAATTTCGGTCGTTTACGATTAACTACAATGAGCAAACTACAATGGTAGCGCTGTTTCGTAGTAACAGAATATGTAACTAAATAAAACAAATGCAAGGCACACGGCGTGATCACTCGGGATTATGGGAAGTTAGCCATTTTGTAAATTTTAATTTTTAACTGCTATCCTTTCGTTCTATGTAGACGGTACTGTAAATTATCGAAAGTTAAAATCATTACTTAGATTTTATTTTACTCTAATTTGTAAGTAAATTCAAGCTTGTTTACTTTTTTAATGTGAATCTATTTTCAAAGATAAACCTACTAGAAGTGATAAAATTCTAAGATTTGTTAGGTTAGGAAGAGTGATGTTAGTGTACAGCCATTTCTAATAAACATTTTAAAAATGTGACTTTATAATGGACAGATGTACGACATGGCTAAGGTTATTTAATAAATATTGTATAAAATATGTATGTGAGAATAAGGGGGTAGGTCAATTGTACGTATTTATTAAAGGAGCTCATAATGCACGTTTTAAAATTTTAATAAACGAAAATAAATTAACATGTTTTATTTATTTCCATTCTTCCTTTCTGTTAAAATTAAAGAAAATCTGTAGGTCTGAGAGACTGGCTATACATAATTCCACAATTTAAGATTAATTAATACGTTATTTATTCCTATAAAAATTAAATTCCATAATTATTCACCAGATGGCGTTATATAATTATAATTCATAATTTTACCACCAGGCGGTGCTGAATTTCGTATTAGTACCAAAAAAAGAACCGAAAAAATTTAGGTGTCGTTAGTTGTATTACACTAGCGCCGCCTGTGGCATGTACGCGCAACTCGTCAACTTTCTTCTCTGGTACTCTGTGGGCCTTTAGTATCTCCTCGCTATCGCCCAATAGTACTACATCATCAGCATAAACTAACAGCTTATTAATACCATTCAGTTGTAAGCCTCCTTCATCCTCTAAAGATTTGATGACATGCACTAGTACGAAATTAAATAGTAGAGGAGCACGTAATATTACTATTATTTCGCCGGGACCAATAAATGTGTTCACATTGGACAGATTTCCGCATTATTCACGTTCCGGATTAAAGACGTTTTACTGTATTTGCATTCAGGCTTTCACATTTGTCATTAACTGTTCATTTCTAATGTAAACTGGTTGATACCAATAGGCTACTTACTTAGAGTACTAATGGCAGGTTTAGGAATTGCTTGATTTTAAATTTAATTATTTTCAATCAGTGTTCCCTAATTAATCTGCAAGAGAGAAACTACGTGGCATCATGTTAAATGAGTCCAGACTATAGTAAAATGATGTTCACATTTTTGTATAGTGGAGGCGTGTTCTGTACCTTGCCAGCCTTGTTGCTTGAGTAAAACAAATGAAGTGCCTCTTCCGGACCATACAACATGGCGAGGGGGAGAAAAACATAAAATACTCCTCAAGATTGTCATCTCTGCATTCTGTCAGAGGAAATTCTTTCTGCTCTCAACATCTTTTGAACTTCCTTTCAATTTTAAAACATCTCCCCTCTTATTTCACGTATCAATGAACGTACCGAATTCCGCAATTTCACATTGTTTTACTTCAAATGTACTCCAGAATTTAAAAAAAAAGAATAACACATTAAATGGCCTCACTGCTAATATGTCCAGATTCAAATATTTAGAATCAATGATAAATGGCAAAAATCCAATACAAAATAATAACTCTAACTTTAACTAACTCACTGGCACTATTGAAAACCCGTAGGTTCATGGCCGCTCGGATATAAGTTCTCCATACATCCATATCCTCAGCTAATGTTTTCCAATCATTCCCTGTATAATCTACTTCCCTCAAATCATAGTTAATGTTATTCTTTCATCTCGTTCTTGGTCTACAAACTGGGCTTTTCTCTCTGGTTTTCCTAATAGACGCTTCCATGCCTCTATTTCATTCCTCATTCGTGCCACATGCCCTGCCCATCGCAGTCTACGAGACTTAACTGTTCTTATTATATCTGGTTTGAGACTTGAAAGCAAATGTAATTTTTTTCGCCCAATGGGTTGCTGGCCCAGAGGAGTATTATTGTGGGGTTCAAACTATTGTAGCATTTCCTCTGCATTAAGGTGATGTGGTTATACCGCCAGTACTCGGTCCTCAGAGCCTCAAAGAAAACTAAGTGATGGCCTTTTGTGGGAAATACCCTATATCTAGCAAAATTGTTTTGGATGATGAAATTCTAGAACGAGTAAACGAATTTAATTATTTGGGTTATAATTTAATATTTCAAGATGAAGCTGATACATCAAAGAAAATCACAAATTTTACAAAAAAAAACGGGGATAATTAACAGTATAATGAAACCATCTTTAGTGTAGAAGAACACAAGATTACGGCTTTATAAGGTTCTCGCAAGAACTGTATTAAGATATGGTAGTGAAGCATGGACAATACGAAGAATAAAAGCCGAATAACAGCAAATGAGATGTGATTTATGCGCCGTACAGCAGGCTACACAAAGTGGGACCATAAAAGAAATGAGGAAATTATGGAAGAGTTGGATGTAGAATCCATTCTTCGCCATATACAAAACTACCAGAACAACTGGAAAGTCCATCTTCAACGAATGCCGTCTCATAGAATTTCAAAAGCTATACTTGGCTACTGCCCCCAAGGCAAAAGATCGCTGGGACGTCAAAAAAAGCGCTGGATGGAAAATTCCTCTTTGAGACCACAACAGGCCACACGGCCTAATACTTGCATGGATGATGATGATTATATCTGGTTTCCTATAAAGATCATGCAGCTCACTACGAAGTCTTCTCCATTTGCGGATACACACTAATAGATCATAAAAATGAAGACATCTTAGAAGTCTTACGGAACATTTTGGAGAAAAAAAATTCTGCTAAGTCAAGATGGATGCAACATAGATTTTATTTAGATTTTAGATTTTATTTATTTAGCCTGGTGGAGTTAAGGCCATGTGGCCTTCTCTTCCACTCACCAGGGCAAACATATATTACATCAGAATATAACAATCACAATGAACTCTAATATTAAATACTAAATAAAAATTTGATCAAAAAGATAATATCTATTATATTATGATCTATAATGCAACCAGTTAATGTTAGTTAAAATTAAGACTAAAACTAATAATAAAATGTATACAAGCAAGACATATTAAATTGTCCCTGTCTAACGTATATAAAAACAAAGAAAAAATGAGGAGATATAGAAAACTAATTTTACGTTTGTACAATATATAAAACAAAACAAAAGAAAATATTTGTTAATCTTAATATTATTTTCATAGATGATTAAATTTATTAATTGTTAAAAGAATACTATCAGTGAGGTGTATAAGTTAGATTGTTATTAAATAATTCTTTAGTTTGTTTTTGAAGGATGTTATAGTTTGACAGTCTCTGACATAGGGCGGAATGGAATTCCATGTTTTGGTAAGCGAGACCGTTAAAAGATAATGAATAATATACAGTGTGATGAGGAGGGATATAAAGGACAATGTGCTGATGGGATCGAGTGTCAAGATTATGTGTGTCGGATAGTCTGATGAAGCGGCGTGATAAATAATTAGGCGATGATGTGTGAAGGATTTTATAGAGAAGGGATAGTGAATGGACAGTTCTATGATCTCTTAGACGAAGTCACGATAATTGTTCCAGGGACGGTGTAACATGGTCAAATTTGCGAATACCACAAATAAAATATAATATTCATCGAATGGAAGAATACAGGATTCCCAAGCAGATGTTAAGCTATCAACCTATAGGAAGAAGACCAGGACGTCCACTCAAAATACTCGTACTTATGAGTGGTATTTCTATTAAAGCCGAAACAGGTCAATAAATGGCCTAAATTCGTGAACGGGCTGATGATTTCTTAACTATAAGCATATTGTGTATTAGTGGTGCATCTTCGAATGTGTCTAATGGCACAAAGAGTAGGGTGCGTGTAATCAAACAGCTTTCGGATACTTTTGAAATTCACAATAGGTTGAAGAAGGCGGATGCACTATCTCCTCTGCTATTCAATTTTGTGCTAGAGCATGCCATCAAATCTTTGGAGAATGAAGAAGACCTACAACTCAATGGTATTAATAAGCTGTTAGTTTATGCTGATGATGTAGTACTATTGAGCTATAGCGAGAATATACTAAAGGCAAACACGCACACTATTGAGTAACACTAACAAACTAGGACCGGAAGTAAACATCCCCCCCTTCTTTTCGTTGCACTGTTTTCCTTCTTGTTTTAACTTTTTGTTAACTTTCTGTTATTCTCAGATTTAGACACAAGGACAAGACACACACCCAGACCCAACGTGGAGATTAAATCCCCTACCCCGCCGGGAATCGAACGCGGGACGCCGGAGTGGAAGGTAGGGACTCTACCGACTTCGCCACGGCGACGGACTAATTTAAAAACTAAATATATGTTCACACATAGAAATGCATTATATAATGAAAATGGACAGCTAATGACAAATGAGGGAAATTTTGAAGAGGTGGGTGAATTCAAATACCTAGGAACAATAAACAGAAATAGGAATGAGATGCACAAAGAAATTAAACATAGGCTCAATTCTGGAAATGCGTACTATTATGCATTGCAGGGACTCTTGACGTCCCAACTCCTCTAAAAAAATGTCAAACTGAGAATACATAAAACTGTTATTCTACCAGTTATATTATATGGATGCGAAACATGGACTCTTACTTTAAGGGAGGAAAGGAGAGTATGAGTATTGAGAGTTCTCAGAAAAATGTTTGAGCCAAAAAAAGAGATGAACAGACAAGTGAATGGAGAAAGCTACATAATGATGAGCTACATGGTATGTATAGAAAGCCATATATGAACAGTTAAGTCTCATAGAATGCGATGGACGGGACATGTGGCACGAATGGGGCAAATGAAAGAGGTACATGGAAGCTTCTGGTATGAAAACCAGAGGGAATACGCCCAATTGGTAGACCAAGAATGAGCTGAGAGAGTAACATCCATGATTTGAGGGAAGTAGATTATACAGGGAATGATTGGAAAACATTCGCTCAGGATAGGGATGTATTGAGAGCTTATGTCCGCGCGGCCATGAACCTGCGGGTTTGATAGAGCCAGTGAGTGAGAGGTGCATCTTGGTGCAGAGTCTCCGTATCCCCACACATCATGTTTTTTTTTTTTTTGTGGGTAAACTTTGAAGGGAGTTGAGTTAACAAGCCCACCGCTATTATTTTAGGGGAATGTAGCCCAGGGCAGGTCTAGGAACGTCTCTGCCCTGCCATTAGGGCACGCACCGGCAACCGTGCAAAAACGGCGTAAACCGCGTCTCATCTTTCCTTTCACGTAACACACACCGGCCAAGACTTAAAAATAACACTGCTTGCTACTCCTGTAATTCCAGAGGTTAACTTCGTGCCCTAGATTTCAAATATGGCAGCTAAATTTTAACTGCCAACTTTATTTTTAATGCTCTTATATCACAGAAGAGTCGAAAATTCAACCAAATAATGGCTATTCTTTACAACCTGTGACACAACTTTTAATTCCTTCATAAACTCTTGAACATTTAATCTTAGGGTTTCATTTTTCAAATTATTTCCCATCATTACAATGATTTTTACATTTCTTAACGGTTACTTCAATATATTTTTCATATGCGATTCCCAAATATTATTCTCCCACCTCATTCTGGTCTACCAATTAGGCCTGTCCCCTCTGGTTTTCCTACAAAAAGCTTCCATGCACGTCTTTCATTCCCCATTCGTGCCGCATGTCCTCTCAATCGCAATTTTCGAGACTTCATTGTTCATATTATATCTGGCTTCCTATATAAAGACCATGTAGTTCACTGTTATGTTAGTCTTCTCCATTCACCTGTCTGCTCATCTCTCTTTGGTCCAAAAATTTTCCTAATAAATTTATTCTCAAACACTCGTAATCACCTTTCCTCCCTTAAAGTAAGAGTCCATGTTTCACATCCAATGACAGTTTTATATTTAGAAGAAGGTTAAACAACTGAATTAAGTTTTTCATAAGTAATGCCACGAGCGATTCCCAAATCATCGATAAATTCACGACTCACGAAGAGAGGAGCGAATTTATTTAGAGAATTTGGAAATCAAGAGTGGCATTTCTTAGGACTATTTAACGAATAAAATTAAGCTGTTTACTCACAAATAATTATTTAACTATAGTTATTCTAAAATATTTATATATTTAATGTAAACGGCGATGTTTCAAAACAAATGAGAAACGATTGGTACGCTTCATTTGCTGCTTTTGTTCATCACTGCAACCAGATCATAATATTATCTATTGCCAAAAGATCGCAATGTTGTAAGAATGCACCCTAGTTGAGAAATTTATAGCCAACGTTATAGGTATTAATTAATTTCTGTCCTATGATGTAAATATGTCAATTATATTTTTCTGCAACGTCATTTCCTGGACTATTTAACTCATGCCCCAAATGGGAGTCAATGACCAATCACATTTCAATGATTTCTGTTTTACAACCAATCAGAGTCGTGTTTCACGAAATATTTATCAGTGTTATAATTACCATATTAAAGAAAGCTCCTCCTTACAATATTGCGTTCCTTTGGCAATAAATAGTATGATCTGGTTGCAGTGATAAACAAAAGAAGCAGTAGAAGCGTACCTATCGTTTCTCATTTGTTTTCAAACATCGCCGTTTACATTAAATATATAAATACTCGTATTTTTAAATAACTATAGTTAAATAATGATTTGTGAGTAAACAGCTTAATTTTATTCGTTAAATAGTCCTAACAAATGCCACTCTTGATTTCCAAATTCTCTAGATAAATTCACTCCTCACTTCGTGAGTCGTGAATTTATCGATAATTTGGAAATCACTCGTGGCATTACTTATGAAAATAATTCGTTTAAGAAAGTGCAATCAGTGTTTTTATTGTGGTATAATCAATTGTTACAAATGTTTTTATATTATCTCTTGCATTCGCTTTCTGGTAGCCGTATTTCTTGGAGAGTCAGTCACTGCAAAATAATGCTATGGCCTATTCGGAATGTTAAAAAGGAAGTGCTTTCTTTATTATGATAAACTTTAGTTGGTAAATTCTAGGCGAAACACGACTGTGATTGGTTGTAAATAAAAAATCATTGAAAAGTGATTGGTCATTGACTCCCATTTGGGGCATGAGTTAAATAGTCTATGATATTTAACTACATGAAGACGTGGCAGTCATACTGATTTTAACGAATATTCTATACAACAACGAAGACGTGTTCCAGTGCAGCCAACATAAAATATATACTAATTAACTGTACATATATACTTGAGAATTATTTTGGCTATTTAACTCATGGGAGTCAATAACCAATCACGTTTCAATGATTTTTGTTTTACAATCAATGACAGTCGTGTTTCACCTCGCTCTTTATCACTTTCTCTTTACCGGCTCCTGCTTTTGTGATAAAAAAAGCTCCTCCTTGTTTTATATGCTGAACAGGTCAGAGCATTATTTTGCAGTGACTGACTCTCCAACAAATACATTTAATATAGCAAATAATGAACAGAATCCTTCGAACTACACATCTGATAATTGCGTGTTCAATAATTGTGTTTTTAAACACTTTTACTGAGTTGTTTACTAAAAATAAATTAATAATATATAATGTTGGTTACAATATAGGCCTACAGTTTGATGTGTTTCATTTTTTCTTCACTACGGTGCATTCACACAATACTGCGAGCCAGTGTGATAACGCTGATTGCGATCCTATTTGGCAATAAAGTAAACCACTGCGCTTTATGTATTCTACGTACAATGTAACCTAAAGGTAGTGTTAATATACATTATACGAAACAAAACCACTGCATTTTAAATGAACTGAACTTTATTTGAAACAATAAATACGTAGTTACCGCCATTTTATAACTGATAGGTGTCACGGTCCGCTGTAGCCTCAACTATAACATTGCCCACACTGTTAATGTTAGTTGTTTATAATGAACGCAGATATTTCCAAAAAATACGTTATTATTTTACTAAAAAAAATTTTTTTGGACGGAAAAATCCAAGGAGCAAGTCCTCCGGGAGGGACTTTAAGCCGTGGGTCCCGAGTCTGAAGATTTTCAGGCTCGTAAATGACCCTAAAGCCTGAATGAAAAGGCCTCTAAGCAAAATTTACCGAATTTTCCCGTCCTAGTACAACCCTGGCTTCCTAGATGTCAGTATGAGGCGGAACGCTGACCACGGACCACTCAAAATGACATCTACACGAAAACAAGTGTAATTAAATTAGTATGGTTAAAATACTTCCCTGTAGGGGGAGAGCGCGTAAATCTCTGTAAAGGGAAACATGGGCTTACAAGAAGAAGATTATTTTATTATTATTTATTATTTTGAACACACCATAGCGCAAAAAATAATGCACAACGCACATTTGTGAAGTGTTTTAAAGAATCTCGGACATTAAAAACCTCGTTATCGATCGGTTTTTGAAACATTTCTTCGCTTCTGTAAAAACAATTCCAACCTAGCATCGTCTATCTATCTATCTTCGGTTTTTTTTTTTTGCAGTTGCTGCCGTCTTCCCGTGCCAAACCTCCAAAGCCTACGGTCTTGGGCATCTTCGATGCTTAGCCCTCTTGCTTGCATTACTGTCTTCATGTTTTCCTTCCATGTTAACTTTGGTCTCCCTCTTTTCTTCTTTCTGTTCGGATGCCATTCATATAGTTGCTTCGGCCATCGCTCATCTTCCATTCTTAAAACTAGCCCTAACCACTTTAATTCATTCTCCTCAATTCTTTCAATTATGCTTTTTCCTTCTTCCATTATGTTTCTAATTTCCTTATTTGTGACATGTTCTAATTTAGACTTTCTGGCACTTCTGCGTAAATAATCCATTTCTAGAGCTATTAGTCTATTCTTGTAGTACTTATTGATTGTCCATACCTCACTTCCATACATTGCAACAGATTCCACCAATGTTTTACCAATATATTTTTTGTGTCTTTCCAAATATGCTTATCCCACCATATGGAATTTAACGATGATATTATTTTGCTACTCAATTCAATTCTAGCATCGCAATATACTATTAAATAACTGAGCCGCTCCTGAGTTTTCATTGAAGTCTTGTTAAATACCAACATTGTAGCAATTAACTCGGTATCAGAATGATATGTTTTGTCATTGACAAAGCTTGTTTCTAATACTTGATGGTCTGTAGTAGCAATGTTGTTTTACTTCTTATGAAGTGTTTATTGATTGACTGTTTTTTCTTTCTTTTTTAGATCGAGTGTTGTGTTATGTGCCAAGTCACGGTGTGTAAAATGAGCTCGTTGGATCCCTTTGCCTGTTCAGGAGAGGACGAAGAAAAAAATGTACCCTTGAGTAATGATGTTCTAAGGTATTTTAATTTTCCAATGGCCTCATCTTTAAACGTGAAATGCACAATTAAATTTAATTAAACAAAACACAATAGGTGAGTTGCTGACAATTGCATTTATACGATTGATTCTGCAGTTGGCAACAAACGAATTCTAGAGACCGTGAAGTTGTATTCTAATTGTTACGTCAATGAGACTTAATTGTAACGAATTCCAAACAAATGCCCGTCAAATCACTGTTGCCAAATTAGATTTTTTATAGCTAAAAAGGGGCCATCAGAACACAATATAACAGTGAGCTACATGAGAAATATGGGACAGCAGATATAATAAGAACAGTTAAGTCTCGTAGACGGCTTGTGGAATGAGATTCATGCGCAGAACAGCGGGTTACACCAGATGGGATCGGAAAAGGAACACCGATATCTTCTAAAAGAATTGAAGACTACGCCAATTTTGGAATATATTAAACAGTACCAACTAAATTGGAAACACCATCTTGAAAGAATGAGTTCAAATCGGATCCCCAAAGCTGTTTATAATTATATACCAAGAGGACGAAGATCACTTGGCCGTCCTATGAAACGCTGGAGGGAAAATTTTCTATAGGATCGTAACAGGCCTTGGCCTAATACTTGGAAGGAAGAAGAAGAAGATTGCAGTGGGCAGATCATGTGGCACGAATAGGGAATGAAAGAGGGGCATTAAAATTTCTTGTAGGAAAACTAGAAGAAAGCCCCCAGTAGGTAGGCAAAGAATGAGGTGAGAGAATAACATTAACCACTATTTGAGGGAAGTATATTATACAAAGAATTAATTTTCGTTTGTCTTAAATGTTAACAATATTAATTGATGATGATAATAATAATAATAATAATAATAATAATAATAATAATAATAATAATAATAATAATCAACAAGGATTAAGCCCAATGGCCTGTTCCGATCTCATTATAGGTCTAATTGGTCCTTCCATCTCTTCAATGGTCTTCCCAACATTCTTCTCCCTTTTGGTTTATAATTATACATTCTTCTTGGTATGCGTTCTTCATTCATTCGTAATACGTGCTGAAGATAAGCATTTTGATAGTATTTTATTCTTTCACAGAGATTAAATATATTAAGTTCTGTTCTTATATCTTCGTTTTTCTTTTTTACCGGTCCTTTGGCATCCTGCTATTGCTCTCAACATCTTCATTTCAGCAGCCTCTATTTGTTTACTATCTGCCTTTGTTAATGTCCAGGTTTCATATCCATAGATAAGAGATGGAACTGCCAATACTTTGTAAAACTTCAAAATAGTTTCTTTTTTAGTTTTATTCAATAAAGTGCGTTTAAATGTGCCACATAGATAATTGAATCGTTGTATTTTAGTGCGTTTATCTAAATTTCTGTCATATAATAAATAATAATAATAATAATAATAATAACAATAATTACAACAACAACAACACTGATCGACAAGGTTTGCGTCACAAGAAATCTGATCAGTGAATCTAGTGCATTTTTTCATATTGAATTCAGATATGTAGTCAGAATTTTTCCACCAGGCACAGTTTTTTTGACAGCTACTTTTTAAAATTGATTTTAGCATTCTCTTTGACCTGTCATAGGAACCTTTACCTTATATGTAGCGATTTTATTCAAGCTGTATTTAAGGGCTGTTTCTAATGAGCACGGTGAGCGTTTTCACCAGCAAATTTCCACACTGGAAAAGAGGTACCAAGGCAAGTGGAGTTCTAATATGCTGGCTGACTACTGTTGGACCAAGAAGAGAGATGTTCCAGATGCAAAATAGGCCCGCAAACCACTATCTACCACTTTCTAGGTAAGTCATAATGAGTTAGAGTTAGATGGATTTTATTAAAAATTATAAAAAAAATGGAAATGAATATCACAGAAAACTCTTGACTGATGGGAAAAAACTGAAATGATATTTAAATTCAGGATGAAAAATACTTCTAAAATCTCATATTTTTATTCTTGTAAAAGAAAAAAAATCATTTTTGTCGACCAGTGTAATAATAATAATAATAATAATAATAATAATAATAATAATAACAATAATAAAGTTTATCTATTCTGGCAGAGATAAGGTCATAAGGGCTCTTTTACACAACCAGCACAAATATTCTATATATATATATATATATATATATATATGTCCACCGCTGTGGTCTCGAGGTAGCGTGCTGCCTTGTCACGCAGCGGGCCCGGGTTCGATCCCCGGTCGGGGCAGTTTTTCTGGGTGAGGTTTTTATCGGGGTTTTTCCTCACCTGTAAGACAAATGCCAGGAAAACTTTAAGGCCCAAACGGTCCCCGAAATCATATGGCCATCATCATCATCATCATCCTTATCATTACCATCATCATCATCATCATCATCATCCTTCACAGGTGTGGAAAGCAACGGGAAGCTACCACACCTACACAATTCCCTAGTAAAGCTGCAATCATAGCATGAAAATGCTATGATTGCAGTGAAGGACCTGCCTTCGGGCAGAATTACTATGGATGGATATATATATAAATATATGGTGTTGCAAAAATACACCGACAACGGATGTGAGGTAATATATTGAGATGTTGGTAATTATTAATAAGGTACCAATGTCCGGAAATGATGCGTTTTCACACTGTGAGCAGCTAACTTCTCAAGAGTTCTGTTAGTTGGATTTCATGACTCAATACTTGGCAATACTTGTACTCTCACAGTCACGTGAAGTTTTCAAAATATCCACCTCCCATCTCATTGTAGAGCGTACATACGCGGTGTAGTGATTGGCGCACACGTCCAAATACGCCTGGCCTCGTTTGAATTGTCTCTACAGCAGCGCGGATTCAGTCTGTAAGATCCATACGTGACTCTACTGGAGTCTGATAAACAGACTGTTTCATGTCGCCCCACAAAAAGTGGTCGAGAGGGTTAAGATCAGGTGATCTCGGAGGCATGGGACTGGTCCCCTTCGACCTGGTATGTGGTATCCAAATATCTCCTCACATTGGCATCGAAGTGAGCTGGTCTTCCGTCATGTTGCAACCACATTCCGTTGCGAAGCCATGTATCACAGGTTCCGTACCTGTGAGGTGTTGTCAAGTATTGTAGAATAGAATAGAATAGAATATGGAATTTATTGCCTTTTTTTTTCTCAGAATAAAGAAAATACATATGCATTTACATTGCGCACGGGCCTGCTTGGCCGTACGTGCATTATTTTTCCATGAATAAAAAAATAAAACTAATAATATAAACAAATACCTACAAATACACCTGTATCAAAAAACAATAACTGGCTACATATAAGTAAAATCTATGTCTGCACTAAATCAAAATAATACATATCTACATTCATCCACATTCCGTACATTAATATTAAAAAAAAAAAAATGCTAGAAAACAAATTAGAAAAAAAAAAGCACACACACATACACCCACACACCCCCACACATATACACACCGCACGCTCATACCCCCCTCCCCCCGTCCCTGCAGACATTAAGTGCACTATCAGACTATTCAACTTATCAGACCTACTTATTATATAACATGATTAAAGATCGAAAACAAAGACCATATTGAGATTCTTCTTATTGTTAATACATATATCCTTAATCTACAATTTTGTTATATCTCAATTTTCTTACTGTACCCAAAAATTTGCATGTTTTTGATTCACTCTCGATCCGTCCTAAAAGATCCCAACACGCCACTCTCCCTCGATCCGACTTGAGAAATCTCTCCGGCAGCATCTGTAATCTAAGTTGTTCTGTCTCTCTACAGAATGCTATAATATGCTGCCAGTTTTCATGGTCATCGCATAGTGGGCATAGTTTAATGCCTTCCTCATTTGTTAAATTATGGGCCATCCATCCCCCCAAATGAAACCATGCAATAGCACTTTTATCATCCCCATCCAAGGAGTCAATATATTTCTCCCTTCCCCACGAAAGTTTCAGTTCTGTCTGCAGGGTGAGCGATATTTTCTGACTACACTCTGCTTCTATATACTGTCTGTCTATATCGATTAGTCTCTTCTTAACTGTCCTCCAAACATTTCTATTATTCCGCGTACTCCTCTCCCATACCCAACCCATCCCTATGCCCTTCAATCCCCTTTCTACACCGATTACCCAATCTCCCGAAACACACTGCCTTTTCTGTTCATTGTAACACTCTGCTCTAAGCGAGTCCTGATTCCCGTTTATTATGTCCAACCAATACTTAATAGCCATAATTTTGCCCCTTATTGTGTCCGAAAATGTACCGAATTCCTTCAGTATGCCACAATTTGAAGTCCCCGTTGCTAATCTCATCGCTTTCTTAAGAAACATAGGTTGAATTTTATCTAGTGTCCCCGTTCGTTCCCAACCCCATAATTCTGAGCCATACAGCATGGTCGCTCTCACAGTCGAAGAATAAACCTGTTCTAGTGTACGCATCGGTATGTTTCGCAATTTTGACATATTATTAAGCATTTCGCTTGTCCGGCACCTAGCTCTCATTGTTGCATTTTCGATGTGTCTCGTCCATTTTCCATTCATTGTATCTTCAAATCCTTGGAACAAACACTGATCTTGAGACATAATTAACTAGTCATAGTGTGAAAACACATAATTTCCGTATATTGGTACCTTATTAAAAAAAAATATTAACATATCTCAATTATACTACCTCACCTCCGATGTGTTTTTCTGCAACACTCTGTATACATAATTCAACATTTTATGTCATAAACATTATTTTTCTTCTTCGTTCCAAGTATTAGGCCAAGGCCTGTAAGATCCTACAGAAAATTTTCCCTCCAGCGTTTCATAGGACGGCCCAGTGATCTTCGTCCTCTTGGTATATAATTATAAACAGCTCTTTGGGGATCCGATTTGAACTCATTCTTTCTAGATGGTGTTTCCAATTTAGTTGGTACTGTTTAATATATTCCAAAATTGGCGTAGTCTTCAATTCTTTTAAGATATCTGTGTTCCTTTTCCGATCCCATCTGGTGTAACCCGCTGTTCTGCGCATGAATCTCATTTCACAAGCCGTTATTCTGCTTTCATATTGTCTGTTTAGTGTCCATGCTTCACTACCATAGGTCAACACTGGTCTAGCCAAAGTGTTATATAAACGTAATCTGGTGTTTTTTTGTACAAGGGATGGTTTCATAACTTGATTAATAATTCCCAAACTTTTATTATAACTAGTAATTTTTTCAGGGATATCCTTTTCATCCCAGATAGAGAGGTAATATCCAAGATATTTAAATTGATTAGATCTCTCTAAAATTTTATTCTGGAGACAGATTTTACTTTGTATGGGGTCCTTCCCATGAAATGCCATAATTTTAGTTTTGTTAATTGATATTTCCATATTAAATTTGGCACCTATTTTTTGTAAATTATAAATTGATCGTTGCAAATCATTTTCCGAAAGTGCCAGAAGAGCTAAATCGTCTGCAAAAAGAATAGCATCGAGGTTGAGGTTCCTATTGAAGGGTATATATCCCCGTTGTGTTTTCCTCCATTCGTTTATTAATTTATTCATATATATATAATGAAAAGCACCGGTGAAAATCAACATCCCTGTCTTACTCCAGTGTTGATCTTTTCCCAAGAAGATAATTTGCCATCTTGTTTAACAGATATTTCATTATCTTTATTGATGTTGAAGATATTAGTAATATATTGGCCATAAACATAATACTAGTAATAATAATAATAATAATAATAATAATAATAATAATAATAATCATAATAATAATAATAATAATAATGATAATAATAATAATAAAACTAACTCTGACACTATCGAACACGTAGTGTTCACGGCCGCGGGGACATAAGCTATTCATACATCCCTATTCTGAATTAATGCTTTCCAACCAACTCCTGTATAATTCATTTCCCTCAAATCGTGGTTAATGTTATTCTCCCACCTCATTCTTGGTCTACCAGCTGGGCATTTTTCCTCTGGTTTTCTTAAAAGAAGCTTCCATGCTCCTCTGCCATTTCCCATTCATGTCATATGTCCTACCCTTCGCAGTCTATGAGACTTAACTGTCTTATTACATCTGGCTTCCTATAAAGTTTTCCATTCGCCTGTCCATCTCTCTTTGGTCCAAAAACATTTCTAAGAACCTGCCATTAGTAATAGCAACTCCTAACAAGAAAATAACAAAATACGAAGCAAGAGCCGCCACTGAGAAATCACGACTTTACTGTAAATGAATGTCACATATGTAATTGCTATTCAGCTCGGATTTCTACAGCTTTGAAACTCAGGTATTTGATTGAATCTGGAATTACAAATCAATGACTCTATGCGGATAACTAAGTTATAAATTTTCTACAATAACTGCTCATACATTAGTTCTTGCTGTTTCCTGTGGCGGCGTTGGCAATGTATGACATGCACGTACTATATTAATACCGTTAGAATGTAATGGCTAAAACTGGTTGTTTCTTCAACCTTCAGCTTATAGTATCGCACAAGCCTCAATCCACACCTCTAAATAATAATAATAATAATAATAAATAATAATAATATATTATTATTATGAATAATAATAATAATATATTATTATTATTATAGATACATAGATCATCGGTTGATTGATGTCTTTGACATCGTCCCGATTCCTAATAGCCAATTTTGTGGGTCCATCCAATCTCAATAACAATAATAAATAATAATAATAATAAATAATAATAATAATAATAATAATAATAATAATAATAATAATGATAATGATAATAATAATAATAATTTGAGGAAGTGGCTGAATTCAAATACCTAGGAACAATAATGACAATTATTATTATTATTATTATTATTATTATTATTATTATTATTATTATTATTATTATTATTATTATTATTATTATTATTATAGATACATAGATCATCGGTTGATTGATGTCTTTGACATCGTCCGATTCCTAATAGCCAATTTTGTGGTTCCATCCAATCTCAACAACAACAATAATAATAATAATAATAATAATAATAATAATAATAATAATAATAATAATAATAATTTGAGGAAGTGGCTGAATTCAAATACCTAGGAACAATAATGACAAATAGGAATGAGATGCACAAGGAAATTAAACATAGGCTCAATTCTGGAAATGCGTGCTATTATGCATTGCAGAGACTCTTGATGTCCCAACTCCTTTCAAAAAACGTTAAACTGAAAATATATAAAACTATTATTCTATCAGTTATATTATATGGGTGCGAAACATGGACTCTTACTTTAAGGGAGGAAAGGAGATTACAAGTATTTGAGAATAAAGTACTTAGGAAAATTTTTGGACCAAAGAGAGATGAACAGACAGGTGAATGGAGAAGACTACTTAACAATGAACTACATGGTCTTTATAGGAAGCCAGATATAATAAGAACAGTTAAGTCTCGTAGACTGCGATGGGCAGGACATGTTGCACGTATGGAGAATGAAAGACTTGGATGGAAGCTTCTTGTAGGAAAGCCAGAGGGAAAACGCCCAGTTGTTAGACCAAGAATGAGGTGGGAGAATAACAGTAACTATGATTTGAGGGAAGTAGATTATACAGGGAATGATTGGAAAGCATTAGCTCAGGATAGGGATGTATGGAGAGCTTATGTTCGCGCGGCCATGAACCTACGGGTTCGATAGTGCCAGTGAGTAAGTAAGTATAATAATCCGATTCCGATTGAGGGCCTTTCCACTTTTTCAGCGGTTGCCCTTTTTATAATAATAATAATTACTAGTTATAATAAAAGTTTGGGATTATTAATCAAGTTATGAAACCATCCCTTGTACAAAAAAACACCTGATTACGTTTATATAACACTTTGGCTAGACCAGTGTTGACCTATGGTAGTGAAGCATGGACACTAAGAAAACAACATGAAAGCAGAATAACGGCTTGTGAAATGAGATTCATGCGCAGAACAGCGGGTTACACCAGATGGGATCGGAAAAGGAACACAGATATCTTAAAAGAATTGAAGACTACGCCAATTTTGGAATATAGGCCTATTAAACAGTACCAACTAAATTGGAAACACCATCTTGAAAGAATGAGTTTAAATCGGATCCCCAAAGCTCTTTATAATTATATACCAAGAGGACGAAGATCTCTGGGCCGTCCTATGAAACGCTGGAGGGAAAATTTTCTGTAGGATCGTAACAGGCCTTGACCTAATACTTAGAAGGAAGAAGAAGCAGTTGAAGATAATAATAATATAATAATAATAATAATAATAATAATATAATAATAATAATAAGGGGACTAAATTATTAATATATAACACAATTGTGAAGAGTATTTTATTATATGGTGCGAATAAAATGGACGTTGAAGCAAAAACACAGAAATAAATTATTAGTCACAGAAATGGACTTTTTAAGAAGATCGGCAAGAATATCAAAATTAGAAAATAAAAAATAATACAATAAGATAAATAATGAATGTAGAAAAGAATATTGTACAAGGGATTGAAGAAATCCAACTAAGATGGTATGGACACATAATGAGAAGAAGGGACACAGAAACAAATAAAGAAGTATTGAAATGGGTACCTCGTGGAAAAGGGAATTCAAGACAACATGAAGAAGATAAATATGACAGAAGCAGACACACAACTGTGAAAAAAAAAGTATATTTTGGTTGAGGATAGCTGTGTATATAACAAACACAACCCTGAAATAAAAATTAGTATCATCATTATTATTATTATTATTATTATTATTATTATTATTATTATTATTATTATTATTATTATTAATCTAGAAAACCACCGTTGTGGTCTCGAGGTAGCGTGCTGCCTTGTCACGCAGCGGGCCCGAGTTCGATCTCCGGTCGGGGCAGTTTTCATCGGGGTTTTTCCTCACCTGTAAGACAAATGTCAGGAAAACTTTAAGGCCCAAACGGTTCCCCGAAATCATATGGCCATCATCATCCTTATCATTACCATTATCATCATCATCCTTCACAGGTGTGGAAAGCACCGGGAAGCTACCACACATACACAATTCCCTAGTAAAGCTGCAAGCATAGCATGAAAATGCTATGATTGCAGTGAAGGACCTGCCTTCGGGCAGAAATTACTATGGATACTATGGATGGATGTAGAAATGCATGTTATTACGCATTACAGGGGCTGTTCTCATTCCAACTTCTCTAAAAAAAACGTTAAACTGAAAATATATAAAACTATTCTCCCAATTATATCATATGGATGCAAAACATGGACTCTTACTTTAAGGGAGGAGAAAAGATTACAAGTATATGAGAATAAAGTTCTTAGGACTAAAGGTTTGGGAAAGGATGTGGATGACCTCATACTTGAAAACAGGGAAAATATAAAAAGTGTGAATTTTTTTAAATATCTTGGGTCAATAATTACAAGTTTAGGTATATGTGAGAGAGATGTACAGACTAAAATTGCAGTGGCAAAAAATTCAACTAAGACATTACATGGAATAATTTGGAATAAAAATATTACAAAGAAAACTCTAAATTAAAAATTTATAAGAGCATAATACAGAATATTTTGTCATATGGAAGTGAAATTTGGTCTTTGATGGAATTACATAAGAATAAAATTAGAACAGTTGAATTTAATTATTTTAGAAGAAGCCTCCAAAAACAAGACAGGATATAATAAGAAATGAATTCCTTTGGAGAGAAATGAATGTCACCACATCTGTTGTTAAGAGGATTGAAAATCAAACGCTTAAATGGTATGGCCATGTACAAAGAATGGAAAATGAAAGATGGTAAAATATATATACCAATGGTCACCCCCTGGAAGAAATAAATGTGGCAGACCAAGATGGAAATGGAAAACCTACGTCAGAACAATAATGGATGATAGGAATTTGGAAGAAGGAGATTGGAATGATAGAGATAAATGGAAACTGAAGACGGGGAAAGCCGAAGAAGAAGGACTAAAGAAAGATGAACAGACAGGCGAATGGAGAATACTACATAACAATGAGTTACATGATCTTCATAGGAAACCAGATATAATAAGAACAGTTAAGTCTGCAGACAACGATGGGCAGGACATGTTACACGAATGGGGAATAGAAACTAATTGTAAGAAAACCAAGTGGAGAGCGTCTGGTAGATAGGCCAAGAATGAGGTGGAAGAATAACAATAACCACGATCTGAGACAAGTGAAGTAAATAAGAGATGATTGGAAAACATTAGCTCAGGATAGGGCATGTCTGCAGGCATGAATTTCCGGTTTGGACATTGCCAATAAACAGTTAATAATTGCGTATAGATTGAAAGACGTTAAGTTTGAAGGAATGACAATTTTGCGCGGAATAATGTGTCAATTTTAGAATGACTCACGTGTCCAATTATAACGATTTTATCTAAGTAAGTAACTCGTGTGGTTTGCGGTTTTCGCTTTTATTTCTAATGTAAACCCACTGACTCTAGTCCTAATAAAAAAAACAATAAAAAATAAATTAATTGGATTCAGTCATGCGTTATTGTCTCGGATTTGTATTCAGAAAACCCCCGACTTCTAAGTCCAGAACTGGATGATCTGGTTTGACATTTCTATGATATTGAAAGACTATTTTTTTTTTTACTCCTGGCGCGACAGGCCTAGAAGACCCTTAGCCTACCAGTCGGCTGCTGGCCTCACATCCACATGTGTCAATCAGAGAGGTAGATGATCACCAGCTACCGTAGGGGTGACATGTCAGCATGTCGAGTCCCCCAGCCGTTATAGCTGGTTTTCTCAACCTGGAGCCGTAACTTATTGTAGCTAACCCAAATGTCACACGATGCTGGGTGGGCCGAAATAAAATGGAGAAAATTGGGGCACTCCGTAGCGTAGTGGTTAAGGCACTGAGCTTACAAGCCGGAGGGTCGAGGGTTCAAGTCCCGTTGGGGTCAGGATTTTTAAACTGACCCAAACCCTCTGGCGGCACTATGGCCCTGGGGTCGACTCAGCCTCTAACGGAAATGAGTACCAGACGCTTGTTCTGGGGGTAAAGGCGGCCGTCACGCAGGGCTGACAACCCGGCTGACATAAAGTGCCGATTGTCTAGAAAAAGTGGGAGCCTTAACCTCCTACTACCCCAAGGGCCTCCGGGCCTGTTGTAGGATCACTTTACTTTTACCATGAGAAAATGTCTTCCTCCATGGAGACTCGAACCAGCGCTAGTCCCAACCTTCAGAATACAATCTCAAACACTACTGCTTGAGGTAATTTTCTAACTAGGGAAAATTTCGGTAGTTATTTTTTGTGTAGATTTTTTTAAGCTTGCTTACTTACTTACTTACTCACTGGCACTATCGAACTCAAGTTCATGGCCGCACGGACATAAGCTCTCATACATACCTATCCTGAGCTAATGCTTTCCATCATTCCCAGTATAATCTACTTCCCTCAAATCATAGTTAGTATTGTTCTCCCACCCCATTCTTGGTCTACCAAACTATGCGTTTTGACCCTGGTTTTCCTACAAGAAGCTTCCCATGCACGTCTTTCATTCCCATACGTACCACATATCCTGTCCATCGCAGTCTTCTAGAATTAACTGTTCTTATTATATCTGGCTTCCTATGAAGACCATGTAGTTCATTGTTATGTAGTCTTCTTCATTCACCTGTCTGTTCATCTCTCTTTGGTACAAAAAATATGTTTTAAACTATAGAAATATTTGTTTTTTTCGTTTAACTAACTTATGCTGCATCCTGTATATTAAACATTTTGGGTTATTGCAAGTCAAAAATGGTAGGGTCCTTTCTTTGTTTTTCCAATTTTTTTTTTTGCTTATTGGTCTTTTTGTAGAGTTTTTTTTAAATCTTCACTTTTTTTTTGTAACTTTATCTTCTTTCGACTACATTCATATTATTTGTATAGCTAAATTATGCTTCTAGTTATTCTAATTTGAATTTCAATGTATTTTTCTAGGATATCCATAGCGAGTTCAATGAATTAATTTTAGATGGGGAAAAATCGTTAATTCTACATTCTCCAAGGACTTTTTTTAAAATGAACACAGGATTCCTTTTTTCAAACAAAGTTGAATTACATATATATAATTATATTGTTTGTACTTTATGCGCGGCCATACCGCTCGTCCGATTGTGATGGGGTTTTTGCAAAATGTTCAGGAGATTTCCGGGATGAACATAGGCTATAAGAAGAGTTGTGATACTCAACTCCTAACACCCTTAAAAATCCGCCCTTTGTAGCGGAAAACGTGAAAAAAGTAGCTGTTTGGACGCTTAAATGGCTTACGCTGCCTCAACCATAACAAATACACAAAATTAATGTACACAAAATTGAATATCTCAAAAAGCTCTACAAAAAAGTCCGCAACAGCATTTGTTTATCTCTTACGGATAACTCACAATAACCATTTTTGTATTTCATTGATGCCAAGAAGACCGAGACAAGTACGTAGATTCCTGTGTAAGCATAGCAGCAAGTGACGAGTATTCTTTTTACGGATAACTCACCAACAACGAATTTTGTCTTTTAGCTCATTTATGCCAAGAAGATTTGAGATAAGTATTATTCCCGGGCAACACCGGGTAATCAGCACGGGTATCTAAAAAAAATAAATGTCTAATTATTTTTCCTTCTGGCAGCCGTAGCGTAGTGGTAAGCACTGCGCTACAAGCCGGAAGGTCGAGGGTCGAGTCCGGTGGGGGCAGGATTTTAAACTGACCCAAACCTTCTGGCGGCACTATGGCCCTGGGGTCGACTCAGCCTCTAACTGAATGAGTACCAGACGCTTGTTCTGGGGTAAAGGCGGGGCGTCACGCGGGCTGACAACCCGGCTGACATCAAGTGCCAATTGTCAAGAAAAAGTGGGAACCTTAACCTCCTACTACCCCAAGGGCCTCCTGAAGGCCTGTAGGGGATCACTTTACCTTTTACTTATCCACTAAACATAAAATCACATTAATTTTCATTTATTTAGACGTAGCAGTGCACGCCGGGTATTAGCTACTTAAAAGATAAAAATACAGTTGAATAAAAATTTAAGTGTTCCCATACGCCTCAGGAGGCCCTTGGGGTAGTAGGAGGTTAAGGCTCCCACTTTTTCTTGACAATCGGCACTTGAATGTCATCCGGTTTGTCAGCCCTGCTTGACGGCCGCCTTTACCCCAGAACAAGCGTCTGGTACTCAATTCAGCTTTAGAGGCTGAGTCGACCCCAGGGCCATAGTGCCGCCAGAAGGTTTGGGTCAGTTTTAAAAATCCTGACCCCACGGGACTCGAACCTCGACCTTCCGGATGTGCGCAGTGCCTTAACACTAGCTCGGCGTGCCCCCGTTTGAATAAAATTAACTAATTCAAATTGCCTTTTTACTCCTTTTTTTCTCTCTCTCCAGTTTGTAGGTATTTTAAGGGTATCTTTAGATATTTTTGAAGGTTCCTTTATAAATCACCAATTTCCAAGATCTGATCATCATCATCATCAAAAACTATCTATGTTTAGGTCGTTGAGCCTGTTCCTATGAGATCTCAAGATGTGATTGTCTATCTTAATTTTGGTCTTCCTTTATCTCGAAGTCCTTTAGGTTTATACCGTAATGCTATTTAGGAAAGCTGGAATTTCTATAAAGAGATAAACTATTAAACAGTGCAATTAAACCAAAATATGTAAATTCAAAATGCAATTATGAATATCATAAAAAAAATTCTGGACCAAAGAGAGATGAATTAATAGGTGAATGGAGAAGACTACATACATAACAGTGAGCTATATGATAGTATAGGAAACCAGATTAGTAAGAACAGATAAGTCTCGTTGACTACGACGGCCAGGACATGTGGCACGAAAGGGGAATGAGAGAGGGGCATGTAGCTTTTGTAGTAAAACCATAGGAAAAACGCCCAGTTGGTTAGACCAAGAATGAGGTGGAGAATAACATTAACCATGATTTGAGGGAAGTAGATTATAAGGGGATGGATTGGAAAACATTAGGATAGGGATGTATGGAGAGCTATGTCGCGCCTGGCTATGAACCTACGGTTCGATAGAGCTGGTGAGTGAGTTAGTTATATACATAAGCTCTCCATACATCCCAATCCTGAGCTAATGTTTTTCAATCATCCCCTGTATAATATCCTTCCCTCAAATCATGGACAATGTTATTATCCCACCTCAATCTTGGTCTAACTGGTCGTTTTCCTTCTGGTTTTTCTACAAGAAATTTTCATGCAGCTCTTACATCCCCATACATGCCATATGCCCTGCCCGTCGCAGTCTACGAGAATTAATTGTTCTTAGTATATCTGACTTCCTATTCATATCATGTACTTGACTATTATGTAGTTTTCTCCATTCACCTGTCTATTCATCTCTTTTTGGCCCAAAAATAATTCCTAAGAACTTTATTCTCAAATACTCGTAATCTCCTTTCCTCCCTTAAAAAGTAAGAGTCCATGTTTCGCATCCATATAATATAACTGGGACAATAACAGTTATATATATTTTCAGTTCAATACTTTTTTAAAGGAGTTGAGATAAGGTCCAATGGTCATGTAAAAAGAATGACAGAAGACTGGTTCCCAAGAAGGATACTAGAATGTGTGCCACTTGGTAGAAGAATAAGAGGACGACCAAAAAATAATGTAGATTGACGATGTTTTGAAGAGCATGAGGGTAAAAAGGATTGGACGATGGAAATTGGAATGACAGGTGTGGAGGAGAATGACATTAGATTAACTGAGCGCAAGAAGATGTTGCGAAACATGCTAAATACATAAAATAAACTGTCTGTGTGCAAGAAAAATTGAATTAGCGCCATCATAATCTAGAGATTTATACTTCACAGTTCCCCTTAAAAACGCCTTGATAATAGCAGAAGAGAGTCTGAGATTGTAAACATTGCGGAGATGTTTCAGTTTTACAGTTGCGAAGCCACCTGACTGCACATGCGCAGAGGGGGAAAAATTGCCTCGAGCGAGCCTCGACACGGCAACTAGAAGATGAGAGTCTGGCGCCGACAAGCTTTGGCAACCTTCAAAGTCATAAAACTAGCGTCAAACACACATTGGTTCTAAAACAAATTGCATTTTACATTGCACATATCCAATGTGACCTCCATTGCATGCATTCCTTTCCTATTCTGACTCGTTTATCCATTAAAGCCCAGTATTACATTTTTGTAGAAACTCCCCTAATACATGAAAATAAACTAATCAACAATCAGTTTTCACTTATCCTCGGGATTCACAACATTTTTTGACTCACAAGTGCTGAACATCCATTATACGAGTATATCGATACACATAATAATAATAATATTAATAATAATAATAATAATAATAATAATAATAATAATAATAATAATAAATAATAATAATATAATAATAATAATAATAATAACAACAATAACAATAATAATAATACCCAATAACAATACTAACTAAAACAATAACAATAATAATAAACAATATAATAATGATAATACCAATAAACAATAACTACAACAATAAGAATAATAACTACAGCAATAACAATAATAATAACAATAATAATAATGATAATGATAATAATCCATCCATCCATAGTAATTCTGTCCGAGGGCAGATCTTTCACTGCAATTATAGCATTTTCATGCTATGCTTTTGCAGCTTTACTAGGAAATTGTAGGTGTGTAGCTTCCCGTTGCTTTCCACACCGTGAGGATGATGATGATAATGATAAGGATGATGATTATGGCCATTGGATTTCGGGGACGTTTGGGCCTTAAGTTTCCTGACAACAACAACAATATAATAATATATAATAATATGATAATAATAATAATAATAATAATAATAATAATATAATAATAATAATAATAATAATAGAGCGAGATAGATCATCTGTTGATTAATGTCTTTGACATCGTCCGATTCCTAATAGCCAATTTTGTCAGTCCATCCAATCTCCTGGTTGCAAATGTTTCTCCTTCATGTATAAATATATTCCTGACTCCAAGAGGTCTTCCTCTGCCTCGTCCATTCCAAAATACATTTTGGCAGTCGATCCTCTTCCATTCGCTGGACATGTCCGTACCATCTTAATTGCTGAGTTTTAATATAATCTAAAATAGTGTCTTCAATCATCATTTTCTCCCTTATAACTGAGTTCCTAATTTTTTCTCTTCTTGAAATTCTTGCTGCCCTTCGTATAAAATCCATTTCCGTTGCCAAAAGATACTTTTTGTTTTTTGTTATTAATGGCCAATGTTCTGCTCCATAAGTAATAATTAATAATTGTATGATATATATTCATTTTTGGGGAAAGCAACGGAAAGCTACCACACCTACAATTCCCTAGTAAAGCTGCAAAGCATAGCATGAAAATGCTATGATTGCAGTGAAAGACCTGCCTTCGGGCAGAATTACTATGGATGGATGGATATTAATTTTATTTTTATTACTTGTATTTTTATCCCACAATATTCCATTGAGGCAAGCAATTGCAAATTTTCCTTTATTATTTCTCTTTCTTATTTCCTCTTATAACTCCCATTTTAATTATTTATTTTAATTCCTAAATATGTGATCTCACTACAAGATTTTATTGCTTCTCCAGACTCCAAAATTAAATAATAATAATAATAATAATAATAATAATAATAATAATAATAATAATAATAATAATAATAAATTGATTTGACTTAATTATCCCTGTTGGTCCGGCTGCAAGACATGGGTGCTTCCCTTCTGGGTAGTTATATAAGTGGACCAATTTATTTACGCTTATATCCCTAAAGATATCAGCGTTGGACAATGTGGTTAGCACATGCCCTCGAGGAGACATGTAGCAGGAAACTAAAGCATTCCTCAGATGGATGAAGGTCCGTTAAATTCTGCTAAGAGGTATTTTTATTCAGTCTTGTGGTTCTTTTACTAGTCAGAAAATCATCTTCTCCTTTATACTTGTCTGTTTATCTCTCTTTAGGCCATTTTTAAAGAACTTTATCTAATATCCATAATATTTTTTCCTGTAAAGATCATGTAGTTCACTGTTATGTAGTCTTCTCCATTCGCCTGTCTATTCGTCTCTCTTTGGTCCTAAAATGTTCCTAAGAACTTTATTCTCAAATACTTGTAGTCTTTTCTCCTCCCTTAAAGTAAGAGTCCATGTTTTGCATCCATATAATATAACTGGTAGATATAACAGTTTTACGTATTTTCAGTTTAAGGTTTTTTGAAAGGACTTGGGACGGGGTATTAGTTTGTAAAGTATATATTTAAAAAATTGCTGTATACAAAAACTACCTTCATTGGGAGCGACATATGTAAGGGTGTGAGTTTTACTATGTGCAGCTAATGCATACATAATACACTCCAAGAATCGTGTCGCCTCGCTTCCGGAACAAATTCGACTGACCATCCATTCATTCATTAGGTTAACATTCTGTACCTGACTTCAAGTCTCTCAGGCACCAACTGTATAAACTACGCGAATTCTTGACTATGTTCCAATCTTATTGGTTCATGGATTATATATCTCTTTCTTTTGTTAATTAAAGCGTTTACCCAGAAAAAATATTGGAATAGTGTCCACTGGGATGAAGAAAGAAAGGCCTCGAAACTCTGTGGATGCAAGAAATTAGAACTGGAATGAGAACAAAATGACTGGAGGACCTGGAGTGATGGATACGGACGAATGGAGAAGGAAAATAAAACTTTAGGCACAGAAACATGTGGAAGATTGAAAATCTGTATATAAATAACACTGGTCAACATGATTTTTGTCTCATGAGTACCAATAGTTGTACTTAATGCAGTTTTTTATCGTGTTTTCAAATATGTATTCGGAATTTCTCCATCACCCACAATTTTTTTTTATTTCAATTTAAATTATTGGATTTAAACAATTATTTTTAAATTTCTGCTTAACAAACATTAAAGGGATTACGTCAAAATCAAGTGGTGTACCCTGACTTGCAATCTGCAATGAGACCAGTTCCACACTGTGAACAATTGGTCATACCAAAGCCTCCAGAACATGTGACATTAGATGAAGAGAGCTCAGATTCTGATGGATGTAAGGGAGAAGAAGAAACAGATTTTGGTGATACAACTTTTGAACAAAGCTGTTCATCTGAGCCTCATTTATCGACTCAAGAAGATCTTAACGATCTCATACGATATTTATAAAGTTATTCAAAAACCAGTCTGAAATGCTTGGTTCCCGGGTAAAAGGATGGAATCTCTCGGAAACCGTGCGTGATGGAGAAAACCCGATATCATATTTGTATTCAGGAGAAAAAAATACTATCAGAATCACATATTTTTCTTTCTGAGACAAAAAAAAAGTTTCTTTTTGTTGCTCAGTGTAATTTAAAACTATTCGTGCCCAATAACATTAGTCTATGAGAAAACAAACGTAGACACCATTTGAGCGCCTTTTGAAATTTCGGCTTTCAGGTACTAAGAAGTTGGGGCTGGAAGTAAACAACAATAAAACTAAACATATGTTCACGCATACAAATATATAATGGAAATAGTTAATGACAAATGACCGAAATTTTGAAGAAGTGGCTGAATTCAACTACCTGCGAGAAATAATTACAAATAGGAATGAGTTGTACAAAGAAATTAAAAATATGCTCAATTCTGGAAATGTATGCTTATTATGTATTACAGGGACTCGTCCCAACTCCTCTCGAAAAACTTTAAACTTAAAACATATAAAACTGTTATTCTCCCAGTTATATTATATGGATGTGAAACATGGACTCTTACTTTAAGGGAGGAAAGAAGATTACGAGTATTTGAGAATAAAGACATTTTTGGACCAAAGAGAGATGAACAGACACGCGAATCAAGAAAACTACATGACGGGAGCTGCATGATCATAAGTAATGCCACGAGTGATTTCCAAAATTATCGATAAATTCACGACTCACGAAGTGAGGAGTGAATTTATCTAGAGAATTTGGAAATCGAGAATGGCATTTGTTAGAACTATTTAACTAATAAAATTAAGCTCTTTACTAAAAAAGAATTATTTGAATATAGTTACCGGTGTTTTAAAATATTTATAAAGTTAATGTAAACGGCGATGTTTGAAAACAAATTAGAAATGTGAGGTTATGTATATTCACTGCAAATCGATCATATTATTTATTGCCAAATAGGATCGCAATATTGTAAGAATACACTCTAGTGGAGAAATAATGAAACACATCAAACTATTATAATCAACATTATAGGTTTAACATTTATCATCATCATCCCGGTATCATGGCAGCCTTCCGCCGTTTTTTCCGGAAACCAAACGCCATTCCTCTCTATCCATCCATTGATCTTCCTCCATTCCTCTGATATTCATAGCTGCTTGTACCCCTTCTATCCAAGTTTTCTTCGGTCTTCCTCCTTTCCATTGGGATCCATTCCATAACAATTTTTGGCAATCTTTGCTCTGGCATTCGTTTGACATGACCATACCACTGCAATCTTTCTTTCTTTTCTATGATGTCTATGATGTCCGGCTCCTCTTGTACACCCATAATTTCCCTTATTTCTTTATTTCGTATTCTATCCATACTAGATTTTCCAGCTGATCTTCTTAAAACATCCATTTCTGTACTTAAAATTCTTTTCATTTCCCTGGTAGGAATTTGCCAGACTTCAGCACCATCTGTTAAAATGCTCTGAATTATGGTTTGATATATTTGTAATTTTCTATTTTTTGTAATATTTTTGCTCCACCAAACAGAGTTTAAAGCATTTATTGCTTGTTTTGTTTGTGCGATTCTATTTTTAATTTCTACTGTGTTATTTATATTTGGAATAAACAACTCAGTAAAATCACTGAATCTATTCATTATTTGCTATATTCAATGTATTTGTTGGAGAAAAATAATGGTCTAACCTGTTCAGAATATTAAAAAAGGAGGAGCTTTCTTTATCATAAAAGCAGGAGCTGATAAAGAGAAATCGATAATGAGCGAGGTGGAACACGACCGTCATTGGTGTAAAACAGAATTCATTGAAACGTGATTGGTCATTGACTACCATTTGCGACATGAGTTAAATAGTCTTAAGGATAACTCCCAATAACCATTTTTGTCTTTCATTGATGCCAACATGATCGGCATAAGTAGATTCCCAGGCAAACAGCGCACGGCAGGTATTTTTTATGGATAACTCAAAATAACGAATTTTGTCGCAAATAATGACATAAATTTGTATTTATTTTTCCTTTTACTTATTCAACTAAAACGCATTAACTTTTATTCAGGCGTAGCAGCGCACGTTGCAAAACATATAAAATAGTACGAAATGTTAGTAAAGACGGAAAACGTACAGTATTACGAGAATGTAATATGAAAAACCATAGGTCGACGTATTCTGAACTTGAGCCCATTGCATGTGTATGATTTAAAGATCGTCTAAAGAAAAAATGAACAAATATCTGTCGATGAGTACAATCATAAATAATAGATTCGAGAAAATGCCTCTAGTCATGTTATGGGAGAAATTTAAAACAACTAAAAATTGTTTAAAGACAAAAATAAATAAATAAAAAAGGCTGTAGATCCGAAGAAGACAGAAGAGCAAGCGAGCGGTCTTCCCCTTCATTAGCGAGCCACGACCATGTATCGCTGCATTCCCCTAGCTGCGTGCAGCAGTGGCTTACAAAAGCTAAATGCTTTGTTTGCTTTTGTTAAGACTGCGACTGGCGAAACAAAAGAGAAATGATGAGACAAGCTTCACCCAACAAACAAACTTCCCGACTCTTTCTAAATACCGGAGATTTATTCTTAAGGGGAATACAGAAAACTGTATCTTAACACACCAATTATAATAGTAATAATAATAATAATAATAATAATAATAATAATAATAATAATAATAATAATAATAATAATAATACATTTTATTATTAATTATTATTATTATTATTATTATTATTATTATTATTATTATTATTATTATTATTATTATTATTATTATTATTATATACAACTTTCCTCATTAGACGATTGCCTCAAGGACAAAGTGATGTAGACAATTTTGAAATTGATAAAATACATTTTGTAAATACATTTTTTTTTTCAAATTGCAATTGAAGTATACATACTATAAAGTAGAAATTTTGTAAATATGGTTTCTTAAAATTGGAATTGATCCTCTAATGGCAACGATGGCAATTCTAGAAAGATACACCCTGTCCAAATCTAAGGAATCCCAAAATTTAGCTAAGAATCCTGGTATAGTACCTCTTGCCCCGATCATCAATCCTGTGACAGTTATACTATCTAGTTGGTATTTATCTTTGTAATAGTCAATTGTTGGCTCATATATGGCTTTCTTTTCACAGTCAACTTCCTCAGGTTGGCCACTATGAGTCACAAAACGGATTGTGGGATCTAATATCATACCAATTTTAGAATATGGTCTAAATGGAATAATATCTATTCGTCGGTTACTTCCATTAGTGGCCACACCATGAACTTCCTCATGAAATGTGTATCCATAATCTCGCAAGGCTTCTGCCATCATATTTTGAATAGTGTGGTGCCGAATGTTTCTCAGTGATTCTTCAAACTGACAAGCCCCAAGGACGTGTGCAAGGGATTCGTGCTCTCTGCGACGTCTACAGAGGGTATCGTCCCTAGACCTGCCCGGCAAAGAACGCACCGCCGATACATTGGCTTGCATTTTAATCGCTTCTCTCCATTCGGAACAAGACAATTCCTGATGGTCACGAATCCATTGATTTGCCGGTGTATATTCATTGTAGAGAACAACGCCTTTTCCTTTATGAGGAAGTTGACTCCAGAGAACTGCTTCTTTGTCTCTTAGTTGTTTCCTGAGTTTCCTTGCATCTGGTAGAAGACTTCGAGTATTAATATTGATGTCACTTGGTCCAATGTTAAGGTCTCTCACACATTGTAAACTTTCCTCTTTTAGGTTTCGGAGAGTAGTAATGTATGTATTATTGTCTTGGTAAAGGATGTGGCAAATGTTTATATGCTGTAATTTTGTTTCCCACGCTGCACAAAATAAACCAAGTCCTTTATTCCGACGTTCAGTATATAACATGTGATCAGGGACATCCATCGGAAGACGTAAAATTTCTTTAAGTCAACTTCTCAAAAGTTTATCACAATTCACTAAAAATGTTTTTGGTATTGATTTGGTGATACTGTTTGAAACCGGTAAATTAGAGTTGGAGATATGGAACAATTTAAAACTGTAAATTTCTACAAATGAGGGAAATTTTGAGGAATTGGCTGAATTCAAATACCTACGAACAATAATCACAAATAGGAATGAGATGCACAAAGAAATTAAACATAGGCTCAATTCTGGAAATGCGTGCTATTATGCATTGCAGAGACTCTTGATGTCCCAACTCCTTTCAAAAAACGTTAAGCTGAAAATATATAAAACTATTATTCTACAAGTTATATTATATGGGTGCGAAACATGGACTCTTACTTTAAGGGAGGAAAGGAGATTACGAGTATTTGAGAATAAAGTTCTTAGGAAAATTTTTGGACCAAAGAGAGATGAACAGACAGGTGAATGGAGAAGACTACATAACAATGAACTACATGGTCTTTATAGAAAGCCAGATATAATAAGAACAGTTAAGTCCCGTAGACTGCGATGGCAGGACATGTTGCACGTATGGGGAATGAAAGACGTGCATGGAAACTTCTTATAGGAAAGCCAGAAGGAAAAACGCCCAGTTGGTAGACCAAGAATGAGGTGGGAGAACAACATTAACTATGATTTGAGGGAAGTAGATTATACAGGGAATGATTGGAAAGCATTAGCTCAGGATTGGGATGTATGGAGAACTTATGTCCGTGCGGCCATGAACCTACGGGTTCGATAGTGCCAGTGAGTAAGTAAGTAAGTAAGTAAATTTCTGATCAGGCTGTAACAGCGGTGAAGCAATGAGAGTTTCAATATTATTCCGTAATTTAGTAAGGGCTTGCTTAGAATCAAATTACAGATTTTCAATGTTTACACATATTTTTGTGCCTAAAGTTTTATTTTCCTTCTCCACTCGTTCCTATCCATTCACTCCATGTCCTCCTGTTCTCATTCATAATAGATAATAATAATAATAATATATTTTAATTGTAGGCTTTCACGGCCGGCATCTTGATCCATATTTGGTTCGTCTGCAGTCTGCAGCCGACTGTTGAGGAGTTCACAGAGAGCACGCAGTATCTCCTGATGATGTCTACCGCAGCAGTAGACGAAACGTCGAGTATGAAGACAACCAGACCACGGCCTATAAGCCCGGAAGACGAACCAAATATGGATCATAATATATTTTATTTATTTACAGATTTTCAATGTTTATACATCTTCTGTGCCTAAAGTTTTATTTCTTTCTCCACTTGTCTCTATCTACCCACTCCATGTCCTCCAATCTTCCTGTTATCCATATTCCAGTTTCTTATTTCTTGCATCCATGAGTTTCGAGGTGTTCCATTCTTTCTTCTTCCAGGGGATATCATTCCAATGTTTTCTGGGTAACCTTTCTTCTTCCATTCGTCGTACATGATGCCCATACCAATTTAACTGTTTAGTGCCTATCTTTATATCATAATTCTTTCTGTACCTGTGTATGCCGCTAAACTTCTCCTGAACTACTGGATCGATTTTGATGAAACTTTTTTGTGTGTGTTTGATTGGGTCCCTGGATGGTTTAGATTCACAATTGACCTTCTAAAACCATTAGTGTAGGAGTTCATCTCAAGTGAAAATTTAAAAATAGCTTTAACGGTCAGAATGTTTTATTTTTCACAACGAAACTCAGCATATCTTATTAAAATAAACCTTACGTTTTTACTTTTGAGGGCCTCTCCACTTTTCAGCGGTTACCCTGTATTCCCATTCGCCATTCTTGCCGATCACGCCATTCATCCTCCTCCAGACCTCGGTCGTTCATCAATCTATGGATCTCTCCTCTCCAAGTTGTTCTTGGCCTGCCCCGTTTCCTTCTACCAGAAGGTGACCATTCCAAAAGAGTTCTGGGCCACCTATCATCCTCCATTCTCCTGACATGGCCATACCACTGAAGAGCTCGTCTTTCGATCCTTTCCACCACTGTCTCCTCCATATCCATCATCTGCCTCACTTCTTCATTTCTTCTTCTTTCCAACCTGGACACCCTGGTACTGCGTCTTATTCCATCCATCTCCACTGCCAAGATCTTAGTTTTTTGTCCCTCTACCAAAGTCCATCCCTCAGCACCATATGTCATTATGCTTTCCACAACAGACTTCAAAATTCTCCTCTTCGTGTGGTTTGACATGGTCCTACTCCACAGTACTCCATTCAACATTTTTATATAAACCGAGGTAGGTATTATCCTAAAATGAACGAAATCCGACAATTAGATGAGTTTTACCTGAAATCCGAAATTAAAAACTGTGTAAATAGTGGACCTATGTTGATGATTTTTTTTTTTGTGTTCGGATGGTTTAGATTCACAATTGGACCTTCTAAAACCATTAGTTGCAGGAGTTCACATGAAGTGAAAATTTAAAAATAGCTCTAGCGGTCACAATTTTCGATGTTTCACAACGAAACTCAGTAAATCATATTAAAATAAACCGAGGCAGGTATTATCCTAAAATGAGCGAAATCCGACAATTAGAAGTGAAGATTTACTTGAAATCCGAAATTAAAAACGAATTAGCAACCCATGTTTGGTTCGTCTCAGCGTATACCATATAATTTAATTAACTTTAATATTTCATTTATTTAGGGGTAGCAACACACGGTGGGCATTAGCTAGTGTATCTTAATATATAAAAATTACGTGTCACGTTGTTTGTCCGCGATGGAATCCTAGACTACTGAACCGATTTTAACAAAATTTTGCACACTGTGTGCTGTTTGATCCAACTTGAGACCTACGGTTGTTTATAACTAAATTTATAGTCGCATTATTTTTATTGCAAATTATTTGTTTATTATTTAACAAAGAGTTATAATTATCTGTGAGTTCCATACGATTCTAACAGATGACGGTGTAAGGTAATTGGTTTATTATTTAACCAGGTGGCTGTGCTTTTTATTACAAACGCGAATTTCAATTGAATTACAAATATTGATTATTTCATAATTTAAGTGTGTTCAGTGTTTATTTTATTTTCAATATATTGATAACAATATTAATTTCGTGTGTAAGTATTAGTTTTAAGTAATCTGGCTGAAAGACAGCAACTTAATTTAAATTTAACTGGACCGAGAAGAGACATTGAACAATATGGCGAATCAGTTCTAGAGACCATGAATGATAAGATATCAAGTGAATTTCCGCAAATTGATATAGGCCTATGTGACATAAATCTTACATTTAAGAAGAATGTCAATTTAAAAACATATGAAGGTCCTAATGAACGGAATAACAGAACTGTAAATAAGTCTGTTAGTTATAATAATATGCCGAATATTACAGAAACAATCTCCATGCCTCAATTAAATGAAAAACAAGATGACTATAATATATCACAAGATGATATTACTATACAGAGACTTCTTGATGATGATGATGATGAGAATCCAAACTGCCAACAAGTTCGTAGAAAAAACGAAAGTATAATGAAATCAGTAAGCCTCCTCAAAATATTCCATCAATAAATGTATATAATCCTTATGATACGCTTATGGATGATACTGAGAATGCAGACAACATAAATTCATCTCAATCAACAAAACCATACGGAAAAATTAACGTAAAAATAGTTAAAGGCGATACGAAGTTCGCCGGGCCATCTAGTATATATATAAAGTAAAAGTAAAGTGATCCCACAACAGGCCCGGAGGCCCTTGGGGTAGTAGGAGGTTAAGGCTCCCACTTTTTCTAGACAATCGGCACTTTATGTCAGCCGGGTTGTCAGCCCTGCATGACGGCCGCCTTTATCCCCAGAACAAGCGTCTGGTACTCATTTCCATTAGGGGCTGAGTCGACCCCAGGGCCATAGTGCCGCCAGAGGGTTTGGGTCAGTTTAAAAATCCTGACCCCAACGGGACTTGAACCCTCGACCCTCCGACTTGTAGCGCAGTGCCTTAACCACTACGCTACGGCGTGTCCCATTTGAAAACAAGTGTAACTAAATTAGTATGGTTCAAATTCTTTCCTGTAGGGGGAGAGCGCCTAAATCTCTGTAAAGGGAAAACGTGGGCTTACAAGCAAAAAGTTAAATTTAAACCTTTCTCTTTACAGGAACGTTACAATTGTGTTTCTATTTTTTATAGTTTGGAAGAAATAAATTTTTGAAGTCTGTTCCTTCTCCTTCTTCTTCTACTACAAGCTTTAGGCTATGCAGCCTGTTCAGGCGAAGTTAAAAGTGGAGTCCATCTTCTACGTGGTCGGCCAACATCTCTCGTTCCTCTGGGATTATACAGGAAGGTTCTTTTTGGTATTCTTTCGTTGTTCATTCTCATTAAGTGTTCTGTCCATTTCTTATTATTTTCGCTGATTTTATCTTCAATTTTATATATATTTAATTCTTCTCGTATAGTTTCATTCCTTATTCTATCCGCTCTTGTGCATCCTTTCACATCACGTAAAAACAGCATTTCCGCTGTATCCTGCTTTTATCCCTTGATTTCATTATCCAATTTTCACTTCCATACAACAACAAAGGAACAGCCATTGTTTTTGAATATCCCTATATAATAAGCTCTGCAATTAAATACAGTCTGAAGTAAGTGGGAGTTTTGTAAACCATTAATTTGAGACGATATAAAAATAAGTAATTAAAACAGTAAAGATAGATTGCACATACATCGTTAAGATATGAGTTGTGTCACATTTCGACCTTGGCAAGACGATGAACCTGCTGACAACGTCTTAATTAGTTTTAATTTGGTTCCATGTGTCATCCGGCGTTCATTAACTCCCCTATCTACAAGTTCATCGCTATCGGTTTGTAAACTCAAACTAATTGAGTTTGGACTACCGGGCCTTTGTTTGACACTTGGCACAATTACAACTTATAATTGTGCTTTATTTGTGCTGATTGTGGGTCAAACTCTGTCTTACTCCCGCTCGCTCTCGTGAGCGAGAGCGGCTGAAACGGAGTGCAGCCACCAGTCTCGTGCATTACTCGACCACGTTAACTTTTAATGCGGAGAAAGTGCGAACTAAAATAATGTGGTAAGGGTGAGTTGGGGTTGGAGGTAGTAGACCCTTGTCTTAGGTTGCAATGACAGTGTTTATTTTCCGTAAGTCGTGTATAGTGTCGGCCGCGGTGGACTAGTGGTTTTGCTCCTTGCTCTGGTCCCGAGGGTCGCGGGTTCAATGCCGGCCGGGGTCGATGGATTTTTTTAGGACGGAAAAATCCAAGGAGCAAGTCCTCCGGGAGGGACATTTTTTTAGGATGGAAAAATCCAAGGAGCAAGTCCTCCGGGAGGGACTTTAAGCCGTGGGTCTCGAGTCTGAAGATTTCCAGGCTCGTAAAAGATCCTTCAGCCTGAATGAATAGGCCTCTAAGCAAAATTTACCGAATTTTCCCGTCCTAGTACTACCTTGGTTTCCTAAATGTCAGTATGAGGCGGAACGCTGACCACGGACCACTCAGATGACATCTATACGAAAACAAATGTAACTAAATTAGTATGGTTCAAATTCTGCTCTGTAGGGGGAGAGCGCATAAATCTCTGTTAAGGGAAACATGGGCTTACAAGAAGAAGTCGTGTATACTCAGTTGTTAGTGACAATGTCAAGTGCGAAAGTTAGGCCCTATATTCACAGTATATAAACATTTAAGCCTGACAGACAGTAGTTGGAAATCAGTGCTGATTTAATTTATCTGTATGTAACATTATCTGGAAACTCGTTGACACACAAACTCCGACGATCTTTCACTAACTTCACCTTTTATTTGTACCAAAGGTGGAAGGAGACACTTTCCACATCTTCACCACTAGCTTCTTTGCTTCCCCTCACCGGCTAAAAATTTAACGTGGTCGAGTATTGCCGGTGACGAGCTCGAGAATAAGTCCAGGGATTCTCGCAATGAGTACGGAGACTTAACATAACCTAACATTTTATAATTTGTATGCGAATATAAGACTCTAAACTAAACTCCATGGCGCGACAGGTCTAGATGGCCTCAGGCGTACCAGCCGGCTGCTGGCCTCACATCCACATGTGTTAATCACAGAGGTAGAGGATCATCCTGCCAGTGTTGAGGTGACATGTGGTCAGCATGTCGGGTCCCCCAGTCGTTATAGCTGGTTTTCTCAACCTGAAGTAGCTACTTATTGTAGCTACCCAAATGCCTCACGATGCTGGGTGGGCACCGGTCCCATACTGGCCGAAATACCATGAGAAAATGTCTTCTCCCGTGGAGACTCGAACCAGCTAAAGTCCCGTAGCTCTGCCCCAAGGCATCTTGACTTAACAACTCGGCTATGGCGCGGGACATGCGAATGTAAGACGCATCCCGATTTTGAGGACCCAATAATTCGGTTAAAAATGTGCCTAACATGCGGAAATATACGGTAAACGATTATTCTTCCAGATAAACTATATGAGTGGGAAACATGGTCTCTTGTTTCAAGATAGGAGAAAGGATTTGAAAATAGAACGCTTTACAGGGACTTTTGTCGTCCCAACTTCTCTAAAAACATATTAAAACTGAACACTGACATCAGATAATTATTTTCCCAATTATCAATATTTTGAAAAGCAGTACCAAGTAGCATGCCGACGTAATGAAACAAAATCTCGCAAAGGCCTTCATGAATCAGTTTACAGAAATGTACGAAGTTTTGTTAACAAAAATCCATGCTATTGTGAGTAAGACGGGATATATAAACGGACTTATATTATTATTTGTGTCCACCGCGTGCTGCCTTGGATCACGCAGTGTGCCCACACGGGTTCGGGATTGGCCCGTTCCGTGCCATGTTTTTCTGGGTGAGAGTTATATTCTCGGCTTTTCCTCACCTATAAGACAAACATCGATCCGGCAAACTGGTTTAAGGCCCAAACGGTCACCCCGAAATCGTATAACACAATCATCATAATCATCATCTCCATCATCAAATCATCATCTCCATCATCATCATCATCATCCTTTACCGATGGATGGAAAGACAAACGTGAACACCTAACACAGCGAGCCACAATTGTCCTAGTAAAGCTGGCAAGCAGTAGCATGAACTGCTACAGATTGGCAAGAATCGAAGGGCAAGCATAGCATGGAAATGCCGACGATTACAGTGAAGGACCTGCCCTCGGGCAGACATTACTATGGTGGGATTATTTATTAATTAAAACGTGATACCCAATTACGTCCTAATAAATGTGGAACCGGTGGAGGCTCTATACTATTGAAACGGAGGGAGAAAATATTACAATTATTTGAGACGAAAAGTTCTTAGGAAAGAGTTTGAACCAAAGAGAGATGATACAGACAGGTGAAGGAAGAAGACTGTAAGGAACAGTGAACACTACATGGTCTTTATAGGAAGTCCAGATATAATATTAACCAGTTAAGACTCGTAAGACGGCAGAATGAGGCAGTGAACAATTGGCCCTGAAATGGGAAATGATAGAGATAACATGGAAGACTTCATATGTAGGAAAACCAGAGGGAAAACTGCAAACTGGTAGACCAAGAATGAAGGTGGTAGAATCACTTGTAACCACGATTTTGACGGAAATAGATAAGTCCCGTGCCATAGCCGAGTATGGTTAAGGCCAGAACGGCCTATGCGCGAGACACCCGGGACTTGGCGCTGGTTCGAGTCCCCATGGGGGAAGACATTTTTCGATCATGGAATTTCGACCAGTATTGGTCCGATGTCCCACCCAAGAAGTCGTGAGGCATTTGGGTATGCTCACAATAAGTAGCGACTCCAGTGTGAGAAGACTATCTATAAACGGCTGGGGGATCCGAAATTCAGACCACATGTCACCCCTACACATGACTTATGATCCGTCTACCTCTGTGATTAACACATGGTTGCATTTGATGCCAGCAAGCCGGAATGGTTGGCCAAGGGCCTCCTAGGCCTGTCGTGCTTGGAGTTGAGTTGTTGGATTATAAGTTACACAGTGATGATTGGAAAACATTAAAACTCAGGACACGGAACTGTCTTGGACAGCTCATGCACGCGCGGCCAGATGAAAAACCTACGAATATCGACTTATCTGACCAGTGAGTTTAGATCACCAGTTAAGGAAATAAGATAGTTTCAGATCTGGGCGCTGAAGGACTGATCAATGGGTCGTTAAGTTTGCCACTGGTAGGGGGTTGCGTAAAATGAGGCCACTGGCGCGTAAGTTGACGAATATTACGGGATTGCGTGTGGCAGTTTGGCGCCATGTATCGGCGCCCGTCTCACATCTGACTCATCTTCAATTCCCATCTCTAACAAGCACAGTCCTGGGATCGTACCAACAATTTCATATAGATACCCAGTGTATGCAAATAATATTACAGGCTAGAGAACTACATTAGCTGTTCGAATTCCGCATCCATGCTGAGTGGACATAGCCCTTTCTAATTAATTCGCTGGCACTCTCGAAACTGGTGGTTCATGCTCGCTGACATAAGCTCTCCATATATCCCTATCCTGAACCAACGTTTTTTAATCATCCCTATATTATTATATATCGGTTGTTCAATGTCTTTGACATCGTCCGATTCCTAACAGCCAATTTTGTAGGTCCATCCAATCTCCTGGTTGTAGATGTTTCTCCTTCGTGTATAAATATATTCCCTGACGTCAGAAAGTTTTAGATCTTCCTCTGCCTCGTCTTCCCTCAGGTTTCCATTGCAAAACACATTATGGTAGTCGATCCTCTTCCATTCGCTGGACATGTCCGTACCATCTTAATTGCCGAGTTTTAACATAATCTAAAATAGCGTCTTCAATCTTCATTTTCTCCCTTATAACTGAGTTTCTAATTTTTATCTCTTCTTGAAATTCTTCCTGCCCTTCGTATAAAATCCATTTCAGTTGCTAAAATATAATAATAATAATAATAATAATAATAATATTATTATTATTATATAATAATCATCACCATCATCATAGTCCATTCACGAATTTAGACAATTTGGCCATTTGTTGACCTGTTTCGGCCAAAAGAGAAATACCATCCGAAAGTATTTTGAAAGGTCATCCTCATCTTCTTTTTCTTCCTGCAGATTGATAGCTTAACATTTGTTTGGGTATCCTGTGATCTTCAATAATAATAATAATAATAATAATAATAATAATAATAATAATAATAATAATAATAATAATAATAATAATAATAATAATAATAATAATAATGATAGTGATGATAATGATAATAATTATAATTAATAATTATAATTATAATGATAATGATAATGAAAATAATAATGAAAATAATAATAATAAAAATAATAAAAAAAAATAATAATAATAATTATTTATATATATATATATATATATATATATATATATATATATATAAATATAAACGAGAGAATGCACAGAAATAAATGTATTTGGTTTGAACATGTACAAAGAATGCCAAATAATCGTTTATCAAAACAGCTGCTTCATTATAAACTTTTAGGCCGAAGAAACGTAGGAAGACCAAAACGTCGTTGGAAAGACGACCTGCACCTGCAGCATATAGTGCACCGGGGAGCGGAACAGGCCAACAGGCTGAAGATAATGATGATAATAACAAAGCTTTATTTTAGGCGGCAGAGTTAACGGTAGAAGGCCTTCCTTTCACTCAACCAGCGAATAATAACATACAAAAATTACGTACTTATTACAGTTTTAAAATATTATAATAATATGTGCTAAATGAAAGTAAATGCAGATGTGGTGTAACACAATCAAAACATGGAATACAATAAAATAGAATGAAGTAAGTAAAGAGCTTCCTAGATTAATATTTACAGATATCCTACAAAATGTCGAATATATTTGATCCATCCATAGTAATTCTGCCTGAAGGCAGGTCCTTCACTGCAATCACAGCATTTTCATGCTATGCTTGCAGTTTTACCAGGGAATTGTGTAAGTGTGGTAGCTTCCCGTTGCTTTCCACACCGGTGAAGGATGATGATGATAATGGTAAGAATGATAATGATAAGGATGATGGCCATATGATTTCGGGGACCATTTTGGCCTTAAAGTTTTCCTGACATTTGTCTTACAGGTGAGGAAAAACCCCGATAAAAACATCACCCAGAAAAACTGCCCCGACCGGGGATCGAACCCGGGCCCGCTGCGTAACAAGGCAGCACGCTACCTCGAGACCACAGGCGGTGGACTAATAGGCCTATAGTTGTTATGCAGTTAATATTTCCGTCCCATAATTACAATTTATCTTTCTTGATATCAGTGGGGCCAGATTCGATTCCCGGTCTGGACAAGCTTCCTGGATGAGTTTTTTTTTTCTCTCGGGGTTTTCCTCACCTGTAAGATAAATACCAGGTAGCTTTGTGTCCCCCAAAAATTCCCCAAACATCATCTGGCCATCATCATCATCATCATCCCTGGTGTGGAAAGCAACGGGAAGCTACCGCACATATAATTCCCTAGTATAACTGCAAAGCATAGCATGAAAATGCTATGATTGCAGTGAAGGACGTGCCCCAGAGGCATAACACTATAGAATAGAATATCAACTAACTAACTAACTCAACTGGCACTATCGAACCCGTAGGTTCATGGACGCGCAGACATAAGCTCTCCATATATCCCTATCCTGAACCAATGTTTTCCAATCATCCCTGTATAATCTACTTCCCTCAAATCATAGTTAATGTTATTCTCCCACCTCATTTTTGGTCTACCAATTAGGCGTTTTCCCTCTGGCTTTCCTACAAGAAGCTTCCACGCACGTCTTTCATTCCCCATTCGTGCCACATGTCCTGCACATCGCAGTCTATGAGACTTAACTGTTCTCATTATATCTGGCTTCCTATAAAGACCATGTAATTCACTGTTATACAGTCTTCTCCATTCACCTGTCTGTTCATCTCTCTTTGGTCCAAAAATTTTCCTAAGAACTTTATTCTCAAATACTCGTAATCTCCTTTCCTCCCTTAAAGTAAGAGTCCATGTTTCACATCCATATAATATAACTGGTAGAATAATAAATAGTTTTATATATTTTCAGTTTAACGTTTTTTGAAAGGAGTTGGGACATCAAGAGTCTCTGCAATACATAATAGCACACATTTCCAGAATTGTGCCTATGTTTAATTTCTTTGTGCATCTCATTCCTGTTTGTGATTATTGTTCCTAGGTATTTGAATTCAGCCACTTCCTCAAAATTTCCCTCATTATAGAATATCAACAGGATAATGTAATTCTAGGATTCCCAACCTGAGAAATAGGTTACAATTCAGTCAATTCCATGAGAGAAAGTCGGAAATATCGCAAAGACAACATGGTGGCATTAAACAAAGTCCATATTTAATATACAATTATCAGCATGTATTGAATTTGAGAACTGGTGAATTTATGTGTGTGGAAGCGAAGTGCGGTGGGAACCCCGAGGGCAACAGGCCATCTTTGTTATCCTGTGGTGCATTAACCGGCTCCACCAGGCGGGAGATCCACGCACAACCGGTCCACTTCTCTTCACTTTATTACCCGGGTCACTGTGGATTTGTGCCCCTGTTTTACAAACTATATAAATACATATTTTCCTTGCATCCTATATACGTAAATAATCCTGCTTTCGTAACATCTACTTCAAACACGTAACTTTGCTTTTTCAACTAGAGGTCCGGAATTCTCTTCCACCCTATGTCAGAGGCTTCCAAACTATATCATCTTTTAAAAACAATTTTATTAACTAACTGAAAGAAAATCTCACTAGGAGTGGACGTAGAAATCTCATCTGTGCCGCTTGCAATTCTGATTTTATTTTAGAATTAAGTATCCAATTTTCGCTGCTATTTTTCAGTCATGATTTTTCAATTTAGTTGCGATTGACATTTATTGAACAAAAATTATTTTTATGACTCCATTTACTGTGTTGTATTTCTGTAACTATATATCTGTGTCATTTCTTATATCAGATACTAGAGGACCCGGCAGACGTTGTCCTGTCCAGACGTCCAATTAGGTGATCGAGGTAATTCAATTCAGAAACTTGTTCTATGATTTTTCATAAGTAACGACTCACGAAGTGAGGAGTGAATTTATCTAGAGAATTTGGAAATCAAGAGTGGCATTTGTTAGCCCTATTTAAAGAATAAAATTAAGCTGTTTACTCACAAATCATTATTTAAATATAGTTATTTTAAAATATTTATATATTTAATGTAAACGGCGAGGTTTGAAAACAAATGAGAAACGATTGGTACGCTTCATCTGCTTCGTTTGTTCATCACTGCAACCAGATCATATTATTTATTGCCAAAGGAACGCAATATTGTAAGAATGCACGTTAGTGGAGAAAAAATTAAACACATCAAAAAAGTAAAGTGATCCCACAACAGGCCCAGAGGCCCTTGGGGTAGTAGGAGGTTAGGGCTCCCACTTTTTCTATACAATCGGCACTTTATGTCAGCCCTGCGTGACGGCCGCCTTTACCCCCAGAATAAGCGTCTGGTACTCATTTTCGTTAGAGGCTGAGTCGTCCCCAGGGCCATAGTGTCGCCAGAGGGTTTGGGTCAGTTTAAAAATCCTGACCCCAACGGGACTTGAACCCTCGACCCTCGGCTTGTAGCTCAGTGCCTTAACCACTACGCTACGGCGTGCCCCCAAACACATCAAACTGTATATTAATTCATTTCTGATTTCCTATGATGTAAATATGACAATTATATTTTTCTGGAATGTTATCACCTGGGAAAAAATACATTTAAGAAAGTGCAAACAGTGGTTTCTTTTTTTCGTGGTATAATCAATTGCTACAAATGTTTTTATATTAACTCCCTCATGCGCTGTGTGTTGATATTCATGCACTATATATACAATCTGGTAGCCGTATTTCTTACAGAGTCAGTCACTGCAAAATAATGCTATGACCTATACAGAATGTTAAAAAGGAGGTGCTTTCTTTATTATGATAAACTTTAGTTGGTAAATTCTGGGCGAAACACGACTGTGATTGGTTGTAAATAAAAAATCATTGTAATGTTATTGGTCATTGACTCCCATTTGAGGCATGAGTTAAATAGTCCATCTAATTCTATTTTAGCTCTTCGCAAGTGTTTTCATTAAAATTATAGATATAATGTAAAACGGCAGAATAGTTAAAATAGCTAGGGATAAATTCCCAACTGGGAGAAGAAACATTGGATGCCCGAAGAAAATATGGAAAGGTACATTTGAGGCAACACACTGAAGATGAACAGACACCTTGCCTACACTGGATGAAAAAGAAGAAGAAGTAGTAAGCGTTTTACACTTTTTTTTTTGCAAGAAATTTTCAAGAGTCCACCGCTGTGATCTCGAGATAGCATTCTGCCTTGTCACGCAGCGGGTCCGGATTCGATCCCCGATCAGAACAAATTTCCTGGGTGAGGTTTTTTCGAGGTTTTTCTTCACTTGTGAGACAAATGTTAGGAACTTTTCAGCACAAACGGTCCCCTAACATGGCCATCATAATCATCATCATTCTTATTCGCTTGACATAATGCTTAGGAATAAGAACCCATTTAGAGCACCACTATCATCATCATCACCCATCGTATCATCGGGACAGCCGTAATCCCGCCTTTCAGGTGCCCCAGCTTCAGAAGTGGGTTTACAAGTACGCCAATGCTGGACGTGAACACCAGAAATGTCGAAATGACAACCTGGGGCACTGAAATAAAAAAAAATTCAAACCGAAAAGTTTGACTTAATTAATGTGTTCTCATTTGTAATTCAACCCCTGAAGTTGGATATATATATATATATATATATATATATATATACAAACGGATATATGTCTGTCTGTTTGTCCTTTATGCATTACTACATCATTCATTCGATTGTGATGGACCTTTTTTCAAAATGTTCAGGAGTTTCCGGGATGATTTTATGCTATAAGAGAGTTGTAATACTCAACCCCTTCTCCCTTAGAAATCAACCATTGTAGTGAAAAAGTGAAAAAAGTAGATTTTTGGAACCATTATAGTGAAAAAGTGAAAAAAGTAGCTTTTTGGGCGCTTAAATGGCTTACGCTGTCTAAACCATAACATATACGCCAAATTAATGTTCACAGAATTGAATATCTAAAAAAAAAATCTACAAAAAAGTTCGCGATAGCATATATCTATCTTTTACGAATAATTCACAATAACCATTTTTATCTTTCAGCTCATTGATGCCAAGAAGATCGGGATGAACAGATTTCCGGGCAAGTGCAGCAGCGCACGGCGGGTATTGTTTTACGGATAACTCTCAATAACAAATGCTGTCATTCAGCTCATTTATGCCAAGAAAATCGGGATAAGTAGATTCCCGGGCAACACCGGGTAATTACGATATGAATTTATGATTATTTTTCCCTTTACTTATTTAACTAAACATAATAACACATTAATTTTCGCCTTTCAGATCATTTATGTCAAGAAGATCGGGATAAGTAGATTCCCGGGCAACTCCGGGTAATCAGCACGGGGTATCTAAAAATAATGACGATATCAATTTATAATTCATTTTCCTTTTACTTATTCAACTAAACATAAAAACACATTAATTTTCGTTTATTTAGGCGTAACAGCGCACGCCGAATATTAGCTACTAATTATCTACAGAAAAGACAAAAATTATGGCATTTCAAGGTGTAGATCCTGTCAGAAGTAAAATTGTACTGGACAATAAAATTTTGGAGCAGGTGAATAATTTTACATATCTAGGATGCAATATCTCATATGAAGAAGAAAAGGATGTAAATGCAAAAATATGTAAATTTTTAAGAATTTTAGGGTTAATAAATTCTATCTTCAAGCCACAGTTAGTCCAAAAGCATTCAAGACTGAAAGTGTATAAAACACTGGCTCTTCCAACTCTTCTGTATGGTAGCGAAGTATGGACGTTTGAAACAGAAGGATATACAGAGACTTAGATCTGCTGAAATGAGATATCTTCGGAGGACTGCAGGATACACACTATTAGATCACAAAAAAAATGAAGACATCTTAGAAGAATTACACATGGAATCTTTAGAAAACAAAATTTCTGATTATAAGTCAAGATGGATACAACATGTTCATCGAATGGAAGATCACAGAATACCCAAACTAATGTTAAGATATCAACCTGCAGGAAGAAGAAGACCAGGACGTCCACTCAAAAGACTTCTGGATGGTGTTTCTCTTGAGGCCGAAACAGGTCAACAAATGGCTTAAATTCGTGAATGTACTATGATGATGATGATGATGATGATGATGAATTATATAAATCAAAGTTGGATGGATCTTCAGGGGTCCTCATCTAGGGGATATGTGGATGGCGACCACAAGGTGCCCAAGCTGTGCAAAACATTTCTTCCACTTACTTGTGTTTTGCACTCTTTTAACTTTACTATCTAACCTCTCTTGGTTAACTCTTGTTTTTTCGACCCCGACGCTATTAGGGCATCCGAGGGCTAGGGAGTCCTTCCTTTCTTCCATTTCTTCTTTCCTTTATTTTCTTTTCTTCTCCAGAAAGCCTGACCAGAGGCTATAAGATGGCAGCCCTATCACTGGTCTTGCCTTCCTTTGGCCAGCAACCAATCGAAGGGACTATTATTGTGCTTTGAAGTCTTATATGAGAATTTCCCATAAGGGAAAATTTTCTATAGGATCGTAACAGGCCTTGGCCTAATACTTGAAAGGAAGAAGAAGAAAAGTTGGATGGAGGAGAATATAGTACAGATGTGCTAGTTTGAATGAGTGTACAGACGGTAGAAACAGCTGAACGTGTTGCGAATCAGATGGCGCCATGTGTTTCCTGTCTGCTCGACCCTACGTAACAATACCCACCCCCCACCCTTCCGTCACAGGGTTTTCACCTCGCTCATTTTTACTTCATTCTTGCCTATGTACAGTGCTACATACGAATTAGCCTAAAATAACAGAACTTTCCGTTACGCCGTTATAATTTAAGTAACCTGTTAGGGAAATAATGCGTTACTAATGGGCAATGAAAAAAGAACACAGAAACTTAGTGGCAAGCTATTTTGGTTTATTTACACTCATCCCCGGGAAAAAAACAGATAAGTCAATCTTTTCCATTTTTTAAAATGTTCTTTAAGCCGCTTCATATGGAAATAACAATGTAAGTCAATTATTTATTCTGAATATTTAACTCATGCCGCAAATGGTAGTCAATGACCAAACACGTTTCAATGAATTCTGTTTTACACCAATGACAGTCGTCTTTCACCTCGCTCTTTATCGATTTCTCTTTATCAGCTCCTGTTTTTGTGATAAAGAAAGCTCCTCCTTTTTTAATATTCTGAACAGGTTAGACCATTATTTTTCTCCAACAAATACATTGAATATAGCAAATAATGAATAGATTCAGTGATTTTACTGAGTTGTTTATTCAGAATATAAATGATTAACCTATAATGTTGATTATAATAGTTTGATGTGTTTCATTATTTCTCCACTAGAGTGCATTCTTACAATATTGCGATCCTATTTGGCAATAAATAATATGATCGAGTTGCAGTGAATATACGAAATACATACACGAGCCAAATGAGATAAATTCAGAGCAATTGGGTGGTATCAGACGGGAAACCACCAGGTTACTAAAGAGTAAAAAGAGGGAATATTTGAGAGAGAAGATTAATGATCTTGAAATTAATGCAAAAAATAGGAACATTAGAGAATTATATCAGGGAATTAGGATAGAGAAAAAAAGGGTTTCAGGCTAGAACAAACATAATTCGGAATGAAAATGAGGATATGATTGCAGATTCCAGGAGTATATTATATAGATGGAAAAGTTAGCCCAGTTGGTAGACCAAGAATGAGGTGGGAGAATAACATTAACTATGATTTGAAGGAAGGAGATTATACAGAGAATGATTGGAAAGCATTAGATCAGGATAGGGATGTATGGAGAGCTTATGTCTGCGCGGACATGAACCTACGGGTTCGATAGACCCAGTGAGTGAGTAAGTAAGTAAGGAACATTTTTGGACCAAAGAGAGATGAACAGACAGGTGAATGGAGAAAACTACATAATAGTGAGCTACATGATATGTATAAGAAGCCAGATATAATAAAAAAGCTTAAGTCACGTAGACTGCGATGGGCAGGACATATGGCACGAATGGTGAATGAAAGGTGCAAGGAAGCTTCTTGTAAAAAAACCAGAGGGAAAACTCCCAGTTGGTAGACAAAGAATGACGTGGAGGATAGCATTAACCATGATTTGAGGGAAGTAGATTATACAGTGAATGATTGGAAAACATTAGCTTAGGATAGGGATGTACGGAGAGATTATGTCCGCGCGGCCGTGAACCTACGGGTTCGATAGTGCCAGTGAGCTAGTTAGTTTACACAGTTCCTGCATGACAGACTTTCTATTTTGAAACTTGCTACTAAAAATTTTATTTTATATTTTCCATCTCTCATTAACTGCGTATGTTCTTTATAGTTTTAGTTTTTCTGACAGTTAATGACAAATGAGAGACATCTTGAAGATGTGGCTGAATTCGTATAAATGCATTTATTTTTACTTTAAATTTGGACAAGTTACAACTAGCTTTAAGAATACTTACTCACTGGCACTATCGAACCCGTAGGTTCATGGCCGCGCGGACATAAGCTCTCCATACATCCCTATCCTGAGCTAATGCTTTCCAATCATTCCCTGTATAATCTACTTCCCTCAAAACATAGTTAATGTTATTCTCCCACCTCATTCTTGGTCTACCAACTGGGCGTTTTCCTTCTGGCTTTCCTACAAGAAGCTTCCATGCAAATCTTTCATTCCCCATACGTGCAACATATCCTGCCCATCGCAGTCTACGAGACTTAACTGTTCTTATTATATCTGGCTTCCTATAAAGACCATGCAGTTCATTGTTATGTAGTCTTCTCCATTCACCTGTCTGTTCATCTCTCTTTGGTCCAAAAATTTTCCTAAGAACTTTATTCTCAAATACTTGTAATCTCCTTTCCTGCCTTAAAGTAACAGTCCATGTTTCGCACCCATATAATATAACAGGTAGAATAATAGTTTTATATATTTTCAGTTTAACGTTTTTTGAAAGGAGTTGGGACATCAAGAGTCTCTGCTAATGCATAATAGCACGCATTTCCAGAATTGAGCCTATGTTTAATTTATTTTTGCATCTTATTCCTATTTGTGATTATTGTTCCTAGGTATTTGAATTCAGCCACCCCCTCAAAATTTCCCTCATTTGTCATTAGCTGTCCATTAAAGCTATGAAACATAATTTGGCAGATTTTAAGAAAGTTATAACATTGTTTGATGTTCAGGTATGATTCCATTGTGATTTTTTATTACGTATTTGCTCTTAGGGAAACATTTTTTACAAGGACAGTTTTCACTAAACATTCTTCAATTGGGCAAGTTCATTGTGAAGTCCTCACAGCCTATAAAGGGGGAGATTCCATCGTCCATAAGGCCCCATCAATCTTATTTATCTGATAGAACTATCAGCGACACGTCCCTCGTTCATCTCCCCTCACGTTCTGTTACTCGTAACTTTTAGTTCGCCGAAATCTTCCACATTTTATTGTAAAACTATACCTTATCCGGTCTTACAGTGTTCCTAACATAAACAAATGCCAATTGTATCCTTCCGCGATTCGCGCCACAATTACTGTCGCAATAGAGGGAGCACGTCTGAAGTATATAAGGAATGCGATCGTTAAATGGGGTGGGTTACAAGAAATCTAGTGAGATTTTACACTGTACTTGTGAAATACATTTAAAATAGCTGTTATTTGACCGCTAGTCAAAGGTTTGCCAGACTTGCAACAGAACACTCAGCCATTTTGTTGCATCAGAATCGACTGAAGCATGAATCAAATGAATCATCCATATAGTCTGCAATAAAGTATTTTAAGTTGTAATTATTGATTAGATATATTTTAGAATATTTTCTATGTTTTGAGTATTATTATTTTCATTCACGAAGAATAAAAAATATATCCAGAGCACAAATTTTTAATTTAATGAAGGGAACTATTTTTTCACGTACTTATTGCTTCTACAGTGTGATTCAGAAATATGGCTATACGTTTGATCGCATTTTGAGACGAAAATATTATTATAAAAGGAAATATGATGTTATCATTGTAAAGGGAATCCTTCAAATTGCAACAATAGAATAAAACAAAACAATAAGCAAGTCACTTTATTGCTTCAAACTGTTCACCGTTTACATCCAAGGATAATTGGCAACGCTTTGGGAAGTCATTCATTGATACATGTTTAAAGGTTTGATTTTCTGAGACCCTTTCCGTTCCAGCAGTCGTTTTCTCCACTTCCCCACAGTCGATGGCTGCAATGCTACGTTAAACTCCCGTCTTGTCCATGCAGCAATTGTAATTTGCTGTTGCATATTCAACGCCATTTTGACTAATGACGTAAGTTCTACGCTGCTTTGTTTCAATCCATTGTTGTAATTTGAATAATTGCCTTTCCAACGGTAATTTCATATTTCCTGTAATGGTAATATTTTCATCACACAGCGCTATCAAACATATAGCCATATTTATGATTCACCCCGTACATTGTAAGTCGGTGTTCATAACCAATGAAAAGCGAGCAGGTCACATGGATTTGTTTTGATGAGGATCACTTTAAGAGTGAACAGCCTTTAACTATGTGATGATAAACCTCATGGTCTTGTGGTCACAGCTTCCATGCCCCTTTTTCATTCCCCATTCGTGGCGTACACACAGTAATAATTGAATTAGTTGCCCCGAAAGAGATCTAACCCACAAAAATTCGAAAGTTGAGTTTCCTATTGATTAGTGATCTATTCGGAGACTATCACGGCATGGTGGATGTAAAACTATCCCTGATATCTTCCAGACCTGTGTAACTTATTTTTAAAAGTTAACAAAATGACTGATGAAGTTAGTCAAGTCATGAGTAGCAGTTTATGAGTTAGTAGATCTGTTTTCGAGGCAACTATTTCAATTGTTGGATGGTCTTCTAATTATTCTTTATTCGGAGAATTCCACATGTCCTGCCCATCGCAGTCTACGAGACTTGTTCTTATTATATCTGTTCTCCTATAAAGATCATGTAGCTCACTGTTGTCCGAATGGGCGATATTTTATCCTAGTGGAAGCTATGTCCGCGTTACTTGACGGTTATATTTTTTTACGGTGAAAGATAATCTTGCGACCAAGGTACTTTTTTCGTCTGGTTTATCGCCTTTGACCTGTCCGGCATGGGTGACACTTTTGGCAGCAATGCTACCGCCGGCATAGCTTTCGGGGTTATTTAAGCATGCAAGCCACCCAACCACAATAAGGTAAAGATACCATGGAGAGCCTTAAATGGGAGGGTAATGAAAAGAACGGACAAGATAGAGCTAGGGAACGATGGATGGATGGATGGATGGAGTAAGAAGTATGTCTCAGAGAAGAAAATGCATTAGATAGAGATCTCTGGTGACAGATCACTTTGGATAACCACTATAGTGTGGAATATTCCTAATAAAATTAATCATTAATAATAATAATAATAATAATAATAATAATAAATATTAATAATATAATAATAATAAATATTATTATTATTATTATTATCATTATTTAAAAATATGTGATATTAGTCATTCAAAATATCTCTGCAGGCGGAAGAATCACGAAGCTCTGTCTGTTACAACACGTGACGTCATATAAGGTAGTGCACACTGTTAGCGTCTCACGTCCCATTCCCCTCAGCACTCATAGATAGCAGTGTCACGTGTTCTATTCCTGCATAAACACGACTGCAGTGCCCTCCGTCAACAACTGCGCTTATTCCTTAAACAGGTAATACAAGTTACTGAAGAAAGAAGACTGAAATGGTTTGTCTACGTAATGAGGATGTCAGATGACAGGATACCTAAAATTATATTAAATTTTGAAGCGGAGGACAACAGAAAAAAGGGGAGACCAAATGAACAGTGGGTTCAACAGGTGCATAGAGTATGATGCCGAGAGAATTAAACAGAGAGTGATTCAGAGATTAGGGATGTATGGAGATGTAACATTTACAGTGGTTGTAGGAAAACTACTGTATTGTAGATAAACTCCTAATACAAATATGATCATCATGAACATTTTAGTAGGATCTATCGCCTGTAGCTTAAATTATTATTGTTATTATTATTATTATTATTATTATTATTATTATTATTATTATTATTATTATTATTATCTATATAAATGAAAAGGGAAAACGAAAGAGCGAAGACCTCTTATAGTCTGTTACAAAAAAGTAATTAGATTTGTTTGAACTTACAAGATAATACCAAAAGATAACTAAGAGCATATATAAATGGATTGCTACCGGAAAAAGGAAGAAAGGAAGACAAATACTGATAATGTATTACCAAGAAAGTGTATAAATGGATTCCGACAGGAAAAGGAAGAGAGGAAGACCAGAACTGATATGAATACAAGGAATAATTAGATAAGTGCAAGAAAATAATAATAATAATAATAATAATAATAATAATAAAATGAGGAATGGATGTGAGACATGGGAAAATACTAGGAATGATAATGATGAATTTAAAAATGTCTAAAACAATGAATTATTATTATTATCATTAGCGTAGTGGTTAAGGCACTGAGCTACAAGCCGGAGGGTCGAGGGTTCAAGTCCCGTTGGGGTCAGGATTTTTAAACTGACCCAAACCCTCTGGCGGCACTATGGCCCTGGGGTCGACTCAGCCTCTAACGTTAATGAGTACCAGACGCTTGTTCTGGGGGTAAAGACGGCCGTCACGCAGGGCTGACAACCCGGCTGACAAAGTGCCGATTGTCTAGAAAAAAGTGGGAGCCTTAACCTCCCACTACCCCAAGGGCCTCCGGACCTGTTGTGGGATCACTTTACTTTTTATTATTACTTTTATTAACTCTGATACCGTATTATCAATACCGGTGGTTTATTCTATAAAAAAGTTGAATGCATGCTCTATAGTGCAAAATAAATAGCAGATGTTATAGCGGAACCTTGTACTGTGGTTTTCAAAATTACCTGAAAACTTTTTGCATACTCGCACCATATTCTTCATGTCACTTAGACACATTTGAATATGCTTAACTTTTGGGTAATCTTGAATTTTCACTCTTAAATAAATCATAGAGTAACTACTTGATGAAGCCTATAGGCCTACATAATAATAATAATAATAATTCATTCATTTTGACTATTTAACTCATGTCGCAAATGGTAGTCAATGACCAATCACGTTTCAATGAATTCTGTTTTACACCAATGACAGTCGTGTTTCACCTCGCTCTTTATCAGCTCCTGCTTTTTTGATAAAGAAAGCTCCTCCTTTTTTAATATTCTGAACAGGTGAGACCCTTATGTTTTTCCCCAACAAATTACATTGCAGATAGCAAATAATGAATAGATTACGGGATTTTACTGAGTTTTTTATTCAAAATATCAATGAGTCACCTATAATGTTGATGATATAGTTTGATGTGGTTCATTATTTCTGCCACTATAGTGCTTCCTTACAATATTGCGATCCTATTTGGCCTAATAAATACTATGATCGCGTTGCAGTGAATATACATAACCTCAACATTTCTAATTTGTGTTCAAACATCTCCGGTTACATTAACTATCTAAATATTTTAAAACACCGGTAACTAATATTTCAAATAATTATTTTTTTAGTAAAGAGCCTTAATTTTATTCGTTAAATAGTCCTAACACATTACTTATGAGAATTTTCTTCCCTCATCATTTTGGGGTTTTGGTCCAATCAATCATACTACTTAACATGAATAAAAAAAAATAGATATTATACATGACTATAACTTACGGACTTCACCTAACTATCAGTTTTCAACAAACCTTCACAAATTTCCTTTAATAATAATAGATAATAATAATAATACTAATAATAATCATAGAATAATAATAATATAAGATATATAATAATAATAAATTTCTCCTCTTAACTAACTCGCTGGCACTTTAGAATCCATAGGTTCATGGCCGCACATATGCTCTCCACACATCCCTATCCTGAGCCAATGTTTTCCAATCATCCTTGTATAATCTACTTCCCTCAAATCCTGGTTAATGTTAGTCTGCCACCTCATTCTTGGGCTAACCAACTTGACGTCTCCTTTTGGTTTTCCTCCAAAAAGTTTTTGCAATCCCCTCTTTCATACGTCTTTCATTCCCCTTCATGTCACACGTCCTGTCAATCGCAGTCTACGAGACCTAACTGTTATTATTATATCTGATATATAAACACAATGTAGTTCACTGTTAAGCAGTCTTCTCCATTCACCTCTCTGTTCATCTCTCTTTAGCCCAAAAATGTTCTTAACTTTACTCTCAAATACTATAGGCCTAATATATTACTATAGGCCTATAGTTATCTCATTTCCTCCCTTAAAGTAAAAGTCTATGTTTAGCATCCATATAATACAACTGGAAGAATAACAGTTTTATATATCGTCGTGGTGACTGCAAAAGGTTACAAATAATTTTTTTTAACTTTTCAGTATGGTAAAAAAACCGATTATCTCTACAAATATTAATAATAGCCTATATTTAAGGTGATTATTACAATTAAAGGCTATTATAATATTATATATTATTCCTGGATGACACAGGTCCATTTGCAGCTTGTGCAAAAATTAATGCTGATTATGATGCAATAAAACACAATTCTGGTTTTTGGTGACATACGACCTACTGCAGTCACCACGACTATATTTTCAATTTAACGTTTTTTTTTCATATAAAAGTTTTGCGGCGACATGAGTCCTTGTAATTCATAATATCGAATTTTTTCCAGAACTGAGCCTATGTTTAATTTCTTTTTGCATATTATTCCTGTTTGTAATTATTCTTCCTAGGTATTTGAATAATAATAATAATAATAATAGTATTATTATCTTCTTCATCCTCCAAGTATTAGGCCAAGGCCTGTTACGATCCTATAGAAAATTTTACCTCGAGCGTTTCATAGGACGGTCCAGAGATCTTCGTCCTCTTGGTATATAATTATAAACAGCTTTGGTGATCCGATTTGGACTCATTCTTTGAAGATGGTGTTTCCAATTTAGTTGGTACAGTTTAATATATTCCAAAATTGGCGTAGTCTTCAATTCTTTTAAGATATCGGTGTTCCTTTTCCGATTACATCTGGTGTAACCCGCTGTTCTGCGCATGAATCTCATTTCACAAGCCGTTATTCTGCTTTCATGTTGTCTTTTTTAGTGTCCATGCTTCACTACAATAGGTCAACACTGGTCTAGCCAAAGTGTTATATAAACGTAATCTGCTATTTTTTTTTAAGGGATGGTTTCATAACTTGATTAATAATTCCCAAACTTTTATTATAACTAGTATTTTCTTTCAGGGATATCCTTTTCATCCCAGATAGAGAGATAATATCCTAGATATTTAAATTGATTAGATCTCTCTAAAATTTAATTCTGGAGACAGATTTTATTTTGTATGGGACCCTTCCCATGAAATGCCATAATTTTAGTTTAATTTATATTTCCATATTAAATTTGGCAGCTATTTTTTTGTAAATTATAAATCGTTGCAAATCATTTTCGGAAAGTGCCAGAAGAGCTAAATCGTCTGCAAAAAGAATAGCATCGAGTTTGAGGTTCCTATTGATGGGTGTGTGTGTGTATATATATATATATTATTAATTATTATTATTATTATTATTATTATTATTATTATTATTATTATTATTATTATTATTATTGCTGTTTTTGTTGTTGTAGTTGCATGGTATGAGGACACTTGAGCACGCCAAAGTGGCGCCTTCTGGTAGCCATCAAGGTCTGATTTATATCATAGAATATATTTCTCAATAATACAAGTGGTATAACAACACTTCTCTTCCATATTCAAACATAACTAAATATATCAAGTTTGACGTATTTAATAAAAATAAAACAACATACCTTAGTATAATTCTGCTAAAAGTCAGTAAACAATCTGGGATGTAGATTTATAATAAGTAATGAATGCCACGAGTGATTTCCAATTTTTTTAGAGGATTTGGAAATCAAGAGTAGCATTTGTTAGGACTATTTAACGAATAAAATTAAGCTGTTTACTCACAAATCATTATTTAAATATAGTTTTTTAAAAATGTTTATATATTTAATGTAAATGGTGATGTTTGAAAACAAATGAGAACTGTTTGGTTATGTTTCATTTGTTCATTACTGACACTTGAACACACTATTTACTGCCAAATAGGATTGCAATATTGTAAGAATGCAGCCTAGTGGAGAAATAATGAAACACATCAAACTGTATATTATAACAAACATTATAGGTTAATTCTTTTTTTTTTCGGAAATAAACTCAGTAAAATCATTATTTAAAAACACAATTATTGAACAGTTGTCCACCGCTGTGGTCTCGAGGTAGCGTGCTGCCTTGTCACGCAGCGGGCCCGGGTTCGATCCCCGGTCGGGGCAGTTTTTCTGGGTGAGGTTTTTATCGGGGTTTTTCCTCACCTGTAAAACAAATGCCAGGAAAACTTTAAGGCCCAAACGGTCCCCTAAATCATATGGCCATCATCCTTATCATTATCATCATTACACCATCCTTCACCGGTGTGGAAAGCAACGGGAAGCCACCACACCTACAATTCCCTAGTAAATCTGCAAGCACAGCATGAAAATGTTATGATTACAGTGAAGGACCTGCCCTCGGGCAGAATTACTATGGATAGATGGACCTTCTTTTGACTACATTTATACAATTTGTATAATTCAAGAATCCGCATAGTCTAGTCTCAATTCCAACTTCTTTTAATCCTTTAATTGGCAATGTATTCTATAGGATACATCAATTCCTTTAACATTTTTAATAAGATGGAAGAAAATGAGCTAGTAGGAATATCTTAGACGCCTGACGAATTACATGTACTATACACTTAATAATATAAGTTTTGCTTGATTTCATTTTCACTGCGGTCCAACGAACTTAAATAACCGACACGAGAAATTGTTTTGCCAATTTATGGGTTAAAATCACTATTAGATCCACTTTCTAAAGGCTTTTTATGCTCCAAACACTTTCGTTCTGCGAGAAACTATTCAAACCTCACAAAACATAAACTAATTGGCTCTATCGAACCTATATAGGTTCATGGCTTAAACATATTAATCTTCTTAATAAAAAGGAGCCGCCATTTGCAAGATAGAAGCATGGCTTCACAGCATTTGGTGGATGGGAATTACAATGTATATAGAGAAAGATTTGCGTTTAGATCGGTACTTGCTCAGGTAGCTCAGTTGGTAGAGCACTTGGTCTAGAGAACCAAGGGTCCCGGGTTCTAGTCCCGGTCTGAGCGTATAATTTTTCTCTTCAAATATGATATTAATAATAGTTTATTAGTGGTGAAATATTAGACGGTAAGAAGGATATAAGCTTTCTATACATCTCTATCCGGAGCCAATGCTTTCCAATAATCCCCTGTATAATCTACTGCCCTCAAATCATGGATAATGCTATTCTCCCACCCCATTCTTGGTCTACCAACTGGACTTTTTCCTTCTGGTTTTCCTACAGGAAGCTTTCATGCACCTCTTTCATTCCCCATTCGTGCCGCATGTCCTGCCCATCGCAGTCTACGACACTTAACTGTTCTTATTATATCTGGCTTCCTATATATAACATGTAACTCACTATTAAGTAGTTTTCTCCATTCACCTGTCTGTTCATCTCATTCTGATCAAAAAAATTTCCTAAGAAATTTATTCTCAAATACTCGTAATCTTTTCTCCTCCCTTAAAGTAAGAGTCCATGTTTCGCATCCATATAATATAACTGGTAGAATAATAGTTTTATATATTTCCAGTTTAATGTTTTTTAATAGGAGTTGGGACGACAATAGTCCCTGCAATGCATAATAGCACGCATTTCCAGAATTGAGCCTATGTTTAATTTCTTTGTGCATCTCATTCCTATTTCTAATTATTGTTCCTAGATACTTCAAATCGGTGATTTCTTCAAAATTTCCTTCATTTGTGATTAGTTGTCCATTTCCATTATATAACGCATTTCTATTTGTGAACATAGGCTATATTTAGTTTTACTGATGTTTACTTCCAGCACCAATTTCTTAGTGTTACTCAAAAGAGTCTGCGTGTTGTCCTTTAGTATCTCCTCGCTATCACCCAATAGTACTACATCATCAGCATAAACTAACAACTTATTAATACAATTGAGTAGTAGGCCTTCTTCATTCTCTAAAGATTTGATGGCATGCTCTAATACAAAATTGAATAGGAGAAGAGATAGTGCATACCCTTGCTTCAACCCATTGTGAATATCAAAAGTATCCGAAAACTATTTGCCTACACGTATCCTACTCTTTGTGCTGGTGAAGTGGTGGAGAAGACCCAACGGTCTTAACTCCAACACGTGAAATAAATAAATAAATAACATCTGAAGATCCTCCGGAGAGATCCCGGATCTAAAGATTTTCAGTCTCGTAAAAGAACCTAAAACAACTAAATTAACTTCGTCAATGAAATAACCTCAAACATAAATCAATGTTCAGAGCGAATTTTAACCGACTTTCCCCACCTAAGTAATGTGTGAATTACATATGGATGTGAGGCCAGCAGCCGGATGGTAGGCCAAAGGCCATCTACGCCTGTCGCGCCGTGGAATTTGTTTGGAGTTGCATATTAGGTATTTTCTCTTTGAGGATTTGCTGATCACATGCCACTCACTAACATCAGTATGGAAATAGGCGTAAATAAATTAGGTTCGTCAAAGGAAATTTTTTGGGGCAAAAAGAGATGGACAGGCGAATGGAAAAAACTATATAATAGTGAGCTACATTATATATAATAAGAACAGTTAAGTCTCGTAGACTGCTATGGGCAGGTCACGTGGTACGTATGGGTGATGAAATAGGTGCATGGAAGCTTCTTGTAGGAATCCTGAGGGAAAACGTCTAGTTGGTAGACCAAGAATGAGGTGGGGAAATAGCATTATTCGTGATATCAGGGAGTTGGATTATACAGGGATCTATTGGAAAGTATTGGCTCAGGATAGGGATGTATGGAGAGCTTATATCCACGCGGCCATGCTCCTATTGGTTTCACAGAACCAGTGAGTTAGTTAAGAAACTTCCGCTATAGGAGCACCCATGCCTCAATGAAGGACGGATGAGGTAGGGCTATACAAACTTACATAGAACATTCAATACACAAGCAGTATAGATAGAACAGAAGAGATAAACATTTATTGATTTATTTTACTGGATAGATAAGAGCTTTATATTTGCCTTCCGTTCAACCATAACTAATAAATCCTGTATTTATCTTAGAACTAATGGATTTAAACGTTGTAAAAATTGCCTAAAATATTACGATAATTAAAATTTACATATAATATAAATAAAACATGCACAAGCTATTAAATAACACAATAAATTGGGGCTGTAAGTAAACATCAATAAATCTAAATATATTTGCACGTACAGAAATTCATTATACAGTAAAACCTGTGTATGACGGTTCCTTAAATATATGTCCTTCTTGACAGTTTTCCTTCTTATAAAGGGTTCCCAAATTACAAGCTTGAATTTTCTCACGGAGTGTAAGGGTTTTACATGCACGCTATAGACATAACGTATTGACTGAAATGCAGACAAAATAGTGTATGTAACACAGCTCAGTTTGCACGGCAATACAAAACAACTTTATTACACAAAAGCGAGAAGGAACTCAACTACAGAAAGACTGAAGAGTTTCCCAACTCCCTCGCAGATAACGTAAGCAGCCAAAGGAAAAGCGAGGGATTCCCCGCTGTCACACATAAGCAAGGGTATCCCCGCAATACAATGGCAATACAAGAAGGTAAAACGATATAGGCCTAATGCAGAAAGCGTCATATGCATATTTTTCACGTGTGGTCATTAATACTGTAATTAGAACGTGCGTAAGAATAATTGTCCGTCTTACTGAGGTAAAAATTAACTATTGGTACTTTAAAAACCATTCATTTTCCGCGTTATGAAGGTTTCCGGCTTATACAGGACGATTTTACATATAAAATTGTACCGTTCTGGAGATTTTTTTCCGTCTCTACAGGTTTCCATCTTATAAAGGTTCCGGCTATGACAGGTTTTACTGTATAATGGAAATACACAGTTAATGACATGAGGGAAATTTTGATGAAGTGGCTGAATTCAAATACTTAGGAACAATAATTACAAACAGGAATGAGGTGCAGAAAGAAATTAAACATAGGCTCAATTCTAGAGACGCATGCTAATATGCATTAGGCCTACAGGGGCTGTTGTCATCCCAACTTCTCTCAAAAAATATTACTGCAAATATGTGAAACTGTTATTCTCCCAGTTGGGCCTATATGATTGTGAAACAAGGGCTCTTACTTTAAAAGAAGAGAAAATATTTTGAGTACTTAGGGATAAACTTATTACGAAAATGTTTGGGCCAAAGAGATACGAACAAACTGGTAAATGAAGAAGCCTAAAAAACGGTGAGCTACATTAACTTTATGGGAAGCCAGATGAGATGGGCAAGTCATGTGGCACGAATGGGGAATGAAAGAAGGACATGGAAACTAATAAGAAAACCAGAGGGATAACATTCATGAGGTGGGAGAATAATATTATACATAATTTAAGGGTGGTAAATTATACAGAGAATGATTAGAAAGCGTTAGATTCGGGATAGGGATATACGGAGAGCTTATATCCGCGCTGACATGAACGTAAGGGTTCGACAGTGCCATTGAATTATTTGGATCTATTTATACCCAAAAAATGTCTTCCTTCTACTATTTATCGTAAAATTATTACATTTGTAATGGTTTATTGATAAATGAATATTTTAGGGACCCTTCTGTCATTACTGACACGGTAAGATAATACCGGCACTGTTTCATGTGTTGGTCACATAATAATTACGTAAAATACTGATAAAAGATATCGTAACAAATAAATTGTGCAATATGCCAATAATACGCTCCATCAAAAACAAGTTAAGGTTTATTGTTCGTAGAAAACAAAAGAATAAAACTGGCCATTAATTGAGGAATCTCTAAACCAACATTCCGGAGAGAGAAGTTGAAATAAACTGGGATATAAATGTCACTGTCTTTGGCCTGAAACAGTTAAAATGTCTTTAACAAACTGCCCTGGCCTCAAGGATGAATAAATTTGAATCACATATTACCTGATGATCTGGTACGGGCACTCCAAACATCTCCGTTGTGCTGCAAACTAGTGGACTCTCTCGTATCCAGACTTTCAGCAACAATCAAACAATGCAATATCGAGATAACGCCAGAGAAACTAAACTTTTGTTGATACCTCTTCATTTTCTCTTCTTTTATGTACAAGCGATGTTCATTTTTTTCTCAAAACAACTGCTGTTATTATAGAAATATGGTTGAAAACCAGCATTTAATGGAAGATAAATGTTTAGGTTGGAGAAGATGCGTGACGTTAGTTTCCCCTAGTAATTAAATCACCAAATTCTTGTAGCAGCTGCCATTTTACTGGCGCCAGTCGAATGTCTTCTCGCAAGCGTGCATCGCAAACAAAACACACTCATTATCCGTACAACAATATTAAATAATTATTTGATAAAAACTTATGACTTATTTAAAGGAATTTAATACATAAAATCATTTAAATAAAATATGGAAATGTTCAATTTTATGAATATAGTAAATAAGTTTTTAAATACAGGAATACAACACAATATTTTCAATCATACGAATGGATATATTGAACAAAATGGGCGATCACTTGATATATAACATAATATTAAACCGATTGCTGCAAACACATTCATTCACACGTTTACGAAACACGGATAAATTCACTATTGCTACATCGTTTCTAAAACGTCTTATCGACGCGGTGCCCAACTCGCAACTGGCGCTTAAGCCGGCCCCACACGTCCTTCTTCCTCTCTCCCCCTCCACTAACTAGACGAAGCCAGACTACTGTTGTATAAAAAACCAACTCTCTGCTGATTTTAAGCTTTATATCTCATATGTGGGGGCTTCTTCCCCTTGTTTTAAACATGTCACCCCCCGAGGGGCAAGGGGACTGGCGGAAAGGTATACAGAATATAAACTTCTCTGTCAGAATACAAACACCATCTTTCTGTTGGTTTTATGCCCCATATTTCCCCCCTCCCATCACCGAACTTTTATAACCATTTTAAACTAATGTACAGTCTGGGGTTGTATAAACATTTAATTTATCGTCTGTTTACGAATAAAGGCGGGATTGTAAGGGAAAAAAACCTCAAGAATTTATTTTATAAATTACTACTAATTTTTCTAAAAACCTACAGGATTTGTTGGGTGAAATTAATAAGATCGACCGAAATAAATTTTTGCCCGGAAAGTGCGACATTCAAAATTGTTTAATAAACAATTGCTTTGGTGTTTATTTGAAGAAAATTCATTTTTATGTAAATTAAATAAAAATAAAACTTAAAGTTTCATATGATTTCCATATTTATTAAAATACAAATTCGTTACAACTGTTTCAGTACTTTTTACCTTCTTCAGAGAGTCCGTCGCAGTGACGTAGTCGGTAGAGTCCCTACCTTCGATTCCAGCGACCCGGGTTCGATTTCCGGCGGGGTAGGGGATTTTAAATCGCCTTGGGTCTGGGTGTGTGTTCTGTCCTTGTGTCTATGTGAGAATTAAAAAGAAAGTTAATACACAGGTAAAACAAAAAAAAAGTAAAACAAGAAGGAAAACAAGTATAACAAAAATGTATCATGATTAGAAATGAATTTGTTATTATATATAAACTCCAGTACATAACAACTGTATCTATGCAACTGAATGCAAACAAACAAATTTTAACAAATATTATTATCGCCTTTTTAAAATTTATAATACGAAAATGTTTGTTAAAATTTGTTTGTTTATATTCAGTAGCATAGGCCTAGTTATAGTTGCTATCTACTGGGGTTTATATAGGCCTATAACTAGCTATGCCAAGTACATCGGGATGCGTAGATTCCCGGGCAACACCGGCGTGTGCTGCTGCGCCTAAATATATGATAACGTGTTTTTGCATTTAGTTGAATAAGTAAAAGGAAAAAAAAAAGAGATAGGCCTATAAATTTATATCGTTATTATTTTTAGATACCCCGTGCTGATTACCCGGTGTTGCCCGGGAATCTACGCATCCCGATGTACTTGGCATAAATGAGCAGAAAGGCAAAATTTGTTATTTATAGTTATCCATAAAAGAATACCCGCCGTGCGCTGCTATGCTTGCTCGGTAATCTACTTATCCCGATCTTCTTGGCATCAATGAAAAACAAAAATGGTTATTGTGAGTTATCCTTAAAAGATAAACATATGCTGTCGCGGACTTTTCTGTAGAGTTTTTTTGAAATATTCAATTCTGTGTACAATAATTTTGTGTATTTGTTATGGTTTAGGCAGCGTAAGCCATTTAAGCTTACAAAAATATAAATTTTTTCATATTTTTTCACTACACAAGGTGATTTTTTTAAGGGTGAAGGACTTGAGCATTAAAACTCTCTTATAACCTATATCCTTCCCGGGAAAATCCTGAACGTTTTTGCAAAATGTCCCATGACAGTAGGATAAATGGTATGGCAGGAGATGCTTGCCTGGGAATCTACTTATCCCGATCTTCTTTGCATCAATGAAAGACAAAAATGGTTATTGTGTGTTATCTGTAAAAGATAAACATATGCTGTCGCGGACTTTTTTGTAGAGTTTTTTGAGATACTCAATTCTATGTATATTAATTTTGTGTATTTGTTATGGTTTAGGCAGCATAAGTAGACCTATGGTAGTGAAGCATGGACACTAAAAAGACAACAGCGGGTTACACCAGATGGGATCGGAAAAGGAACACCGATATCTTAAAAGAATTGAAGACTACACCAATTTTGGAATATATTAAACAGTACCAACTAAATTGGAAACACCATCTTGAAAGAATGAGTTCAAATCGGATCCCCAAAGCTGTTTATAACTATATACCAAGAGGACGAAGATCATGGGGCCGTCCTATGAAACGCTGGAGGGAAAATTTTCTATAGGATCGTAAAAGGCCTTGGAAGGAAGGAAGGAAGGAAGGAAGGAAGGAGGAAGAAGAAGAAGAAGTCATTTAAGGGTAAAAAAAGGGACTTTTTCCCATTCTTCACTACAAAGGGTGTTTTTTAAGGTGTAGGAGTTGAGTATCTAAACTCTCTTCTAGCCTATGTTCATCCCGGGAATCTCCTGAACATTTTGCAAGAAAACCCATCACAATAGGATCAACGGTATGGCCGCGCATGAAGTACAAACAAACAAACATTCATTTTTATACATTAGATAACAAAATCCATTTGTAATCAAGATAAAATTCGTCTGAAGAAGGTATTAAGTACTGGAACAGCTGTTACGAATTTGTATTTTAATAAATATGAAAATCATATAAAACTTTTAATAGTTTTTATTTTTATTTAATTAATGTATTAATGTAAAATTATTTACAAATTTCAATAATGCTAGTGAGTTAGTTAGTTGGTATTAAATTCGGCTGTATATATCCATCCATAGTAATTCGGTCCGAAGGCATTTTCATGCTATGCTTGCAGCTTTACTAGGGAATTGTAGGTGTGGTAGCTTCCCGTTGGTTTCCACACCGGTGAAGGATGATGATGATGATGATAAGGATGATGATGGTCATATGATTTCGGGGACCGTTTGGACCTTAAATATTTATAATTAAATTTCAGCCTGCCTATGTTTGTGCTTGCAAAATTCCAAAAACCATCGGCCGATCGACTTGAAATTTTGCACATATTCATTATGTTATGTTCTAAATCAATAGATGTAGAAGTTCACCCGAAACGAACATTTAAAATTCGCTCTAGCGGTCGCAATGATCGACGTTTCACAACGAAACTAGGTATGTCCTATTGGATTAAATCGACGTTGGTATTATCCAAAAATAAGCGAAATCAGATCGTTAGAAATGGAGGATTACCTGAAATTTTGAAATTAAAAATTCAATTTAGCAATCGACATGTTTTGATCGTCGAAGAAGGCCTATTTGCCATATAATTTAAATAATCACGCTGATATTTGGAGGAAGTGAGCAGAATCCAAGCTACAGAAATGAAATTCTTACGTGGAATGGTAATTACATAAAACAAGGAGAGATACACTACAGCCGCCTTATGTCCGGCTCTGAAGTTTAGGTTGTACGAGGGGTAAAGGGAGAATTCGCCCTCTACTGCCAATGAGGAAATGGTTGTGTGGGAGGAGATGTCTGCCACAACCAATCACTGCTCTTGACACAGCTATAGCGCGCTAGTAAGGTTTGAAATTGCTGATATGTTGTCAGCAGTATGTCGGCTAACCGCATACATAAAGCGGCCCCTCCCACTGCATATCCATTTCGGCAAAACTGTCGTGAAAACGTCAGGGCCAGAGAAACAGTGGCTGGGGTATAAAATAAGGAACGACAAAATCAGGGAGACATTAAGTGTAGAAAAATTAACAACAGATATAGAAAAAAATATATACTAAAATTGTTTGGACATCTAAAGAGAATGGAAAAGAAAAGACTACCACAAAGGCTGTTAAATCTCAAGATACAAGGTAAACGACTACGAGGTAGACCACGACAAAGATGGATTAACCAGGTCAAGAAAGGTTTACAAGGAACAGGATACGACTGGGAAGAACTAATAAATAATAGTTTTAAAAAACTAAAACAACACGCTTTATTAGAGAACCGAACTAAAAAATGAAAAATAAGTTTAATTTCCAACACGCTTGGGATAAAATTAAAGTGGTCAACAAAAAGAAAATCATCTCCAACACATATAGAATAAAACTAGAGTTATCAACAAAAAAGAAAATGATTTTACCATCAAAAGCGTGGGGTGCTCTATATCAATTAATATATTTGATAATAAACAGATATTTGTAAAAGTAACGTCTCTAAGAAGAAAATGTAAAAATCATAAAAAGTACCCCACGTCTTTGATGGTAAAATAATTTTCTTTTTGTTGATAATTCTAGTTTTATTCTAGATGTGTTGGAGATTATTTTTTGTTGACCACTTTAATTTTATCCCAAGCGTGTTGGAAACTAAAATTATTTTTCATTTTTTAGTTCGGTTCTCTAATAAAGCGTGTTGTTTTAGTTTTTTAAAACTATTTTTTATTTTTTAGTTTTAATATTTTACAGAATAAGATAAAAATGTAAATATCTTAAAATTCGATACTGTTGTAGTATGAGGAAAAATTAATACTCTTCTAAAAAAAATCCTCCTAGCCCGATTTGAACCAGCGACCTATGGATTACTGAAATTATATACCACTAGCTCACCGCTCTACCAACTGAGCTCTTACAACGATTGACTAAAAAGTCGCAAGTCCGCAACCAATAATACAAGTTTTTATTTTTTTTTATTTTCTGATGATTGTGGCCAGGATTTTAGAAACAAAATATGAAATTATTGTATTGCCACGGGTCCTTTACAAGTGTACAAAGTTTTAAGTCGATCCAATGTTTCTAAGTGGGTGAAAATCGTGTTCAAAGATTCCGTTACATAGATACAAAGACACTTTTTTTGATTTTCTGACGATTCTGGCCAGGATTTTAGAAACAAATATGAAAATATTGTATTGTCACGGGTCCTTTACAAGTATACAAAGTTTCAAGTCGATCCAATGTTTCCAAGTGGGTGAAAACGTGTTCAAAGATTCCGTTACATACATACAAAGACACTTTTTTTGATCTTCTGATAATTCTGGCCAGGGTTTTAGAAAATACATATGAAATTATTGTATTGTCATTTGTCCTTTACAAGTATACAAAGTTTCAAGTCGATCTAACGATTTTAATTGGGTGAAAATCGCGTTGAAAGATTCCGTTACATAGTTACATAGATTGATAGATAGATACAGGTCAAGCTAATATAAAGCGTGTAAAAAGATGGAAAGCATGGGAAGATAGAAATGGTTGACGTCATATTTGGAATCGAGCTTCCGAAAGGACAACACCATAAGAAAATAATGAATAATTTATTTAGACGGGCTGTAGGAGCGCACCGCCTGTATCAGCTAGCAAGGACATAAAATATTTCCATATAACAGACCATAAAACCATGTATTTGCAATAGGCTGTAATTTCTTATCCCGGAGGATAAAAAAAAGAAGCAAATTTAATTAAATAAGATAATTACGTCAATTTATACCTAGCAGCATTTAGAAGTTTTGTAATTAATTTTTAACATAGACATTAATTTGTTTACATTAAACACTCATTAATCTTCGCTCCACAGAACTCATTAACTTATGGCCTTGCTGTTACGTGAGTCCATGCAAATATAAATGACTGCAAGTGTTAATCCATATACTGGACTCTGCAGACAAATTTTCATAGATTGCTGTGCTATGTTAACTGAATGTTTTGATATACGGTCTCTGAAGACTTGTTTACAATTTAAATAAATATTAGTTTTAAAAAACTAAAACTACACGCTTTATTAGAAAACCGAACTAAAAAAAATGAAAAATAATTTTAATTTCCAACACGCTTGGGATAAAATTAAGGTGGTCAACAAAAAAATCATCTCCAACACATCTAGAATAAAACTAGTTATCTACAAAAAAATTACCATCAAAAGCGTGGGGTGCTTTTTATGCTTTTTACATTTTCTTCTTACAGACTTTACTCTTACCAATATCAGTTTATTATCAAATATATTAATTGATAAAGAGCACCCTACGCTTTTGATGGTAACATTATTTTTTGTAGATAACTCCAGTTTTATTCTAGATGTGTTGGAGATGATTTTTTTGTTGACCACTTTAATTTTATCTCAAGCGTGTTGGAAATTAAAATTATTTTTCATTTCTTAGTTTCAATTAATGGATTTAAATAATTATTTTTTAATAAACTTTTTTCGTCCGTTGTAAAATAAAACCAAATGAGCTAACTCAATGGTTTCAGCTATGGAAAAGAGATATCAAGGCAAATGGAATCCTAATATGCTGGCCAATTATTGTTGAATCATCAAGAGGGATGCTCCACAGGCGAAATATAGCAGAAAATCATCATTTCTTACTTTCTAGGTGAGTCCGAATGTTCGAATATTGTATAGTTACGAATGTAGAAAATATTAAAGTGTTTGAAATTATAAATGCCTGTCTCTCGGAAACTTTGTGTGATGGAGAAAAACCGATATCATATTTGAATTCAGGAGAAAAAATACTATCAGAATCACATATTTTTTCTTTCTGACACAAAAAAAAGTTTATTTTTTGTTGCTCAGTGTAATCAGAGAGGGAAAAAAGGAGATTAAGAAGAAATTCAATGAATGCATCACCACATGTTAGTTTTAATTTAGTCTAGAAGCTTGTGCATTAAGTATGCGGCCTTGTATTCCAAATTTGGCAACAAAATGAAGGAATGGAATTCTGCAGCGAATTCTTCTTACACTTAACAGCCAATAGACGGATCACTTGGCGAATGTTACCGTTGGAGCACCATTACAAAAAAGAAGTCCTCCATTTGTCTTTGATTTTTTAACCGCTCCCTAATCAGGTAAATTGAAAATTGGCAATTAAGGGAACTCGAAGGTTAAATATATTTCTAAATGGAATTCTCTACCGCAGGAAATCAACTGATTAGTGATGGCTAAATCATGTTCTAATCATTCCATTACATAACCTCTCACCTTATAACTACAGTAAAACTTGTTCAAAGTGGAATCGCATGGGACCAAGTTCTCTTTCCACATTAGACAACATTAAGCATTAGCATCATCAACAACAACAAGGATTAAGCACAATGGCCTGTTCCGATCTCATTATAGGTCGAATTGGCCCTTCCATCTCTTCAATGGTCTTCCCAACATTTTTCTCCTTTTTGGTTTATAATTACCGTATATATTCTTCTTGGTATGCGCTGTTCATTCATTCGTAATACGTGCTGAAGATAAGCATTTTGATAATATTTTTTAATTAAATAAAAATAAAACGTAGTTTTATTTGATTTTCATATTTATTATATAATTCAGTGCCAGCGATATGGAGAGGTTAGAAAAAATAAAACCAAGATTCATCAAAAAGGCATTAGGTGCAAGCAAATACACACCAAATAGAATGGCCTATATGCTAGCCAGAGAAACCTTCTTCCTAGAGGACCTGAGGCAAAGGATACTACTGCCAGCAACGGAGCCATATAAGAAAGTCATCGAAAAAAAGAAACAGAGAGAGAAAGAGATCGACGAAGATTTCTACGCCTCAGATGCCATGGTAAACAGAGAGTGGGCTGGAAGTAACCAACCACAAAGGCACAGAATCATAGGTCTAGCAACACACGGATATCATCACAAAATGTGCAAAAATGCAAAATTCCACCAACCGAGTGATTCGTGTGAATGCAAGATATGCGACCAAAAGTGTGAGCGATACCATTACAAACAATGCAGAATATGGACAGGATCACTGAACGAACTCATAAAAGACAAATCATAAACTTATAACTTAATGCTCTTTCGAGTGCCTCTTACCAATTTATTATTATATAATTCAGTGACACCTGTTTCGGTGCACTGTACCTTCTTCAGACATGTTAACAAATTATGAATTGTGTTCCAACTGATCTAAGCAACAATACAACAAATATTTATTTAAATTCTTAAATTTAACAAAGGGGATTCATTCAAATCAAGTTGAGAATTTAACAGTTTTTTACTACTTTTAAACTTATTAATTTCTACAGCCTCCAAAAGATCTAACTTCTTATAATAAAAAACAATAAAACCAAAAACAAAAAAAAATTATCAGGTGTATATAAATTGAAGTGTGGCACATGTGACAATGTCTATATAGGACAAACTGGTAGACCTTTTATATCTCGGATAAAGGAACACATGAGAGCATATAACAGAAATTTAGAAAATTCAAACTATACTAACCACCTATTCCAATTTAATCATTGTTTCGATCCAAATTTTGAAATTTTACATATTTGTGATAAGGGTAAGAAGTTAGATCTTTTGGAGGCTGTAGAAATTAATAAATTTAAAAGTAGTAAAAAACTGTTAAATTCTCAACTTGATTTGAATGAATCCCCTTTGTTAAATTTAAAAATTTAAATAAATATTGTTGTATTGTTGCTTAGATCAGTTGGAACACAATTCATAATTTGTTAACATGTCTGAAGAAGGTACAGTGTACCGAAACAGCTGTCACTGAATTATATAATAAATATGAAAATCAAATAAAACTACGTTTTATTTTTATTTAATTAATAAATATGGATTTTCATCAAGTAAACACCAACTCAATTGATTAGATAATATTTTATTCTTTCACAGAGATTAAAGATATTAAGTTCTGTTCTTATATCTTCGTTTATCTTTTTATCGGTCCTTTGGTATCCTGCTATTGCTCTCAACATCTTCATTTCAGCAGCCTCTATTTGTTTACTATCTGCCTTTGTTAATGTCCAGGTTTCACATCCATAGATAAGAGATGGAACTGCCAATACTTTGTAAAACTTCAAAATAGTTTCTTTTCTAGTTTTATTCAATAAAGTGCGTTTAATTGTGCCACATAGATAATTGAATCGTTGTATTTTAGTGTAAAAGGTAAAGTGATCCCACTACAGGCCTCAGGAGGCCTTTGGGGCAGTAGGAGGTTAAGGCTCCCACTTTTTCTTGACAATCGGCACTTGATGTCAGCCGGGTTGTCAGCCCTGCGTGACGGCCGCCTTTACCCCAGAACAAGCGTCTGGTACTCATTTCAGTTAGAGGCTGAGTCGACCTGTGTTTATCTAAATTTCTGTCATTGCCTAAATGACATCCCAAATAATTAAAATTCTGAATTTGATCTATAATTACATTGTTTATCATTATTTTTGTTCTTATTGCACATTTTCCTTTCAGAGCTAATATTTTAATTTTAGATGTAGATATTCTTAAATAGTATTTTAGAGAGATACTATTTAAAGTATAAAGGAATTGTTGTAAAGCATTTTCTGATGCTGTCATTATTACTTGATCGTCTGCAAAAAGCAGAGTTGTCAATACACTATTTATATTAATTTGTTCTTGCCATTCATTTATGACATGGTCCCAGTATAAATTAATACTGGTGACAACGGACACCCTTGTCCCTGGTTTATTTCTATGTTTTGTTTACTAATTTTATCTCCGCAGTCTATTTTAAAATTTGTTTCTATATATAAACTCTGAATGGCTCTTATAAGGTGTTGAGGAATTCCTTTCATTTCTAGTATGTTCCATAATTTATTTCATCTCAAAGCAAAGGCCGTATTGGATTTGAGCATTATAAAAAAACAAAAAAAATTAACCAATCTTAGATTATAGAGTACCGTATATGTTTTTTTTTTTGTACCTTGGATTAATTGTAGTTTTGCTGTCATTAGAAAGTGGATTATAGTATGTACGAGCGACTTCGAAGGTAACGCGCGAAAAAAAAAAAAAAAAAAAAACAGCCCCGTTTCGTCAGAGTTAAAAATGTCTCCTAGGCGCGTATCTAAAATTGAAGTATGCATTTTCTGTTTCCATTCACTAAGTATACTTTCGTCCACATCTTTTCATTCCCCACAAATTTCATTCCACACTACATTGTGTCGTCTTTTAAAACTGTCCACAACCAACCTGAAGATACCTTGAAATCGTTATTCTCTAGGGATATGGCAACAGCTAGAGAGAGCTTGATTTTGGAGCATCGGTCCAGAAATTTGAAGATTTTTTGATCGTGGACTTATAAAACATACCTAATTGATTTTGTTTTTTCTCTCTCTCTCCCCCCCCTCTCTCTCTCTCCCTCTCTCTCTCTCTCTCTCTCTCTCTCTCTCTCTCTCCCTCCTTCCCTCCCCCTCTCTCTCTCTTTCTCTCTCTATCTCTCTCCCTCTCTTTCTCTCTCTCTCCCTCTCTCTCTCTTTGTCTCTCTCTCTCTTTGTCTCTCTCTCTCTTTCTCTCTCTCCCTCTCCCTCCCTCCCTCTCTCTCCCTCTCCCTCTCTCTCCCTCCCTCTCCCTTTCTCGTCCCTCTCTCCTCTCCCTCTCCCTCTCCTCTCTCTCTCTCTCTCCCTCCCTCTCCCCTTTCTCTCATCTCTCCCTCTCCCCTCCCTCTCCCTCTCTCCCTCTCTCTCTCTCCCTCTCCTTCTCTCTCTCTCTGTGTCTCTCACTCACTCTCTCTCTCCCCCTCTCCCCCTCTCTCCCTCCCTCCCCCTCCCTCCCTCTCTCCTCCCCCCTCCCTCTCCCCCCTCTCTCTCCCCTCTCTCTCCCTCCCTCTCCCCCTCTCTCTTTCTCTTCATTTGACCATTTCTTTGCATCCATCCATTCAGTATTTTTTCTTTGTGTTTTAAAATTTCATAAACTTGGGATTTTCCGCATTTAAATTTAGTAATTATTTCGCGTACTGAGAGTTTATTTTTCTTTATCTTCAATCACTTTCACTTTTTCGTTTAATGACAATGATACATACGGTTTAGCCATCTTTATTCCGTAAATTCAGAACGCTACCTGTGAACGATACGTACACAGTCGGTCTCAGATCTAAAACTAATTTAATATTTTACAGTGTACTGGCTATATGTAAGACATAAGTCACACGCCAAATATTTATTAAACGAACCTGTATTTAGCAAAACGGGTGTGCAGTGAGGCACGAAAGAAAATTCCAGATACAGGTGGAAACTCAACTTCACCCGGCTGCAGGAATCATTACTTATTGTTAATTCGCGTAACGGGAATTCAATGAAGTGGAAACTAATTTATTTCTCTCTCTATATTTCCGCCTTATAAACATTTTTTTAATGAATTGTGTAGAAATATCCTTCCGTTTCCGCGTTGGACACAACATATACACGTAAAATTACTATTATTTTGCCGGGACCAATAAATTTGTTCACATTGGACAGATTTCCGCATTATTCACGTTCCGGATTAAACAAGTTTTACTGTACTTTCACGTGTAAAAAGCCACCCGGGCCTTACAGTGACACGACCTATCGGGAGAGAGATTTTAACTATGGATCACATACATACTTTTTTGAACATACAATATATGGAGAGCCTCCCTGAATGAGTGATCAGCTCAATGTCAAGGCCTCCTCCGAGACAACACAAAACATTAAGACGAAACACACCATTCATACACACATTCATACTAAACTTGGCGAATGTGATAATCATGAAAGTTTAAGGTTTTTTTTAGAGAAATTGGGAGGACAAGAGTCCCTGTAATGCATAATAGCACGCATTTCCAGAATTGAGCCTGTGTTTAATTTCTTTGTGCATCTCATTTTTATTTGTGATTATTGTTCCTAGGTATTTGAATTCAGCCACTTCTTCAAAATTTCCCTCATTTGTCATTAGCTGTCCATTTCCATTATATAATGTATATCTGTATGTGAACATATATTTAGTTTTATTAAATAACTTGGTAAATATGTGCGCAGAATTTGGAATAGTAAGGTATGTGAATGTAAAGTTATTCTGTCATTCAGCATAAATCATCATCATCATTTGCATTCATGGATTAGGTCTGTTGATCCGTTCCGACTTCAGCCCATCTCTTTCTAGGTCTGCCCACATCTCGGGTGCCTTTAGGTTTGTATTTTGTTATTTGTTTTGGATATCTATCTTCATTCATTCTGTCTATGCGTTGCTTCCATTTTTGTCTACATGTATCTATTTTATCAGTTATTGCAAATATTTCAAGTTCCTGTCTTATTTCTGTGTTCTTGATTCTGTCTTCCTTAGTGCACCCTTTAACAGATCTCAAAAATTTCATTTCTGCAGCCGTTATCCTACTTAGATCTTGTTTTTTACCAGCATAAATTAACAGCTTATTAATACCATTGAATTATAGGCTGTAATATATAAAATACTAATATTTTCAAATTATAAACTGAAGAAGAACTGTGGTGTTTTTCACATGCACCTGTGACATCATGTGATGCAGAAAGGACATTTTCATTCATAAAACCTTGTTCACTGACAGACGAAGGTGCTTCTCTCAAGAAAACCTTCCTTATCTACTGTAACAGCCAGGAATAAGCTAAGATTATCCACAAAGCAAATAATTTGTTTTATTTCATTACAATTTGTTTTGCATATTTACGGTGCATATTTTATACATTTTTATGCATATTTGCATGCATATTTAGTACTTTATTTTGCATACAATTCCGGGCTCTACTATTCTCTACCCTAATCATTAGCATGAACTAACGGCTTATTAATACCATTGAACTGTAGGGTGTAATAAAAAACATTTTTTTTTTATTTAGGAATATTTCACAATACAGTGTTTCTCCTTCAACCCAAAGTGATATGTCGCCAGAGGTTCCTGTCTAAAGCAACTTCTTCCTTCAAATTTCTAGCTTCCGTACATATCTTCACTCCATCCATCCATCGTTATCTAGGTCTGCCTCTTCCACTTCTTCCATTAGCTTTCCAATTAAGGATTTTCTTTGGTATTCTCTCTTCTTCCATTCTTATGAGGTGTCCATACCATTTCAAACGTTTTTCGTCTATTTTTCCTAATATGTTTTTAAAAAAAAGTGATCCCACAACAGGCCCGGAGGCCCTCGGGGTAGTACAATTTCCCTTATTGTACTGTTTCTGACCATATCCCTTCTTGAAATTCTTATAATATTATAATGATATTGTGAAAAGAAAAATGAATGTCTGAACCTGGAATCGAACCGTGGACCTCTACTTCTCCGTACTAGTGTACAGTCTACTACACCATTCTAGAATTGGCACAAACATTAACAATTCTTTCCACATATAGGGGCCTACATATCTATAATTATCGTTTCGTCCGCTGTCAGGTAGGTGTCACTACCATCACCAACAGCCGGCTTCGTTTATAGAAGCATCTATACTGCAGTCACCGATTATCGGTCATGACGTTTTCACGACAGTGTTGCCGATATGGATATTCAGTGGGAGTGGCCGCTTTATGCATGCGGTTAGCAGACACACAGCCTTACTAGCGCGCTATAGCTGCGTCAAGAGCAGTGATTGGTTGTGGCAGACATCTACTCACACTACAACCATACCCTTATTGGCAAGTAGAGGGCGAATTCTCCCTTTATCCCTCGTATAACATAAACTTCAGAGCCGGAGATATGGCTGCTCGGGTATATATTTGAGAATTTTACACCACCACTTTTATAAGCAGTAAACGATGTTAGGCCCTATTTAACATTTTCTATTACTATTGTCGATCGCCTCCAAAAATCAATTTCTACTGCTAACTGTTTGTTTTCTACTTACTGTCAAGGTTCCAAGATGCAGATTTTGCATATTTACGGTGCATATTTTCTACATTTTTCATGCATATTTGCATGCATATTTTTAGTGCTTTATTTTGCATATCCGGGCTCTACAGTAATACTGCCCTGCATCATTAGCATAAACTAACAACATATTAATACCACAGAATCTATCTATCTTCGGGTTTTTACAGCTGCTGCCGTCTTCCCGTGCCAAACCTCCAAAGCCTACGGTCTTGGGCATCTTCGATGCTTAGCCCTCTAGCTTGCATTACTGTCTTCATGTTTTCCTTCCATGTTAACCTTGGTCTCCCTCTTTTCTTCTTTCTGTTAGGATGCCATTCATATAGTTGCTTCGGCCATCGCTCATCTTCCATTCTTAAAACATGTCCTAACCACTTTAATTCCTTTTCCTCAATTCTTTCAATTATGCTTTCTTCTGCTTTCTTCTGCCGGCTTTGATTGATTTGGTCTTTTAGCATTTTGTTTTTTTTTCTAATGTGTGGGGAGCTGGCCCACAGCATAAACCCCCAACCTGGAGGACCAGGAAAATTTATGTCTGGGTTTTCCTCCCATAGCCTTTGAAGATCCCTCTTCACCGCAAGGCAGCGTTTCTCTATTTCCCTTAGAGATAGGGTTGCCTCTTCCGCCAGATCCGCCGTGATGAAGGACTCCTTCTGCGCCGACTCTGCCGTTGAGGTCTTCACCGTAACCCTGGCTAGGGGCCCTTACAGAGTACTATCAGTCGGAGCCAACTGAACCCTGGTTTTTTTTACCCGAGGTTGTTACTCCTCCCCCTCCTCCTTTCTCATCCGGGCTTGGGACCGGCCATGGCGGAGTTATACCACAGAATTGTAAGCTATAATAAAAAATAATAATCTTTTCGAATTATAAACTACAGTAATTGTGTAGAACGCATTAAAATGAATGCTCGAAGTTGATGACTGGATTATACGAGGAATATGAGGTAATTATTGGTGGAAGGGATAGAGCTGCACAATGTGTGGTCTTGAAACAGAGTCAGACAAATCAGTATGTGTGTCTCTTGCCTGGATTCATCACATATGCAAAGCAGTTTACCATTATTCTTCACGGCCACACGGTACAAATACCTTTCAACTTCTTCAAATCGCTAACTAACTTATACTTTAAAGTTACAAATCATAGCTTTTTAAAAGCCAATTCCCATCATTAACAAAAAAGATTGCTCGTACATGCAAAGTAATCACTTTTTTTCTTTTGTCTACACTAACTCACTGGCACAGAATCCGGAGGAACTTGGCAGCGTGTAAATAATCTCTCCTTATATCCCTATCCTGAGATAATGATTTCCAATTATCTCCTGAATAATATGTGTTAATTAAGCATAAGTAATGCCACGAGTGATTTCCAAATTATCGATAAATTCACGACTCACGAAGTGAGGAGTCAATTTATCTACAGAATTTGGAAATCAAGAGTGACATTTGTTAGGACTATTTAACGAATAAAATTAAGCTGTTTACTCACAAATCATTATTTAACTATAGTTATTTTAAAATATTTATATATTTATTGTAAACGGCGATGTTTGAAAACAAATAAGAAACGATAGGTACGCTTCTACTGCTTCTTTTGTTTATCACTGCAACCAGATCATACTATTTATTGCCAAAGGATCGCAATATTATAAGGAGGAGCTTTCTTTAATATGGTAATTATAACACTGATAAATATTTGGTGAAACACGACTCTGATTGGTTGTAAAACAGAAATCATTGAAAACGTGATTGGTCATTGACTCCCATTTGGGGCATGAGTTAAATAGTCTAGACTATTTAACTCATGCCCGAAATGGGAGTCAATGACCAATCATATTTCAATGATTTTTTATTTACAACCAATCACAGTCGTGTTTCGCCTAGAATTTACCAACTAAAGTTTATCATAATAAAGAAAGCACCTCATTTTGAACATTCTCAATAGGTCATATGGGTTCAAGTCCCGTTGGGGTCAGGATTTTTAAACTGACCCAAACCCTCTGGCGGCACTATGGCCCTGGGGTCGACTCAGCCTCTAACGGAAATGAGTACCAGACGCTTGTTCTGGGGTAAAGGCGGCCGTCACGCAGGGCTGACAACCCGGCTGACATCAAGTGCCGATTGTCTAGAAAAAGTGGGAGCCTTAACCCCCTTTATAGGAAGCCAGATATAATAAGAACAGTTAAGTCTCGTAGACTGCGATGGGCAGGACATGTTGCACGTATGGGGAATGAAAGACTTGCATGGAAGCTTCTTGTAGGAAAGCCAGAGGGAAAACGCCCAGTTGGTAGACCAAGAATGAGGTGGGAGTATAACATTAACTATGATTTGAGGGAAGTAGATTATACAGGGAATGATTGGAAAGCATTAGCTCAGGATAGGGATATATGGAGAGCTTATGTCCGTTCGATAGTGCCAATGAGTAAGTATTATTATTATTATTATTATTATTATTATTATTATTATTATTATTATTATTATTATTATTATTGTTGTTACACAAAGTTTTGTACCAAGATAAATTGAAACCTCTTTAACCTACATTTACAACACGTCTGTGTTTTTTTTTTTCCCTTGTTGGTAATATAATGGGAGTTTAAAACACAATGGCAGATCCACAGTGTAAAGAAATTGTGTTTAATCGATCGGAACGAACAACATTTTCTCTTATTAACAAGCGTAAACTAACCTCCAACCTTCAACTGTTTCCATTCTCCATCAAAATTACCCGTTCACTTGTTAATGACGTCATAAAATAGTCAAATGTGGCATAATTTGATATTTAATGTACATCCCTCAGCTAACCTCTAACCTGTCACGTGATTGGCTACCCACTAAGTAAACAGATCCCCTATTGGCTGCCGCGAAACATAACATAAACTATAAGCACCCGACTGAGAGGGACTTTTTATTAAAAAAACAAAGAAATGCACATAGAGAAAAAAAGAAAAAAACAAAAGACGAGAGTATCTGGACGTACATACAACATTAATTCCTTGTTGCTCTTTTTATTTTTTTATTTACTTGCTGGGCTCTGCGGGTGGCAGAGGGAGGGGGGCGCGGAGACCTGCCCGAGGGGCCTATGCTGCTGCCCGTCCATTTGTCTGTTTATTCCATAGCTACTCAACAAGCCATTTACCCTGACGAGATGTTTTCACACTGCCTAATCCAAATAATTATGTTCTTTCCTTAAGAATATGTATTATTGTTGCCATAGCTCATCGTACATGGAAGTAATATGGGCTGGGGGTTGTTGAGCGAAACTATTGAAGGAGGCAAAGTTAGGAATTATAATGTATCCACCCATCCATAGTGATTCTGCCCGAGGGCAGGAATTTATAATAATAATAATAATAATAATAATAATAATAATAATGTTTTATTTATTCTGGCAGAGTTAAGGCCATAAGGCCTTCTCTTCCACTCAACCAGCACAAATACAAATAAATATTTGACAAATATAGATATACACTATACTAATTATAAACAGTTAAAGATATATATATATATATATATATTTCAAATGCCCCAGGTTTGTCTTTCGTCATTCCTGGTTTCTCTCCTGGCATGGCGTACTTGTAACCCACTTCTGAGGTTGGGGCGCCTGGAAGGCGGGGTTACGTTGCCCCGATGATATCATGGGTGATGATGATAATGATGCGCCAGGAGAATCCCTAATCCTAAGCTTAACCTAAGATGAATATGAATGATGACGATTGCGATGGCCATATGATTTCGGGGACCGTTTGGGCCTTAAAGTTTTCCTGACATTTGTCTTAAGGTGAGGAAAAACCCCGATAAAAACCTCACCCAGAAAAACTGTCACAACCGGGGATCGAACCCGGGCCTGCTGCGTGAAAAGGCAGCACGCTACCCCGAGACCACAGCGGTGGACTGAGTTAAAGATATAGCTATTAAATGTAGCAATGTAAATTTCATGTACAAACAACATTTTATACGATAATAACAATAACAATACTTACGATAATAATTAATAATAATAATAATAATAATAATAATAATAATAATAATAATAATAATAATATAATAGTAGTATAAGTAGTGAAACATTTTTGGAAGAAGAACAATGTGGATTTAGAAAAGGGAGGAGCACTATAGATGCAATATTTACCATGCAACAAATTATGGAAAAAAGGAGAGAATTTAATCTCCCACTGTACATACTATTTATAGATTATGAAAAGGCATATGATAATGTAAACCGAGATAAACTTTGGCAGATACTGCATGAAGAACATATACACTCACATGTAATACGAGCCATACAAAGCTTATATCAAAATTCTAAAATCAAAATTAAATTACCAGATGGAGAAGTAACAGAACACATAAACACAAGCAATGGTGTTCGACAAGGATGTGGACTATCTCCACTCTTATTCAATATATATATATTAACAGAGTAGTGCAAGAATGGAAACAAACAGGAAACAGTGGAATTTCAATAACTAGGAATAAAATAATTCAAACAATATTATATGCTGATGATCAAATAATATTATCAGATTCCGAAGATAGCTTACAAATAGCAGCATATCAATTATTCAAAATTGCCAGCAAATATAATATGAAAATTTCCACATCAAAATCCAAAACAATGGCAATGTGTGGAAAAAACATACAACGGGGTGAATGAAAATTGAGATTGATGGAAAAATTATAGAACAAGTGTCAGATTTCTCTTACTTAGGAAGTGTATTTGCAGAGTATAAGAGTGACATTGATTCAAAATTACAAAAATATAATAAAATGAATGGGGTAATACGAAGACATTTTGGTAAACAGATGAGGACAGAGACAAAACTAAGATTACATAACATCACATCAAAAGCTGCCCTAAAATATGGAAGTGAAATTTGGATTTTAAATAAAAGAAACTCTCATAAACTTCAAGTAAGCCAAATGCGCTTCTTACGATCATTGTTAGGAGTTAATAGACTGGATCACCAAAGGAACACTACTATCAGAGGAAAACTTGGAGTAACAAGTTTAAATGAAGATATACAAAGATACCAACAAGAATGGAAAAATCATCTGAGAAGAATGGCAAGAAATAGACTTCCAAAATTGGCATTCCAATATACCCCAACTGGACATAGGGACCAAGGAAGACCAAAACATCGGTGGAAAGATCAAGGCCATCTTCGCTAGGTTTACCGTACAGGCCACATGGCCTAAAACGAATTTGTTCATGATAGTAGTATAAATATTTATTAATTAAATAAAAATAAAACGTAGTTTTATTTGATTTTCATATTTATTATATAATTCAGTGACAGCTGTTTCGGTACACTGTACCTTCTTCAGACATGTTAACAAATTATGAAGGTACAGTGTACCGAAACAGCTGTCACTGAATTATATAATAAATATGAAAATCAAATAAAACTACGTTTTATTTTGATTTAATTAATAAATATGGATTTTCATCAAGTAAACACCAACTCAATTGATTGAGTATAAATATTATAAATTATACGGGAAACACCAATTAATATATATACCTTACACTGGGTAATGAAGTCGAGGTTAGAGCAAATATAAAGTTAGATTTATTTTAAAAGATGCCAATGTCCGGCAGCCCCTTATTTCTTGTGGTAGGGAATTCCAGTTGCGAGAAGTGAAGATGGTATATGACATGGAGTGATGTGATGTCCTATGTTGCGGTATATTAAGCTGCAATCATAGAATTTTCATGCTTTGCAGCTTTACCAGGGAGTTATAGGTGTGGTAGCTTCCCGTTGCTTTCCACACCGGTGAAGGATGATGATGATAATGATAAGGATGATGATGAAGGCCGGATGATTTTCGGGGACCGTTGGGCCCTAAGCTTCCTGACATTTGTCTTACAGGTGAGGAAAAACCCCGAAAAAAAACCTCACCCAGGAAGCTTGTCCCGACCGGGGATCGAATCCGGGCCCGCTGCGTGACAAGGCAACACGCTACCTCGAGACCACAGCGGTGGTATAATGTATAATACGTTAACAAACATTAACTCACCCATAATTTAAAAATTAATAAAATATGTAAGTTAAAACCTAAATAAAAATAAAATTATATATATATATATATATATATATATTAAACTAAAATAAAAATAGGGTTAATAAATTCTATCTTCACGCCACAGTTAGTCAAAAAACATTCAAGACTAAAAGTGTATAAAGCACTTTCAACTCTTCTGTGTGGTAGCGAAGTATGGACATTGAGCGTAAGGATGTACAGAGGACTGATGGATACACACTACTAGACCATAAAAAATGAAGACATCTTAGAAGAATTACATATCGAACCTTTAGGAAACAAAATTTCTGATTATACGGGGTGAAACATAAATATGGCTATAAGTTTGATCGCGTTGTGTGATGAAAATATTACCTTTACAGGAAATATGAAATTGCCGTTGCAAAGGAAATTATTCAAATTAAAACAATGGAATAAAACAAAACCGTGTAGAACTTACGTCATTAGTCAAAATAGCGTTGAATATGCAACATTGAATTACAATTGCTGCATGGGCAATAACGTATGCTAATGATCGTGAGGCGGCAAGACGTGAGTTTAACGTAACATTGCAGCCGTCGACTGTGGGGAAGTGGAGAAAACGACTGCTGGAAACGGGAAGGATGCAGAAAACCGAACCTCCTGTAAGGCCTCGCATTAGCACGGATGCAGAAACGACGAAGATAATTGTGGAGGCGTTCGACGCTAGCTCACATGAGCAGTGATTTGTTTTGTTTTGTTGTAATTTAAAGGATTCCCTTTCCAATGATAACATCATATTTCCTTTAATAATATTTTCGTCACAAAATGCGATCAAACATACAGCCATATTTCTGAATCACTCTCTAAGTCAAGATAGATGCAAAGTGTTCGTCGAATGGAGGATCACAGGGTGCCCTATTAGATGTTAAGCTATTAACCAGCAGGAAGAAGATCAGGACGTCCACTGGTTGGTGTTTCTATTGAGGCCGAAACAGGTCAACAAATGGCCTAAATTCATAAATTAACTATGATGATGATGATAAAAAACGATTAAGCTTTCAGACTAGATGCAAAAAATACATGTAAAACAGATTCATGACAGAATAAAACTTATTCTCAATTGCTTAACAAGGGAACAGTCAACCATTGCATGCCGAAACATACCTTGAAATTTCGTTGTGTTGTACCAAGGTCGTATCCAAAAAAAAAAAGTCTGCCGTCTTTAACTGCAAGTCACTAAAGTCCAGCGCCAATCTCTCATTTAAACAACAGGAAAGTTATACAACATCTGAATTGGTAGATTGGATACCCTAACTACCTGCCGTCCGTGCCGTGTCCCACATCACTCCACTCTACTCTTACTCAAGCAGAGAGTCCATCTGCTGCGTACAGTGAGTTGTCATTGCTGAATTATAGTATCGACTTCTGTATCTTGCAGTTAAAAACGAATAATATTTTCTTTTTGACACTGCCTTCGTAGATCTCAACACTTCTCTGAAAAATTTCAAGGCAGGTTTTGGCATGTAATAGTTGGCAGTTCCCTTCTAAGTAAAAACATTTTGAGGGTTGTCAATTTAAGGGATATACTCGGACCAACGGATCTGTGCCCCTACAGCGCTGACATCGTTCTTAGAAAAGTACACGTCTATACTCACAACATTTCACCTCACTCTCGTCCTCCTACGTCAAACAGCAGCCACAGTAACTTATCGAGCTGTGATGATGCCAAACTTCCCCAGTGTCATGGCTCTTAAATATTGAATAATGTCAGGTTGGAGTTAAGTTGACAACACTGGAGTGCAAGTGTAAGACACAGATAGAAAAGAGAGAGATAGGAATGCAGGAAGGGAAATGATTTGCCGAGGTAGAAAAGGAACTAGGGGTTTATATCCTGTCCGCTCTTAAAGTGATCCTCGTCAAAACAAAACCATGTGACCTGCTCGCTTTTCATTGGTTATGGGCACCGACATACGATGTATTACCCGTTTAAGGAGTAAGCGCAGTTTTTGACGGAGGGCGCTGCAGTCGTGTTTATGCAGGAATAGAACACGTGACACTGCTATCTATGGTTAAGAGGGGAATGGGACGTGGGACGTTGACAGTGTACACAGCCTTATATGACGTCACGTGTAGCAACAAACAGAGCTTCGTAATTCTTCCGGCTGCAGAGATATTTTGAATGACTAATAGAAGCAATAAGTACGCGATAAAGTAGTTCCTTTCATTAAATTAAAAATATGTCCTCTGAATATACTTGTTATTCCTCATGAATGAAAATAATGATATTCAAAACATACAAAATATTCTAAAATATACCTAATCAATAATTACAACTTAAAATAGTTTATTACATATGGGTGATATTTTTTTGCTCCACCAAACAGAGTTTAAAGCATTTATTACTTGTTTTGCTTGAGCGATTCTGTTTTTAATTTCCACTGTGTTATCGCCTGAATGGTCTGACTTTGTTCCTAAATAAGTGCATTCAATACTAGGTTTTAGTTCTGAAATTTATATTTTCCATTTCTTCTCCTATACACAGGTATTTAGTTTTCTCAATGCTATAAAGTTCCCATTTTTCATATTCTTCTTTTAGTTTTTTAGCCATATATTCTATGTCATCGTGGTCTTGTGCTATTAATACCTGGTCATCTGCAAAATTTAGTGAATATACATGTGTATTTTGGATTTGGATATAATTCAGAGCATTTTAACATATGGTGCTGAAGTCTGGCAAATTCCTACCAGAATAATGAAATGAATTTTAAGTACAGAAATGAATGTTTTAAGAAGATCAGCTGGAAAATCTAGAATGGATAGAATAAGAAATGAAGAAATAAGGGAAATTATGGGTCTGCAAGAGGAGCCGGACATCATAGACATTATAGAAAAGAAAAGATTGCAGTGGTATGGCCATGTGAAAAGAATGCCAAAGCAAAGATTGCCTAATTTTTTTTATGGAATGGATCCCAATAGAAACGAGGAAGAGAGGAAGACGAAGAAAACTTGGATAGAAAGGAACAAGCAGCTATGAATATCAGAGGATTGGAAGAAGATCAATGGATGGACAGATTGGAATGGCGTTTGGTTTCCGGAAGACGGCGGCAGCTGCCATGATACCGGATGACGATGATGATGATGATGAAGATGACGACATATGAGTGATGCATTTGAGTCAAGCTTTAGTCGATTCTCATTAAACAAAATGACTAAAAGTATCGAGTCTTCTGTTGCTGTGTCGTCATCTCCCTGTCAAAAGTGACAGTAATACTTACTTACTTACTTACTCACTGGCACTATCGAACCCGAAGGTACATGGCCGCGCGGACATAAGCTCTCCATACATCCCTATCCTGAGCTAATGCTTTCCAATCATTCCCTGTATAATCTACTTCCCTCAAATCATAGTTAATGTTGTTCTCCCACCTCATTCTTGGTCTACCAACTGGGCGTTTTCCCTCTGGCTTTCCTACAAGAAGCTTCCATGCACGTCTTTCATTCCCCATACGTGCAACATGTCCTGCCCATCACAGTCTACGAGACTTAACTGGTCTTATTATATCTGGCTTCCTATAAAGACCATGTAGTTCATTGTTATGTAGTCTTCTCCATTCACCTGTCTGTTCATCTCTCTTTGGTCCAAAAATTTTCCTAAGAACTTTATTCTCAAATACTCGTAATCTCCTTTCCTCCCTTAAAGTAAGAGTCCATGTTTCGCACCCATATAATATAACTGGTAGAATAATAGTTTTATATATTTTCAGCTTAACGTTTTTTGAAAGGAGTTGGGACATCAAAAGTCTCTGCAATGCATAATAGCATGCATTTCCAGAATTGAGCCTATGTTTAATTTCTTTGTGCATCTCATTCCTATTTGTGATTATTGTTCCTAGGTATTTGAATTCAGCCACTTCCTCAAAATTTCCCTCATTTGTCATTAGCTGCCCATTTCCATTATATACTGAATTTCTACGTGTGACCATATATTTAGTTTTAGTGATATTTACTTCCAGTCCTAATTTCTTAGTGTTACTCAATAGTGTGTGCGTGTTGGCCTTTAGTATCTCCTCGCTATCGGCCAGTAGTACTACATCATCAGCATAAACTAACAGCTTATTAATACCATTGAGTTGTGGTGCGAATGGCGGAAGGATATTGATTCTACAACGTACGCCGGTGTTCATAACCAATGAAAAGCGAGCAGGTCACATGGTATTGTTTTGGCAAGTGTTATAAACCCAACTGGATTTATTAGGCTTAAAGGACCTTCGGGACTTGGAAAAACTGCGTTTAACTAGCCGAGCGTTAGTATGAGGATGCACAGTTTTACTTGTTTTGAAATAAACAAATGGAGTCTTATCTTAAACTATTTTATTACTAAAGTATAAATAATTAGAAACCCTTAGTTAATAGCCCTAAATCTAATCTAAGCCTATATTAAAACTACAGTACTTTCTTGGGGGGGGGTTGAGAAGAGAGAGTTGTGGAATTTTTAAATCTAACCAAAACTACATGATTAAAAATGTTATATCCCTTTTTGAAAATATCGTATTAAAACAGTCTACATTGTTTAGAATCCTATCAAAATAGTTAAGGTAATTGATTCTTTTACAAAAAAGATCCCTGTCACATATTAAGAAAAATGGTCGGTGACTTACCCTTCAGCCGTTTACACACACAGACAGACACGAGACCCTCACTTCTCAAGTGTTATATGACCTCAAGTCACCCATAACTGTACCAACTAACATTCCAATGAACTAAATGTAGGGAGTTTACAGTTAGCTTAACCAAGACTTTGATCTGAACTATACTCTATCTCAACAGACTTTGAATGTCTAAACTCCATCTCACACGACTTTGCTCGAATAATTAAAATAATCTATAAAACAATAAAAAATCTATATAAAGAACTATGTATTCATAACAGCAAGGATCACTTTATTAGCGGACAGGGTATAGTTCGTATGTCTTACAGGGGGCACTGATCTGTTGGACAGACAATAACACCCTTGACTACCTAAACTCTTGACTTTCAAATGTTTCTCGCTATTATGCAGGCGATTAGGCAGTATTAAAGAACATTTTATCTTGAAGACTTTCTTATGCACTCCCAGTGGGCCCGATGGAAACAGAAATAGATTTCTTCTTACTTTTTTCTTTTTTTTTTCTCCATCTTGAATGCTTTTTATTTACTGTCTTTTTATCGGAGACTTCCATTTTTCTCGGATCTCCTCGAACCTATGTCTCTATTATGTGGACTTCTACAACCTATGAATTATTTAATTAGGACAACCAACAAAGCACAACACTATTTATTCAACCTACTTTTATCCTACATTCTACCTTGATTTTAAACGTAAAACCAAATTTCAAGTAACAACTACATCCTCTTAACGAGTTCCGACATATCCTGTATTGCTTATTATTATTGGGGAACAGATATTTATGTAAATAAATAAATATCTATATATATATATATATATATATATATGATATGAAAAGAAAAAATAATTTGCTTAACTGTTATGTTAGCCACTAGATGGCAGTTGGAAGAAATTTCCGCTACCTCTTGTGTGAATTGAGAATACTACATGTATAAAAAAATTTATTGTATGTTTGTCTTGGAATTCTTGGGTAGCTCAGTTGGTTAGAGCGCTAAAGGTACAGACTTTAGAGACTCGAGTTCAAATCCCGACTCAAGCATTCATTTTTCTTTTCATATCATATTTGCCTTCATTGCCAAATGTCAAAAATATATTTATAATATCTATATCTATACAAGCGTTACTGCTATAAAGTAAATATTCTCTTTAATAATTTGCTTAACTGTTATGTTAGCCACTAGATGGCAGTTGAAAGAAATTTCCGCTACCTCTTGTGTGAATTCAGAATATTACATGTAAAAGAAAATTGTATGCTTGTCTTGGAATTCTTGGGTAGCTCAGTTGGTTAGAGCGCTAAAGGTACAGACTTTAGAGACTCGAGTTCAAATCCCGACTCAAGCATTCTTTTTTCTTTTCATATCATATTTGCCTTCATTGTCAAATGTCAAAAATATATTTATAATATCTATATATATACAAGCGTTACTGCTATAAAGTAAATATTCTCTTTAATAATTTGCTTAACTGTTATGTTAGCCACTAGATGGCAGTTGAAAGAAATTTCCGCTACCTCTTGTGTGAATTGAGAATACTGCATGTAAAAGAAAATTGTATGCTTGTCTTGGAATTCTTGGGTAGCTCAGTTGGTTACAGCGCTAAAGGTACAGACTTTAGAGACTCGAGTTCAAATCCCGACTCAAGCATTCTTTTTTCTTTTCATATCATATTTGCCTTCATTGCCAAATGTCAAAAATATATTTATAATATCTATATATACAAGCGTTACTGCTATAAAGTAAATATTCTCTTTAATAATTTGCTTAACTGTTATGTTAGCCGCTAGATGGCAGTTGAAGAGAATTTCCGCTACCTCTTGTGTGAATTGAGAATACTACATGTATAAGAAAATTGTATGTTTGTCTTGGAATTCTTGGGTAGCTCAGTTGGTTAGAGCACTAAAGGTACATACTTTAGAGACTCGAGTTCAAATTCCGACTCAAGCATTTTCTTTCTTTCTTTTCATATCATATTTGCCTTCATTGCCAAATGTCAAAAATATATTTATAATATCTATATATACAAGCGTTACTGCTATAAAGTAAATATTCTCTTTAATAATTTGCTTAACTGTTATGTTAGCCGCTAGATGGCAGTTGAAAGAAATTTCCGCTACCTCTTGTGTGAATTGAGAATACTACATGTATAAGAAAATTGTATGTTTGTCTTGGAATTCTTGGGTAGCTCAGTTGGTTAGAGCACTAAAGGTACAGACTTTAGAGACTCGAGTTCAAAACCCGACTCAAGCATTCTTTTTTCTTTTCATATCATATTTGCCTTCATTGCCAAATGTCAAAAATATATTTATAATATCTATATATACAAGCGTTACTGCTATAAAGTAAATATTCTCTTTAATAATTTGCTTAACTGTTATGTTAGCCGCTAGATGGCAGTTGAAAGAAATTTCCGCTACCTCTTGTGTGAATTGAGAATACTACATGTATAAGAAAATTGTATGTTTGTCTTGGAATTCTTGGGTAGCTCAGTTGGTTAGAGCGCTAAAGGTACAGACTTTAGAGAACTCGAGTTCAAATCCCGACTCAAGCATCCTTTGTCTTTTCATATCATATTTGTCTTCATTGCCAAATGTCAAAAATATATACATATATATATATATATATATACAAGCGTTACTGCTATAAAGTAATATTCTCTTTAATAATTTGCTTAACTGTTATGTTAGCCACTAGATGGCAGTTGGAAGAAATTTCCGCTACCTCTTGTGTGAATTGAGAATACTACAAGTATAAGAAAATTGTATGCTTGTCTTGGAATTCTTGGGTAGCTCAGTTGGTTAGAGCGCTAAAGGTACAGACTTTAGAGACTCGAGTTCAAATTCCGACTCAAGCATTTTTTTCTTTCTTTTCATATCATATTTGCCTTCATTGCCAAATGTCAAAAATATATTTATAATATCTACATATACAAGCGTTACTGCTATAAAGTAAATATTCTCTTTAATAATTTGCTTAACTGTTATGTTAGCCACTAGATGGCAGTTGGTTAGAGCGCTAAAGGTACAGACTTTAGAGACTCGAGTTCAAATCCCGACTCAAGCATTCTTTTTTCTTTTCATATCATATTTACCTTCATTGCCAAATGTCAAATATATATAACACCGTAGCGTAGTGGTTAAGGCACTGAGCTACAAGCCGGAGGGTCGAGGGTTCAAGTCCCGTTGGGGTCAGGATTTTTAAACTGACCCAAACCCTCTGGCGGCACTATGGCCCTGGGGTCGACTCAGCCTCTAACGGAAATGAGTACCAGACGTTGTTCTGGGGGTAAAGGCGGCCGTCACGTAGGGCTGACAACCCGGCTGACATAAAGTGCAGATTGTCTAGAAAAAAGTGGGAGCCTTAACCTCCCACTACCCGAAGGCCCTCCGGGCCTGTTGTGGGATCACTTTACTTTACTTTAATATATATATATATATATATATATATATATATATATATGTGTGTGTGTGTGTGTGTGTGTGTGTGTGTGTGTGTGGAAAGCAATGGGAAGCTACCACACCTATAATTCCCTAGTAAAGCTGCAAAGCATAGCATGAAAATGCCATGATTGCAGTGAAAGACCTGACCTCGGGCAGAATTACTGTGGATGGATGGACATATATATTATTAATATCCGTTTGTAGTAAAGTGATCCCACAACAGGCGCGGAGACCCTTGAGGTAGTAGGAGGTTAAGGCTCCCACTTTTACTAGACAATCGGCACTTTACGTCAGCCGAGTTGTCAGCCCTGCGTGACGGCCGTCTTTACCCCCAGAACAAGCGTCTCGTACTCATTTCCGTTAGAGGCTGAGTTGACCCCAGAGCCATAGTGCCGTCAGAGGGTTTGGGTCAGTTTAAAAATCCTGACCCCAACGGGACTTGAACCCTCGACCCTCCGGCTTGTAGCTCAGTGCCTTAACCACTACGCTACGGCGTGCCCCAATGTTAAAAAGGAGGAGCTTTCTTTAATATGATAAACTCCGGTTGATGAATTCGAGGCAAAACACGACTGTGAATGGTCGTAAATCAAAGGTACTTGAAATGTGATTGGTTATTGTCTTCCATTTGGGGATGAGATAAATATTGATCAGTATCATATTCGCCTAATTAGCTTAAGTTTAGTTTAAGGCCTCTCCTGGCGCAATATCATCAACTCTCATATCACCTGGGTAGCGTAACCCCGCGTTCCAGGCGCCCCAACCTCAGAAGTGGGTTACAAATACGCCATGCTTGGAGAGAACACTAGAAATGCCGAAATGACAACCTGGGAACATTAAAAAATAAAAACATTCAGTGTCAAATATTCACTGATACTCGGTGTTAACGGTTGCCATAGTAACGGTAAAATCCTAGAACTGTGGCCGTGGTTCGCTTTGTTTTAAAATATTGACTGAATGAATCTTGATCCACAGATGATAAAGTTTTCTAGGACTGACCAGTCAGCCACGCGTCCTAGGAATATTTGGCATTCTTTCAGCCCAGCCATAAAAACCAGTTTACAGCTCCTGTAAGATCCAGGCATCTTGATAAATACGCCAAGTGCTCTCAGTTACGGCCATTTATAATGAAGTATAGAAACCGCGCCCTTACACAATGATTATTGTACTAATGCGGATCATTCCTCCACGTCAAAACTCGTTATTTACTTCAGGACACTTGCACAAGTATTGCAGCGGCTCTGAACAGGCGTATCATATGATAGGGACATATCTGATCACAGCTAACAACTAATACTTGCATCTCATTTTTTCAAAGTTTAATTCTCTATCTATCTACCTATCTTCGGGTTTTTACAGCTGCTGCCGTCTTCCCGTGCCAAACCTCCAAAGCCTACGGTCTTGGGCATCTTCGATGCTTAGCCCTCTAGCTTGCATTACTGTCTTCATGTTTTCCTTCCATGTTACCTTTGGTCTCCCTCTTTTCTTCTTTCTGTTCGGATGCCATACATACAGTTGCTTCGGCCATCGCTCATCTTCCATTCTTAAAACATGTCCTAACCACTTTAATCCCTTCTCCTCAATTCTTTCAATTATGCTTTCTTCTGCTTCCATTATGTTTCTAATTTCCTTATTTGTGACACGTTCTAATTTAGACTTTCTGGCACTTCTGCGTAAATAATCCATTTCTAGAGCTATTAGTCTATTCTTGTAGTACTTATTGATTGTCCATACCTCACTTCCGTACATTGCAACATTTTCCACCAATGTTTTACCAATATATAAGATTAATTCTCGCAACTGGAATTCCCCACCACAGGAAATCAGCTGTCATATGTTAGAATCGCTGAAAAAATATAAATTTATATTTGTTGTAACTTTTGCATATCATTATGTGTTACATAGTCCAAGATCCGGCTGCAAGATTACTACGTTCATCGAGTGTATGAACAAAATCTATTTTTTTCATAAAATTGTGAATGACTGAATACATTTTTTTTCGAGCTGCCTATTAAAATTCGCCCGCCAGCATGTTTAATTAATATATGTATTGTATTAATATATGTATTCTATTGTATTGTAAGTAAAGCAGCTCAGGATAGGGATGTATGGAGAGATTATGTCCGTGCGGCCATGAACCTACGGGTTCGATAGTGCCAGTGAGTAAGTAAGTAAGTATTGTATTGTAAGCCCATGTTTTCCCTTTTTCAGAGATTTAGGCGCTCTCCCCCTACAGGGAAGAATTTGAACCATACTAATTTAGTTACACTTGTTTTCGTATAGATGTCATTTTGAGTGGTCCGTGGTCAGCGTTCCGCCTCATACTGACATCTAGGGAACCAAGATAGTACCAGGACGGGAAAATTCGGTAAATTTTGCTTAGAGGCCTTTTCATTCAGGCTTAAGGATTTTTTACGAGCCTGAAAATCTTCAGACTCGGGATCCACGGCTTAAAGTCCCTCCCGGAGGACTTGCTCCTTGGATTTTTCCGTCCTAAAAAATCCATCGACCCCGGTCGGGTTGAATCCGCGACCCTCGGGACCAGAGGCAAGGAGCATAACCACTAGTTCACCGCGGCTAATGAATTTATTTATATTTGATTCACTTGTTATTAAAATAAATTATAATCCAGTTCGAGAAATCGATGTATAGAGCTTGAAAAGTTTTGGTTGTCCTTGCACACTTGGCCGTAAACCTCCTTGTGGCTACAGCAGGCTGTGACACCAATCAGTAATAAAATGGCGGTAAGTACGTATTTATTGTTTAGTATTGTTCCCTCGCAGCGGGAAGTAAAACCACTGCCCTTTATTTATACTACGTACAATGTATATACAAAAATATATCCAAAAGGTAGTGTTAATATACATTATACGAAACAAATCCCTGCATTTTAAATGGGCTGAACTTTATTTGAAACAATATCTTCTTGACAAAAATGAGCTGAAATACGGAAATTAATGCGTTTTATGTTTAGTTAAATAAGTGGGAGAAAAATTTTATATCGTAATTATTTTTAGAAACCCCTGCTGTTTACCCGGCGTTGTCCGGGAATCTACTCATCCCGATTTTCTTGGCATAAATGAGCTGAAAGACAAAAATTAATGTACTTCTTATGATTAGTTGAATAAGTAAAACGAAAAATAATTATAAATGCATATTGTAATTATTTTAAAATTCCCCGTGCTAATTACCCGGTGTTGCCCGGGAATCTACTCATCCCGATCTTCTTGGCATAAATGAGCTAAAAGACAAAATTCGTTATTATGAGTTATCCATAAAAGAATACCCGCCATGTGCCGCTATGCTTACACAGGAATCTACGTACTTGTCTCGATCTTCTTGACATCAATGAAAGACAAAAATGGTTATTGTGAGTTATCCGTAAGAGATTAACATATGCTGTCGCGGACTTTTTTGTAGAGCATTTTGAGATATTCAATTCTGTGTACATTAATTTTGTGTATTTGTTATGGTTTAGGCAATGTAAGCCATTTAAGCGCCCAAAGAGCTACATTTTTCACGTTTTCCACTTCAAAGGGCGATTTTTATGGGTGTAGGAGTTGAGTATCACAACTCTCTTATAGCCTATGTTCATCCCGGGAATCTCCTGAACATTTTGCAAAAGCCCCATCACAATCGGATGGCCGCGCATAAAGTACGAACAAACAAACATTCATTTTTATATATTAGATGTTGCGAGACAGAGATTATAAGGGAAGCGGAACATAGCGGAATGTCTTGCACAATATATATAAATATTATTGCTGTAATCACTAGTTTAGGATGTGGTTTTCCCGACATCAGATGGCGCCGTGATGGACAGACAAATATAAACATACTCTGTCTACTAGAAGTAATTATAGGTCAAATAATTATTGTCTAGACGGGAGTCCCGGTATCACTGTGTTTTCCGGACCGATTATGGGCTCGGTCTTCGTCATTATTATCATGTATTTTAAAACAATAACTCACTGGCTCTATCGAACCCGTAGGTTCATGGCTAGGCGGACATAAGCCCTCCATACATCCCTATCCTGAGCTAATGTTCCTAATCATCTCCTGTATAATCTACTTGCCTCAAATCATGGTTAATGTTATTCTCCCACCTCATTCTCGGCGACCTACTGGACGCTTTGCCTCTGGTTTTCCAAAAGGAGTTTCCAAGCCGCTCTTTCATTCCATATTCGTGCCACATGTCCTGCCCATGCTATCTATAAGACTCAACAGTTATTACATTTAGTTTCCCATAAAGATCACATAGCTCACTGCTACGTAGTCTTTTCCATTCGTCTGTCTCTCTTTGGTCCAACAACATTGTCCTAACAATTTTATTCTCAAACACTTGTGATCTTTCCTTTTCCCTCAGCCTATTGTAAGAGTCCGTGTTTCGGATCCGTATAGTATAACTGGGAGAATAGCAGTTTAATATATTTTATGTTTAATTTTTTTTTAGAGAAGTTGGGATGACAAAAATCCTTGAAATGTTTTCATTTCTAATTATGTTTGCTCTAGCCTGAAAGTCTTCCTTCTCCATCCTAATTCCTTGATATAATTCTCTGATGTTCATATTTCTTGAATTCATTTCAAGATCATTGATATTCTCTCTAAAATATTCCATCTTCTTACTCTCTAGTGGTTTCCTGCCTGATGTTACCCAATTGTTCTAAATTTACTATTTGGCTAATGTTAATAAATTCATTTTTGCTAGCTTTCTTTTCTTTACAATATCGGCACATTCGTAATCAAACCATTACTTATTTTGAATTTTTAAAAAAATAATCAATGTTTCCTGATGCAAAAATAAAAGAAAACTCTAGCGGTCATATTTATAGATTTTTTCGCAATGAAACTCGGTATAGTAAGGGTGACATCTGGTCAGCCATTATAACCGATTTCCTCAACTTGGAGCCGCTACTTATTGTAGTTACCCAAATTCCTCACGATGCTGAGTCCCATACTGGCCAAAATTCCATGAGAAAATTTCTTCCCCCATGGAGACTCGAACCTGGGCATCTACCTTAGCTCTCCGCCAAGGCATCTTGCTTTAACCACTCGGCTACAGCACGGAACATAAAACGAGAAAGGTATAATAATAAAAAATCAGTTCCTGCATTACTTTATGGGAGTGAAACTTGGGTAATGACCAAAAAATTGCAAAGTAGAATACAAAGTGCAGAAATGAACTTCCTTAGAAGAACAAAAGACTGCAAAAGATTGGATCGGATAAAGAATGAATATATAAGAACAGAGTAAAATATATATCAATTGAATGAGAAAATCAGAGAATATAGAGAGAAATGGTTTACACATCTGGAAAGAATGAATGTAACAAGATTATCAAGAGTAGCATTCAACTACAAGCCAAGAGGTTCAAGGAATGTAGGAAGGCCAGTGAAAAGATGGACAGAACAACTGTGAGGCGGAACAGGCAATTTTTGCATAGCCCGTGGAGTGAAGAAGAAGAAGAAGAAGAAGAAGAAGAAGAAGAACAACAACAACAACAACAACAACAACGACGACAAATCAGCCAAAACCGATTTACCTCTGCATTTACCTGATAACCTTACTTAAATATTACTGTAGCAGTCGCCATTTTTGTTTTCTCCCAATGCAACTGGATACATAAAATCTAAATAACAAAATAAATACATATTCCGTAAACAAACAAAATCGCATACAGTAATAATTTCGATCTGATAAGGAATTCGCTTAGTTTACGCAATTCCTGTGCGACAGTTTTTAAGTAGAACTAATTTTAATGGCAGCTGAATATCTCAAAGAGGACTGCGATTGCAGAGTTGATATGCATTTCATTAGAAACGTTAGTGAAATAAACTACTAGTTTTAAATCGATGTTGCGAGTAGAATCAGATTTCTTCGCTAACGAACTTGCATTTGTTAATTATCATTAGTCACTCTGGGAGATTCGCCGAAGCAGAGAGAAACATCTGGTCTCTATTTTAACAAATGTGACCAACAATTTATTAAACTTCTCGGGACGTGAGTTACTTATAAAGAAATACTAAACTTGAACGTATCGCGTCACCAGCTACTTGAGAATATTACGTCTCTTCGGTTTCTAATTTCATCGTTCTCTGACATACCGAGCTGCAACCTTCTTCTTCTTCTTCCTTCCTTCCAAGTATTAGGCCAAGGCCTGTTACGATCCTATAGAAAATTTTACCTCCAGCGTTTCATAGGACGGCACAGAGATCTTCGTCCTCATGGTATATAATTATAAACAGCTTTGGGGATCCGATTTGAACTCATTCTTTCAAGATGGTGTTTCCAATTTAGTTCGTATTGTTTAATATATTCCAAAATTGGTGTAGTCTTCAATTCTTTTAAGATATCGGTGTTCCTTTTCCGATCCCATCTGGTGTAACCCGCTGTTCTGCGCATGAATCTCATTTCACAAGCCGTTATTCTGCTTTCATGTTGTTTTTTTAGTGTCCATGCTTCACTACCATAGGTCAACACTGGTCTAGCCAAAGTGTTATATAAACGTAATCTGGTGTTTTTTTGTACAAGGGATGGTTTCATAACTTGATTAATAATTCCCAAACTTTTATTATAACTAGTAATTTTTTCAGGGATATCCTTTTCATCCCAGATAGAGAGATAATATCCAAGATATTTAAATTGATTAGATCTCTCTAAAATTTTATTCTGGAGACAGATTTTACTTTGTATGGGGTCCTTCCCATGAAATGCCATAATTTTAGTTTTGTTAATTGATATTTCCATATTAAATTTGGCACCTATTTTTTGTAAATTATAAATTGATCGTTGCAAATCATTTTCGGAAAGTGCCAGAAGAGCTAAATCGTCTGCAAAAAGAATAGCATCGAGTTTGAGGTTCCTATTGATGGGTATATATCCTCGTTGTGTTTTCCTCCATTCATTTATTAATTTATTCATATATATATATATAATGAAAAGCACCGGTGAAAGTAAACATCCCTGTCTTACTCCAGTGTTGATCTTTTCCCAAGAAGATAATTTGCCATCTTGTTTAACAGAGACTTCATTATCTTTATAGATGTTGAAGATATTAGTAATATATTGTTGTGGAACGTTATCATCAGTTAAAATTTGTAGTAATATATTTCTGTCTACTTTGTCAAAAGCCTTTATGAAGTCAATGAAGGCGATATGAGTTTCTATATTGAATTCCTTGTGCTTTTCTAATAGTAGTTTTAGAGTGAAGAATCCATCTGTACAAGATCTACCCTTTCTGATTCCATTCTGCTCTTCTCCAATTATGCAACTTTAAAACAAATAACTTCTAAAGTGCGATTAAATATCACTGACTATGCACACTGTGCCTCAAAAGTAACTCACATTTTGACAAATTTATTATTCTAACACTTTCATATCTAACTTAGTAATAATAATCATCATGATCCATTTATGAATTTAGGATGGCTGTTCCTGTATTGATGTATGAATCAGAATGTTGGACGATTACTAAAAGACAAGAACAAAGATTGGAAGCAGCTGAGATGCGATTTTTAAGAAATATAGCAGGATATACTCTGCTGGATAAGAAAAGAAATGAAGATATAAGAAAGGAACAAAATATTTTCAAAGTTACAGACCGAAAAATTAAATATAGGAACGACAGGAAAGAACATATTGATAGAATGCCAGAAGGAAGATTTCCAAAATTATTGCTAAATTATAAACCGCACGGAAGGAGAAATGTTGGTCGCCCACACACACCGGAACGAGCCAACAGGCTTAATCCCTGGATGATGATGATGATGATGATATTTCTATCTGTTTTTGGCCTCAATTGAAACACTACCCAAAAGTATTTTGAGTGGACGTTCTGGTCTTCTTCTTGCAGGATGATAGCTTAACCTCAGCTTGGGTATCCTGTGATCCTTCATCCGATGAACATATTTATGGACCTAGTTCGACCTCCATAGATATACAGTAAAATTTGTTTAATCCGGAACGTGTATAATGCGGAAATCTCTCCAATGTGAACAAATTTATTGGTTCCGGCGAAATAATAGTAAATTTACGTGTATTTATTTTGTATAAAACGGGGTCTGTCCAACGCGGAAACGGAATGATATGTCGACACAATTCATGAAAAAAGTTTATAAGGCGGAAAGATAGAGAGAGAAATAAATTAGTTTCCACAACTCCCGTTAGGCGAAATAACAATAAGGATGATTCCTGCCGCCATGTGAAGTAGTTAGTACCTGTATCTGAAATTTATTTCGGCCTCACTGCACACCCATTATGCGAAATACAGGTTCGTTTAACAAATATTTGGCGTGTGACATCTGTCCTACGAACAACCAGTGCACAGTAAAATCTTAAATTAGTTGAAGATCTGAAACTGATTGTGTACGTATCTTTCACAGGTAGCGTCTGAATTTACGGAATAAAGATGGCTAAATCGTATGTATCATTGTCATTAAACGAAAAAATGAACGTGATTAAAGATAAAGAAAAACAAACTCTCAGTGCGCGAAATAATGACTAAATTTAAATGTGGAAAAACTCAAATTTGTGAGATTAAAAAAAAATGAACGGATGAAAGGAAATGGTCAAATGAAAAAAAAAAAAAAAAAAAAAAAAAGTCCACGATCAAAAAATCTCCAAACTTCCGGACCGATGCTCCAAAGTCAAGTTCTAGCTGTTGTCCCTAGGGAATAACGATTTCATGGCATCTTCAGGTTGGTTGTGGACAGTTTTAAAAGACGACGCAATGTAGTGTGGAATAAAATTTGCGGGGAATCAAAGGATGTGGACGAAAGTATAGTTAGTGAGTGGAAACCGAATCTGCATACTTTAATTTCAGGATACGCGCCTAAGAGATACTTTTAACGCTGACGAAACCGGACTGTTTTCCGAGCGTTACCGTCGAAGTCGCTCGTACATACTATACTTCGCTTTCCAACGGCAGTGGAACTACAATTAATCCTACGTAAAATGACATATACGATGCTCTATAATCTAAGATTGGTTAATATTTTTTGTTTTGTTTTTATAATGCGGAATGTTGTCTAATGTGAAACAATATTGGTCCCATGCGATTCCGCTTTGAACAAATTTTACTGTATATCTAAAAGTCTTTTTAGTAGACATCCCGGTCTTCTTCTTCCTGTAGGATGATAGCTTAATATCTGCTCGGTATTCCTGTATTCTTCCACTCGATTAACATATTTGTTGACCTGCTTCGGCCTCAATAGAAACACCATCCAAAAGCCTTTTTGGGTGGACGTCCTGGTCTTTTTCTTCCTGCAGGATGATAGCTTAACCTCTGCTCGAGTATTCTGTGATCCTCCATTCAGTAAACGTGTTGCATCCACCTTGACTTATAATCAGATATTTTGTTTTCTGAAGGTACCATGTGCAATTCCTCTAAGATGTCTTTATTTCTTTATGATCTAGTAGTGTGTATCTGTCAGTCCTTCAAAGCTATTGATAGATTTCGGCAGATCTAAGTCTCTGTATATCCTTCTGTTTCAATGTCCATACTTCGCTACCATACAAAAGAGTTGGAAGAGCCAGTGGTTTTTTTTACACTTTCATTCTTGAATGTTTTTGGACTAACAGAGGCTTCAAGATAGAATCTTTTAACCTCAATATCTTTATTTTGATATTTTTACATTTACATCCTTTTCTTCTTCATACGAGATATTGCTCAAGATATGTAAAATTATTCACCTGCCCCAAAATTTTATTGTAAAGTACAATTTTACTTCTGACAGGATCAACTAACTAACTCACTGGCATTATCGAACCCGAAGGTTCATGGCGGCGCGGACATAAGCTCTCCACACTTCCCTATTCTGGATTAAAATTTTCCAATCATCTCCTATATAATTTGCTTCCCTCAAATGATGGTTAATGTTATTCTCCCACTTCATTCTTAGTCTACCAACAGGGCTTTTTCCCTCGGGTTTTCCTACAAGAAACTTCCTAGCCCCTCTTTCATTCCCCATTCGTGCCACATGTCCTGCCCATCGCAATCTATGAGACTTAAATGTTCTTATTATATCTGATTTCCTATAAAGTCCTTGTAGTTCATTGTTATGAAGTCTTCTCCATTCGCCTGTCTGTTCCTCTCTTTTTGGCCTAAAAATGTTCCTAACAAGGGAACTGTCAATCATTGCATGCCGAAACCTACCTTGAGATTTATTCCAGAGAAGCGTTGTGATACACAAAGCTGTGTCCAAAAAATATCTGCCGTTTTTAACTGCAAGGCACTAAAATTAAGCACGAAATCTCTAATTTACACTATAGGGAAGCAATACAACACGCGAATTGGTAGACTGGACAACCCTCACCACCTGCCGTCATCGCCTCGTCCCGTCTCATTTCACTCCGCACTTACTGAAGCAGGGAGTCCATCTACTCCATACAAAGGATTGACAGTGCTGGATTCTAGCTTCGATTTTTATGCCTTGAAGTTGAAAACGGCAGATATATTTTATGCACACGGCCTTGCTACAATACAACGCTTCTCTGGGAGAAATATCAAGGTATGTTTTGGCATGCAATTGTTGACAATTCCCTTGTGAGTAAAATTTATCGATGCTTTTACGTCTGGTTTTGATTTTTGAACGTAGGGCAGTCATGAAATACAATGCTTATTGTAATAATACATTTAAATTATATTTGACTCTTTCAACTGTTTCAAGATGGCGTAATAACTGCTTCATGGATCGTTAGCTGAATGTTTAAAACAAGAAATGACAAACGGTTGAAGATCAGACAACTAAGATTGCAGTGGATAATTCACCGCCCACTTAGTTTGGTGTCCAAAAATAATTTGGCAGCAGTTAGTTTATTTTCATAAGTGATTGTTTGCTTTTTGATGCCATAGCTATGGAGTTATACATCGGAATGCAGTTCCCAGCAACAGGAGGCCGTGTCAACTGTAACAAATGCTATGTCAAGAGATGATTTATTGCAGAGATGACAAGCTATTCATTTGTTTTACAGAATATGCAGATCAAAATGCACTAGGACTGTTTTTCAAACTTTCACATTAATGATTGAAACGTAATGAAATTCTGTGGACAGAGACAATAATCGACCAGCCTCTTGGGCTAGTGGTCAGTGTTACTTATTACTGTTCACGAGGTCCCAGGTTCGATTCCTGATCAGACCATAGGCATTTTTTTAAAGGGAATTATTCCTGTGGTTGCCCATGGTCTGGAATTTAGGTTAAGAACTCTCCTGGCGCTTCATTAACATTTATCACTCATCATATCATCTGGTAGACCACCGCTGTGGTCTCGAAGTAGCGTGCTGCCTTGTCACGCAGCGGGCCCGGGTTCGATCAGCGGTCGGGGCAGTTTTTCTGGGTGAGGTTTTTATAGGGGTTTTTCCTCCTGTAAGACAAATGTCAGGAAAACTTTAAGGCCCAAACGGTCCCCGAAATCATATGGCCGCCATCATCATCATCCTTCACCGGTGTGGAAAGCAACAGGAAGCTACCACACCTACAATTCCCTAGTAAAGCTGCAAGCATAGCATGGAAATGCAGTGAAGAGCCTGCCTTCGGGCAGAATTACTACGGATGGATATCATCTGGTAAGGTAACTCCGCTTTCCAGGTGCCCCAACCTAAGAAATGGATTAAAATTCCGCCGATGCCAGGGGAGAAAGCCAGAAATGTCATAAAAGACAACCTGGTGGCATTAGACAAAAAAGAGACAATAATCAGAATTATAAACAAATGAAATAATACTCGTAAATATATGACACAATGATCATAAACATGTCCACCGCTATGGTCACGAGGTAGTGTGCTGCCTTTTCACGCAGAGGGCCCGGGTTTGATTTCCGGACGGGACAAGTTTCCTGGGTGAGGTTTTTTTTGGGGGGGTTTACTCACTTGTAAGACAAATGTCAGGTAACTTTTAGGCCCAATCGTTCCCCGAAAATCTTATAGCAATCGTTCATATTCGCCTTCGATTAAGTTTAGGATTAAGGACTCTCCTGGCGCGCCACTATCATCATCATCATCATCATCACCCATCACATTATCGGGGCACCGTAACCCTGCCATCCTGACGCCCCAATCTCAGAAGTGGGTTACAATTACACCAATGCCAGGAGAAACACTAGAAAATATCGAAATGACAAACCTGTGACATTGAATTAAAATTAAAATTATTATTATTATTGTTTTTTTGCCCCTCAAAATCCAACCTCAGTGGTCCACGTCCCGAGGGGTGGGCAACGGGAAGTACGGAATAGCCTATTGGGATGATGTACGGTGGGGACTAGTTTCCCCGTGACCGCTACAGTAGCCGAGAAGGCCCAATAGGAATCCCGAAAACCGGCAAATGAGGCTCTAGTTAGGTCCCCCAAATGCGGGGGTTGGCGAAGGGCTGACAACCCGTTCCATAAAAAATAATTGTTACGTTTCCTGCAAAGAGAGATTGGCCCAAACAGGTGTTGGATTGGATGGTACCAGGCAGAAGGAAGAAGGGGAGAAGTAGAAGAGCATGGTATGAGGGAATATATGATGCCATGATGAAGAGGGGTATGGAAGATGGTCAATGGGAAGATAGGAATCTCTGGAAAGCAGGAATCAAGGGCAAACTGCTGTAAAGTGGAAGTATTAAGTAAGTATTGTTATTTTTTCTTTTTTGGCCTAACGGGAATGAATTGTAGTGGAAACTAATTTATTTCTCAGTCTGTCCTTCCGCTTTATAAAACACTTTTTTCATGAATTGTGTAGAAATATCCTTCCGTTTCCGTGTTAGACATTGTTCTTTATATCCCTCCTCATCACACTGTATATTATTCATTATCTTTTACGGTCTCGCTTACCAAAACATGGAATTCCTTTCCGCCCTATGTCAGAGACTGTCAAACTATAACATCCTTCAAAAACAAAGTAAAGAATTATTTAATAACAAACTAACTTATACACCTCACTGATAGTATTCTTTTAACAATTAATAAATTTAATTATCATAAGTAATGCCACGAGTGATTTCCAAATTATCGATAAATTCACGACTCACGAAGTGAGGAGTGAATTTATCTAGAGAATTTGGAAATCAAGAGTGGCATTTGTTAGGACTATTTAACGAATAAATTAAGCTGTTTACTCACAAATCATTATTTAACTATAGTTATTTTAAAATATTTATATATTTAATGTAAACGGCGATTTTTGAAAACAAATGAGAAACGATAGGTACGCTTCTACTGCTTCTTTTGTTTATCACTGCAACCAGATCATACTATTTATTGCCAAAGGAACGCAATATTGTAAGAATGCTCTCTAGTGGAGAAAAAATGAAACACATCAATCTGTATATTAATTCATTTTTGATGTCGTATGATGTAAATATGACAATTATATTTTTCTCGATTATTACCTGGGAAAAAATACATTTAAGAAAGTGCAAACAGTGGTTTCTTTTTTTGGTGGTATAATCAATTGCTACAAATGTTGACATGTAAGCACTATTATATACAATCTGGTAGCCGTATTTGTTATAGGCTCAGTCACTGCAAAATAACGGTCAGACCTGTTCAGAATATTAAAAAGGAGGAGCTTTGTTTAATATATGATAATCCTAACACTGATAAATATTTCGTGAAACACGACTCTGATTGGTTGTAAAACAGAAATCATTGAAACGTGATTGGTCATTGACTCCCATTTGGGGCATGAGTTAAATAGTCAATGAAAATAATATTAAGATTAACAAATATTTTCTTTTGTTTTGTTTTATATATTGTACAAACGTAAAATTAGTTTTCTATATCTCATTATTTTTCTTTGTTTTTATATACATTAGACAGGGACAATTTAATATGTCTTGATTGTATACATTTTATTATTAGTTTTAGTCTTAATTTTAACTAACATTAACTAGTTGCATTATAGATCGTAATATAATAGATATTATCTTTTTGATAAGTCCCGCGCCGTAGCCGAGCGGTTAAGGTAGGAAGCCTTGGCGCAGAGCTACGGGATTTGCGCTGGTTCGAGTCTCCATGGGGGAAGAAATTTTCTCATGGTATTTCGGCCAGTATGGGACAGGTGCCCACCCAGCATCGTGAGGCAATTGGGTAGCTACAATAAGTAGCGGCTCCAGGTTGAGGAACCAGCTATAACGGCTGGGGGACTCGACATGCTAACCACATGTCACCCCTACACTGGCTGTTGATGATCTACCTCTATGATTGACACATGTGGATGTGAAGGACCAGCAGCCGGCTGGTAAAAGGGCAACCGCTGAAAAGTGGAAAGACCCTCAATCAGATCTTTTTGATCAAATGTTTATTTAGTATTTAATATTAGAGTTAATTGTGATTGTTATATTCTGATGTAATATATGTTTGCCCTGGTGAGTGGAAGAGAAGGCCACATGGCCTTAACTCCACCAGGCTAAATAAATTAATCTAAATCTAAAAAATCTAAATCTAAATCCACGTAAAATTACTATTATTTCGCGGGGTCAACAAATTTGTTCACAGTGGACAGATTTCTGCATTATTCACGTTCCGGATTAAACAAGTTTTACTGTATTTATAACTTAATATATGTTTATCTTATAACATTAATATAATTAAACTAGTTAGGAATGTAAATTGTGCTGCTCAGAACAAGTCATTTCTGCGCAGACATACTGAGGTCGTACAGTACAGACATAAAATTAACTCACATTTAATTTAATTGAATGTCGCAGATAAAATATCTTAACGACAGATCCCAATCTGACCACATTATTCTGTTCTGATTGATGGTTACGTCAAACAGCTTGAATACTCTGCTCTTTCAATAAATGCTAATTTCGTTTTTGTTTAGTTTAGTTTCAAGGTCACCATTTTTGTTTTCCAGGGCATTTCCCCTGTTCAGTTCATACGATTCCGCATTTCAAATTTAATTAAAAAAAATTACGAAACAGTGAAACGTGGATTATTCTGTCAGTAATCCGATTCCGATTGAGGGTCTTTCCACTTTTCACCGGTTGCCCTTTTACCAGCCGGCTGCTGGCCCTTCACATCCACATGTATCAATCACAGAGGTAGATGATCAACAGCCAGTGTAGGGGTGACATGTGGTTAGCATGTCGAGTCCCCCAGCCGTTATAGCTGGTTCCTCAACCTGGAGCCGCTACTTATTGTAGCTACCCAATTGCCTCACGATGCTGGATGGGCACCGGTCCCATACTGGCCGAAATACCATGAGAAAATTTCTTCCCCCACGGAGACTCGAACCAGCGCAAGTCCCGTAGCTCTGCGCCAAGGCTTCCTACCTTAACCGCTCGGCTACGGCGCGGGACTGTCAGTAATCCCAAAATTCAAATATCAAAAATAATTTTGTTTGAATAATTATAATTTACATTTTGTTACAAGTCCCGCGCCGTAGCCGAGTGGTTAAGGCAGGAAGCCTTGGCGCAGAGCTACGGGACTTGCGCTGGTTCGGGTCTCCATGGGGGGAAGAAATTTTCTCATGGTATTTCGGCCAGTATGGGACCGGTGCCCACCCAGCATCGTGAGGCATTTGGGTAGCTACTATAAATAGCGGCTCCAGGTTGAGAAAACCAGCTATAACGGCTGGGAGACTCGACATGCTGACCACATGTCACCCCTACACTGGCTGGATGATCATCTACCTCTGTGATTGGCACATGTGGATGCGAGGCCAACAGCCGGCTAGTAGGCTAAGGGCCCTCTAGGCCTGTCGCGCCAGGATTTTTTTTTATATTATTACAAACCTCATGGGTTAATATGTGGCGTGTAATTCCTCCACTCTGTGCCTAACTATTTGTGGCGAGTGAACCACCTTCACTGCTACTGCTACCTTCCGGGATCGTTGGGTTATGACTATGCTGTACTTAGTAACGTGTTCCTGATATCTAAAGAAGTTATTAATGAGAAAACAGCCTGCCTCGGGCCCATAGAAGGCGGCTAACAATTCATCTTTCTTTTCCAGTTGAACGTGCATATAAATATAAATACTGATTATAAATTGCATAAAATGAAATAACTTCGTACAGGATAGAGAACAATGATTACTCTTAAATAACAACAAGGGGCGTAATATAAAAGTTAAGCTTTTAATGAAAAACAAGTGTTGATTGTAAAAATAAAGTAATAAATGAATAACAAAAGATTGATCTTCGATCAATCGATCAGACATAGATAATAACAAAGTATAACTAAATAAATAACATACCATACAAACTGTCACACTCATACATGTCCAAACTCCATTGGAATTCCTTTTTCCATGCTTGATTGGACTAACTCAAATCCGACCATTCCTCGGTCACAATCCACTTGTTTATCTTATAAATCACCATGTTAACTTTGCCGATGCATGATGCACTTAAGCTGGATTCGGATACTGAATCCACTTCTACACAACATAACGCCACTTGCTAGGCCGATCGAATGATAAGGTTCGTTGAGATTACCAAGCATATAAAAGGTTCGCGAGTAGAGGGGATGTGCGCTATAAAGATGCGCGGAGGAAAGGGTAAAAGGGAAGGGGTAGCCACACGGAACAAGGGACATTGGCAGGCTTCATAAATGTTCTGGAGGAGCACAAAGATGAATAACTGAACCGCAAAAAGGTACTTTCGGTTCAAATAGTTAGACATTCTGACTACAGTCCTCGTGGTCCCGGGTTCGATTCCCGATCAGAAAACTGATTTTTTTCTTCTACTTCTTCTGAACTAACAAACTAAATCGCTGGCACTATCGAACCCGTAGGTTCATGGCCGCGAAGATATAGGCTATTCACACATCTCTATTCTGAGCTAATGTTTTCCAATCATCTCCTGTAAAATGTATTTCCCTCAAATAATATTAATGTCATTCTCTTACCTCATTCTTGATTTACCAACTGGGCGTTTTTCTCTGGCTTTCCTACAAGAAGTTTCCATGTCCCTATTTTATTCCCCATTCTTGCCACATCTCCTGTCCACTGCAGTATACAAGACATAACTGTTCTTATTATATCTGGTATCCTATAAAGATCACGTAGCGCACCCATTGGTATATAGGCTATATATACAGTGTGATTATAAAGTCCCAATACATTTTGTGGATAACGTAGCGCAAATAAAACAAAAATTATAAGGTAGTTTCTACTATCAAGTTAGTGTTCAACATAACCTCCATCAATCTCAAAACATGTTTCCCAACGACGCACCGTCGCGTCGCCCGGAAAACATGCACCAACATATCCTCTGTAATCATTTCACTCGCTTGGCGTATGCATTCTTTCAGCACTTGCAGATTAGGAAACTTGATTCTGTACACCTGTTGCTTGATGAACCACCAAGCAAAAAAGTCCAGGAGTGCGAGGTCTGGCGAACGAGGTGCCAAGATACGAGGAGATGCCCTTCCAATCCACCTTTTGAGAAACCTGTCATTGAGATACCCGCGTATAGCCAGAGCAAAGTGTGGTGGTGCTCCATCTTGTTGCAACACCACTGTATCAATGATACCATCTTGCTGTAACTGTGGCTGTAAGAAAAGTTGCAACATATCAAGATACACGTCTCCCGTGATAGTTTCCTTTGGAATCAGTCTCTAACTTCCTCATACGACTGGCCTCTTAAACGCGCAGCAACAATCTCTATCCGCTCTTCAATGGTGAACATATTTGTATCTTTCGAATGGCTGTAACAGAAATACGATATGTAAGCGATTCCTTTAAAATGTACTAGGACTTTATAACCACACTGTATCTTGACCATCTTTCATTCTCCATACTTTGTACATGGCCATACCATTTAAGCGTTTGATTTTCAATCCACTTAACAACAGATGTGATGACACTCATTTCTCTCCAAAGGAATTCATTTATTATTTTATTTAGCTTTTAATGTATTATTTATTATTCCTAGGAATTGTGCAAATGTGGTGTTTTTCTTGTTCACATATTTTTCATTTTGATAAGATATTTCACAATCAAAAATAATACTAATTTTACAACTATGATCTTCGCTGATAACTAAATTATTATTGGAAAAGTAGACAATAGAATTCAAGAAGCTGCCCATAAGTTAAGAAAGGTTGCTGTTCAATATGGAATAACAAATAAAACTAAAATAACAGAATTTCAAGGACAAGAACCTATTAGAACTAAAACTAAATATGTAAAATATAAAAATGAATGTATTCACGTAGACTTTCACGGCCGGAGTTGCTATGATGATCTTGAAGAAGATTTTCGGTCTGTAGGCCGTGGTCGTGAGGCTTGTAGTTCCCCGACGTTTCGCCGCTACCGCTGACCAATCAGAAGGCAGATATAACGTACAGTCGACTAGACCATCACACAGCAATCCCATTGGAGCAATGGAAGTCCATAACGCTGACCAATCAGAAGACAGATACAACTTACGAACACATCGAGGTGAACGTATAAATAGGACAGACAGCGGACAAAATTGCCAGTCTCAAGACAACCCTTGAGGATGCCAGACGCAGTCTCTGGCGAAACGTCCGGGAACTACAAGCCTCACGACCACGGCCTACAGCCCGAAAATCTTCTTCAAGATCATCATAAAAATGAATGTTTGTTGTTCGTGATGTTCAACTCCTACACACTTAAAAACACCCTTTGTAGTGAAGAAAGTGAAAAAGTCCCTTTTTACTCTGAAATGACTTACGCTGCCTAAACCATAACAAATACAAAAATTAATGTAGGCCTACACAGAATTGAATATCTCAAAAAACTCTACAAAAAAACTCCGCGACAGCATATGATTATCTTTTACAGATAACACACAACAGCCATTTTTGTCTTTCATTGATGCCAAGGAGATAGGGATAAGTAGATTCCCGGGCAAGCATGTGCTGCCATACCATTCATCCGACTGTCATGGGACATTTTGCAAAAACGTTCAGGATTTTCCCGGGAAGGATATAGGTTATAAGAGAGTTTTAATTCTTAAGTTCTTCACCCTTAAAAAAATCACCTTCTGTAGAGAAAAAACGTGAAAAAAATGTCGCTTTTTGTAAGATTAAATGGCTTAGGCTGCCTAAACCATAACAAATATTTAAAATTATTGTACACAGAATTAAATATCTAAAAAAAACTCTTTTAAGGATAACTCAGAATAACCATTTTTGTCTTTCATTGATGCCAAGAAGATCGTGATAAGTAGATTCCTGGGCAAGCATAGCAGCGCACGGCGGGTATTCTTTTATGGATAACTATAAATAACGAATTTTGTCTTTCCTCATTTATGCCAAGTACATCGGGATGCGTAGATTCCGGGGCAACGCCGGGTAATCAGCACGGAGTATCTGAAAATAATAACGATATAAATTTATATTTATTTTTCCTTTTACTTTTACAACTAAATGCAAAAACACATAATTTATTTAGGTGTAGAAGCGCACGCCGGGTATTAGCTAGTGTAAAATAAAACATATTTCAGAAATGTAAATTACTAAACCCCCAAGTAACACAGAATCGTACTGCTGGCGAGAAGTGGAGTACGATCTTGAATGCGATTTATAAAGTACAGTGATGATCTTTCCAATTACAAACTTCAATAACTGTTGTTAGAAAACACTCAGAAACAGATATTGGAATCAATGGAAAGAGAAACTCAATAGGATATTACGATGCGAGGTTGGGAAGTGGTTTTTACAGAAGCGAGGATATGATTAAAAACCTCGCTATCACTCGGTTTTTAATTTCTGAAATCCTGTAAAACACTTCACAAACGTGCGTTGTATATTATTTTTTGCATGATGGTGTTTACAAAACAATAATAATAATAATAATAATAATAATAATAATAATAATAATAATAATAATAATAATAATAATAATAATGTTTTATTTATTCTGGCAGATTTAAGGCCATAAGGCCTTCTCTTCCACTCAACCAGCACAAATACAAATAAATATTTGACAAATATAGATATACACTATACTAATTATAAACAGTTAAAAATACATTAAATGTAGCAATGTAAATTTCATGTACAAAAAAGATTTGATACGATAATAACAATAATAATACGATAATAATAATAATAATAATAATAATAATAATAATAATAATAATAATAATAATAATAATAATAATAATAAAAATAATACTTACGATCCATCCATGGTAATTCTGCCCAAGAGCAGGTCTATCACTGCAATTATAGCATTCTCATGCTATGCTTTGCAGTTTTACTAAGGAATTATAGGTGTGGTAGCTTCCCGTTGCATTCCACGATAATAATAATAATAATAATAATAATAATAATAATAATAATATAATAATATCAGTATAAATTACACGAGAAACACTAATTAATATATGTACCTTACACTGGATAATGATGAAGTCGAGGTTAGAGCAAATATACATTTAGATTTCTTTTAAAAGATGCCAATGTCCGGCAGCCCCTTATTTCTTGTGGTAGGGAATTCCAGTTGCGAGAAGTGGAGACAGTATACATATGACATGGAGTGATGTGATGTCCTATGTGTAAATAATAGTAAAATAATAACATCTTTGTTGGAAATATTTGCGATCATTATAAACAACTGACTAACGTTAACAGTGCGGCCAATGTTTATTAGTTGAGACTACAGTAGACCGTGACACCAATCATTGTTAAAATGGCGGCAAGTACGAATTTATTGTTTTATATTGTTTCAAATAAAGTTCAGTTCATTTAAAATGCAGTGGTTTGTTTCGTGTAAGTATATTAATACTACCTTTTAGATATATTTTTGTATAGACCTATGTGAGCAGTACTCGTTAAAAAAACTTATGTCGATGGATATGGATTTCTTGAGGAGAGCAGCAACATGTTCAAAATTAGACAAAATAAGAAATGCTGACATAAGAGAAAAATTGAATATTGGTTATTCAATAGTAGATTATATACAGTATAAGCAATTGAATGGGGGTACGCCGTAGCGTAGTGGTTAAGACACTGAGCTACAAGACGGAGGGTCGAGGGTTCAAGTCCCGTTGGGGTCAGAATTTTTAAAATGACCAAAACCCTCTGGCGGCACTATGGCCCTGGGGTCGACTCAGCCTCTAACGGAAATGAGTACCAGACGCTTGTTCTGGGGTAAAGGCGGCCGTCACGCAGGGCTGACAACCCGGCTGACATAAAGTGCCGATTGTCTAGAAAAAGTGGGAGCCTTAACCTCCTACTACCCCAAGGGCCTCCGGGTCTGTTGTGGGATCACTTTACTATAAGCAATTGAATTGGTATGGGCACGTACGACGAATGCAAGAAGAAAGATTACCCAGGAAAACATTGAAATGATGTCCACCTGGAAGAAGGATGAGAGGAAGACCTCGAAACTCGTGGATGCAGGAAATAAGAACTGGAATGAGAGCAAGGGGACTGGAGGACATGGATTGGATGGAGAGAGACGAGTGGAGAAGAAAAATAAAACTTTAGGCACAGAAAGATGTGTAAACATTAAAATTCTGTATATAAATTCAAATACCTAGGAACAATAATCACAAATAGGAATGAGATGCACAAAGAAATTAAACATAGGCTCAATTCTGGAAATGCGTGCTATTATGCATTGCAGAGGCTCTTGATGTCCCAACTCCTTTCAAAAAATGTTAAACTGAAAATATATAAAACTATTATTCTACCAGTTATATTAGGCCCCTATATGCATGCGAAACATGGACTCTTACTTTAAGGGAGGAAAGGAGATTACGAGTATTTGAGAATAAAGTTCTTAGGAAAATTTTTGTACCAAAGAGAGATGAACAGACAGGTGAATGGAGAAGACTACATAACAATGAACTACATGGTCTTTATAGGAAGCCAGATATAATAAGAACAGTTAAGTCTCGTAGACTGCGATGGGCAGGACATGTTGCGCGTATGGGGAATGAAAGATGTGCATGGAAGCTTCTTGTAGGAAAGCCAGAGGGAAGACGCCCAGTTGGTAGACCAAGAATGAGGTGGGAGAACAACATTAACTATGATTTGAGGGAAGTAGATAATACAGGGAATGATTGGAAAGCATTAGCTCTGGATAGGGATGTATGGAGAGCTTATGTCCACGCGGCCATGAACCTACGGGTTCGATAGTGCCAGTGAGTAAGTAAGTAAGTAAGTAAGTAAATAAAAATTATTCTAAAACTAAAAATCCATAAAAGAACTAAGTGATGTGAAAGCAGTGGGACTTGTTTAAACAAACCAACTATTATTTCATTTTTGACTTCCTTTGTTTAGCAAGTTGTTAGATAACAATCGCCGCCCGGCTAGCAAGATGCTCTTTTGTTTCATTAAGAGTTAATTACTTCTAACATGTCTTGCGGCGCCTTTGTGAGGCACAGATTCCGATCGTCACTTGTCTTGGCGACAAAGGACAGGCGATCTGATGATTATATTGCCGTTATATGGCGCCCGGTCTGTAGGCGCCCGCCTAGGCCACGCGCCAAACGCACACAAACACATGTGGTCAGCTGGAGACAGTGCTCTCCGCCCCTATTTCTATACAGACAGCGTCGCTTCAGTTTAGAACGCCAATATTACTACTTCATTGAAAACTACAACCTTTTTTTTTTCTTCGATATGAAGCTATTTCCGAAATATGTGGATATAGCCTTATTTTTTTAAATCTATAAAGAGTGCAAGTGCACTAATTCAAGGAGGGGTTAAATTATAATACATCAAAAATACATGACTATTTAACTCATGCCCCAAATGGGAGTCAATGACCAATTACGTTACAAAGATTTTTGATTTACAACCATTCACACTCGCGTTTCGCCTAGAAATTACCAACTTAAGTTTATCATAAGTAATGCCACGAGTGATTTCCAAATTGTCACGAAGTGAGGAGTGAATTTATCTACAGAATTTGGAAATCAAGAGTGGCATTTGTTAGGACTATTTAACGAATAAAATTAAGCTCTTTACTAAAAAATAATTATTTGAATATAGTTACCGGTGTTTTAAAATATGTATATAGTTAATGTAAACGGCGCGGGACACGCCGTAGCGTAGTGGTTAAGGCACTGAGCTACAGCCGGAGGGTCGAGGGTTCAAGTCCAGTTGGGGTCAGGATTTTTAAACTGACCCAAACCCTTTGGCGGCACTATGGCCCTGGGGTCGACACAGCCTCTAACGGAAATGAGTACCAGACGCTTGTTCTGAGGGTAAAGGCGGCCGTCACGCAGGGCTGACAACCCGGCTGATATCAAGTGCCGATTGTCTAGAAAAAGTGGGAGCCTTAACCTCCTACTACCCCAAGGGCCTCCAGGCCTGTTGTGGGATCACTTTACTTTTTACTTTTACTTTATGTAAACGGCGATGTTTGAAAACAAATTAGAAATGTGAGGTTATGTATATTCACTGCAACTCGATCATATTATTTATTACCAAATAGGATCGCAATATTGTAAGAATGCACTCTAGTGGAGAAATAATGAAACACATCAAACTATTATAATCAACATTATAGGTTAATCATTTATATTTTGAATAAACAACTTAATAAAATCACTGAATCTATTCATTATTTGCTATATTCAATGTATTTGTTGGAGAAAAATAATGGTCTAATCTGTTCAGAATATTAAAAAAGGAGGAGCTTTCTTTATCACAAAAGCAGGAGCTGATAAAGAGAAATCGATAAAGAGCGAGGTGAAACACGACTGTCATTGGTGTAAAGCAGAATTCATTGAAACGTGATTCGTCATTGACTACCATTTGCGACATGAGTTAAATAGTCATAATAAAGTAAGCACCTCCTTTTTAACATTCTGAATAGGTCATAGAATTATTTTGCAGTGACTGACCCTCTAACAAATACGGCTACCAGATTGTATATTAGTGCATGAATGTCAACATATGCCGCATGCGGGAGTTAATATAAAACATTAGTAGCAATTTATTATACCACCAAAAAAAGAAACCACTGTTTGCACTTTCTTCAATGTATTTTTTCCCAGGTAACAATCCAGAAAAATATAATTGTCATATTTACATCATACGACATCAGAAATGAATTAATATACAGTTTGATGTGTTTCATTTTTTCTCCACTAGAGAGCATTCTTACAATATTGTGTTCCTTTGGCAATAAATAGTATGATCTGGTTGTAGTGATAAACAAAAGAAGCTGATGAAGCCTACCTATCGCTTCTCATTTGTTTTCAAACATCGCCGTTTACATGAAATATATAAATATTTTAAAATAAATATAGTTAAATAATGATTTGTGAGTAAACAGCTTAATTTTATTCGTTAAATAGTCCTAACAAATGCCACTCTTGATTTCCAAATGCTCTAGATAAATTCACTCCTCACTTCATGAGTCGTGAATTTATCGATAATTTGGAAATCACTCGTGGCATTACTTATGATAATTTTGAAAATTCGAAGAGAGGATTTATGTGACGAGAGCATGTAAAAGTACTTACGAAGGGAGAGGTTAAATTAAAATAAAGAAGAAAAGAAAATAATAGTATTATCATTTAACTATAGTTATTTATATATTTAATAAGTCCACCGCTCTAGTCTCGAGGATTCGAATCCCGGTCGGGACAGACTCCTGGGTGAGGTTTTATTCGGGGTTTTTCCTCACCTGTAAGACAAATATCATGAAGCTTAGGGACCAAAGGTCCCCGAAAATCATCCGGCCATCATCATCATCCTTATCGTTATGATCTTCATCCTTCACCGATGTGGAAAGCAACGGGAAGCTACCACACCTATAATTTCCTAGTAAAACTGCAAAACATAGCATGAAAATGCTATGATTGCAGTCAAAGACCTGCCCTCGGGCAGAATTACTATGGAAGATATATTTAATGTAATCGGCGATCTTCGGAAACAAATGAGAAATGTTTGGTTATGTTTCATTTTTCATCACTGCAAATTCCTCATATTATTTATTGCCAAATAGGGTCGCCATATTGTAAGAATGCACCCTAGTGGGTAGAAAATAAAACACATCAAACTGATATTATAGCCAACATTATAATTAATAATTATTAATTAATTAATTTAGGAAACGACTCAGTAAAATCATTATTTAAAAAAAATAATTATATTATTGATCACAATTATCAAATGTGTAGTTCGAATTAATCTCTTCAGTATTTACTATATTCAACGTACTGTATTTGTTGGAGAGTCAGTGATTGCAAAATAATGCTCTGACCTGTTCAGAATATTAAACAAATGTAATATATTTGCTCCAGCAAACAAAATTTAAAGCATTTTTTTTTGCATGTCTTGTTTGTGCGATTCTATTTTTAATTTCCACTGTGTTATCGCCTGAATGGTCTAATTTTGTTCCTAAATAAGTGCATTCAATTAATTAAGTTAATAATAATAATTATTATAACATAATAATAAATAATAATAAATAATTTATGTAGAATTTATATTAATAAAATGGAAACAAAGCTGCAAAGGTATGGGGATCGCAATAGGCAACATATTTTTGCTGTCATTACAATTTGCCGATGATCAACTGGTTTTAGCGCAAGACAAATTTGATATGGAATTCATGATAGAAAGGTTGAAAAACACATATTAAACATGTGGTCTCACAGTAAATTTACAAAAAACAGAATATCTGGCAATAAATAGCAATGAAAGAGAAAATTTAATATTGGAAGAAGGAATCCAAATAAAGCAAGTGAAACAAACTAAATATTTGGGAATGATTATGGATAACATTGAAGGTATAGGCAAAGAGAACATAAAACATAGAATTGAATTGAGTAGCAAAATAATATCATCGATAAATTCCATATGGTGTGATAAGCATATTTGGAAAGACACCAAAAAATATATTGGTAAAACATTGGTGGAATCTGTTGCAATGTATGGAAGTGAGGTATGGACAATCAATAAGTACTACAAGAATAGACTAATAGCTCTAGAAATGGATTATTTACGCAGAAGTGCCAGAAAGTCTAAATTAGAACATGTCACAAATAAGGAAATTAGAAACATAATGGAAGCAGAAGAAAGCATAATTGAAAGAATTGAGGAGAAGGAATAAAGTGGTTAGGACATGTTTTAAGAATGGAAGATGAGCGATGGCCGAAGCAACTATATGAATGGCATCCGAACAGAAAGAAGAAAAGGGGGAGACCAAAGTTAACATGGAAGGAAAACATGAAGACAGTAATGCAAGCAAGAGGGCTAAGCATCGAAGATGCCCAAGACCGTAGGCTTTGGAGGTTTGGCACAGGAAGACGGCAGCAGCTGTAAAAAAAACCGAAGATAGAGAGATAGATAATAAATAATAATAATAATAATAATAATAATAATAATAATAATAATAATAATAATTATTATTATTATTATTATTATTAAATTCTTATTAAATTACACTGGTCAACATGATTTTTGTCTCATGAGTACCAATAGTTGTGCTTAATGCAGTTTTTTTATCGTGTTTTCAAATATGTATTCGGAATTTCTCCATCAACCAGAGTTTTTTTTTTAATTTCAATTTCAATTAATGGATTTAAATAATTATTTTTTTAATAAACGTTTTTTGTCGATTTGTCCATTGTAAAATAAAACCAAATGAGCTAACTCAAATGATTTCAGCTATGGAAAAAATATATCAAGGCAAATGGGATCCTAATATGCTGACCGATTATTGTTGGACCATCAAGAGGGATGCTCCACAGGCGAAATATAACAGAAAATTGTAATTTCTTATTTTCTAGGTGAGTCCGAATGTTCGAATATGGTGTAGTTACGAATGTAGAAAATATTAAAGTGTTTGACAATATAAATTCCTGTCTCTCGGAAACCTTGCGTGATGGAAAAAAAAAAAAAACCGATATCATATTGGAATTCAGGAGAAAAAATACTATCAGAATCACATATTTTTCTTTCTGAGACAAAAAAAAGTTTATTTTTTGTTGCTCAGTGTAATTAATAATTTAACTAATTAATTGGGTGTATTGACTGTGTATTTTACGATTTTATCATCGAGAAGATCATTAGTGTATTAAACATTTATTATTATTATTATTATTATTATTATTATTATTATTATCATTATTATTGTCCACCGCTGTGGTCTCGAGGTAGCGTGCTGCCATGTCACTCAGCGGGCCCGGGTTTGATCCCCGGTCGGGACAGTTTTTCTGGGTGAGGTTTCATCGGTTTTTTCCTCACCTGTAAGGCAAATGTCAGGAAAACTTTAAGGCCGAAACGATCCCCGAAATCATATAGTCATCATCATCATCCTTATCATCATCATCATCATCATCCTTCACCGATGTGGAAAGCAACGGGAAGCTACCACACCTACAATTCCCTAGTAAAGCTGCAAGCATAGCATGAAAATGCTATGATTCCAATGAAGGACCTGCCTTCGGACAGAATTACTATGTATGAATTATTATTATTATTATTATTATTATTATTATTATTATTATTATTATTATTATTTCTTGACGAGAGCAGCAAGATGTTCAAAATTAGACAAAATAAGAAATACTGTCATAAGAGAAAAAATGAATATCGGTTATTCAATAGTAGATTATATACGGTATAAGCAATTAAATTGGTATGGGCACGTACGACGAATGCAAGAAGAAAGAATACCCAGGAAAACATTGGAATGGTGTCCACCTGGAAGAAGGAGGAGAGGAAGATCTCGAAACTCGTGGATGCAGTAAATAAGAACTGGAATGAGAGCAAAAGAACTGGAGGACATGGATTGGATGGAGAGAGACGAGTGGAGAAGAAAAATAAAACTTTAGGCACAAAAAGATGTGTAAACATTAAAATTCTGTAAATAAATAAATAAATTATTATTATTATTATTATTATTATTATTATTATTATTATTATTATTATTATTTAATTCGGCAATATAAGGTGAAAAGGGAAGTTGTGTCTATGAGATTTTTGGGGTGTGAACTGACGCCTTGAGCGCTGGACAGTCGGCGCGGCGCCTGTAAAACGTGTACAAACACTAACGACACTAGGAACGCCACTGCAAAAACATAGGCAAGTCAAATGTTACGTGTTGTTAGGGAGTGGTTTTAAAAAAACAAATGAACATATAATATATTGTTGTCAATGTTTATAGCTTTTCAATTCAGAGTCACGTCTTTAGTTACACTCCTTGTCGCTTGCAGCAGCACACGCAACAATGCGACATCCATATTGGCGCCTTTTGGACGCTTTTTCTCGGAACCCAGATTCATGTGGCAAAATGCCTTCCATTGTCCTCTATAACGTTATAACTTCAGTTATTCATCAAATACGAACAACAGTAGAGAATACATATACAGGATTATGAAATGACTCACTCTTTGGCAATATAGAACCCCAAAGTTCATGACATAAGCTCTCCATAATTCCTAGATTATCTTCAACTAATATTTAAAATTAATACAAAATTATGGAATATTCACCTGAAAGGTCCGTCTCCTCAACTTAATTAATTATTTAACTGTAGCGCTTTCGGGACTTGTCCCATCATCGGCAGGATTCAAAACTGGTGTTTCACTGAAGATCTGGTAGAGGGGGTTGCATGTATTGGGTTCGTTTTCGTTTATCAGGCTGTCGTTGTGAGCTGCTTTCATGATTTCCATCTCTTCGAGTACGTTTATCTTCGCTGGATTATTTTCTCTGTGCATTACTGTTAGGGTGTTTTCAATATTTAACATGCGATGTCCTTCATGGATAACGTGTTTTGCATAGCTTGATTTCCCTTCTGCGTGAATGAAGTCTCGAAAATGTTCTTTGAATCTAATGTTAAAACTCCTGTTTGTCCTTCCTATATAAAATTTGTTGCAGTCCTTACATGTCAGTTCATAAACTCCTTTGCTGTTGAAAATGTTATTTTCTTCAATGTTATTGTTTATTGTGTTGTTTAATTTGTTATTGGTTCTGTATGCTATTTTTACGTTTTTATCGGCTTTCTTTAGTGCATTGGCTAATTTTGTCGATTCTTTTCCTATGTAAGTGTTATCCATGTTATTCTTGTTGTTGTCAGATTCTTTTTCTAGTTTAGTTATGTTGGTTATGTTGTTCTTCCTTTTTTGTTTTTTTACGAGCTTATCTATGAATTCTTCATTATAGCCATTGGTTTTTGCCATATACTTAATGTAGTTGAGTTCTTGGATATAATTGTCTTTGCTTAATGGGAGTTTCAACAATAATACCTCAACGGAACACATCATGAATCTTATAAAAGTTAACTAATATTTACAAATCATTATCACAAGTAATGCCACGAGTGATTTCCAATTTATCTAGAGAATTTGAAAATCAAGAGTGGCATTTGTTAGGACTATTTAACGAATAAAATTAAGCTGTTTACTCACAAATCATTATTTAAATATATTTTTTTTCTCCACTAGGGTGCATTCTTACAATATTGCGATCCTATTTGGCAATAAATAATATGATCAAGTTTCAGTGGATGAACAAATGAAACATAACCAAACATTTCTCATTTGTTTTCAAACATCGCCGTTTACATTAAATATATAAATATTTTAAAATAACTATATTTAAATAATGATTTGTGAGTAAACAGCTTAATTTTATTCATTAAATAGTCCTAACAAATGCCACTTCGTGAGTCGTGAATTTATCTAGAGAATTTGGAAATCAAGAGTGGCATTTGTTAGGACTATTTAACGAATAAAATTAAGCTCTTTACTAAAAAATAATTCTTTGAATATAGTTACCGGTATTTTAAAATATTTATATAGGCCTAGTTAATGTAAACGGAGATGTTTGAAAACAAATTAGAAATGTGAGGTTATGTATATTCACTGCAACTCGATCATATTATTTATTGCCAAATGGGATCGCAGTATTGTAAGAATGCACTCTACTGGAGAAATAATGAAATACATTAAACTATTATAATCAACATTATAGGTTAATCATTTATACTTTGAATAAACAACTGAGTAAAATCGCTGAATCTATTCATTATTGGCTAACATTAACTGCATAACAACTATATAGAACATTCCATTAATAATCATCTAGGAAGCTACTTACTTTATTTTATATCATTTTAATTTTATTATATTCCATATTTTTGTTAGTATTAGCTAGTATTAGATGACATCATCATTGTATTTTGTTTAGTCTGTATTTTAATATCTTAAAATTGTAATATGTACGTAATTTTTGCATAATTTTACTATTCGCTGGTTGAGTGGAAGAGAAGGCCTTATGGCCTTAACTCTGCCAGCTAAAATAAATTATTATTATTATTATTATTATTATTATTATTATTATTATATTCAATGTATTTGTTGGAGAAAAATAATGGTCTAATCTGTACAGAATATTAAAAAAGGAGGAGCTATCTTTATCACAAAAGCAGGAGCTGGTAAAGAGAAATCGATAAAGAGCGCGGTGAAACACGACTGTCATTGGTGTAAAACAGAATTCATTGAAACGTGATTGGTCATTGACTACCATTTGCGACATGAGTTAAGTAGTTCTGAAATAATTACTTAATGTTATAATAGATATGTTAACAATGACTTGAATTTTAAGCGCTAAGTCTGAAAGGACGAATTGACAATACCAGTTCTTGGAATATAATTTAGTATGGAAGAGTGTACACAATGTTGGCAACATTGTAAATGATGTTGATTGACTTGTTATTGACACATTTGAACGCCTCTGCTGCGGGAAATTAAAACTGGTGCAATTTACCGAGTGTGGGCATGTTTTAATTAACTACTTCCCGCTCTCGAGATGACCTTTGCCAGTACTTGCTGTGTCCACTCCTACCTGAATATTGGGTGCGGTGAATCATATCTTATATTCGCTTTATGAATTGTGTGTTCGTTCATTTGATGCCTATCGGGGTGTCAAACTGCAATTTGAAGACTTAGCAGAAACGCCCTTGTAACAAAAATGAGTTTTTTTTTGCGTTTTGTCGTACTTACAGCAGTGGCGACCATGATTCAAAGTTCAATTTTCTAAATTTCGGTGTAAGTAAAGTGATCCCACAACAGGCCTCAGGAGACCCTTGGGGTAGTAGGAGGTTAAGGCTCCCACTTCTTCTAGACAATCGGCACTTGATGTCAGCCCTGCGTGACGGCCGCCTTTACCCCCAGAACAGGCGTCTGGTACTCATTTCCGTTAGAGGCTGAGTCGACCCCAGGGCCATAGTGCCTCCAGAGGGTTTGGGTCAGTTTAAAAATCCTGATCCCAACGGGACTTGAACCCTCGACCCTCCGGCTTGTAGCTCAGTGCCTTAACCACTACGCTACGGCGTGCCCCAAATTTCGGTGTTGCCAACCTAAATAACTATCAACTTTTATAAGATTCATGGTATGCTCCGTTGAGGTATTATTCAAAATTAAGTTATAAAATATGGAATATTCACCTGAAAGGTCCGTCTCAACTTAATTAATTATTCAACTTTAGCGTTTTCGGGACTTGTCCCATCATCGGCAGATTCAAAACTGGTGTTTCACTGAAGATCTGGTAGAGGGGGTTGCATGTATTGGGTTCGTTTTCGTTTATCAGATTGTTGTTGTGAGCTGCTTTCATGATATGCTTACTCGAAGAGATGGAAATCATGAAAGCAGCTCACAACAACGACAATCTAATAAACGAAAACGAACCTAATACATTTAACCACCTCTACCAGATCTTCAGTGAAACACCAGTTTTGAATCCTGCCGATGATGGGACAAGTCCCGAAAGCGCTACAGTTAAATAATTAATTAAGTTGAGACGGATCTATCACGTCAATATTCCATAATTTTATATTTTAATGTGGAAAGGAATGGGAAAATCTACAAGCTTATGACATTACTACATTACAAAGAAAATCTGCAGTAGCAACATTCAGACTGCTAACGGGACATGACTGCTTGAATAAACACCTACACAGAATTGGCATAACAGATTCATCTAAATGCCCTTTTTGCAATTTAAATGAAGATATGGAAAGAAACCATCTCCTCCGTTGTCCAGCTTTTGTAGAAGAGACCAGCCTTACTGCTAAATATTGGAGTGCAAGAGAGCGAATGATTTCATTATCAAGTGCTCGACATTAGATACCAACCAACCAACCATATTTTAATGTTAAATAACCATACTGTAATATTACATATTACCTATTTCGTGCGGGAAGTAAAACTACTGCCCTCTATGTACACTACGTACAATGTATATACAAAAATATATCCAAAAGTTAGTGTTAATACACATTATACGAAACAAATCACTGCATTTTAAATGAACAGAACTTTATTTGAAACGATATAAAACAATAAATTCGTACTTGCCGCCATTTTATCCATGACTGGTGTCACGGCCTGCTGTAGTCGCAATTAAATTATTTTCGGTATTTACCATATAAGTTAATAATTGGCCACACTGTTAACGTTAGTCAGTTGTTTATAATGAACGCAAATATTTCCAACAAATATATTATTTTATCGTGCAAAACACAAGGCACGTTTGTGAAGTGTTTTACAGAATCTCGGAAATATCCTCGCTACTGTAAAAACCACTTCCCAACATCGCATTCTAATATATTATTAAGCATCGTTTGAAAAACTTCTTTTGCCACCATTTGAAATCCCATTAAATTTCATACCTTTAGAAAGGAAACGCAGCTAAGATTTTACTCAACGATGGCCCTACCAGTGGCGATGTATGGAAGTGAGGCCTGAGTCCTGAAGGAAAAAGAAAAATAGTCAAATTCAGGCAGCGGAAATGAGCTTCCTACGGGCACGCCCGGGCGGTAAAAGGTTGCACAAGAGAAGAACGAATTTAGGCCTTTGTAGATCTGTTCCAGCCCCATCTAGCAGTCTTTCAACAGGCCTTCCTGGTCGTCGATGTCCTTTGGGTTTATATTGCACAATTATTTTTGGGGTTCTTCAATTATACATTCTTTTTAGATGGTCTAGCCAGTTTAATTTATATCTCATACTGATACCACTATCCATAGTTCTTCTCTTCACCCATATACCCATAAGATGGCAGCCTTTAATAGTTACATTCACAGACTTTTAAATATCCCTCTTTCACCCTTGGAATATAATAATGAATTGAATATTATTAAACAATTGGCTGTTAATAATGGCTACGACCCTGAAATTATAGAATGTTTAATTAAGAAGGTTCAGTACAAAAAAGCAATTAACAAAGATTTTCCTTTACCCAAAGAAAACATAAAGAAATATGTCGCAATGTCATACATAGGCCCACTTTCAAATAAAATATCTAAACACTTTAAAAAGTTGAACATTAATGTAGCATTTAAAACTAATAAAACTCTACAAAATATAATAAAAAACAATAAAACCAAAACAAAAAAAGAAAAATTATCAGGTGTAGGATATAAATTGAAGTGTGGCACATGTGACAATGTCTATATAGGACAAACTGGTAGACCTTTTATCTCTCGGATAAAGGAACACATGAGAGCATATAACAGAAATTTAGAAAATTCAAAATATGCTAACCACCTATTCCAATTTAATCATTGTTTCGATCCAAATTTTGAAATTTTACATATTTGTGATAAGGGTAAGAAGTTAGATCTTTTGGAGGCTGTAGAAATTAATAAATTTAAAAGTAGTAAAAAACTGTTATATTCTCAACTTGATTTGAATGAATCCCCTTTGTTAAATTTAAAAATTTAAATAAATATCGTTGTATTGTTGCTTAGATCAGTTGGAACACAATTCATAATTTGTTAACATGTCTGAAGAAGGTACAGTGTACCGAAACAGCTGTCACTGAATCATATAATAAATATGAAAATCAAATAAAACTACGTTTTATTTTTATTTAATTAATAATTTATATCTGTTAAGTTTTTTTTTTTCCTACTGATTCTACTTCTAATTGTTCTATAATGTCTTCATTTTTTTTCGATGTAAATGAATGTATCCTGCTGTCCCCCAGAGAAATTTTATTTCCATTGCTTTGATTCTGCTGCTGTCTATTTTTCTTAATGTCCAAATCTCACTTCTGTATAAAAGGGAGGATAATGCTGAAGTATTGTATATTTTTATTCTTGTGGATTTTTTGTACTACTTTAGATTTTAATGTATTTATTATTCTTAAGATTTGTGTAAATTTGGTGATTTTCTTGTTCACATATTTTTCATTTTGATAAGATATTTCACAATCTAACTCAACTAACTAACTCACTGGCTCTATCGAATCAGTAGGTTCATGGCCGCGCGAGTATAAGCTCTCCATACATCCCTATACCGAGCTAATGTTTCCAATCATCCCTGTATAATCTACTTCCCTTAAATCATGGATAAAGTTATTCTCCTACCTCATTATTAGTCTACCAACTGGGCGTTTTCCTTCTGGTTTTCCTACTAGAATCTTCCGAGCACCTCTTTCATCCCCCCACGTGTCTTACGTCCTGTCCATTGTAATCTACGAGATTTACTTTGTATTTCAAAACATGAGGACCTCGCCTCACACCACTGGCTTAGGGTAGTTATCAATGACAAGTACAACCCCCCCCCCTCGAGTTAACAATGACATTGTGATGTTTCTATAAGGTGTGACTCTTTTGTCCACTGGTATTTAAAGGATTACAAGAAGGGTTGCCTTTTGTTCGCAGGATGGAGCAAAGTACTTCCAAGATACTTCCAGGAACTGTTGGTGAAAACTATAACTGTTCTTATTGTATCTGGCTTCCTATTCATCATCATCATCATCATCATCGTCATCGTCGTCGTCATCGTCATCATCATCATCATCATGATCATCATTATCATAATTATCATCATTATCATTATTATTATTATATAATAATATTAATATAATATAATATTAATATAATAATAATAATAATAATAATAATAATAATATAATAATAATAATAATAATTATAATATAATAATAATAATAATAATACATTATTTATTCTGGCAGAGTTAAGGCCATAAGGCCCTCTCTTCCACTCAACCAGCACAAATACAAATAAATATTCGACAAATATAGATATACACTATACTAATTATAAACAGTTAAAGATACAATAAATGTAGCAATGTAAATGTCATGTACAAACAACATTTTATAGGGTAATAACAATAATGATACGATAGTAATAATAATAATAATAATAATAATAATAATAATAATAATAATATAAATATGATACATTATACGGGAAACACCAATTAATATATATAACTTACTCTGGATAATAATGAAGTCGAGGTTAGAGCAAATATAAATTTAGATTTCTTTTAAAAGATGCCAATGTCCGGCAGCCCCTTATTTCTTGTGGTAGGGAATTACAGTTGCGAGAAGTGGAGATGGTATATGACATGGAGTGATGTGATGTCCTATGTTGCGGTATATTAAGTAAGAGACTATGTTGTGATCTTGTGTTTAAGTTATGGTTTGAGGATAGATACTGGAAACGGGATGATAAATAATTGGGAATCGAGGTATGTAGGATCTTAAATAGGAGAATTAGACAGTGCGATTTTCTTCTCTCTTTTAGATGTAGCCATGACAATTCGTGGAGTAATGGAGAAATGTGATCGTATTTTCGAACATTAAATATGAATCTGATACACATATTATGGACACGCTGCAGTTTGTCCGACAATCCGTCACTTATGTCAGTTAGTAGAACGTCACAGTAGTCCTATATATACAATGTAGCTCACTATTATGTAGTTTTCTCCATTTCACAACATAAATAGCTGACATTTTATACTTGTTCTAGGCATTGATTAGTGTGTATTATCTTACTTCTGTCCACCGCTGTGGTCTCGAGGTAGCGTGCTGCCTTGTCACGCAGCGGGCCCGGGTTCGATTCCCGGCCGGGACAAGCTACCTGGGTGAGGTTTTTTTCGGGGTTTTACCTCACCTGTAAGACAAGTGTCAGAAAGCTTAGGGCCCAACGGTCCCCGTAAATCATCCAGCCATCATCATCATCCTTATCATTATCATCACCATCTTTCACAGGTGTGGAAAGCAACGGGAAGTTACCACACCTATAATTCTCTAGTAAAGCTGCAAAGCATAGCAGGAAAATGCTGCAGTGAAAGACCTGCCTTCGGGCAGAATTACTACGGATGGATGGATCTTACTTCTGATTGGATGTTCTCCTAAGAATGCCATTACTTTTAACTTTTGTACTGAAATTTCCATTCCAAAATCGTTTAATAATTTTTTTGTAAGCCCATGTTTTCCCTTTACAGAGATTTAGGCGCTCTCCCCCCTAGAGGGAAGTTATTTGAACCATATTAATTTAGTTATACTTGTTTTCGTATAGATGTAATTTTGAGTGGTCCGTGGTCAGCGTTCCGCCTCATACTGACATCTAGGAAACCAAGGTAGTACTAGGACGGGAATATTCGGTAAATTTTGCTTAGAGGCCTTTTCATTCAGGCCTAGGGATTTTTTAGGAGCCTGAAAATCTTCAGATTCGGGACCCACGGCTTAAAGTCCCTCCCGGAGGACTTGCTCATTGGATTTTCTACCCTAAAAAAATCCATCGACACCGGCCTGGTTTGAACCCGCGACCCTCGGGACCAGAGGCAAGGAGCATATCCACTAGTCCATCGCGGCCGACTTAATAATTTATTTAGTGGACAAAAGGTAAGGAACTTAACCCTAAGACCAATATACTTCCCTATCCTAATATTTTCTAATCACCCCCTTAATAATTCACATCCCTAGTGTATAGTAGCTAGATATTTGACAATTTTTATTGCGTACATAAATCGTAGCCGCGTTGATGAGTGGAGCCAAACAACCTACAATAACAGGGGTTGGGGGGGTGAGTCACTTTGTGTCCCCCGCCTGTCCGTCACCACTTTTACCCGGCGCCAACAGCGATAATATCACCACCCCCAACATTCTTACTTCATTCACTTGCTCTTCTTCAATACGCAACAATCTCCACCTGTTCTCCCTCATTTTTCTATGTATCTTATAAGTCAGCGCCGCGGTTTGAATTCAAGTCCTTCTCAATAAGAGTATAAACACTAACTACAAATTTCTATGGCTTATAAAAAATGTAGTTTAAATTAGTTATTATTGATATTGGCTCAAGAATTTGAAGATATAGAATACCTCACTAGAAAATTAATACAAGAATATACAGGGCTTCCAATATAAAACCGGACCGGCCTTACGGAGTTTCACCCGACACGCAGTTCTGTCTCTTCCTCCCGCAATTCACCCTGCCTGCCACCCGTCCTTGAACTGTTTCTTACTTTATATAAAATGCTGGAAATGTCCTCCCGCAGTTAAACAGGCATTATACCGAGTAAACACATTTTGTTGCTGTATGTGCAGAAGATACTGAAATCCCAACTTGTGCTAATTTCGGTAATGATTTTTGTGGTGAACGTTCCAAATTTTCGCCAATTTCGTCTAATTTTTCTTCGGTGAGAACCGTACGCCTTCGCGTGTGTTTCTTATTTTGTACTGAACCAGTGGTCTCAAATTTAGTCACAAGATCGTGGTTTGTCGATCTGGAAGGAGGTAATTGTCCAGGGAAGTTCCGAATAAATTCCTCGCGAACGCGACGAGCTGATTCGTATTTATAATAACATTTACACACATAAATGCGCTGCTCTAATGTCAGCTGACGTCTCATCTTGTCGAACGATAGTAAACTGACTAGTTCAAGGACGAGCGGCTGGCAGAGTGAAATGCGGACGAGGAGAGAGCGCTGCCTGACGGGTGAAACCCCGTGAGGCCGGTCCGGGTTTATATTGGAAGCCCGTTAGTTTACGGAGTTTAAAGATCAATATGGATAAATCTAGATATATGACAATAGGGGATGTTCCTCAAGATTTAATACTAGAAGAAAATTTAGGGACAATTAAATACACTGAAGAATATAAGTATTTGGGAATTAAAATTACTAAAGATGGAAAACAAGAAACAGAGATAACAAACAGGATCAATATAGGAAAGTATGCTATGTCTGCCATAAATGGAATAGTGTGGGACAAACATATCTTCAAAGAAACAAAAAAAAACAAACTATTTTTAATACAATAATCAGAAGCATTATTACCTATGGAGCTGATGTGTGGGCTTTAAATGCACAAATGAAAAAAAAAAAAATACTCGCCACTGAAATGGAATACTGGAGACGTGCTGCAAGAATATCCAGGAAGGATTCATATATAAAAGAAAAAAATGCAGGTACAATATTCAATATTAGATTTTATAAAGAAGAAACAATTAAATTGGTACGGACACATTAGAAGAATGGAAGAAGGAAGACTACCTAAGATAATCATGGATTGGGAACCATAAGGAAGGAAAAAGAAGAGTAGACCAAATATTACGTGGATTCAAGGAATCAATGAAACTAAGAGGGAATGGGAAATAGAAGAAGATATATGGATGAACAGACAAGAATGGAAAAATGTGTTGAAACAAATGTGTAGTTAACTGTGAACATGGGTACCGGAAAAATGTATATTCTTTGTAAAAGCCGGAATAATAAAAATTATTATTATTATTATTATTATTATTATTATTATTATTATTATTATTATTATTGCGGATGAGCCTATGTAGGACTACGCAAAGTACTTAGAGGCGTTTCCTTTGAGCCCACATTTATTTCATTCTTTTGCTATCATCTGTCCAAGTTGTTCCAGTTTTTTTCTTCGGTTTGTCCTCTTGGTCAATTTGCCACTTATTCACCTTAATTCTAAATATATCTCTGTTTGGGATATCTTCTTTAGTAATTCCTGCCAATTTTAAGTCCTTTTTGACTTCATCAATCCACTTCATAGTATCCACTGGAGCTTTACTTCTGTTTTCGTAGAATTCCATTATCTGTTTTGTAAGCCTATTTGAGTTCATTCGTTTAATATGGCCATAAAATTTTAACCTTCGTTTTCTAATATCACTATGAATGTCTGTATATAATTTTTATTTCCTTTTTACTTCTGAGTCTAAATGCTTCACCTATGACTTGTGGACCTAAAACTTTTCTTATAATTTTGCATTCTTTTTTTCACTATATTTTCGATATCTTTTTTTCTGTTCAAAATTAATGTTTCTGCTCCATAGAGGCACTCTGGTTTAATTACAGTGTTATAGTGTCGTAATTTTGTATGTAAAGATGTGCATTTTGTATTATAAGTGTTGTGAGTAAGCCGAAATGCTATTTCCATTTTTTGGCATCTACTTTTATTGGCTTTAGTTTTGTTCACGATTTGAGGGAAATAGATTATACAGGGATGATTGATCACATATTGAAAACATCATACCGCCCTATATATATATATATATATATATATATGTGTGTGTGTGTGTGTGTGTGTGTCCACCGCTGTGGTCTCGAGGTAGCGGTTTGATTCCCGGTCGGGACAGGCTTCTGGGTGAGGTTTTTTCGGGGTTTTTCCTCAACTGTAAGACAAATGTCAGGAAGCTTAGGGCCCAACGGTCCCCGAAAATCATCCGGCCGTCATCATCATCCTTGTCATCATCATCACCATCCTTCACCGGTGTGGAAAGCAACGGGAAGCTACCACACCTATAAGTCCCTAGTAAAGCTGCAAGCATAGCATGAAAATGCTACGATTACAGTGAATCACCTGCCCTCGGGCAGAATTACTATGGATTCCATAGTATTTCCATAGTAATTCTGCCCGAAGGCAGGTTCTTCACTACAATCATAGCATTTTCATGCTATGCTTGCAGCTTTACTAGGGAATTGTGTAGGTGTGGTAGCTTCCTGTTGCTTTCCACACCGGTGAAGGATGATGATGATAATGATAAGGATGATCATGATGATGATGGCCATATGATTTCGGGGACCGTTTGGGCCTTAAAATTTTCCTGACATTTGTCTTACAGGTGAGGAAAAACCCCGATAAAAACCTCACCCAGAAAAACTGCCCCGACCGGGGATCGAACCCGGGCCCGCTGCGTGACAAGGCAGCACGCTACCTCGAGACCACAGCGGTGGACTACTATGGATGGATATATATTAGGGTAGGCCGAAAAAACTCATTTTTTTTATTTCGAAGTTGTAATAGCGTGGAAAAGTTACGAATTATATAGACAAAAGAAAAGAAAAAAACTATATATGTAGCTATATAAAAATCGGTTGACATCTTCCGGTCGCACAAAGGCTTCAAAGTTTGACAAAATATGAAAAAACTTCATTTTTGAGATTTCTTTAATATTTTAATTAGATGTTATCGTAATGTAATAGTTTGTAACGTCTTCAAATAGAGCCTAAAAACATCGTGTTTTAATTTGGTTTAGATCAGTTGATATCTTCCGGTCGCGCATTAGCTCCAAAATTTGCCAGAATTATGAACAAGTTATATTTTTACGCATTTTTTGTATTTGATGAATAACTTTCAGAGCATTGATTGTCAGATCCCACAGACAGACATAAACGTGCTTAGCAAAGATCAGCAATACCTACTTGATATTAAAAAACAAAGAAATAATATCAAAAATGAAGTTTTTTTTTTTTTCATATTTTGCCAAACTTCAGAGCCTTTGCGCTACCGGAAAATGTCAACCGATTTTGATTTTTTCTTTTTTTTTAGCTACATAAGTCGCAACTTTTCCGCGCTATTACAACTTCGAAATAAGAAAATGATTTTTTTCGGCCCACCCTAATATATAAATAAAGGTCCACCGCTGTGGTCTCGAGGTAGCGTGCTACCTTGTCACGCAGCTGGCCCGGGTTCGATCCCCGGTAGGGGCAGTTTTTCTGGTTGAGGTTTTCCTCGGGGTTTTTCCTCATCTCTAAGACAAATGTCAGGAAAACTTTAAGGCCCAAACGGTCCCCGAAATCATATGGCCATCATCATCATCCTTACCATTATCATTATCATCATCATCCTTCACCGGTGTGGAAAGCAACGGGAAGCTACCACACCTACAATTCCCTAGTAAAGCTGCAAAGCATAGCATGCAAATGCTATGATTGCAGTGAAGGACCTGCCCGCGGGCAGAATTACTATGGATGGATATATATAAGAGGAATGTATGTTCGTTACTGCGCTAAACGTACAGAGTTTAGAGACTCGAGTTCAAATTTCTTTTCATATCATATATATATATATATATATATATATATATATATATATATATATAAAATATGTCCACCGCTGTGGCATTGAGGTAGCGGTTCGATTCCCGGTCGGGACAGCCTCCTGGGTGAGGTTTTTTGTCGGGGTTTTTCCTCACCTGTAAGACAAATGTCAGGAAGCTTAGGGCCCAACGGTCCGCGAAAATCATCCGGCCATCATCATCATCCTTATTATTATCATCACCATCCTTCACCATTGTGGAAAGCAACGGGAAGCTACCACACCTATAATTCCCTAGTAAAGCTGCAAAGCATAGCATGGAAGTACTATGATTGCAGTGAATTACCTGCCCTCGGGCAGAATTACTATGGATGGATATATATAGGGTTTCCAGTATAAAACCGGACACTCTGCGGCTGGCAGAGTGAAATGCGGACGAGGAGAGAGCGCAGCCTGACGGGTGAAACCCCGTGAGGCGTGTCCGGTTTTATATTGGAAGCCCTGTATAAGAAGAATGTATGTTTGTGTTGGAATACTTGGGTAGCTCAGGTCGTTAGAGCGCTAAACCTACAGAGTTTAGAGACTCGAGTTCAAATCCCGACTCAAGCATTCATTTTTCTTCATATATATATATATATATATATATATAATCATCATCATCATCTGCATTCATGGATTAGGTCTGTTGACCCGTTCCGACTTCAGCCCATCTCTTTCTAGGTCTGCCCACATCTCGGGTGCCTTTAGGTTTGTATTTTGTTATTTGTTTTCGAGGTCCACTCCAGGGAGTAGGCGCCCCTGCCCTTTTGTGAGCTCCAGGTCCCACTCGCCCAGTGGGTAGTACCTGGGTAGGGCCCCGTCCACAGGGTTACGTGGGGAGAAGAGAAGTCCCCAAAGCCGTAGTGCTGGCAACTTTCTAGGAGACGAACACTCCGAAATTCCAGTTCCCTGTCCTCCAGGAAGAGGGGTTTGGCTAGAGGCTGGTAACCTCTACTAGTAAAAAATAAGTTACCCATAAACATCAGCAGAGATGAAATTTTTGAGATCTGTTAAAGGGTGCACTAAGACAGAATCAAGAACACAGAAATAAGACAGGAACTTGAAATATTTGCAATAACAGATAATCAACTTTTATAAGATTCATGATGTGTTCCGTTGAGGTTTATTCAAAATTAATATAAAATTATAGAATATTCACCTGAAAGGTCCGTCTCCTCAACTTAATTATCATTTAACTGTAGCGCTTTCGGGACTTGTCCCATCATCGGCAGGATTCAAAACTGGTGTTTCACTGAAGATCTGGTAGAGGGGGTTGCATGTATTGGGTTCGATTTCGTTTATCAGGCTGTCGTTGTGAGCTGCTTTCATGATCTCCATCTCTTCGAGTACGTTTATCTTCGCTGGATTATTTTCTCTGTGCATTACTGTTAGGGTGTTTTCAATATTTAACATGCGATGTCCTTCATGGATAACGTGTTTTGCATGGCTTGATACATACACAGGAAAAGAAACGACAAAATTAGCCAATGCACTAAAGAAAGCCAATAAAAACGTAAAAATAGCATACAGAACCAATAACAAATTAAACAACATAATAAACAATAACATTGAAGAAAATAACATTTTCAACAGCAAAGGAGTTTATAAACTGACATGTAAGGACTGCAACAAATTTTATATAGGAAGGACAAACAGGAGTTTTAACATCAGATTCAAAGAACATTTTCGAGACTTCATTCACGCAGAAGGTAAATCAAGCTATGCAAAACACGTTATCCACGAAGGACATCGCATGTTAAATATTGAAAACACCCTAACAGTAATGCACAGAGAAAATAATCCAGAGAAGATAAACGTACCAGAAGAGATGGAAATCATGAAAGCAGCTCACAACGACAGCCTGATAAACGAAAACGAACCCAATACATGCAACCCCCTCTACCAGATCTTCAGTGAAACACCAGTTTTGAATCCTGCCGATGATGGGACAAGTCCCGAAAGCGCTACAGTTAAATGATAATTAAGTTGAGGAGACGGACCTTTCAGGTGAATATTCTATAATTTTATATTAATAACAGATAAAATGGACACATATAGACAAAAATGGAAGCAACACATAGACAGAATGAATGAAGATTATATATATATATATATATATCTGGGAAGAGTCTATACCACCCTGTATATGGTAATGTTGTGCAGGAAACGTAATATTTAGTAGATGGGAGAATGTATCAGTTAATTACAATACTTTAAGTTGGTATCACTGGATGCTTTTAGCTGGAATCAGCTGTAGATACTAATAAAACTTTTTAAATATTTCTTTAGACGATACTTAAAGCACCTTTCCGTGTCTTCACTTCGTGACGAACACAATTCTGTAGATAAGGAACCGTTTTTACTTCATTCAACCCCACCCCCCCTTAAACTAACGCCATAAACTTGTCTCGTGGGATATTTATTGACCTCCAAACAGATTGTCTGCTTTCTCAATTGTCAAAACCTCTTGTCTATGGCGTCTAGTCCTTATATTCAGAGTATAACTTGGAAAATCATAAATATTTTTGTTTCTGTCAAATACAACGAGGCGGCCTGAACTGGCTCCTGTATCACCGCAACAAACATTAACTGTCAAATCTCGACTGAACGAATATTACGTAACTTATAGCCAAAATAGATGGCATGCAGAAGGGTTTAGATTTACTATCGACATACTGTACGACTTGGGGACTTACTGTTAACGTTAGCAAAACGAAAGCCATGACTTTTAAAAACGGGTCGGTATACAGCGGGAGGGAAAGGTGGACATACCGTGGTGAGAATTTAGAAAATGTTAAAAACTTTGTCTACTTGGGGATGACTTTGACAATGAATGGAAAATAGACGAGACACATCGAAAATGCAACAATGAGAGCTAGGTGCCGGACAAGCGAAATGCTTAATAATATGTCAAAACTGCGAAACATACCTATGCGTACACTAGAACAGGTTTATTCTTCGACTGTGAGAGCGACCATGCTGTATGGCTCAGAATTATTGGGTTGGGAACGAACGGGGACACTAGATAAAATTCAACCTATGTTTCTTAAGAAAGCGATGAGATTAGCAACGGGGACTTCAAATTGTGGCATACTGAAGGAATTCGGTACATTTTCGGACACAATAAGAGGCAAAATTATGGCTATTAAGTATTGGTTGGACATAATAAACGGGAATCAGGACTCGCTTAGAGCAGAGTGTTACAATGAACAGAAAAGGCAGTGTGTTTCGGGAGATTGGGTAATCGGTGTAGAAAGGGGATTGAAGGGCATAGGGATGGGTTGGGTATGGGAGAGGAGTACGCGGAATAATAGAAATGTTTGGAGGACAGTTAAGAAGAGACTAATCGATATAGACAGACAGTATATAGAAGCAGAGTGTAGCCAGAAAATATCGCTCACCCTGCAGACAGAACTGAAACTTTCGTGGGGAAGGGAGAAATATATTGACTCTTTGGATGGGGATGATAAAAGTGCTATTGCATGGTTTCATTTGGGGGGATGGATGGCCCATAATTTAACAAATGAGGAAGGCATTAAACTATGCCCACTATGCGATGACCATGAAAACTGGCAGCATATTATAGCATTCTGTAGAGAGACAGAACAACTTAGATTACAGATGCTGCCGGAGAGATTTCTCAGGTCGGATCGAGGGAGAGTGGCGTGTTGGGATCTTTTAGGACGGATCGATAGTGAATCAAAAACATGCAAATTTTTGGGTACAGTAAGACAATTGAGATATAACAAAATTGTAGATTAAGGACATATGTATTAACAATAAGCGGAATCTGAATATGGTCTTTGTTTTCGATCTTTAATCATGTTATATAATAAGTAGTCTGATAAGTTAAATAGTCTGATAGTGCACTTAATGTCTGCAGGGACGGGGGGAGGGGGGTATGAGCGTGCGGTGTGTATATGTGTGGGTGTATGTGTGTGTGCTTTTTTTTTTCTAATTTGTTTTCTAGCATTTTTTTAATATTAATGTACGGAATGTGGATGAATGTAGATATGTATTATTTTGATTTAGTGCAGACATAGATTTTACTTATATGTAGCCTGTTATTGTTTTTTGATACAGGTGTATTTGTAGGTATTTGTTTATATTATTAGTTTTATTTTTTTTATTCATGGAAAAATAATGCACGTACGGCCAAGCAGGCCCGTGCGCAATGTAAATGCATATGTATTTTCTTTATTCTGAAAAAAAAAGGCAATAAATTCCATATTCTATTCTATTCAACTTATAGCCAGCAAATATAATATGAAAATTTCCACTTCAAAATCCAAAACAATGGCAATGTGTGGAAAAAAACATACAACGGGTGAAAATTGAGATTGATGGAAAAGTTATAGAACAAGTGTCAGATTTCTCTTACTTAGGAAGTGTATTTGCAGAGTATAAGAGTGACATTGATTCAAAATTACACAAATATAATAAAATGAATGGGGTAATACGAAGACATTTTGGTAAACAGATGAGGACAGAGACAAAACTAAGATTACATAACATCACATCAAAAGCTGCTCTAAAATACGGAAGTGAAATTTGGATTTTAAATAAAAGAAACTCTCATAAACTTCAAGTAAGCCAAATGCGCTTCTTACGATCATTGTTAGGAGTTAATAGACTGGATCACCAAAGGAACACTATTATCAGAGGAAAACTTGGAATAACAAGTTTAAATGAAGATATACAAAGATACCAACAAGAATGGAAAAATCATCTCAGGAGAATGGCAAGAAATAGACTTCCAAAATTGGCATTCCAATATACCCCAACTGGACATAGGGACCAAGGAAGACCAAAACATCTGTGGAAAGATCAAGACCATCTTCGCTTGGTTTACCGTAAAGGCCACATGGCCTAAAACGAATTTGTTCATGACGATGATGATGATGATGTTGATGAAAACTCTTGTAGACTGCGATGGGCAGAACATGTGGCACGAGTGGGGAATGAAAGACGTGCATGGAAGCTAGTTGTAGGAAAACCAGAGGGAAAACGCCCAGTTGGTAGACCAAGAATGAGGTGGGAGAATAACATTAACTATGATTTGAGAGAAGTTGATTATACAGGGAATGATAGGAAAACATTAGCTCAGGATAGGGATGTATGGAGAGCATATCTCCGCGCGGCCATGAACCTATGGGTTCGATAGTGCCAGTGAGTTAGTTAGCTTCAGCCGATGGAACGACAGGCTTAGAAATAAGATATGATGCAGTAAAATTGTATTGTATTATACAATAAAATTTTAAAGTAGGTAACATTTTTACATTATTATTTAATGTCAATTACACTGAGCAACAAAAATAACCTTTTTTTTTGTCTCAAAATATGTGATTGTGATAGTATTTTTTCTCCTGAATTCAAATATGACATTGGTTTTTCTCCATCACGCAAGGTTTCCGAGAGACAGGAATTTATAATTTCAAACACTTTAATATTTTCTACATTCGTAACTACACAATATTCGAACATTCGGACTCACCTAGAAAGTAAGAAATGACGATTTTCTGCTATAATTCGCCTGTGGAGCTTCCCTCTTAATGGTCCAACAATAATCGGCCAGCATATTAGGATTCCATTTGCCTTTATATCTCTTTTCCATAGCTGAAATCTCCTGATGAAAGCTGTTCCCCGTGCTCATCGCTCACTGGACAAATGGACGAAAAAACGTTTATAAAAAATAATTATTTAAATCCATTAATTGAAATTTAAATAGAAAGAAACTATGGGTGATGGAGAAATTCCGAATACATATTTGAAAACACGATAAAAAAAAACTACATTAAGTACAACTATTGGTACCCATGAGACAAAAATCATGTTGACCAGTGTTACTTTTCTTCCCTAAGGAATTAGGTTGAGCAATTACATGCCGTTACAAAGGCGTCTCTGGTAAATTCAACTTACTTCCCTAAGGGTCAGTTTCACCAACAGAGGTAACTGTATTACGCCAGTTTTCCCCATGTATAATGCATAGCTTAAACTGGCGTAATACAGTTACCTCTGTTGGTGAAACTGGCCCTTAAAACAGATGGATTATTAGTGTCGGAGTGAACAAGATTAATTAAAAAAGTCATGTCACATGTTCTAAAGTTCAGCCGATCCACTATTAATTTATCATCATCGTCATCCTTCATGGATCAGGTCTTTGCCTGTTCCGATGTCACATCTGTTCAGCTCAGCGCTTTCTTGGTCTTCCCACCGATTCTCGTCCTCCAGGATTATACATCAATGCCATCTTTGGTATCCTATCCTCTTGTCATTCTTTGCAGACGTTCTATCCAATTGTTCCTGTGTTCCTTCACCGGTGCGGAAAGCAACGGGAAGCTACCACACCTATATTTCCCTAGTAGTAAATCTGCAAAACCATAGCATGAAAATGTTATGATTGCAGTGAAAGGCCTACCCTCGGGCAGAATTACTATGGATGGATGGTTCCTGTGTTCTTCTATTTGTTGAAGAAGTGGATTTACTTTTAGTTCCTCGCTAATATTCTCATTTATAATGTGTTCTTCTCTTGTCACAACCTTTCACAGCCCGTAGGAATATCATTTCCGCTGCCTGAATTTTACTTTTTCCTTCAGGACCCAGACCTCACTTCCATATATCGCCACTGGTAGTGCCATCGTTGAGTAAAATCTTGCTGAGTATCCTTTCTTACTCTGTTCCTTTTAATTTATTATTATTATTATTATTATTATTATTATTATTATTATTATTATTATCTCTCTATATATTCGGATTTTTTACAGCTGCTGCCGTCTTCCCGTGCCAAACCTCCAAAGCCTACGGTCTTGGGCATCTTCCATGCTTAGCCCTCTAGCTTGCATTACTGTCTTCATGTTTTCCTTCCATGTTAACCTTGGTCTTCCTCTTTTCTTCTTTCTGTTCGCATGCCATTCATATAGTTGTTTCGGCCATCGTTCATCTTCCATTCTTAAAACATGTCCTAACCAACTTTAATTCCTTTTCCTCAATTCTTTCAATTATGCTTTCTTCTGCTTCCATTATGTATCTAATTTCCTTATTTGTGACACGTTCTAATTTAGACTTTCTGGCACTTCTTCGTAAATAATCCATTTCTAGAGCTATTAGTCTATTCTTGTAGTACTTATTGATTGTCCATACCTCACTTCCGTACATTGCAACAGATTCCACCAATGTTTTACCAATATATTTTTTTGTGTCTTTCCAAATATGCTTATCCCACCATATGGAATTTAATGATGATATTATTTTGCTACTCAATTCAATTCTATGTTTTATGTTCTCTTTGCCTATACCTTCAATGTTATCCATAATTATTCCCAAATATTTAGTTTGTTTCACTTGCTTTATTTGGATTCCTTCTTCCAATATTAAATTTTCTAGTTCATTGCTATTTATTGCCAGATATTCTGTTTTTTGTAAATTTATTGTGAGACCCCATGATTCATATGTGTTTTTCAACCTTTTTATCATGAATTCCATATCAAAATTGTCTTGCGCTAAAACCAGTTGATCATCGGCAAATTGTAATGTCAGCAAAAATCTGTTGCCTATTGGGATCCCCATACCTTTGCAGATTTGTTTCCATTTCGTTAATATAAATTCTACATAAATATTAAATAAAATTGGTGATAGACTACACCCTTGTTTCAATCCCTTTGAGGTGTTTATAGGATTATTATTATTATTATTATTATTATTATTATTATTATTATTATTATTATTATTATTATTAATATGGAAGAGAGGGCCTTATGGCCTTAACTCTGCCAGAATAAATAAAGTATTATTATTATTATTATTATTATTGTTATTTTCACCAAATTGCAATAAACTACAACATGGAAATCTCAACTGAAAAATCTAAAGTCATGGTTTTTCTAGGAAAAGACCCAGTTCGCAGTAAAACTATTATTAATAATAAAATATTAGAACACATTAACACATTTAACTACCTCGGATACCAAGTTACATACGAAGAGGAAAAAGATTTTCGTAAAAAAATTATGAAATTTAACAGAGTAATAGGATTTATAAATAATATTTTCAAGCCAAACACAGTACAGCAACACACGCGAACTAGAATTTATAAAATACTGGCCAGACCTGTATTATGTTACGGGAGTGAGGCCTGGACAATTCGCAGTGTAGATGAATAATGACTAACTGCAGGAGAAATGAAATTTATGAGACGTACTGCAGGTTACTCATGAACAGAACATAAAAGGAATTCCGAGATTCTCAAAGAATTACAAACAGAATCAATCATGGAATATATGCAAAAATTCAGAAACAACTGGAAATGGGCAGACCCTTCAAATGTTGGATTGAGACCGTAACAGACCACTAGGTCTGTCACATGAAAGGAAGAAGAAGAAGAAGAAGAAGCGACGAACATTTCTCCTTCCGTGCGGTTTATAATTTAGCAATCATTTTGGAAATCTTCCTTCTGGCATTCTATCAATATGTTCTTTCCAGTCGTTCCTATATTTAATTATTCGGTCTGTAAATTTGAAAATAGTTCCTTTCTTATATCTTCATTTCTTTTCTTATCCAGCAGAGTATATCCTGCTATATTTCTTAAAAATCTCATCTCAGCTGCTTCCAATCTTTGTTCTTGCCTTTTAGTGATCGTCCAACATTCTGATCCATACATCAATACAGGAACAGCCATTACTTTATAAAATTTAATTTTTGTTTCTTTTCTTGTGTTTTTAAGGGTTCTTTTAATAGTGCCACACATTATATTAAATGTATTTATTTTGTCATTAATATTTTCAATTTTAACATACGATAAATTGCAACCTAGATATTTAAAACTGTTCACCTGCTCTAAAATTTTATTATCAATTGCTATTTTTGCTCTTAAGGTATCATGTCCTTTAAATGCTAAAATTTTAGTTTTATTCTTTGAAATTTTTAAACTGTAATTGACACTTATTTTTTCCAAATTAAAAATAGCTGTTTGTAGATAAGATTATTATTATTATTGTTATTGTTATTATTATTATTATTATTATTATTATTATTATTGTCACATGGTTTTACGATAAATAAAGGTCTTCGTGAAGGTTGTTGTCTATCACCGACTCTGTTTAAAATATATATAGGCCTACATGAAACATTAAAGAATTGGAGGAGAAAATGTTCAAGCATTGGAATTCCTATTTCAAACAACAAAACTTTATAAAACTTACATTTTGCAGGTGATCAATTGTTAATTGCACAAGATTATGAAGATTTAGAATATATGACTAGAAAATTAATAGAAGAATATGAAAAATGGTGATTAAATTTGAACATGAAACAAAATATTTATCAATTGGTGAACCAGAACAAAATTTAATTTTGGAGACTGGAGAATCAATAAAGTCTTGTAGTGAGATCACATATTTAGAAATTTAAATAAATAAAAATGGGAGTTATGAAGAGGAAATAGAAATAATAAAGGAACATTTGCAATTGCTTGCCTCAATGGAATATTGTGGGATAAAAATATAAGTAATAAAAATAAAATGAATATATATCATACAATTGTTAAAAGCATCAGTACTTATGGAGCAGAACTTTGGCCATTAACAACAAAAACAAATAAGTATCTTTTGGCAACGGAAATGGATTTTATACGAAGGACAGCAAGAATTTCAAGAAGAGAAAACATTAGGAACTCAGTTATAAGGGAGAAAATGAAGATTGAAGACACTATTTTAGAATATATTAAAACTCAGCAATTAAGATGGTACGGACATGTCCAGCGAATGGAAGAGGATCGACTACCAAAATCTGTTTTGGAATGGAAACCTGAGGGAAGACGAGGCAGAGGAAGACCTAAAACCTCCTGCAGTCAGGGAATATGTTTATATATGAAGGAGAAACATCTACAACCAGGAGATTGGATGGACCGACAAAATTGGCTATTAGGAATCGGACGATGTCAAAGACATTAATCAACGGATGATCTATCAACCTATAATTATTATTAAGTATTTTACCTGTAGAATAGGAGAGTTTCATCCACATGGGCAGTGCCTTAACAGTGTCATTATAAAGTGAGATAGAAACGATAAAAATAGTGTATGTGTTAGAGGTGATAAAGAGTGATTGTCACCTTACAAAGTGCATTGTGTGCACTGTATAAATAGCCAGTAACTAACTTGTTTGTCTACGTATTATGCAATAATAGCAGACATTTGCTTGGCGCCCGACAAACAAAAGAAAATCAGATGATGTCTAGTAAACAGCTTGTATAATTATGAGACATTTCCTAACATTTACATCAACAATTGAATAGTTGCCCCGCAAAGAGATCTAATCATAAGCAATGCCACGAGTGATTTCCAAATTATCGATAAAATCACGACTCACGAAGTGAGGAGTCAATTTCTTCTTCTTCACTTCCTGGTTTAGGCAAGAGTTGCCTGTTCCGTCTTCACTAATAGATCTAAGACCATCTCTTCCGAGGACGTCCGACATCTCTTCTTCCTCTTGGAAAATAATGGAAGATTTTATTTGGTAAACTTCTTTCTTCCATTCTTTCTACATGTTCTTTCCACTGTATCTTGTTGTTAAATATCTTTTCTTTTATGGAGTAGATCTGCAGTTCTTCACGGATATCCTCGTTTCTTATCTGGTCCATTCTAGTGCAGCCTTTTACTCTTCTTAAAAATTTCATCTCGGCTGCTTGGATTTTACTTTCTTGTTTGGTAGTGGTAATCCAAGAATCACTCCCATAAAGGACAGGGACAGCCATTGTTTTATAAAATTTTAATTTTGTTCGTTTATGGGCTTTATTATTCAATGTTCTATTTATCGTACCACAAATAGCTTGAAACTGATGTGGAGTCAATTTATCTAGAGAATTTGGAAATCCAGAGTGGCATTTGTTAAAATTAAGCTGTTTACTCACGAATCATTGTTTAACTATAGTTATTTTACTTATGATAATTTTGTATATGTTCCACCATTTCCCTACTATTCCACTGCAACGTTATCTCATCACTCTTCATTCTATTCCTTAATGTTACTCCAGTTAGTGATCGGGGGAATCTCATTTGTGAACTATTAGTGCGGGATTTATCTTTTGCTCGAAGTGTCCAGCATTCACTCCCGTATAGTAGAGCAGGTTGGGCTATGGCATTATGAAATCTCAATTGGATTTCTTTCCTCATTTGGGTAAAAACACATTAAGATTTATTTAGGAGTAGCAGCGCACACCGGGTATTAGCTAGTAGGCTATAAGTCTAGGATTAAGAGAAGATGATGATGAAGAAGAAGAAGAAGAAGAAGAAGAAGAAAGGCTAATAGCTTCGGTAGGTGTGGTATTGAGAGAGAACCACGATCCAGTATGATTCATTATTTAAATCCAGTACAACCGTCTCTACTTAGAGCAGGATAATAATTAAAGCTGTGCATGCTCTGTTATTGGACAGTATTGTTTATGGACCCACTTCCCATGCATACAATATTGTTTTACATTTAATAAACGAGCCAATCGAACAACGCTGCAGGAATGAGGGCTACATTATAATTTATAACTTACTGTATTGTATATAATATACGCAGTCGCTTTGTAACTGGCCAACCTAACAATAATAGAAATAATAATAATAATAATAATAATAATAATTTTTATGTATGTACAGATTTTCAATGTTTACTTATATTTTTGTGCCTAAAGTTTTATTTTCCTTCTCCACTCGTCTCTATTTACTCCATGTCCTCCAGTCCTCTTGTTCTCGTTCCAGTTCTTATTTCTTGCATCTACGTGTTTCAAGGTCTCCTTTCTTTCTTCTTCCAGGTGGACATCGTTCCAATGTTTTTCTGGGTAATCTTACTTCTTGCATTCATCGTACGTGCCCATACCAATTTAACTGCTTATATCTTATATATAATATACTATTGAACATTTAATATCAACTTTTTTCTAGTACGATTTTTTTCCCCTCAATTTTGAGCATTTTACTCCTCTGCTCTAGAAATCCATTTCCATCGACATAAGTTTTTTGTTGAATTGTCATGCTTCAGTTCCATATGTGACAGTACTTCTCACTATTGAATTATATATTTATAACTTATTTTCCTGGTTACAATAATAATAATAATAATAATAATAATAATAATAATAATATTATTATTATTATTATTGTTATCGTTGTTGTTGCACATTACAGGCATCACAACTTCTCTAAAAAAACGATAACTGAGTATATATAAAACCGTTATTCTCTCAGTTATATTATATGGGTGTGAAACATGGACTCTTACTTTAAGGGAGGAGAAAGGATTAGAACTGTTTGCGAATAATGTTCTTAGGAAAATCTTTGGACCAAAGAGAGATGAACAGACAGGTGAATGGCGACTACTATTTTTAGTGTGAGCTACATAATCTTCATAGGAAGCCAGATAAAATAACAGTTAAGTCTCGTAGACATCGATGGACACAAATCCATAATCTTACTTAAATAAGTCCAAAAGAAATATAATCACACCCAAAAAATATACCCTAATCCCATGACATGTGACACAAATAGGGAATGAAACAGGGGCATGGAAACCATCATCATCATCATAATAGTACATTTACGAATTTAGGCCATTTGTTGACCTGTTTCGGCCTCAAGAGAAACACCACCCAAAAGTCTTTTGAGTGGACGTCCTGGTCTTCTACTTCCTGCAGGTTGATGTCTTAACATTTGTTTGGGTATTCTGTGATCTTCCATTCGATGAACATCTTGACTTATAATCAGAAATTTTGTTTTCTAAAGGTTCCATGTGCAATTCTTCTAAGATGTCTTCATTTTTTTTGTGATCTAGTAGTGTGTATCCTACAGTCCTCCGAAGGTATCTCATTTCAGCAGATCTAAGTCTCTGTATATCCTTCTATTTCAACGTCCACACTTCGCTATCATACAAAAGAGTTGGAAGAGCCAGTGTTTTATACACTTTTAGTCTTGAATGCTTTTGGACTAACTGTGGCTTGAAAATATAATTTATTAACCCTTACTTACTCACTGGCACTATGGAACCCGTAGCTTCATGGCCGCGCGGACATAAGGTCTCCATACATCCCTATCCTGAGCTAATGCTTTCCAATCATTCCCTGTATAATCTACTTCCCTCAAATCATAGTTAATGTTGTTCTCTCACCTCATTCTTGGTCTACCAACTGGGCGTTTTCCCTCTGGCTTTCCTACAAGAAGCTTCCATGCACGTCTTTCATTCCCCATACGCGCAACATGTCCTGCCCATCGCAGTCTACGAGACTTAACTGTTCTTATTATATCTGGCTTCCTATAAAGACCAAGTAGTTCATTGTTATGTAGTCTTCTCCATTCACCTGTCATCTCTCTTTGGTCCAAAAATTTTCCTAAGAACTTTATTCTCAAATACTCGTAATCTCCTTTCCTCCCTTAAAGTAAGAGTCCATGTTATTAAACCTAAAATTCTTAAAAATTTAGATATTTTTACAGCTTGCAAACTCCTTGTAGCAAAACTAGAGGGAAAGCCCCCAGTAGGTAAGCCAAGAATGAGGTGGGAAAAAATACTTTTGAGGAATATACAGTAGATTATACAGGCGATGATTGGAAAACATTAGCTCAGGATAGGGATGTATGGAGAACTTATGTCCAAGCGACCATGAACCTACGAACACGATTAGTGCCAGGGAGTTATTTATGCTACAACCTCAAAATAATTTTGGCAGAACATATCGGTTGCAGTTTAAACTCAGAAGACGGAAAACTGTTTAATATTCAGCTGATACTGTCCGCTGGGAAGTTTCTGGAATCAAATTACTTGTAACGATAAAAGTAAATATACAAGATATCGTATCGCTCCAAATCTTGAATAGCAATATCATCAAATTGGCCGTGATTATGGTGCACTGGGTTTATAATTCACTCTTTAATGAATTCACAAAACATGCCGTTGCTATATGTTTAGGCGAAATATGTTATAGACATTCTTTTATTTTTCAAGTCTAGTGTTATTGATGAAGTCGTCGTTTGTTTATTTTCTCATGACGCCGAAGGTGAGTTTTGTAGTCATTATCCATTAAGTCCATATCAACACAGAATCGAGGTAGAAAATGACACTTATTAGCCAATACCGCTGGGAGATGGAAATGAGAACACTTAGAGAGGAATGCCATACCTCTTCCGAGCTAGTTCTAGTTGCACACTAACGTAAACAAACTAGATGTATGACTGCATTTTCATTGGTCGAATAATGGTTTTACCGTAGCCGAGCCGTTAAGGTAGGAAGCCTTGGCGCACAGCTACGGGACTTGCGCTGGTTCGAGTCTCCATGGGGGAAGAAATTTTCTCATGGTATTTCGGCCAGTATGGGACCGGTGCCCACCCAGCATCGTGAGGCAATTGGATAGCTACAATAAGTAGCGGCTCCAGGTTGAGGAACCAGCTATAACGGCTGGGGGACTCGACATGCTAACCACACGTCACCTCTACACTGGCTGTTGATCATCTACCTCTGTGATTGACACATGTGGATGTGAAGGGCCAGCAGCCGGCTGGTAAAAGGGCAACCGCTGAAAAGTGGAAAGACCCTCAATCGGATCAATCGGACCTTTAAGTGCGTAAGAAAATATACACTGCTCAAAACAATTAGAGTAATAAATTTAATAAGTAATTGTTTTTTAAAGCCGTGATGCTGAAAGTTGGACAATATGCAAATTGAATTATTAATTTTATCATTGGATACAAATTTTAAAGATCCATGGCCTAAGTACAGAGAAATTACCTCAAATAACAAATATAGAGAAATTTTTTATTTTGGAAGGCACTGGCCACTTCTAATTGGTAAGCTTCCTGATGTTGCTATAGTGACGAATGTTGATTATTGCCTTGTTTATTGAAGTCTCTGACAAAATGAGGCATTTAAATGAGTTTGAAGTGTATCATGCTCTACATCTTTTACGACAAGGTCAATCTCTGCGACAAGTGGGTAGAGAGCTTGGGGTTTCTCCTTCCGTGGTGTCCAGGTTACGCAACAGGCACAGAGAGACAGGTCAGTATTGTAGAAGATGTGGCCAGGGCCGTAAATTTAAAACAAGCCCCCAGGATGACAGATACGTTGTTCTTTCTGCTCTTCGACTGCGTGCAAAAACTGCAAAAGACCTGCAGAATGACCTTCATATGGCTTCCGGAATCCGGGTTTCAGACCAAACCATAAGGAACAGATTAAGGAAAGAGAATATTCGTCCAAAAAGGCCCGTTAAAAAACCACGCTTAACAAATGGGCATAAGGCAGCAAGACGTACGTATGCTGAAAACCATGGTGATTGGAACCTGAACCAGTGGGAGTCTGTGCTCTTCTCGGACGAATCCAGGTATCGTCTTACACGTTGTGATGGTCGATTGAGGGTGTGGGGCGGCCAGGAGAAAGATTTTCTGCAGAGGCTGTACAGGAAATTGATAGATTCGGAGGAGGTTCCATAATGGAGTAGACCGGAGTTATGTACAACAATCGTACGGACCTTGTACTTGTTCCCCAGCGACTGAATGCTGTCCGGTATATCGAGCACGTTCTGGAAGAGCATGTAGTACCTGCTGCCATTGGAGTAGGCCCTGGATTTCTGTTTATGCAGGATAATGCCAGGGCACATTCTGTGGCTGTCACCAGGGATTTCCTGAGGAGGAATGAAATTGAGGTAATGGAGTGGCCAGACCTCAACCCTATTGAACACTTGTGGGATCTTCTAGACAGGAAGGCTAGGAACCGACATCAAGCTCCACAAACTCTGCAGCAACTTGGAGATACTCTGAAGGAGGAATGGGAGAATATCCCGAAAGAGGAAATCCAGAATCTTATTGGGAGCATGCCACGAAGGTGCCAAAGTGTCATCGAATGTCGTGGAGGCCATACACGATACTAACTCTATATAACGAGTGTTTAACTTTGAAAAATAAGCACAAGATTCAATTGCTTACATAGCGGAATTATTTGAAAGGTTAATTGCCAGCGTTATTCATTTGTTTTTACTGACATGAGCAATAAATAAATAACCACAAATAATGTACTTTATTGATTTCATGTTTGCACCTTTATCCAATGAAAAAATATTTGCATATTTCATAGTGTTCCTCTAATTGTTTCGAGCAGTGTAGTTCGCTCTCTAACTCTCGTAACAAAGGAAATAAACTTATATATTATCAAACACATGTCTATAACTTATACCGTAAGTTATAAGGGGGAATCTTAAAGTATATACAGTAATTACATTTTTAATAGAATTAAAATATAAAATTATGGAATATTCACCTAAAAGGTCCGTCTCCTCAACTTAATTAATTATTTAACTGTAGCGCTTTCGGGACTTGTCCCATCTTCGGCAGTTTTGAATCCTGCCGATGATGGGACAAGTCCCGAAAGCGCTACAGTTAAATAATTAATTAAGTTGAGGAGATGGACCTTTCAACACTAAGAAATCAGGACTGGAAGTAAATATCAGTGAAACTAAATGTATGGTCACACGTAGAAATTCAGTATATAATGGAAATGGACAGCTAATGACAAATGAGGGACATTTTGAGGAAGTGGCTGAATTCAAATACCTAGGAACAATAATCACAAATAGGAATGAGATGCACAAAGAAATTGAACATAGGCTCAATTCTGGAAATGCGTGCTATTATGCATTGCAGAGACTTTTGATGTCCCAACTCCTTTCAAAAAACGTTAAGCTGAAAATATATAAAACTATTATTCTACCAGTTATATTATATGGATGCAAAACATGGACTCTTACTTTAAGGGAGGAAAGGAGATTACGAGTATTTGAGAATAAAGCTCTTAGGAACATTTTTGGACCAAAGAGAGATGAACAGACAGGTGAATGGAGAAGACTACATAACAGTGAACTACATGGTCTTTATAGGAAGACAGATATAATAAGATCAGTTAAGTCTCGTAGACTGCGATGGGCAGGACATGTTGCGCGTATGGGGAATGAAAGACGTGCATGGAAACTTCTTGTAGGAAAGCCAGAGGGAAAACACCCAGTTGGTAGACCAAGACTGAGGTGGGAGAACAACATTAACTATGATTTGAGGGAAGTAGATTATACAGGGAATGATTGGAAAGCATTAGCTCAGGGTAGGGATGTATGGAGAGCTTATGTCAGCGCGGCCTTGAAGCTACGGGTTCGATAGTGCCAGTGAGTGAGTAAGTAAGTAAGTAAGATGGACCTTTCAGGTGAAAACAAACTCTGACACAAAGAATTAATGTAAAGAGCATTATATAACAGATTAAAACCAAAGTGAAGAAAGTAATTAGTATTGTAAATGGAATACAAATCTGTTTGGAGGGAGACTATTGAAATCGCGCTGGTTTAGAGTTTAGAAACGAAGTGTGAATAGAGGTCTTTGTGATAGTTAGGGACGCTAAATGGACTAAAAGAGAATACCAGAGGTGTTTAGCGGTGGTTTGTAAACATATTGACTCAGTAGTTTGTACAATTAAAACAAAATTCCACGCTGGTAAGTCAGGCTGTGTGAGTAAGCTCTGTTTACATGACTACAAACATCTCTATTGCATATAGACTTTATTCAATACCATGTGCACGTGACATTCACAAATATCTGATAAATCTAGTTAAATACTGCAGTGCATAATAGGATAAACATATTCATGTATGGAGAAGGGAGTATATAACATTTTGCCATCACGGGCCATTGACATGCCACCCCCCATAAAGTTAACTGTAAATAATAATAATAATAATAATAATAATAATAATAATAATAATAATAATAATAATATAATAATAATAATAATAATAATAATAATAATAATAACAATAATAATTCAGAAAATTATTGGACGAATACGATAACTGGGATTTGAAAATAAATTTAGAAAAAAAACATTTTATATGGGATGTGGAGCCGAAACCGAAGATATGATATTAGAAGATGAAAAGGGGTATATTAGAGGATGTGAAGAATTTGAGTATCTGGGAGTAAAATTAGATAAAGAGGATAAACAAGAAAGTGATATTAAGAACAGAATAAATAAAGGTAGAGCAATGATGAATGGAGTCTTATGGAACAGACATATAACCAGGAAAAATAAGTTACAAATACATAATTCAATAGTGAGAAGTACTGTCACATATGGAGCTGAAGTTTGGAAATTCAACAAAAACTTAGAACAAAAACTTATGCCGATGGAAATGGATTTCTTGAGGAGAGCAGCAAGATGTTCAAAATTAGACAAAATAAGAAATACTGTCATAAGAGAAAAAATGAATATTGGTTATTCAATAGTAGATTATATACGGTATACGCAATTAAATTGGTATGGGCACGTACGACGAATGCTAGAAGAAATATTACCCAGGAAAACATTGGAATGGTGTCCACCTGGAGGAAGGAGTAGAGGAAGACATCGAAACTCGTGGATGCAGGATATAACAACTGGTATGAGAGCAAGACGTCCCGCGCCGTAGGCGAGTGGTTAAGGCAGGAAGCCTTGGTGCAGAGCTACGGGACTTGCGCTGGTTCGAGTTTCCATGGGGGAAGACATTTTCTCATGATATTTCGGCCAGTATGGGACCGGTGCGCACCCAGCATCGTGATGCATTTGGGTAGCTGCAATAAGTAGCGGCTGCAATAAGTAGCGGCTCCAGGTTGAGAAAATCAGCTATAACGGCTGGGGGACTCGACATGCTGACCACATGTCATCCCTACACTGGCTGATTATCATCTACCTCTGTGATTGACACATGTGGATGTGAGGCCAGTAGCCGGCTGGTAGGCTAAGGGCCTTGTAGGCCTGTCGCGCCAGGAGTTTTTTATGAGAGCAAGAGGACTGGAAGACATGGATTGGATGGAGAGAGACGAGTGGAGAAGAAAATAAAACTTTAGGCACAGAAAGATGGGTAAACATTAAAATTCTGTATATAAATAATAATAATAATAATAATAATAATAATAATAATAATAATAATAATAATAATAATAATAATAATAATAATAATAATAATAATTCGTTTTTTATTATTATAAACGAATATGTAAATTTATGCAATATATCAACAGAAGAATGGGAAAACTACTTTAAAGAAATTTACTCAGAACGGGAAAATACTGAGAACCCACATCTAGAGAAAACTACAAATAAATAAAGATACATTTCAGATAAGGAAGGAAGAATTTGAAAAACAGGTAAAACAAATTGAGAAACAGAAAATTAGCGGGTATAGATAACATCCAGAACGAATTAATTAAATACGGAGGAGAAAAATTACATGAAGAAATTTACAATTTATTCAACACAATATGCAATAGTTGTGTCGGAAGAACTTACTGTCCTCCTCGGACCAGTTTAGCGCTGGGGGGCAGGGTATTCTTGCCATTCGGTTTACTACTCTTGCAGGTATAGTCGGACCAACGGATCTGTGCCCCTGTAGCGCTGGCATCGTTCTTCGAAAATTACACGTCAGTTCTCGCACCATTTCACCGCGCTCCCCTCCCACTACGTCAAATAGAAGCCACTGTAACTGACCGAGTAGGGACGTTGCCAAACTTCCCCCGGTGTCAGGCTCTTAAATAATGTAAGGTTGATTATTACGTCTTCATATTTAATTTAAGTCGGTCTAATGACACTGATTGATTTCTACGATTAATGGATATAATTATAATAGTGGATATTTGTTGGTTAAATGGAAATTACGTGAAGGGAATTTACATATGTTGTTTTCAAAGATAAATGTTTCGTCATAAATATTACTCCTTCACCTCGTTGTCTTATTTGGTTAGATTTGGAACGTAATCTTGAAGTCCTAACAAAATTATAAAATTTTAGGTATGAACACACAGTCATGTACCCTCCTTCTTTATCATCCGGGCTAGGGACGGGCTATGGCGAAGTTACTACATGCTACGATCTTATTTACATATTATATAACATGCTGATACTATACAGGGATTCTAATTTATGCTTATGAATTAAGCTAATGATAATAATTTACAATTTACATACTATATAACATAACATACTGATACTGAGTTGACAACGCTGGACTGTGGGTGCAAATAATAACCCGCAAGAAAGCTCAAAACTGTGAGTAATGGGAGGGGAGAAAGAGAGAGATAGAAAATAGAGACAGGCAAGAATGCAGGGAGGTAAATTATTTACCGAGGCAGAAACGGAATTAGTGTTTAGTTCGCATTTCTTACGGGGGCACAGATCCGTTGGTCCAACTATAGTTTCTTTGTTTCTACAGCCAAGTCGAAGGGAGTATTATTCATTCACAAATATGCAGTTTTCAGTTTGCGGTTTTCTGTGACTGTGTCTTCGTAAACAGGGCAAATGTTTTCAATATGATTGTACTACCTTCCTGACTGGTGTTGTCATCCCTTTGAGCGCTAAACTCATCGAAGGAGTACAGTATGATTGCAGTGAAAGACCTGCCCTCGGGCAGAATTACTATGGATGGATAGTTAGAAAAAGTAATTCTGAGTTCGTTAAAAAAAGTTTTTTTTTTGGAGAATCTACAAATAAAAACAATTTATTCCCTCGTACAATGAAATCAGAGAACCCACTATGGATATCCTGGAGAAATACATTTAAATTCAAATTAGTATAACTAGAAACACATTTGGCTAAAAGCATAATTACAGGCTATATGAATGGTATAAATATAGTCGAAAGAAGTTAAGTTGCAAAGAAAAGCCGTCAAGACATAAAAATAGGCTAAAAAAAGAACGAAAACTTTAGAAAATTACAGAAGATAAAACTGGAGAGGAACAATGTGGATTCCGAAAAGGGCGATCGTGTATCGATGCTACATTTGTTATAAAACAACTAATTGAGAAGTGGAAAGAATTTAATATCCCCCTATATATATTATTTTTAGATTTTGAAAAGGCCTATGATAGAGTCAAACGGGACATAATGTGGAAAATATTGGAAAGCTACCAAGTCCCCAATAATCTAATAAATGCTATAAAAAGTTTATATGAAACCACATTTATAAAAGTAAAGTTAGATCATGGGAAAATAACAGATAAATTTGAAATTAACCAAGGTTTAAGACAGGGATGTGGACTATCTCCATTACTGTTTATTCTATATCTAAATAAAATTGTCCAGGAGTGGAGAAAACTAAACCCCCCAGGAGTAAAAATATGTAGAAGAAATCAAATACAAACAATAATCTTCGCAGATGATCAAGTACTTCTAGCGGAGAATGAAGATGATTTGCAGAGATAAGTGTTTAAATTGCAGAACACCCTGGAAAAATACAACATGAAAATATCTGAAAATAAAACCAAATCCATGGCAATCACTGGAAAGGGACTTTCGAGAGTAAAAATAATAATAAATAATAAACCAATAGAACAAGTAACACACTTTAATTATTTAGGTAATAATATATCACAGTTTCATAATCAAAAAGATGTGGAAACAAATTTAGAAAAATATAACAGATTAAATGGTATAATTAGGAGAAATTTTGGAAAACAAATGAGGAAAGAAATCCAATTGAGATTTCATAATGCCATAGCCAAACTTGCTCTACTATACGGAAGTGAATGCTGGACACTTCGAGCAAAAGATAAATCCCGCATTAATAGTTCACAAATGAGATTCCTCCGATCACTAACTGGAGTAACATTAAGGGATAGAATGAAAAGTGATGAGATAAGGATGCAGTGGAATAGTAGGGAAATGGTTGAACATATACAAAATTATCAGATTAAATGGTTCCAACACGTCCAGAGAATGTCAAATTCCCGTTTACCAAAGATGAATTACCACCTCAACCCTAAAGGCAAAAGAGACCTCGGAAGACCCTTCAACCGATGGAAAGATCAGTTTTTGTAGTCGCAAAACGGGCATCATCACCCAATACTGCATTCGGAAGAAGAAGAAGAAGAAGAAGAAAAAGAACCAATAAGCGAAAATTGTCAAAAAATGAAAGAAAGAACAAATAAAACCCACCATTTCCTGGCCTACAATGATCCAAATTGTGTACATACAGTAAAACGTGTTTAATCCGGAACGTGAATAATGCGGAAATCTGCCCAATGGAACAAATATATTGGTCCCGGCGAAATAATAGTAATTTTACTTGTATTTATTTTATATAAAACGGAATCTGTCCAACGCGGCAACGGAAGGACATTTCTACAGAATTCATGAAAAATGTTTATAAAGCGGAAAGACAGAGAAATACATTAGTTTACACTTCATTGAATGATTCCTGCCGCCTTGTGAAGTATGGATTCTACCTGTACCTGCAATTTTATTTAGGCTCACAGCACACCCGTTATGCGAAAAACAGACACTTGTCTTACAAATAACCATTGCACTGTAAAATCTTAAATTAGTTTTAAAGTCTGAGACCGATCTTTCACAGGTAGCGTTCTGAATTTACGCAATAAAGATGGCTAAAACGTATGTATCATTCTCATTAAACGAAAAAGTGAAAGTGATTGAAGATAAATCTACAAATTTCCGGACCGATGCTACAAAGTCAAGCTCTAGCTGTTGCTAAATCCCTAGGGAATAACGATTTCAAGACATCTTCAGGTTGGCTGCGGACAGTTTTAAAAGACGTGGAATGAAATTCCCGGAGAATCAAAGGATGTGGACGAAAGTGTAGTTAGTGAGCGGAAATCGAAACTGCACACTTTAATTTCAGGATACGCGCCTATTTAATTATTTATGAAAATAATATTAAGATTAACAAATATTTTCTTTTGCTTTGTTTTAAATATTGTATAAACGTAAAATTAGTTTTCTAATCTCATTATTTTCTTTGTTTTTTATGAACATTAAAACTTTAAGGCCCAAACGGTCCCCGAAATCATATGGCCATCATCCTTATCATTATCATCCTTACCATTATCATTATCATCATCATCCTTCACCGGTGTGGAAAGCAACGGGAAGCTACCACACCTACACAATTCCCTAGTAAAGCTGCAAGCATATCATGAAAATGCTATGATTGCAGTGAAGGACCTGCCTTCGGGCAGAATTACTATGGATGGAGATAGGGACAATTTAATATGTCTTGCTTGTATACATTTTATTATTAGTTTCAGTCTTAATTTTAACTAACATTAACTAGTTGCATTATAGATCGTAATATAATAGATATTACCTTTTTGATCAAATTTTTATTTAGTATTTAATATTAGAGTTAATTGAGATTGTTATATTCTGATGTAATATATGTTTGTCCTGGTGAGTGGAAGAGTAGGCCACATGGTCTTAACTCCACCAGGCTAAATAAATCTAATCTAATCTAACAGACATTTTTAACGCTGACGAAACGGGACTGTTTTTTTCGCGCGTTACCGCCGAAGTACATACTATACTTCACTTTTCAAAGGCAGCGGAACTACAATTAATCCAACGTACGTAAAAACACAAATACTGTACTCCATAATCTAACATTAATAAGTTTTGGTTTTTTATAATGCGGAATTTTTTCTAATGTGGAAAGAAGAATTGGTCCCATACGATTCCGCTTTGAACAAGTGTTACTGTCTTCAGACATACAATAAAAACAGGATATTTTCTGAACTTCTTCTTCTTCTTCTACTACAAGGTTTAGGCTATGCAGCCTGTTCCGGCGAAGTTAAAAGTGGAGTCCATCTTCTACGTGGTCGGCCAACATCTCTTGTTCCTCTGGGATTATACAGGAAGGTTCTTTTTGGTATTCTTTCGTTGTTCATTCTCATTAAGTGTTCTGTCCATTTATTATTATTTTCGCTGATTTTATCTTCAATTTTATATATATTTAATTCTTCTCGTATAGTTTCATTCCTTATTCTATCCGCTCTTGTGTATCCTTTCACATTACGTAAAAACAGCATTTCCGCAGTCTGTATCCTGCTTTTATCCCTTGATTTCATTGTCCAATTTTCACTTCCATACAACAACAAAGGAACAACCATTGTTTTATATAATTTAAGTTTCGTATCTTTCCTTGTTTTCCGACCTAAGGTTCTTTTTATGGTTCCACAAATAGCCTGAAATTTATTTACATTATTTTCTATATCTTTATTTTCTCTATAAGTTATATCACATCCTAAATATTGGAAATGTGATACTTGTTCTATTATTTTGTTATCCAGTACAATTTTTGATCTAATTCCATATTTACCAATAAATGCCATTACTATTGACTTATTTATTATTTCCTGAACTTCCGAGCCCTAATTATGAGTTACTTATATCAAACACACACACAACATATCTGAAAAAGATGTGAAAGTTTGTCAGCAGTGTTTTTATTCGACTGTATATAAGTGGACTGTAGGTATGCTTTCCGTGTAGCAGCACAACAAACTGTTCGGGGATAGCTTCAACTTTATTATTTGCATAAAAACTTATCTAAATATTGGAAAGAGGTTCATTATGCATTCATGTTAGGTAGATATAGACTGGAGGAGAATATTCTCACGATCAAACGGAGGGAGAGAGAGAGAGAGAGAGATGATACGTGTTTGGAGATAGGATTTCCGACCCACGTCCCCTGTAATAGCAGCGAGGGGACCTTCCATAATGACCCCCCAAGGCACAAATAATGACTCATCTATATTTTTCTTTCTCAAAATGTAATTCTAATGATGCAATACAGAAACACTGTGCAATTAAAATTATTGTCTAAGCTTCTTTTGTTTCCGGATAAAAGAAAATTACTATAACTTGAATCTTTTGTCGGTATTGGTGCTTGAATGGTAGAACATCCGCTTCTGTTCCTCAGTTTCACAGGTTCGTTTCCCAGTCGAGTGCATTGAATCTTCCAGATGAGGAGCGTTAGAGGAGGCGGTTTCGGTGAGGTAATTTAAAGCCATAGATCCCATGTCGCTAGTTATCAACAAAACCAGGGTCGTCCAAACTTTTTGTATCGCGAACCAAATGTAAGAAACAACAAGAAGGGGATCGTAGATCATATTATAGTTGTTATGATTGTTAGTGTTTGTACCAAGTCTAGAATAGTGTAGTGGGCTGCAAACTCCTACGGAGAAGGAGAGGTCCACGGTTCGATTCCTGGTTCAGATATTAATTTTTCTTTTCACATCATTATAATATTATAATATGATCCATTATTGAAACTGCGTTAAAATAACAGTATTGGAAAATGTTAAATTATAGTTGTTGTAGATTATTATTATTATTATTATCATTGTTTTATTAATAAATAATAGAAGGAAAGAATTGAATGAACATATAAATAGAATGTCAAATGACAGAATAGTTAAAATAGCTAGGGATAAATTTCCATGTGGAAAAATAAATATTGGACGCCCGAAGAAAACTTGGAAAGATGCAAATGAATTGAGGCAATACATTGAAGAAGAACAGACACCTCGTCTGTACTAGAAGAAGAAGAAAATTATTATTATTATTAAAATGGGAATAGGCCTAAAAGTAGATAAAGAGTATATGCAAGAAAGTGATATTAAGAACAGAATAAATAAAGGTAGAGCAATAACAGCAATGATGAATGGAGTCTTATGGAACAGACATATAACCAGAAAAAAATAAATTACAAATACATAATTCAATAGTGAGGAGTACTGTCAAATATGGAGCTGATGTTTGGAAATTCAACAAAAACTTAGAACAAAAACTTATGTCGATGGAAATGGATTACTCGAGGAGAGCAGCAAGATGTTCAAAATAAGAAGTACTGACGAGTGGAGAAGGGATTTAATGGTAAAAAGTAACTCATATTTTTATCGTCCGCCCATGACACGAGAATTGAACGTTCGGGCAGGACAACGTCTGTCGGTTCCGCTAGTATATATATATATATATATATTAGGTGAATGGCCCGAAGAATTGACTGAGACAGTGTTAATACCAATACCGAAGAAAAACAATGCAAAGAAATGTAAGGAGTTCAGGACTATCAGCTTGATATCACACTCTGCAAAGATTCTCCTCCGAACACTAAATCGACGTTTGCATTCTACGATGGAAAGCGAATTGGAAGAAGAACAGTTTGGCTTCAGGAAGGGAAAGGGTACAAGAGATGCAATTGGATTGATAAGAACAATAGGAGAAAGATATATAGAAAAAGATAAAGACGTTTATGCAGTATTTGTTGACCTGGAAAAGGCCTTTGACAGAGTAAATTGGAATAAACTCCTGAAGATCTTGAAGAAAATTGGTGTGAACTGGAAGGAGAGGAGGCTCATAAGTAGTCTTTATATGAAACAGCGAATAAAAGTGAAGATAGGAGAAGAAATGTCAGAGGGAAGAGAAATTGGAAGAGGGGTGAGGCAAGGATGTCCTCTATCACCTACCCTTTTCAACATCTACCTGGAAGACCTAATGAAGAACTGGTTCAGTAATACGGGAGGCGTAAACATAGGAGGAAGAAGAATAAAGTGCATAAGATTTGCTGATGATATGGCTTTGCTAGCAGAAGATGAAATGGCATTGAGGAACATGCTGATGGAGCTGAATGACAAGTGTGAGGATTATGGGATGAAGATAAATATAAATAAGACAAAGACCATGATTATAGGAAAAAAACAAAGGAAGATAAACATGAAGATTAAAGATGAGGCAATTGAGCAAGTGGAGAGCTTCAAATACTTGGGTTGTACTATCAGTAGTAACATGGACTGCAGTCAAGAAGTAAAGCAGAGGATAGCAATGGCAAAAGAAGCTTTCAACAAGAAGAGAAGCATTTTCTGCGGACCTATGGCAAGAGAAATAAGAAAGAGGCTAGTGAAGTGCTTTGTGTGGAGTGTAGCATAATATGGCGCAGAGACGTGGACATTACGATGGAATGAGGAAAAGCGACTGGAAGCTTTTGAGATGTGGATATTGAGAAGAATGGAACGTATAAAATGGACAGATAAGGTAAGAAATGAAGATGTGCTAGATAAAGTGGGTGAAAGAAGAACAATGCTGGAACTCATAAAGAAGAGGAAAAGAAATTGGATTGGCCACTGGCTAAGAAGAAACTGCCTGCTGAAGGATGCTCTAGAAGGAATGGTCAACGGAAAGAAAGTTAGAGGCAGAAAAATACATCAGATGAAAGACAATATCAAAATAAATGGTTTGTATGCAGATACAAAAAGGAAAGCTGAGTCAAGGAAAGAGTGGAGAATGCTGAGTTTGCAGTGAAAGACCTGCTCTTGAGCAGAACACTATGAATGAATATATATTAGGCCTATATTCTTATATTTTTGTCATCAACATCTACATTGTCTACTAGATAGGGCCTATGAAAATAAGTAAACTATTTTAAAATATTTTCATAATGATAAGGTAAATAAGTAATTTCTTCGGAATGGCGAAAATGACGTTATTGAAAAGCTTTCTGAAATGCTGTCACCGAAGTGGCTGAATGTTATATATTAGTAAATTTATTGAAGTTGACCATGACTTAGCCGATAGGCAACATGACGTCACTGCATGATGCCATTTATACGGGTGATCACACAAAATGATGAGCCGCTAGATTTAAATCAATTTCAGAGATGATCTCATTGCATTATCTCTGTTTTGGAAACCAATACGCAATCAGCTTTCAAATAGGAATATCCTAATTATATTAAAATCAAACACCGAAGGAATTAAATACCGCGTTAAACCAGGAAAATCACACAAGCACTAATTAACTAACTCAATGGCAGTATCGAACCCGTAGGTTCATGGCCGCGCGGACGTAAGTTCTCCATACATCCCTCTACTCAGCTAATATTTACCAATCATTCCCTGTATAATCCATATTTGGTTCGTCTTCCGGGCTTACAGGCCGTGCTCCGGTTGTCTTCATGCTACTGCTGTGGTAGACGAAACGTCGAGTATGAAGACAACCGGACCTCGGCCTATAAGCCCGGAAGACGAACCAAATACGGATCAAGACGCCGGCCGTGAAAGCCTACAATTATATCCCCTGTATAATCTACTTCCCTCAATTCATGGTTAATGCTATTCTTCCACCTCATTCTTGGTCTAACAACTGGGCGTTTTCTCTCTGGTTTTCCTATAAGAAACCTCCATGCCTCTCTTTCATTACCTATTCGTGCCACGTGTTCTGCTCATCGCAGTCTACGAGACTTAACTGTTCTTATTATATCTGGCTTCCTATAAAGACTAAGTAGCTCAGTGTTATGTAGTTTTCTCCATTCACCTGTCTGTTCATCTCTCTTTGGTCCAAAAATTTTCCTAAGAACTTTATTCTCAAATACTCGTAATCTCCTTTCTTCCCTTAAAGTAAGAGTCCATGTTTCGCATCCATATAATATAACTGGTAGAATAATAGTTTTACATATTTTCAGTTTAACGTTTTTTGAAAGGAGTTGGGACATCAAGAGTCTCTGTAATGCATAATAGCAAGCTTTTCCAGAATTGAGTCTATGTTTAATTTCTTTGTTCATCTCATTCCTGTTTGTGATTATTGTTCCTAGGTATTTGAATTCAGCCACTTCCTCAAAATTTCCCTCATTTGTCATTCATTAGCTGTCCATTTCCATTATATAATGTATTTCTACGTGTGAACAAATAGGCCTATTTAGTTTTATTGATTTTACTTCCAGTCCTAATTTCTTAGAGTGTGCGTGTTGGCCCTTAGTATCTTCTCGCCATCGCCCAATAACATCATCAGCACAAACTAACAGCTTATTAATACCATTAAGTTGTAGCCCTTGTTCAACCTCCAAAGATTTGATGGCATGCTCTAGTACAGAACTGAATAGTTGATAAGAAAGTAGAATAAATTTACTTTGGATGAGAACGTAAAAATCCTTTCAAATCTCGACCGATTCTCTAAAAAAAATGGGAGACTTAACCACCTATTACCCCCAAGAGCCTTCAGTGTCTGTAGAGGGACCATTCTACCGTCTATACACCTAGGGGTGAAATAATACAGATAATGACAATGGTTGTGAACTCATGGGCTCGGTTCTCTCGCGTAATTATTACACGCAAGTTTTCAACAGGTAGATGTGCCAAGTGCATTGTCGCATTTATCTTTAGGCAAGTTGCAGAGCGGATTCCTTTATATCGCCTGCAGCCACTTCATAAATTAAACTACAGACCGGTTCCACCGTGTGAACTCAACTTCAACACAATAATAATAATAATAATAATAATAATAATAATAATAATAATAATAATAATAATAATAATAATCATATTATTATTGTTATTATTATTTTATTTGTATACAGATGTTTACAAATCTTTCTGTGTCTAAAGTTTTATTTTCCTTCCTTCTCCATTCGTTTTTATCCATCCACTCCATGTCCTCCAGTCCTCTTGTTCTCATTCCAGTTCTTATTTCTTGCATCCACGAGTTTCCATGTCTTCCTTTCCTTCTTCTCCTAGGTAGACACCATTCCAATAATAATAATAATAATAATAATAATAATAATAATAATAATAATAATAATAATAATCAACGTCATCATCATCCGGTATCATGGCAGCTGCCGTCGTCTTCCGGAAACCAAACTCCATTCCTCTCTGTCCATCCACTGATCTTCCTCCAATCCTCTGATATTCATAGCTGCTTGGACCCCTTCTATCCAAGTTTTCTTCGGTATTCCTCCTTTCTATTGGGATCCATTCCATAACAATTTTAGGCAATCTTTGCTCTGGCATTCTTTTGACATGGCCATACCACTGTAATCTTTTCTTTTCTATGATGTCTATGATGTCCGGCTCCTCTTGTACACCCATAATTTCCCTCATTTCTTTATTTCGTATTCTATCCATTCTAGATTTTCCAGCTGATCTTCTTAAAACATCCATTTCTGTACTTAAAATTCTTTTCATTTCCCTGGTAGGAATTTGCCAGACTTCAGCACCATATGTTAAAATGCTCTGAATTATGGTTTGATATATTTGTAATTTTCTATTTTTGTAATTTTTCGCTCCAGCAAACAGAGTTTAAAGCATTTGTTTGTTTTGTTTTTTTAATAATAATAATAATAATAATAATAATAATAATAATAATAATAATAATAATAATAATAATAATAATAATAATAATAATAATAATAATAATAATAATAATAATAATAATAATAATAATAATAATAATAATAATAATAATAATAATAATAATAATAATAATAATAATAATTTTATTAAGGATTTTCTCTACATTACAGTAATTATCCTTCAGCCCAAATGTATTTTGCTTCGCCACAGATTTCTATCCTCAGCATCTTCGAAGTCTCTGCTGATCGTGTTTCTTCTCACTTCATCCATGCACTGTTCCCTGCATTTCCCCCTCCTCCTCCTGCCTTCAGCATTCCAATCCAGCATCATTCTTGGAATTCTATTATTCTTCATCCTCTTCAGATGTCCATAACATTTCAATCTTCGTTCTTCTATTATTTCAATAATATGTTTAAAATTCATAATTTTTCTAATTCTCTGGTTCTGGGTTTTCTCCTTTCTTGATTTTCTTGATGCCCGTCGCCAAAAATCGATCTCTGTTGTCTATAATTTAATAAAATAATAATAATAATAATAATAATAATAATAATAATAATAATAATAATAATAATAATAATAATAATAATAATAATAATAATAATAATAATAATAAAATAATAATAATAATAATAATATTTTTTTAAATTAGGAATACTCCACAATACAGTGTTTCTCCTTCAACCCAAAGTGATTTGTCGCCAGAGGTTCTTATCTAGAGCATATTCTTCTCTCAGATCTCTAGCTTCCATACTTCTCCTCACTCCATCCATCCAACGTTCTCTAGGTCTGCCTCTTCCACTTCTTCCATTAGCTTTCCAATTCAGGATCTTCTTAGGTATTCTTCCTTCTTTCATTCTTATGAGGTGTCCATACCATTTCAAACGTTTTTCTTTTATTTTTTCCAATATGTTTTTTTCAACTTGCATAATTTCCCTTATTGCGCTGTTTCTAACTAATAATAATAATAATAATAATAATAATAATAATAATAATAATAATAATAATAATAATAATAAAGACAAGAATGTTGTTTATCGTCGATATTATTCCAAATATATCCACAAAATTTCTGTAGCACAGTGCAAAACCAAATGATTATTTAAGGGAATAAATGTAGAACAAGATACAGTTTATTCTTTGCTATTTGCTGATGATCAGCTACGTACTGATGGCAGAATATTAAAAAGATTGAGATTATATGACAAAAACTGAAGGATTCATATGAAAAATGGGGATTAAATATAAATTTGGACAAAACTAAGTATTTGGTAATAGGAAACCAATGAAAAGTTGGACATGGAAAAATAAAAGAATGTGACGAATATGTATATTTGGGGACAAAAATTAGTGCAGATGGAAGTTGTGATGCTGAAATTAATTAGATGATAAATAATGGCAAATCTGCAATATCAAAATTAAATGCTGTTTTAACGGATCAGAATATAAGATGTAAAACAAAAGCAAAGATTTTTAATACATTAATAAGTACAAGAAAAGCGACTGGAAGCTTTTGTGATGTGGATATGGAGAAGGATGGAATGTATAAAATGGGCAGACAAAATAAAAATAATGAAGATGTGTTACACAGAATGGGTGAAGGAAGAACAATGCTGGAACTCATAAAGAAGAGGAAAAGAAATTGAATTGACCACTGGCTAAGAAGAAACTGCCTGCTGACGGATGCCCTAGAAGGATTGGTCAACGGGAAGAAGGTTACAGGAAGAAAAATACGTCAGACGATAGACAATATTAAAATAAATTACTTACATGCAGATACAAAAAGAAAGGCTGAGTTAAGGAAACAGTGGAAAATGTTGAGTTTGCAGTGAAAGACTTGTTTTTAGGCAGAACACTATGTATATATAATAAGTACAATGTCATACGGCACAAAAACATGGGCATTAAAATTTGTACCTTATCTGCTCTTAGATCGATCCTAACATAAACAAACGCCAATTGTATCCTTCCGCCATCCGCACCACAATTACTGTCACATTGACAGGGAGCACGTGTGAATTTAATAAGACACGTGGTCGTTGAATGGGGTAGATTACAAGATAGCTGGGGTGATTTTTCACTGAACTTGTGAAATATACTTAAAATAACTGTTTGACTACTAGTCAGTCCCGCGCCGTAGCCGAGTGGTTAAAGGAAGCCTTGGCGCAGAGCTACGGCACTTGCGCTGGTACGAGTCTCCATGGGGGAAGAAATTTTCTCATGATATTTCGGCCAGTATGGGACCGGTGCCCACCCAGCATCGTGATGCATTTGGGTAGCTACAATATGTAGCAGCTCCAGGTTGAGAAAACCAGCTATAACGGCTGGGGGACTCGACATGCTGACCACATGTCACCCCATACACTGGCTGTTGATCATCTACCTCTGTGATTGACACATGTGGATGTGAGGCCAGCAGCCGGCTGGTAGGCTAAGGGCCTTCTAGACTTGTCGCGCCAGGAGTTTTTGACTACTAGTCAAAGGTTTGTCATTTAGATGACGACACAGCAACATAAGACTCGACACCTTCAGTCATTTTGTTGCATCAGAATCGACTGAAGCATGACTCAAATGCATCATCCATATGTACTAAACTATTTTAAGTTGTAATTATTAATTAAGTATAGAATAGAATATTTTCTAAATTTTCAATATTATTATTTTCATTCACGAAGAATAAGTAAGTTCAGAGGACATATTTTTAATTTTATAAAATTAATTACTTTTCCATGTACTTATTTCTTCTACATAGTACGTCAATGTCCATAACCAATGAAAAGCGAGCAGGTCACATGGTTTTGTTTTGATGAGGATCACTTTAAGAGTGAATTAAATTCTGGAAAAACGGATTTTTTGAGTCATTCAACTGGAATTCCTAGAAGGGAATAATTAAGAAACAGTTTAATTGAACAAAATATGATTTTTTAAACTTCAATTGTGAGTTTCATAGACAAAAACAATTAAAATGTTATGGTCATGTAAAAAGAATGACAGAAGACAGATACCCAAGAAGAATACTACAGCGAGTTTCACTCGACCTGCGGCCGTGATTGCAACCATTGAGTCATCAACTCGCGCCACGCTAGTGGCTACAAGTCATGGGTGTCAATTTATAGAAGAAGAAGAGGACAGCCAAAAATAAATTGATTGATGGTCTTTTGAAAAGCGTGAGGGAAAATTAATTGAACGATGAAGATTGGAATGACAGGTAAGATGTGGAGGAAAATGACAGTGGATTAATTAGGTGCAAGATGATGTGAAATATTATGAAACCTGATAAATAAAAATAAAATGCTAATAAACAGTATATTACGATGCGAGATTGGGAAGTGAAGTGCTTTTTACAGAATTGAGGAAAATGTTTAAAAACTGGGCGATAGCGAGGTCTTTAATTTCCGAAATTCTGTAAAACACTTCACAAACGTGCGTTGTACATTATTTTTTGCGCGATGGTGTTTTGAAAATAATAAATAATAGTAAAATAATAAAGTTTTGTTGGAAATAGTTGCGTTCCATATAAACAATTGACTAACGTTAACAGTGTGGGCAATGTTTATTAGTTGAAAGTACAGGAGGCCTTGAGACAATATTAGTAATAAAACGGCGGCAAGAACGTATTTACTGTTTTATATTGTTTCAACCTCAAAGGGATTGAAACAAGGGTGCAGTCTATCACCAATTTTATTTAATATTTATGTAGAATTTATATTAACGAAATGGAAACAAAGCTGCAAAGGTATGGGGATCCCAATAGGCAATAGATTTTTGCTGACATTACAATTTGCCGATGATCAACTGGTTTTAGCGCAAGACAATTTTGATATGGAATTCATGATAAAAAGGTTGAAAAGCACATATGAATCATGGGGTCTCACAGTAAATTTACAAAAAACAGAATATCTGGCAATAAATAGCAACGAAAGAGAAAACTTAGTATTGGAAGATGGAATCCAAATAAAGCAAGTGAAACAAACTAAATATTTGGGAATGATTATGGATAACATCGAAGGTATAGGCAAAGAGAACATAAAACATAGAATTGAATTGAGTAGCAAAATAATATCATCATTAAATTCCATATGGTGGGATAAGCATATTTGGAAAGACACAAAAAAATATATTGGTAAAACATTGGTGGAATCTGTTGCAATGTACGGAAGTGAGGTATGGACAATCAATAAGTACTACAAGAATAGACTAATAGCTCTAGAAATGGATTATTTACGAAGAAGTGCCAGAAAGTCTAAATTAGAACGTGTCACAAATAAGGAAATTAGAAACAAAATGGAAGCAGAAGAAAACATAATTGAAAGAATTGAGGAAAAGGAATTAAAGTGGTTAGGACATGTTTTAAGAATGGAAGATGAGCGATGGCCGAAGCAACTATATGAATGGCATCCTAACAGAAAGAAGAAAAGAGGAAGACCAAGGTTAACATGGAAGGAAAACATGAAGACAGTAATGCAAGCTAGAGGGCTAAGCATCGAAGATGCCCAATACCGTAGGCTTTGGAGGTTTGGCACGGGAAGACGGCAGCAGCTGTAAAAACCCGAAGATAGATAGAGATAGATATTGTTTCAAATGAAGTTCAGTTCATTTCATTTAAAATGCAGTGATTTGTTTCGTTTAATGTATAATTATTAACAGGATAGTTTTTATATATACATTGTATGTAGTACAGCCTACATAGAGGGGAGTGGTTTTACTTCGCACACGCGTTTTATATGTAATATTACAGTGTAGCGATTTTTAAGAAATATAGCAGGATATACTCTGCTGGACAAGAAAATAAATTAAGATATAAGAAAGGAACTAAATATTTTCAAACTTACAGACCGAATAATTAAATATAGGAACGACTGGAAATAACATATTGATAGAATGCCAGAAAGAAGATTTCCAAAATTATTGCTAAATTATAAACCGCACGGAAGGAGAAATGTTGGTCGCCCACACAGAAGATGGTCTGAACAATTTTAACAATTGTAGCTTTCATGAAACCGGAACGAGCCAACAGGCTTAATCCCTGGATGATGATGATGATGACAGTGTGGTTATTTAGAGTTACAGTATAGTTATTTAGGTTGGCAACCCCGAAATGTAGGAAGCTGAACTTTCAATCATGGTCGCCATTGCTCTAAGTACGACAAAACACACTATCGTGCAAAAAATATATAAATGTAACTAAGTTTTATGGAATGTGTGACACTATAAAACGGACACTGAAAAATAAAACTTTGAGGAGTTCACAATTAAAATTTTACAAAATTATGGCAGTGTCCGTCTTAACATATGCAAATGAGAATTGGACTCTTAACCGTTCAGACAGAAGAAAAATCGAAACTGCAGAACTGATGTTCTTACGTTCAGTAGCAGGTGTGACAATTTTGGACCGAAAAATAAATGAACATATTAGAAAATAGTTAAATATTTTTACTTACTCTTTTTTACTTACTCACTGGCACTATCGAACCCGTAGGTTCATGGCCGCGCGGACATAAGCTCTCCATACATCCCTATCTTGAGCTAATGCTTTCCAATCATTCCTTGTATAATCTACTTCCCTCAAACCATAGTTAATGTTATTCTCCCACCTCATTCTTGGCCTACCAACTGGGCGTTTTCCCTCTGGCTTTCCCACAAGAAGCTTCCATACAAGTATTTCATTCCCCATACGTGCAACATGTCCTGCCCATCGTAGTCTACGAGACTTAACTGTTATTATATCTGGCTTCCTATAAAGACCATGTAGTTCATTGTTATGTAGTCTTCTCCATTCACCTGTCTGTTCATCTCTCTTTGGTCCACTTAAATATTTTTAATTTAACAAATAGAATTGACAATATGAGAAACAACTGGTATGAACATGTTAAAAGAATACCTACAGATAGAATCCCTCAGCTGTTATTAAAGTACAAACCAATAGGACATAGAAGTGTTGGACGCCCATTTACTAGATGGGAAGACTCATTAAATCCCACTTGATGTGAAAACAGGTCAAAAGGCCTAATTCCATGAAGTAGAAGAAGAAGCTAATAAAAAATACGCTCCTTACCAAAATGTTCGGCCCTTTTATGCTAATCCTTTGCAATGCGAGGATAACGACGTTATTAAACAAAACACAATCATAACCCAACACCGATTACGTAGAATTAAAAATCAGAGATTTTCTTTAGAACAATATAACTGAAGTTAAGGGTAGTATTTTGGGGTAGTTTGTTGCATCTGTGCTGTTATTTTCTAGCAATTTATTTGAGGATGCAAGATAAGAAAATAGTAGTAATTTTGTAGCAGGTATTCCTTGCGAAGGGAAACAAAGGAAGGTGCTTCTGGCGGTGCCTCAAGTGAGGTGGATAATTGTTAGCGTTATCAGGACCTGTAGAGAGCCAAACCGTGTTATTATGTGGTACCGACCCGCCCTCGTGCATTCTTTATAAATTAGTCTACGCAACTCGGCCAGTTCTGTATGTGGCTCAAGAAACTATAGCCATGTCTCTAGATAAAAATATTATTTTTACACGGATTTTGATTTTAGCGAATTTAGAGAGAATGAACCTACGGAGATCGTTCTAATGTAAACGAACTTAAAACAAAAACACCGAAACTCTTTAGTTAAAACTAAATACTTGGTCACGCAAAGAAATCTATCTTTATACTAGGGCATTCGATAAGTAATGGCAACTTACTCTATATCATTACAAAAAAAAAATATTTTTTGAGTGCATTTTGTCGTACTTACCAGCAATACTTACTTACTTACTCACTGGCACTATCGAACCCGTAGGTTCATGGCCGCGCGGACATAAACTCTCCATACATCCCTATCCTCAGCTAATCCTTTCCAATCATTCCCTGTATAATCTACTTCCCTCAAATCATAGTTAATGTTGTTCTCCCACCTCATTCTTGGTCTACCAACTGGGCGTTTTCCTTCTGGCTTTCCTACAAGAAGTTTCCATGCACGTCTTTCATTCCCCATACGTGCAACATGTCCTGTCCATCGCAGTCTACGAGACTTAACTGTTCTTATTATATCTGGCTTCCTATAAAGACCATGTAGTTCATTGTTATGTAGTCTTCTCCATTCACCTGTTTGTTCATCTCTCTTTGGTCCAAAAATTTCCCTAAGTACTTTATTCTCAAATACTTGTAATCTCCTTTCCTCCCTTAAAGTAAGAGTCCATGTTTCGCACCCATATAATATAACTGGTAGAATAATAGTTTTATATATTTTCAGTTTAACGTTTTTTGAAAGGAGTTGGGACATCAAGAGTCTCTGCAATGCATAATAGCACGCATTTCCAGAATTCAGCATGTTTCATTTCTTTGTGTATCTCATTCCTATTTGTGATTATTGTTCCTAGGTATTTGAATTCAGCCACTTCCTCAAAAATTTCCCTCATTTGTCATTAGCTGTCCATTTCCAGCAATGGCAACCATAATTCAAAGTTTAACTTCTTACATTTCGGGGTTGCCAACCTAAATAACTATACTGTAATATTACATTTACATCCTCGTACGGGAAGTAAAAACACTGCCCTCTAATGTATACTACATACAATGTATATACAGAAAATATCCAAAAGGTAGTGTTAATATACATTATACGAAACAAATCACTGCATTTTAAATGAACTGAACTTTATTTGAAACAATATAAAACAATAAATATGTACTTGCGGCCATGTTATCAATAATTGTTCTCAAGGCCTGCTGATGTTCCAACTAATAAACATTGCCCACACTGTTAACGTTAGTCAATTGTTTATAATGAACGCAAATATTTCCAACAAAGATGTTATTATTTTACTATTATATTTTATTATTTTGAAAACACCATCGCGCAAAAAATAATGTACAACGCATGTTTGTGAAGTGTTTTACGGAATCTCGAAAATTAAAAACCTCGCTATCACTCGGTTTTTAAACATTTTCTTCGATTCTGTAAAAACCACTTTCCAACCTCGCATCGTAATATACTATAGGTTATTCTTGATATTACGAACTTTACCTTATCCGCTCTTCAAGTGATCCGGTCGCGTGGGAGAAGACTCGACATTTATTTACCGACATTCACATCACTTAAATACATTAAATATTCATAAAATGTTATATTTAATGGCTTTAGGTGCGAACGGTAATTATCATTAATTTATTTTACCCGTAAATATTAAAAAGAAAGTGGGACTATTTCCTGTCATGACCACTCTGGTTACAACAGTTATTCAAAATCGACTGAAGCATGACTCAAATGCATGATCCGTATGTAATAAACTATTTTAACTTGTAATTATTGAATAGGTAAGAAATTAAACATAGGCTCAATTCTGGAAATGCGTGCTATTATGCATTGCAGAGACTTTTGATGTCCCAACTCCTTTCAAAAAACGTTAAACTGAAAATATATAAAACTATTGTTCTACCAGTTATATTATATGGGTGCGAAACATGGACTCTTACTTTAAGGGAGGAAAGGAGATTACAAGTATTTGAGAATAAAGAACTTACGAAAATTTTTGGACCAAAGACAGATGAACAAACAGGTGAATGGAGAAGACTACATAACAATGAACTACATGGTCTTCATAGGAAGCCAGATATAGTAAGAACAGTTAAGTCTCGTAGACTGCGATGGGCAGGACATGTTGCACGCATGGGGAATGGAAGACTTGCATGGAAGCTTCTTGTAGGAAAGTCAGAGGGAAAACGCCTAGTTGGTAGACCGAGAATGAGGTGGGAGAATAACATTAACTATGATTTGAGGAAGTAGATTATGCAGGGAATGATTGGAAAGCATTAGCTCAGGATAGGGATGTATGAGAGCTTATGTCCGCGCGGCCATGAACCTACGGGTTCGATAGAGCCAGTGAGTGAGTAAGTAATTATTTAATAGGTATGTTTTAGAATATTTTCTATGTTTTGAATAACAAGTATAAATTTAAATATCCTCAACTCATGTCCAACTCAGGATCGGTCGAGGTCTGTGAACTACATGGGTGTCGGCCGACTACACCTGACGCACCATCACAGGGACAGATGAATGAAATGAAAAGAAATGGATGAGATAGTACGAAGAAATGGTGGAATCAAATTTGTAGCAGGGGAAAACGGGAGAAACCCCGAGAAAACCCTGCCCAATCTCCGTTTCGTCCACAACGAAACCCAAATGGAGTGACCGAGATTCGATCTCGGGACCCCAGCGGTGAGATGCGAGCGTCTAACCGCTTGCGTCATGGAGCCGCAAAAAATAACAAAGTATAACAAGTCTATTCAGAGGATATGTATTTAATTAAGTCCACCGCTGTGGTCTCGAGGTAGTGTGCTGCCTTGTCACGCAGCGGGCCCGGGTTCGATTCCCGGTCGGGACAGGCTTCTGGCTGAGGTTTTTTCACGGTTTTCCTCAGCTGTAAGACAAATATCAGGAAAGCTTAGGGTCCAAAGGTCCCCGAAAATCATCCGGCGATCATCATCATCCTTATCATTATCATCATCATCATTCACGGGTGTGGAAAGCAACGGGAAGCTACCACACTTGAAATTCCCTAGTAAAGTTGCAAAGCATAGTATGAAAATGCTATGAGTGTAGTGAAAGATCTGCCCTCGGACAGAATTACTATGGATACTTAAATAAAAAAGGGAACTACTTTTCGCGTACTTGCTGCTTCTACACCGTATGTCAGTGTCCTTAACAAATGGTAAGCGAGCAGGTCACATGGTTTTGTTTTGATGAGGATCAGATTTTTAGTCTCTTGCCAAGTCAATTGTACGTTGCCAAATCCTTGGAAGAAACGCACTCCATCTGCAACACCATTTCTAGATACCTCTCCCATTCGATCGATGCAGAGCTTTCTGGATATCAACTCTTGATTGAAATCGAATGCTTCTTAGAGGTTATTTGATCTTTGTGAATAAGTTATAGTCACAAGGGCTCATGTCCGGTGAATTTGGTGGATGTTCGAGCTTCCAGCTTCTAAACAAATTCTACTGACTATTCATGCCCCAAATGGGAGTCAATGGCTAATCACGTTTCAATGATTTCTGTTTTACAACCAACCAGAGTCGTGTTTCACGAAATATTTATCAGTGTTATAATTACCATATTAAAGAAGGCTCCTCCTTTTTAATATTCTGAACAGGTCTGACCATTATTTTGCAGTGACTGAGCCTGTGAGAAATACGGCTACCAAATTGTATATATAGTGCATGAATGTCAACACATGCCGCATGCGGGAGTTAATATAAAAACATTTGTAGCAATTGATTATACCACCAAAAAAAGAAACCACTGTTTGCACTTTCTTCAATGTATTTTTTTCCCAGATAACAATCCAGAAAAATATAATTGTCATATTTACATCATACGACATCAGAAATGAATTAATATACAGTTTGATGTGTTTCATTTTTTCTCCACTAGAGAGCATTCTTACAATATTGCGTTCCTTTGGCAATAAATAGTATGATCTGGTTGCAGTGATAAACAAAAGAAGCAGTAGAAGCGTACCTATCGTTTCTCATTTGTTTTCAAACATCGCCGTTTACATTAAATATATAAATATTTTAAAATAACTATAGTTAAATAATGATTTGTGAGTAAACAGCTTAATTTTATTCGTTAAATAGTCCTAACAAATGACACTCTTGATTTCCATATTCTAGATAAATTCACTCCTCACTTCGTGAGTCGTGAATTTATCGATAATTTGGAAATCACTCGTGGCATTACTTATGAACATCTGTTTAAGGCGGTTTTACTTACTAAATATGAGAACAATGAATGTATTCACAAAAATTACCATTTCAAGACTTTCAATATTACAGATTTATACAACAATGACTGATCAACAACATATTACAAGGTTACAATGGTCACCGCTAGGATCGCTGATTTACAACAGTGTTGCCATTACTTATCGAATGTTTGACAACGAAATTCAGTTCATGCTATTAAAATAAACCGAGATAGGTGATATCCAAAACTCAGCAAAAATCCATTAGAAATGGGAATTTACCAGAAATCCGAAAATAAAAATTTACTCCTGCACACCGCCATGTTTGGTTCGTCACAACATATACAGATTTTCAGAAACGGCGAGTGTTTAGCTGTTATTATGCACTAAAAACAGATGTAAGAGTTTACGTGAAACGAAAATAATAATAGAATGAACAGTCATTGAGAAACGAGGAACATTTTTAAAAAAGTGGTCTAAATTCAAAAATTAAATTACAAACAGGTATGAGATGCACAAAGAAACTACTATATATAGACTCAATTCTGAAAAATACACTGTTATGGATTACCCGCGCCGTAGCCGAGCGGTTAAGGTAGGAAGCCTTGGCGCAGAGCTATGGGACTTGCGCTGGTTCGAGTCTCCATGGGGGAAGAAATTTTCTCATGATATTTCGGCCAGTATGGGACCGGTGCCCACCCAGCATCGTGAGACAATTGGGTAGCTACAATAAGTAGCGGCTCCAGGTTGAGGAACCAGCTATAACGGCTGGGGGACTCGACATGCTAACCACATGTCACCCCTACACTGGCTGTTGATCATCTACCTCTGTGATTGACACATGTGGATGTGAAGGGCCAGCAGCCGGCTGGTAAAAGGGCAACCGCTGAAAAGTGGAAAGACCCTCAATCGGAATGGATTACGGTACGCTTGCCGTCCTAACTTCTCTAAAAAAATTAAACTGAAAATATAAACTGTTATTCTACCAGTTATATTATATGAACATGTATGAACCAAAGAGAAATGAACAGACATGCGAATGGAGAATATTGCTTAACAGTGAGCTATGTACATGATCTTTATGGGAAACAAGATGCAATAAGAACAGTTAAGTCTCGAAGACTGCTATGGGCAGGACAAGTGGCACGAATGGGGAACAAAAGAAGGACATGGGAACTCATTGTAGGAAATCCAGAGGTAAAGTGACCAGTAGGTACACGAAGAATGAGGTGGGAGAATAACATTAACCATGCTATGAGGAATGTACAATATACAAGGAAATGATTGGAAAACAGTCCCGCGCCGTAGCCCAGTGGTTAAGGCAGGAAGCCTTGGCGCAAGCTACGAAACTTGCGCTGGTTCGAGCCTCCATGGGGGAAGAAATTTTCTCATGGAATTTCTACCAGTATGGTACCGGTGCCCACCCAGCATCGTGAGGCATTTGGGTAGCTACAATAAGTAGCGGCTCCATGTTGAGAAAATCAGTTATAACGGCTGGGGGACTCGACATGCTGACCACATATCACCTCTACACTGGCTGGATGATCGTCTACCTCTGTGATTGACACATGTGGATGTGAGGCCGGCAGCCTGATTGTAGGCTAAGGGCCATCTAGGCCTGCCGCGCCAGGAGGAGATTGGAAAACATTAGCTAAGGATTGGGATGTATGGAGAGTTTATGTCCACTCGGCCATGAAACTACGGATTCGATAATCTTCTTGTTCCTCTACGCATGAAAGCTGGCAGCTTGTTGCGTGTTCATTCACTACAGGTCCGGGGTGTGGTGACGTCCTTCCATCGTAGTTGTGGTCGTCCTAAAGGCCTTTTCTGCTGAGGTGTCCAGTCACAACTTTCTTCACTAATCTACTGTTCTCCATTCTGTCTATGTGATCGTTCCAATTTAGTCTTCTATCATTTATCCAGAGGTTTATAGGTTCAATTTCACATTCTTCTCTAATAAGAGCTGCGAATTTTCTCTCTCAGCGATTTTCCTTAAAACTTTTATTTCGGTTCTTTCATTGATTTGTTTTGTTTTTTGAGTTTCTGTTCGGCATTCACAACCATATATTAGAACTGGTCTTATGACAGATTTGTAAATTCTTACTTTTGTATCTATTCTTAAATTTTTATTTTTCCAAACAGTATTGTTTAAACATCCCGATATTTTGTTTGCATTATTTTCCTGATGGAAGATTTCATCTGTTATTATGTTGCTACTATTAATTTCTACTCCTAAATATTTGAATTTCATGACTTGTTCTATACTTTTCCCTTCCATTTCTAATTTAACACGTCGTGGGTCCCTGGATATTGCCATTGATTTCGTTTTATTTGTTGAGATTTTCATCTTATATTTTGCTGCAATGATTCTAAATTTGTGCAATAGCATTTGTAAATCATCTTCACTTTGTGCAATTAGAACTGTGTCATCAGCATAGTTTATTATCTTCAGCTCTTTGTTACCTATTTTAATCCTTTTTCTAACTTCAAGTGTCCTTACTAAAGTAGCTTCCAATATTTCTCTTGTCAAGATATTTCTCTTTTAAAATTAATTTCTCACTGCTTTGTCATCTCCGGGTTATTTATACGTAATTAATAGAAGCAAATAAAAACAAAAGAAGTTTAAACCAACAAACCAGAATAAACATTCCTAGGTAACAAAAAACAGTTGAAGGGCAACTGGACATGGTTATACCTGCTGTATATAAGTTATGGCTTTATGAAGGTGTGTTTTACCAACCCCCTCCCACGTGAACCCAAGACCGGTCAGTGCAGGGTGAATCATTCTTACCTCTCCATTCTAATATCATGCATTAAATTTATGGTATAGTCCAGCGCCCTAGTGCAGCGATGGGATGTGTTCTGGTTCGAGTTTCCATAACTGACTAACTCGCTGGCACTGTCGAACATGTATATTATTCATTATCTTTTACGGTGTCCACCGCTGTGGTCTCGAGGTAGCGTGCTGCCTTGTCACGCAGCGGGCCCGGGTTCGATCCCCGGTCGGGACAGTTTTTCTGGGTGAGGTTTTTATCGGGGGTTTTCCTCACCTGTAAGACAAATGTCAGGAAAACTTTAAGGCCCAAACGGTCCCCGAAATCATATGGCCATCATCCTTATCATTATCACCGGTGTGGAAAGCAACGGGAAGCTACCACACCTACACAATTCCCTAGTAAAGCTGCAAGCATAGCATGAAAAATGCTATAATTGCAGTGAAGGACCTGCCTTTGGGCAGAATTACTATGGATGGATCTTTTACGGTCTCACTTACCATCATCCTCATCATAGTCATCAATCATCTGCATTCATGGATTAGGTCTCTTGACCCGTTCCGACTTCAGCCCATCTCTATCAGGTCTGCCCACATCTCGGGTGCCTTTAGGTTTGTATTTTGTTATTTGTTTTGGATATCTATCTTCGTTCATTCTGTCTATGTGTTGCTTCCATTTTTGTCTATATGTATCTATTTTATCAGTTATTGCAAATATTTCAAGTTCCTGTCTTATTTCTGTGTTCTTGATTCTGTCTTCCTTAGTGCACCCTTTAACAGATCTCAAAAATTTCATTTCTGCCGCCGTTATCCTACTTAGATCTTGTTTTTTTATGTATCCAGGCTTCTGAACCATAGAGCAGTACCGGTACTGCCAACATTTTATAAAATTTCAATTGGGTCTCTCTTGTTGTTTTGTTATTTAGTGATCGTTTTATCGTACCACATATTCCCTGGAATTTTGCTATTTTATTAGTTATATCATTATCATAATTAAATGAAATGTCACATCCTAGATAATTGCGATGGTCTTCACCTGTTCGTTGATTTCGTAGTCCTGATTACTAATTGTGAAGCTGATTTGATTTTTCCCTTGGAATGCCATTACCTTAGTTTTTTCTATGGATTTTTGAGATTATATTGTTCACATATATTATGCAATTTAAAAATATTCCTTTGAAGTTCGTTTTCTGTATTTGCTATTATTACCTGGTCAGATCATCATAGTACATTCACGAATTTAGGCCATTTGTTGACCTGCTTCGGCCTCAAGAGAAACACCATCCAGAAGTCTTTTGAGTGGACGTCCTGGTCTTCTTCTTCCTGCAGGTTGATATCTTAACATTTGTTTGGGTATTCTGTGATCTTCCATTCGATGAACATGTTGCATCGATCTTGACTTATAATCAGAAATTTTGTTTTCTAAGGTTCCATGTGTAATTCTTCTAAGATGTCTTCATTTTTTTGTGATCTAGTAGTGTGTATCCTGCAGTCCTCCGAAGGTATCTCATTTCAGCAGATCTAAGTCTCTGTATATCCTTCTGTTTCAACGTCCATACTTCGCTACCATACAAAAGAGTTGGAAGAGCCAGTGTTTTATACACTTTTAGTCTTGAATGTTTTTGGACTAATTGTGGCTTGAAGATAGAATTTATTAACCCTACAATTCTTAAAAATCTAGATATTTTTGCATTTACATCCTTTTCTTCTTCATATGAGATATTGCATCCTAGATATGTAAAATTATCCACCTGCTCCAAAATTTTATTATATGTTAATTTTCCCAAAATGCCATTAGTTTCGTTTTTTCCTTTGATATTTTAAAATTATATTCTTGGCATATTTTTTTATGATGGAGTTAAGACCGTAAGGTCTTCTCTTCCACTTCACCAGGTAAAATTATATATATATATATATATATATATATATATATATATATATATATATATATATATATATCGTGTACTGTATATCTAATTATAAAATCTAAATTGAACGATATTTTCTTGCCGCTACACTTAGAAGCCATAATTAACACTTACAAAACTCATAGAATTAATTATATTCTTCAAACCTCTCACTAACACTGACGCTACAACATGAACGAACAACTGCAAACTGGAAACTAACTTGTAATAAACAAATTGTAACGATAATAAAACATCTGACACACTCACCTTTGAAAGTAGTAATCGCGCGGTAAACAATGCACGGAGACTTCAAATCGATGCACGGTAGGTAGGATCATAAATACAAATCTGGGCTGGGTTGTTTCTTAAAACGGATGTGATTTCTCCATGTTTTGAGTAAGAGGATGAGTAAGATGGACTTTCGCAAACACATGTGTTGGAAACAGAAAAAGTCTTTATCTTTCAAGTCTGTCTTATACCAAATAGAATTACTTACTTCATAAATTATATTAGACTATAACTTACAAATATCACTGCGGCCGAATGTGATGTGATAGAGGAAATATCATTGCGGGAGCATGCGAAGAGATCAAGGGCCGCGGGTTGGACACACCTGCTCAAGAGCGAAATGAATGCATTTTTGCCGCCTCCTGTGTAGATGGCTTATTTCGAACAGCTTCACTACATATTCTACGGACAGACTTTAGAAAGACAAGGAAATACATATAGAAATAAGACTAACTGTACTAATTTCGAGCTGAGTTCCAAATGTAAATAAAATGTCATGAGGTATTACCCAGCCGGCTCCATCTGTTGGGAGACCACGAAACTAGTTTTACCCTCCATATGACTGAATTGTGTAAGGAACTGTCATCAGCACTGTTGTTAGGCAACTCTGTATTTTACGGGACTTAGGGTCGTATCTATGAACGCATTAGACCGTAAAAGTCGTTCTCTGCTGAGAAAGTTGTATCCAAAGACGTTTTTGCGTACTCAAAAATCTGTTCATGCGATAATTGTCAACATTCCTAAGCTACCTGGCGAGGTGACTTTGCAGAGAACGAATCGTGAGCAACCCGATGGTAACCGATGTAGTTTGAAACCTTGCCGCGTACCTTGCTGCTTTATCCAAGATGTCGGACCTTGAAGACTTCGATCATGTTTCGGTATACGCGGAGAAGAGGAATTTGATAGAGTCTACCAAAGAATTCAACTGGAAGAACAGGAGAATCGGCGTAATATCGCGCGACGCAGACGTCGTCGTATACGGTATTATTTGCGGGACGCAAGCTTAAATGCGTTCCTCTAACAGACGAAAATAGCGGAAGTGGTTTTATCGCTGAGAATTCTGGGTAATTTCTTGCCAATATTACGAAAACGACGACTTTCATGCATGACCAGTTAGTGGGTCGCTAATTCGAACTTTGCACTTGCTCACGGAAAGTCAGCTCACCAGTGATGGGAAGTAATTTGAGTGGAGACTAATGTATTTGTATGCGGCCCTTAAGATAGAATACAAGGTAAGATGGTACCAATAATTAGGAGCTTCCTCTTTTTTCTTATTTACTTACTTACTTACTTACTCACTGGCACTATCGAACCCGTAGGTTCATGGCCGCACGGACACAAGCTCTCCATACATCCCTATCCTGAGCCAATGCTTTCCAATCATTCCCTGTATAATCTACTTCCCTCAAATCATAGTTAATGTTGTTCTCCCACCTCATTCTTGGTCTACCAACTGGGCGTTTTCCTTCTGGCTTTCCTACAAGAAGTTTCCATGCACGTCTTTCATTCCCCATACGCGCAACATGTCCTGCCCATCGCAGTCTACGGGACTTAACTGTTCTTATTATATCTGGCTTCCTATAAAGACCATGTAGTTCATTGTTATGTAGTCTTCTCCATTCACCTGTCTGTTCATCTCTCTTTGGTCCAAAAATTTTCCTAAGAACTTTATTCTCAAATACTCGTAATCTCCTTTCCTCCCTTAAAGTAAGAGTCCATGTTTCGCACCCATATAATATAACTGGTAGAATAATAGTTTTATATATTTTCAGCTTAACGTTTTTTGAAAGGAGTTGGGACATCAAAAGTCTCTGCAATGCATAATAGCATGCATTTCCAGAATTGAGCCTATGTTTAATTTCTTGGTGCATCTCATTCCTATTTGTGATTATTGTTCCTAGGTATTTGTATTCAGCCAATTCCTCAAAATTTCCCTCATTTGTCATTAGCTGTCCATTTCCATTATATAATGTATTTCTACGTGTGACCATATATTTAGTTTTACTGATATTTACTTCCAGTCCTAATTTCTTAGTGTTACTCAATAGTGTGTGCGTGTTGGCCTTTAGTATCTCCTCGCTATCGGCCAGTAGTACTACATCATCAGCATAAACTAACAGCTTATTAATACCATTCAGTTGTAAGCCTTCCTCATTCTCTAAAGATTTAATGGCATGCTCTAGTACAAAATTAAATAGTAGAGGAGATAGTGCATCTCTTTGCTTCAACCCATTCTGGATTTCAAAGTGTCTGAAAACTGTTTGCCTACACGCACCCTACTCGTTGAGGCCATTTAGACACATTCGTATAAGTCTAACTAACTTTTTAGGAATTCCGAACTCCAGCAGGATACTATATAACTTCTCCCTCTTAATTGAATCATATGCTTTTTGGAAGTCTACGTATAGTTGATGTACAGTACCATTATATTCCCATTTCTTTTCTAAAATCTGTCTTATACTAAAAATCTGATCTGTTGTAGACCTGTTTCTTCTAAATGCACATTGATGATCTCCTAGAATGTCATCAATATAGGGAGTAAGTCTGCTTACTAATATATTTGTTAGAATTTTGTACGAAGTTGAAAGTAATGAGATGCCCCTATAGTTGTTGCAATCAGTTTTATCTCCTTTCTTATAAATTGGTACGATAATTGATTTCTTCCATTCATCTGGAAGAGCTTCTTTTTCCCAAATCATACTAAGCAACCAGCTTATCTTGTCCATCAATTTTTCTCCCCCTGATTTTATCAGTTCTGCTGGGATCTCATCTGAACCTGATGCTTTATACATCTTCAATTTTTCAATTGCCATTTCAACCTCTAATGCACTTGGCTCTGCGACTAGCAATTCTGCTGTCTGTAACTTATCCTCCTCAATGTCCTGTTCTGTATGTACATTTAATAGCTGATTAAAATAACTTTTCCATCTATTTAATATACTCTTGGAATCTGCAATCATATCCCCATTTTCATTCCGAATTATGTTTGTTCTAGCCTGAAACCCTTTCTTCTCTATACTAATTCCCTGATATAATTCTCTAATGTTCCTATTTTTTGCATTCATTTCAAGATCATTAATCTTCTCTCTCAAATATTCCTCTTTTTACTCTTTAGTAACTTGGTGGTTTCCCGTCTAACACTACCCAATTGCTCTAAATTTACCTCATTTGGCTCGTGTAACCATTTAATTTTTGCTAGCTTTCTTTTCTTTACAATGTCGGCACATTCCTCATCAAACCATTTCTTGTTTTGCCTCTTTTTTAAACAACCAATGCTTTCTGATGCTGACAATTTAATAGTATCTCTTATATTTATTTATGACAAAAAATGACATATAGACACCAAATAAGCCGTTCATGCTTTTTCCATGATGTCGATAGATTTCACTTATTTACAATTTCATTACGAGCAGAATATATGCTCCAAGCTGACTCACCTGTAAATTCTGCTGTTATTTTCACCACATCCTCAATGGCTAATGTGGGATATTTTCACAAAACTTTTGAAAACGTTCAAAATAATTTCTCTCGGCTTTTCAAATGCTTTCATTTCCAATATTTTAAGAAATTACAGAAAGTGGCCATTTTGTAGCAATTGAAATTCCAACGTATTTTGCGTTGCGCGTGCGTAAGAATAAAACAATGCATTTTTTAATGTATTAAAATTGTAATTATATACAGGATGTCCCATTCAAACCTCCCACATTTTAATTAATCATAACTAACAAAGTATGCGGAATTATGAAACGAGGCCGGTACTAAAGGAAAGAGAAACTCGAAGAATTTTCATTGCCACACACTAAAACACCTCTATATGTACACCATTAGTAGCACGAACAAAATCAAGTCTGTATTCGATTTCGTGCCACATTCTGTCCAACATGTCAATTAAACTGCCGGGAAGCTTGGCGAATTGATTTTTGTGGACTTCTCTGAAATCCTGCTCTAATTTCTTCAATATTTTCTTCGGAAACACGTGTATGAGCACCTCCTGAGTCTTTTTTAACGCTTCGAGTTCGCCAGAAACTTCTCAAGCCATGCCTCAATGATCTTCCCATCAGGTGCATTTCCTCCATATTCATCAACAACAACAACAACAACAACAACAAGGATTAAGCCCAATGGCCTGTTCCGATCTCATTATAGGTCGAATTGGTCCTTTCATCTCTTCAATGGTCTTCCCAACATTCTTCTTTCTCCCTTTTGGTTTATAATTATACATTCTTCTTGCTATGCGTTGTTCATTCATTCGTAATACGTGCTGAAGATAAGCATTTTGATAATATTTTATTCTTTCAAAGAGATTAAATATATTAAGTTCTGTTCTTATATCTTTGTTTTTTTTATCAGTCCTTTGGTATCCTGCTATTGCTCTCAACATCTTCATTTCAACAGCCTCTATTTGTTTCCTCCATATTCTCTCCGGTAATTTCTTTGCACTGTAATTATTGACTTCGTCTCTGCATACTAGAAAACAGTTTGTGCTCGTTGCTGAGGAGTTGCAATTTTGTTTTATGTCATTATTGTCCAACATGCGACAGATGAATTAACTGCAACAAAAAAACAAAAATTCGTTGTTTCTCTTTGTTTTAATACCAACCTCATTTCATAATTCCGCATGCTTTGAGAGTTATGATTAATTAAAATGTGGGAGGTTTGAATGGGACACGATGTATTTTTAATTATCCTATATAACTTATATAGACATGAGCTAGATAATATATCATCATCTTAAGGCACGACAACTTCAAAAATTAAAGTTTTGGCCTTCTCAACAATCCTCCTCCATGCCAATCTGTCTGTTGCCATGGCTTTCTCAACAATCCTCCTCCATGCCAATCTGTCTGTTGCCATGGCTTTCTCAACAATCCTCCTCCATGCCAATCTGTCTGTTGCCATGGCTTTCTCAACAATCCTCCTCCATGCCAATCTGTCTGTTGCCATGGCCTTCTCAACAATCCTCCTCCATGCCAATCTGTCTCTTGCCATGGCCTTCTCAACAATCCTCCTCCATGCCAATCTGTCTGTTGCCATGGCTTTATCAACAATCCTCCTCCATGCCAATCTGTCTGTTGCCATGGCTTTCTCAACAATCCTCCTCCATGCCAATCTGTCTGTTGTCATGGCTTTCCCAACAATCCTCCTCCATGCCAATCTGTCTGTTGCCATGGCTTTCCCAACAATCCTCCTCCATGCCAATCTGTTTCTTGCCATGGCCTTCTCAACTATCCTCCTCCATGCCAATCTGTTTCTTGCCATGACTTTCTCAACAATCCTCCTCCATGCCAATCTGTCTGTTGCCATGGCTTTCTCAACAATCCTCCTCCATGCCAATCTGTCTCTTGACATATTCAAATTAGTCACTTTCATTTTCCTTAGATCGTTCATTGTGTCATCCTCCCATCTGATCTTTGGTCTTTTTACAGCTCTGCCTCCTATAGGTTTCCATTTGTAGAGTTTTTTGACCAGTCTCTGATCATCCATTCTTATCAAATGTCCAAGCCAACCAATTCTGAGAGATCTTATATGGTTTACTATGTTCTGATTTTTGATTAATTTGTTATATTTTTATTTATTTTTTTCTATTTTCTCTATTTCGAATGTTAGAGAGCTAACTACATTTTCTTACACGCTAAGAGATAAAACGATTATACGATCAATTAAAATGCAGTCATACATATGGTTTGCTTACATTATAATTGGAATTTAGCTCGGAAGAGGTATAATATAAGAAAATTATATAGAAATGATACACGAGAAAAAATGTTACAAGGTTTGGGCATGTAATTAGAATGGAAGAGGAAGAAATTAAGGGCTTGTGAACAAAATGTTATGACCCTATCACGCACGTATTTGAACGTCTACGTTTAATGACCTGCGTTATTAGAGAAGGTCGGTATATAAAATAATAATAACTAGTTAAGTTATGGGAAGTTGAAAATGCTACCCAGTGAGATGTACCAGCGTAACAGTTGGTATAATTGTATTACAAAATGACACGCGACAATCGCAGAACAAATGAAGAATCAATCTCTAATAAGAAAGGGAAGTTGAAGAAAAACTGGTTGCATCCAACATTCCGAAAACAAAGAACACATCATGGATGGCAGTTTCGTATAAAAACCAAAACTTGTTGCATTATTCATATTAAATCAAGTCATTCCTCTCTCTGACCTCAACACGCAGAGCCACATCTCCCTCCCTCCTCAATCTTTTTATACATTTCTTTAATAAAAAACAATTGGGGGAGAGGGACGTAAACTATAAAAATTATAACCCATGTGTAGAGCATATTCAGTGGCGTTTCTCATTCTATTTAATAATGAGGTGTGTGTGTGTGTGTGTGTGTGTGTGTGAGAGAGAGAGAGAGAGAGAGAGAGAGAGAGATATAGAGATAGAGAGAGAGATAGAGAGAAAGAGAGAGGAAGAGACAGAGAAGGAGAAATATAGAGAGAAAGAAACAGAAGGAGACGAGAAAGAGGGAGTGAGGAACAGTGAGAGGGAGAAAGGGGGAGAAAAAGACAGACAAAAAGAGAAAGAAAGAGAGAGAAGAGAGAGAGAAGAGAAAGAGAGTGACATAAAGATAAAAAAGAAAGAGAGAAAAAATAGACAGAAAGAGAGAGAGAGAGCTTAGGAGAGACACAAGAGAAAAACAGAAATAGAGAGATAGAAAGAGAGAGAAATAGAGTGAAGTACAGAGAGAAATAAAGAAGAAAGAAAGAAGGAATGAGAAAGGTAGAAAGAAAGAGACATATAAAGATACAGAAAGAGAGAGAGAGAGAGACAAAACGAGAAAGAGAGAGACAAGAATAGAGGAAAAAGAAACAAAAGAGAAAAAAGAAAGAAATAAAGAGCCTAAGAGAGAGACAGGACAGAGAAAAAACACGGAACAGAAAGACAGAGACAGAAGGAGACAGAGAGTGATAGAAGGAGAGAGAGATGGGAAGAGAGGGAAAAGAGAGATAGAAAAAGAGAGAAAAAGCAATGAAGTACAGAGAGAAAGGGAAAGAGAGATGAGATAGAAAAAATGAAAATAGAGAGGTAACGAGAGAAAAGGAGAGCGAGGGAAAAATAATGAAAGAAAGAAAAGGGGAGAGAGGGGAAGAGAGAAAAGTAAAGAGGGAAAGAGAGACTCATAAAGATGGAGAGAAAGAGAAAGAAAAGAGAGAAACAGAAAGAGAAAGAAAGAGCTTAAGAGAGACACGACAAGAGAAAAAACAGAAACAGGGAGACAGAAAGAGAGATAGAGAAAGAGGGTGAAGTACAGAGAGAAATAAAAAGAAAAAAGAAAGTGGGAGTGAGAAGTATAGAGAGAAAGAGACAGATAAAAAGAGACACAAAGGGAGAGGGAAAAGAAAGAGACAGACAAAAAGAGAAAGAGAGAGACAAAAATAGAGAAAAAGAAAAAGACAAAATGTTAAAAAAGAGAAAGAGAGAGAGAAATAAAGAGCTTAACAGAGAGACAGGAAAGGAGAAAAAGCACAAACAGAAAGAGGCAGAAGGAGAGAGAGAAGGAGAGAAACGGAAAGAGAGAAAAGGAGAGACAGAAAAAGGAGAAAAAACAGTGAAGTATAGAGAGAAAAGGAAAGGGAGAGAGGCAGAAAGAGTGAAAAATAGAGGTGTAACGAGAGAAAAGGAGAGCGAGAGAGAGTGAGAGAAAGAAAAGGAGAGAAAGTGTGTGAGAGAGAGGGGAAGTGAGAAAAGTAAAGAGGGAAAGACTGAAAGAGAGACTCATAAAAATGGAGAGAAAGAGAAAGAAATAGAGAGAAAATCAGAAACAGAGAAAAAGAGATAAAGATGGAAAATAGAGGAAGAAATAGATAAAGAGATAATGGGACGAGATAGATAGAAACAGAGTGTGAAAAGTAGAGAAAAAGGTAAAGAGAGTGAAAGAATGGGAGAAAGAAAAAAGAAAGAGGGGAAAAGAGTGAATGTAAGTGTGTGTGTGTGAGAGAGAGATAGAAAGAGAATACTTTAAATAAATACAGCATGTAAAGAAGAACACAACATTTATTTTGCAAAAATGAAAAAAAATCTTATTTCATAAACCATGCAACAGAAATAAGTTTTGGACTCCCATATGCTGAAGTTTCTCAAATTTGGAGACAAAAAACATCTTTTGCTTTAAAATTTGTTATTAATTTGAGCTAAAACACCGATTAAAGACACAAATATTTGGTTTTGTCATTCCACGTTTGAAAAGGAGGGCATTATCGTGAGCAGCTTTATGCCGTGGTTTATCTACAAGCGCAAAAATTGCTCCCCATCTATTTAAATGGATGTGGTTTATCTACAACGCAAATTGCTGGCGCGAAAAATTTGCGCTGACATGTCGCGTCGTGTATTTGAATCACTTGAATTCGGGACGCAATTTGCCAGCCCAAACAAAGAATATAGAAGCTATTATCCGTACTCATTGCTAAAAACGCCAAAAACAAACGAAGATTTCATGGCAAAATGTCGGTAAAAGAGCGCTTGTTTTGTAACTTACCAATTTTAACGACGAAAGTTTGATAGTTTTGTTGCAAATCATCGATATCTATACAATAAGAGCATTAAGAAGTAAAGAGATGTACAGAAAAAAATAATTATTGTGGCTTGAACTTAATCAAGAAAGAAAAAAAGCCGTAAATATTGTATCTTAGGGATATTATGGATGTACATAAATTTCGTTTTATATTAAATTCAAAACCTGATAAAACTACTCAGGCAAAAATCTAAAGCATTCTAAAATTTGGTATTATCATCAACCATATGTTTATTTAAGAACTAAACAATAATTTGCTCTATAATTTTCCATACAACATTCACACGATGCTGTTGCTCTAGGTATTTTTTTCGTCTTTACTAATATTTCGTATTTTAAACGTTTTGCAACGATACTTCAAACTTTTTTATAAAGAATTCTAATATGTTTATCATAAGTAATGCCACGAGTGATTTCCAATTTATCTAGGGAATTTGGAAATCAAGAGTGGCATTTGTTAGGACTATTTAACGAATAAAATTAAGCTGTTTACTCACAAATCATCATTTAAATATAGTTATTTTAATATATTGATATATTTAATGTAAACGGCAATGTTTGTAAACAAATGAGAAACGATATGTACACCTCATCTGCTTCTTTTGTTTGTCACTGCAACCAGATCATACTATTTATTGCCAAAGGAACGCAATATTGTAAGAATGCTCTCTAGTGGAGAAAAAATGAAACACATCAAACTGTGTATTAATTCATTTCTGATGTCGTATGATGTAAATATGACAATTATATTTTTCTGGATTGTTACCTGGGAAAAAATACATTTAAGAAAGCGCAAACAGTGGTTTCTGTTTTTGGTGGTATAATCAATTGCTACAAATGTTTTTATATTAACTCCTGTGTTTACATCTATGCACTATATATACAATCTGGTAGCCGTATTTCTTATAGACTTTTTCACTGTAAAATAATGGTCAGACCTGTTCAGAATATTAAAAAGGAGGAGCTTTCTTTAATATGGTAAATATAACACTGATAAATATTTCGTGAAACACGATTCTGATTGGTTGTAAAACAGAAATCATTGAAACGTGACTGGTCATTGACTCCCATTTGGGGCATGAGTTAAATAGTCATAAGTAATGCCACGAGTGATTTCCAAATTATCGATAAATTCACGACTCACGAAGTGAGGAGTGAATTTATCTAGAGAATTTGGAAATCAAGAGTGGCATTTGTTAGGACTATTTAACGAATAAAATAAAGCTGTTTACTCACAAATCATTATTTAACTACAGTTATTTAAAAATATTTTTATATTTAAAGTAAACGGTGATGTTTGAAAACTAATGAGAAACGATAGGTAGCCTACGCTTCTACTGCTTCTTTTGTTTATCACTGCAACCAGATCATACTATTTATTGCCAAAGGAACGCAATATTGTAAGAATGCTCTCTAGTGGAGAAAAAATGAAACACATCAATCTGTATATTAATTCATTTTTGATGTCGTATACATTTAAGAAAGTGCAAACAGTGGTTTCTTTTTTTGGTGGTATAATCAATTGCTACAAATGTTGACATGTAAGCACTATTATATACAATCTGGTAGCCGTATTTGTTATAGGCTCAGTCACTGCAAAATAACGGTCAGACCTGTTCAGAATATTAAAAAGGAGGAGCTTTGCTTAATATATGATAATCCTAACGTTGATAATTATTTCGTGAAACACGTCTCTGATTGGTTGTAATACAGAAATCATTGAAACGTGATTGGTCATTGACTCCCATTTGGGGCATGAGTTAAATAGTCTATGTAAACAAATTATGACTTTTCCTCTCAATTAGGTTTCATTAGAATTGAAGTGCGCATGCGCGAACGCTTATAAAATGAAATCCACCAGATGGCAGGACATATGTTTGAATGACCAACATTTGCATATAATTCGAAAACATCATCATCATCACTCCAGGGATTAGACAATTGCCCGTTCCGACTTCATAATGCATCAGCCCAACGTCTTCTAGGTCTTCCAACATCACGTCTTCCTCTTGCTTGATAATTTCTTGCTAACAATGGATATCTCTCCTTACTCATTCCATCCATATGATCAATCCATTTCTGTCTGTAATTCGTGACCTTATCCAATAAAGGCTGTACTTTCAATTCTTCTCTTATATCCTCATTTCTTATTCTATCAAGTCTTGTACATTTTTTTACTTGTCTTAGGAACCTCATCTCCGCTGTCTGTATTCTATCCTTCTGTTTTTTCACTGGAGCCCAAGTTTCACAACCATACAATTTTGTGGGAACCGCCATAACATTATACATTTTTATCTTAGTTTCTTTTCTAATTTTATTTTTGAACGTTTTCTGTATTGTTCCACACACCGTCTGGAATTGATTTATTTTGGAGTCTCTTTCCACATTGTAGCCAACATTTCACAGCCCAAATACGAGTATTTGAAACTAGACACCTGTTCTATACTTTGATTTTCTAAAATAATTTTGGATCTCACTGGATCTCTTCCTTTAGTTTATAGTTTATACTTTACTAAATATTATGTATGTAATTTATTTCATTAGTTATGCAGGGACAGGTTTGTATACATCCATTTTTTCATAAACACGTTTGGGAATTTCATCTTCTTCCTCTACGCATGAAAGCTGGCAGCTTGTTGCGTGTTCATTCACTACAGGTCCGGGGTATGGTGACGTCCTTCCATCGTAGTTGTGGTCTTCCTAAAGGCCTTTTCTCCTGAGGTGTCCAGTCACGTACTTTCTTCACTAATCTACTGTTCTCCATTCTATCTATGTGATCGTTCCAGTTTAGTCTTCTATCATTTATCCAGAGGTTTATAGGTTCAATTTCACATTCTTCTCTAATAACAGAGCTGCGAATTTTCTCTCTCAGCGATTTTCCTACGATTTTCCTTAAAACTTTCATTTCGGTTGTTTCTTTGATTTGTTTTGTTTTTTTAGTTTCTGTTCGGCATTCACAACCATATGTTAAAACTGGTCTTATGACAGATTTGTAAATTCTTACTTTTGTATCTATTCTTAAATTTCTATTTCTCGAAACAGTATTGTTTAAACATCCCGATATTTTGTTCGCATTATTTGCTTGATGGAGGATTTCATCTGTTATTCTGTTGCTGCTATTAATTACTATTCCTAAATATTTGAATTTAATGACCTGTTCTATACTTTTCCCTTCTATTTCTAATTTAACACGTCGTGGGTCCTTGGGTATTGCCATTGATTTGGTTTTATTTGTTGAGATTTTCGAATTTCGATTTCCCATATATGTGGTGCCATCTGGCGACAATTCCATAAACATAATCGCTGTACCGTATGCGCTCCATGCGAAACCAGTATCACGCCGAGCGTAAAGCGAGGATGCATCACGTAGGGGCGCGACACGCTTTACGTAGAAGAGCTATTGTGTGTGGCACGCCACTGATCCCAGGTAGAGTATTTTTATGCACACGATTTCTTCTGATATTATAGGGATTTGAGCCGCACTCTATAATAACATTACAACGCCTGCTCCATTTTTGGTGCAACACTAAATTACAATAATTTTGATGTTCGGCCGGAGCCTTCTAAACAACGGTTTCAAATCCGTGAGACATGATCTTGTACAAACAAACGCCGGCGATTAATAGCAACTTATTGTCAAGGTTGCCAGTCCTGAAACCTAACAACAATGTACTTTTTTATTTCTTTCTTATTTCTACACGCTCTAATATAAAAAAATAAATAATAGTTTAAGAAAACTAAAACAACACGCTTTATTAGAAAACCGAACTAAAAAAATGAAAAAAATAATTTTAATTTCCAACATGCTTGGGATAAATAATAATTTTACCATCAAAAGCATGGGGTGCTCTTTATCAATTAATATATTTGATAATAAACAGATATTGGTAAAAGTAAAGTCTCTAAGAAGAAAATGTAAAAATCATAAAAAACACCCCACGCTTTTGATGGTAAAATTATTTATCGCAAGCATGTTGGAAATTAAAATTATTTTTCATTTTTTAGTTCGGTTTTCTAATAAAGCGTGTTGTTTTAGTTTTTTAAAACTATTATTTATTTTTTAGTTTTAATATTTTACACATCTTTAAATTCGATTCTATTGTAGTATGAGCTAAAAGTAATACTCTTCTAAAAAAACCTCCCAGCCGGATTTGAACCAGCGACCTATGTATTACAGAAATTATATACCACTAGAGTGTACCGCTCTACCAACTGAGCTATTACAACGATTGACTAAAAAGTCGACAAGTCTGCAACCTATTATACCAGTTTTAATTTTTTTTTAATTTTCTGATGATTCTGGCCAGGATTCTAGAAACAAAATATGAAATTATTGTATTGTCACGGGTCCTTTACAAGTATACAAAGTTTCAAGTCGATCCAATGTTTCTAAGTGGGTGAAAATCGTGTTCAAAGATTCCCTTACATAGATACAAAGACACTTTTTTTGATTTTCTGATGATTCTGGCCAGGATTTTAGAAAAAATGAAATTATTGTATTACCACGGGCCCTTACAAGTATACAAAGTTTCAAGTCGATCCAATGATTTTAAGTGGGTGAAAATCGCGTTGAAAGATTCAGTTACATAGATACAGGTGAAGCTAATATAAAGCGCGTAAAAAAAAAAAAAAAGATAAAGTGATTCCTCTACAGGGCTCAAGAAGCCCTTGGAATTATAGGAGGTTAAGACTTCCAGCTTTTTTCAGACAATTGACCCTGCGTGACGACCGCCTTTACCCTCAGAATAAACATCGGATACTCATTTATTTTAGAGGCTGAGCAGTTATAGATTAACTAACTAACTAACTGGCACTATCGAACCCGTAGGTTCATATCCGCGCAGACATAAGCTCTCTATACATTCCTATCCTGAGCTAATCTTTTCAAGTTATATTCTGTATAATTTACAACTCTCAAATCATGGTTAATGTTATTCTCTCACCTCATTCTTGGCCTATCTACTGGCGGCTTTCCTTCTGGTGTTCCAACAAGGAGTTTCCGCCCTCTTTATTTTCCCACTCATACCACATGTCCTGCACATCGCAGTCCATAAGACTTAAAATGTCTTATTACATTTGGTTTAGACATAAAAATTTACATACAAAAACTGAGTCTACGTAATCATTAAGTGGTTAAAGCAATAAGCAACAAGCCGGATGATACAGGGTTCGAGACCCGTTGGATCGGAATTGTTATACTACCCAAACCTTCTGGCGGAATTATGGTCCTGGGGTCGATTCAGCCTCTAACGAAAATGAGTACAGGACGCTTGTCCTGAGAGTAAAGACGACCGTAACGATGGGAAAGAAAGATAAAAAAGATCAATATTAATATAAGAAGGAAGTGTGCTATTATGCATTGGAGAGACTTTTGATGTCCCAACTTCTTTCAAAAAACGTTAAACTGAAAATATATAAAACTATTATTCTACCAGTTATATTATATGGATACGAAACATGGACTCTTACTTTAAGGGTGGAAAGGATATTACAAGTATTTGAGAATAAAGTTCTTAGGAAAATTTTTGGACCAAAGAGAGATGAACAGACAGGTGAATGGAGAAGACTACATAACAATGAACTACATGGTCTTTATAGGAAGCCAGATATAATAAGAACAGTTAAGTCTCGTAGACTGCGATGGGCAGGACATGTTGCACGTATGGGGAATGAAAGACTTGCTTGGAAGCTTCTTGTAGGAAAACCAGAGGGAAAACGCCCAGTTGGTAGACCAAGAATGAGGTGGGAGAATAACATTAACTATGATTTTAGGAAGTATATTATACAGGGAATGATTGGAAAACATTAGCTCAGGATAGGGATTTATGGAGAGCTTATGTCCGCGCGACCATGAACCTACGGGTTTGATAGTGCCAGTAAGTAAGTAAGTAAGTAATATAGGAAGGAAACTTCAACCATTATATTTTTTAACCTAATTTCCGCTAGAAGATTAATGGAAGGGGCTGACAACCTGGCTGACATCAAGTGTCGATTGTCTAGAAAATGTAGGAACCTTACCCTCCTACTACGATAAGGGCTTCGTAGTGGGATCACTTTACTAACTAACCAATCTTTACCCTACATAAAAAATCCTACTTACCACTCAAAGAGGAATGGAACATCCTGCTATCGCCAGAATTAGAAAATGTCCAAACTGGGTCAAGATCCTGGAAAAAATAAATAAACAGCAATTAAAAAGAAAAAAATTAATTCGTGTGGTATTTAAAAATCAGAGTTTGCAACAAGCATGGAATGTCTGCAACGTTTTGAGACGGCTGTTAACAAAAGAAGGTTGTTAATGAGTTATGAAACCACGCCCACAAAATTAGTGTAATAAAAACAAAAGACGAGAGCATGTAGCCATCGTAAAACTCGACCTGAAATTGTTCCTTCATCAGGACTAAATTTTAATTTCCCTACTTCAAAGGAACAAGCCAATTTTACTGACATTTCATTTTATTGTTTCTTTTCGACATTCAACTTTTTAATCGCATCTCTAACCTTCTCAGCTTTCATTAAAACAACTTACACATTTTTTTAAATAATTGCAGTTCTTAATATTTTTAAATAGTACATTACGATGCGTGATTGGGAAGTGTTTTTTTTTCACAGAAGCGAGGAAATTATTAAAAACCTAGCGATAGCGAGGTTTCTAATTTCCGAGTTTCTGTAAACCACGTCACAAACGTGCGTTGTACATTATTTTTTGCAGGATTGTATTTTCAAAATTTACAAAGAGCCATTTACACATTCAATCAATTAGGACTTTATTATAATCTTAAAGTTTCAACCTATACAAAACAAAAATATTACCTCTGAAAGGAAAATGTGCAATAAGAATAAAAATAATGATAAACAATGTAATTAGAGACCAAGTTCAGAATTTTAATTATTTGGGATGTAATTTAGGCAATGAGAGAAATTTAGATAAACACACTAAAATACAACGATTCAATTATATATGTGGCACAATTAAACGCACTTTATTGAATAAGACTAGAAAATAAACTATTTTGAAGTTTTACAAAGTATTCGCAGTTCCATCTCTTATCTAAGGATGTGAAAGCTGGACATTAACAAAGGCAGATAGTTAACAAATAGAGGCTGCAGAAATGAATGATGTTGAGAGCAATAGCAGGATACCAAAGGACCGATAAAAAAGAGAAACGAAGATATAAGAACAAAACTTAATATATTTAATCTCTGTGAAAGAATAAAATACTATCAAAATGCTTACCTTCAGCACGTATTACGAATGAATGAACAGCGCATACCAAGAAGAATGTATAATTATAAACCAAAAGGGAGAAGAATGTTGGGAAGACCATTGAAGAGAAGGAAGGACCAATTCGACCTATAATGAGATCGGAACACGCCATTGGGCTTAATCCTTGTTGTTGATGATGATGAAGTTTCAACCTTAAAAACTAAAATTATGGTTTTTCAGGGCAAACTGCCAGTCAGAGCAAAAAAATACTAATCAATAATGAAATAATAGAACAGATAGCACTCTTTAACTATCTTGGTTCAGATATAACATATAGCTATGATTGAGGTATACATAATAAATTAAACCGATATCAAATGATGTGCAGCACCATGAGAAGAATCTTCCAAAAGACTCGAAGAGAAGCTCAGCTCAGGTTTTATAAAATTATGGCTGTTCTTGTTATTTTATATGGATCTGAATCTTGGGTACTTATAAAAAAAAGATATCTCACACATTCAAGCCACTGAAATGAAATTTTTAAGATCCATAAACGGATGTACATGCATGGATAAATTACATAATTAATTAATAAGAAATGAACTGGATATATGTTCAATGCTCGACAAACTAGAAGAGCCAAATACCAATGGAAAGAACATTTAGACAGAATGGACATTACAAGATTACCCAAAACGATCAACACCTTTAAACCGCATGGAAAAAGATCTTTGGGACGGCCAAGGAAACGATGGACTTGAGACCGGAACAGGTCGCATTGCTCTAATCCTGGAAAGGAAGAAGAAGAAGAAGAAGAAGAAGAAGAAATAGTAAAATAATAATACATCTGGGCGAAAATTTTTTTCTTCAAATTTAATTTATCTTTCAATGAGAAGTGTTAAATTAATAATAAAAACATCAATAGAAGCCCTACTGGCTTTATAAAGTAGTGTTAAATTCCCAATAAAAGTCTTCTTAAACAAGAAGCTGCCATTTGCAAAGATAGAAGCCAAGGCTTCAAGCATTTGGTGTGTGGGAATTACAACGTATATATATAAGAGAAAATTTTGCGTCTAGATTGGAATTCGCTCGGTAGCTCAGTTGGTAAGAGCACTGGTACGGTAAACCAAAGGTCCCGGTCTGGGCGAAAATTTTTCTCTTCAAATTTAATAACATGTTTATTAGAAATATTTGCGTTCTTTGTAAACAACTTACTAACGTTAATAGTCTGGCCAATGTTTACACGGAAAATGTCGAAAACAATTTAGTTGAGACTACAGCAGGCCGTGACACCAATTAGGCATTAAATGGCGGCAAGTACGAATTTATTGTTTTATATTGTTTCAAATAAAGTTAACTTAATTTAAAATGCAGTGATTTGTTTCGTATAATGTATATTAACACCACCTTTTGGATATATTTTTGTATATACATATTGTACGTAGTATGCATAGAGGGCAATGGTTTTACTTCCCGCACGAGGTACGTAATATGTAATATTACAGTATAGTTATTTAGGTTGGCAAACCCGAAATTTAGCAAATTGAACTTTGAATTATGGTCGCCATTGCTGGAAGTACGATAGAACACACTATCGTGCAAAAAAAAATATAATTCTCATTTATACAACAAAGAGTCCACCGCTGTGGTCTCGAGGTATCGTACTGCCTTGTCACGCAGCGGGCCCGGGTTCGATTCCCGGTCGGGACAGGCTCCTGGGTGAGGTTTTTTCGGGGTTTTTCCTCGCGTGTAAGACAAATGTCATGAAGCTTAGGGCCCAACGGTCCGCGAAAATCATCCGGCCATCATCATCATCATCCTTATCATCATCATCATCATCATCCTTCACCTGTGTGGAAAGCAACGGGAAGCTAACACACCTATAACTCCCTTGTAAAGCTGCAAAGCCTAGCATGAAAGTGCTATGATTGCAGTGAAAGACCTGCCTATGGATGGATATCTAAGATCACGGCTACATTATTTTAGATGTATCTATCTATATATAACGGCGTAGCACAATGTTAAGGCATACCCTCTCCTTTATGACCAAGTTAATTTAGTTACCTTATTTGCTCATAAATGTCATGAGTGGCATGCGATAAACAGACTGACTCAATGAGACATCTAGCAACCAACTAAGGTATTACTAGGATGTTCAGATCGATAAATTTTGTTTAGAGGCCTTTTTATTCAGGCTTAAGGATCTTTTGCGATCCAGAAAATTTATGACTTGGGACTCACGGCTTAAAGTCTAACCAGGAGGACTTGCTCCTTAGATTTTTCCATCCCAAAAAAAATCCATCGACCCCGGCCGGGTTTGAACCCGCGACTCTAGGAATCAGAGGCATGGAACATAGCCACAAGTCCACAGCTGCTAACTTTTAGCTGTATCATCTAGCATGTAGCGAAATCCTTCCATGGTAACTTTACCTTGTGGTGGAGTGGCTTGCGTACTTAAATGACTACGAAAGCTATGCCGGTGGTAGCATTTTTGCCGAAAGGGTTACCCATGCCGGAGAGGTCGAAGTGAGGAGTGAATTTATCTAGAGAATTTGGAAATCACTCGTGGCATTTGTTAGGACTATTTAACGAATAAAATTAAGCTGTTTACTCACAAATCATTGTTCAACTATAGTTATTTTAAAATATTTATATATTTAACCCTTAAATTGGCAAAACTCTGACTGACTGACTGGATAAAGCGAAGTCTAGCTTCACCTAGTGTGCTGCGTATGTTAGAACCCACTAGGGCTCTTTGGCAGCTAAGTTAATAGTGGCTATCATTACGGGGTTATAGTTCACTTAACCTGAGCCTATTTGGCGGCGCTAGCGTTTGTGTGCAAATGGTGATGAAATTTGGACATAGATAGGGATGTGATGACCTGAAGCAGGACATCAGAAACCACATTGCTTTCAAGCCGAGAGTCGGAAATCCAGCATTGTGGAATGAGCCACGCTACTCCAGGTGAGAGCACATCGCCAAATCTCTGGCTGGATTTAATGAGGAGTAAATCGGATGAATATGTTTCTATGTACAGCACGCCACTGGGGCAAGCGTCCAATACTGCGTACCATCAAATTTGTATGCAAAGATGTAAATTTGTGCATCTTGATTACATTTTCAGTTATCATGGCATCAATATGGGGAATTGGCAAAACACAAATTTCTTCTGCTAGTTATTTAATTGTGGCGGACCGCAGTGAAAACTGAATCTTGTATAACTGTTATTATTAGATATATGTTATAATTAGACACACATTTAAGTGGTTCCTTTTTGTTCGTTTTCTTCTGATTTATTTTAAATATTAAATTAATTGAACCAACTGATGTATCCAAAAAAATACATTACGAATTTAAGGGTTAATGTAAACGGCGATGTTTGAAAACAAATCTGAAATGTGAGGTTATGTTCATTCACTGCTGCTTGATCATATTATTTATTGCCAAATAAGATCACAGTATTGTAAGAGTGCACCCAAGTGGAGAAATAATTAAACACATCAAACTATGTATCATAATCAACATTACGGGTTATTAATTTATTTTTTTAGTAAACAACTCAGTAAAATCAAGGAATCTTTCCATTATTTGCTATATTCAATGTATTTGTTGGAGAAAAATAATGCTTTGACCTGTTCAGAACATTAAAACGGAGCTTTCTTTATCACAAAAGCAGGAGCTGATAAAGAGAAATCGATAAAGAGCGAGGTGAAACACGACTGTCATTGGTTATAAAACAACATTCATTGAAACGTGATTGGTCATTGACTAGCATTTGTGGCATGAGTTAAATAGTCTAGATAAATTCACTTCGTGAGTCGTGAATTTATCGATAATTTGGAAATCACTCGTGGCATTACTTATGAACATCTCACTATTCCTCATCATTCCTCGTTTCAGCCACTCGACTCTGGAATTCTCTCCCATCGTATATCAAGGACTCCCGACTCAAAAAAAAAAAGCACTCACTACATATTTCCTTAGACAATATAATATATAACCATGTTCCATGTATACTTTTATTATTCCCTTATATTTTAAACTTTCTTTACCAAACCAATTACTTAATAAAATAATAGATATTATTATTATTATTATTATTATTATTATTATTATTATTATTATTATTATTATTATAGTCCACCGCTGTGATCTCGAGATAGCCTTGTCACGCAGCGGACCCGGGTACGATCCCCGATCGGGGCAGTTTTTGTGGGTGAGGTTTTTATCGGGGTTTTTCCTCCCCTGTAAGACAAATGTCATGAAAACTTTAAGGCCCAAACAGTCCCCGAAATCATATGGCCATCATCCTTATCATTATCTCCGGTGTGGAAAGCAACGGGAAGCTACCACACCTACACAATTCCCTAGTAAAGCTGCAAGCATAGCATGAAAAATGCTATAATTGCAGTGAAGGACCTGCCTTTGGGCAGAATTACTATGGATGGATCTTTTACGGTCTCACTTACCATCATCCTCATCATAGTCATCAATCATCTGCATTCATGGATTAGGTATCTTGACCCGTTCGGACTTCAGCCCATCTCTATCAGGTCTGCCCACATCTCAGGTGCCTTTAGGTTTGTAATTTGTTATTTGTTTTGGATATCTATCTTCGTTCATTCTGTCTATGTGTTGCTTCCATTTTTGTCTATATGTATCTATTTTATCAGTTATTGCAAATATTTCAAGTTCCTGTCTTATTTCTGTGTTCTTGATTCTGTCTTCCTTAGTGCACCCTTTAACAGATCTCAAAAATTTCATTTCTGCCGCCGTTATCCTACTTAGATCTTGTTTTTTTATGTATCCAGGCTTCTGAACCATAGAGCAGTACCGGTACTGCCAACATTTTATAAAATTTCAATTGGGCCTCTCTTGTTGTTTTGTTATTTAGTGATCGTTTTATCGTATCATCAATATTATCATCATACTTTTCATTATCATCATCCTTCACCGGTGTGGAAAGCAACGGGAAGCTACCACACCTATAATTCCCTAGTAAAGCTGCAAGCATAGCATGAAGGACCTGCCTTCGGGCAGAATTACTATGGATGGTGGTTTCCTTCTTATAAACGTTCCGGCTAAGACAGGTTTTACTGTATAACGGGAAGAATGACAGTATTATACAATTTCAGTTTAACGTTTTTCGAGAGAAGTTGGAACGACAAGAGTCCTTGTAAACATAATTGGATCCTAGTGATTAAATTCCAATCTTGCATTTGCCTTGTCGATTGAGGAAAAAATCTTAAGTTGGGATATGAAGCTCCGATTTAGACGAGGTGCCAGTCAGACAGTAAAAAGGTAAAGTTGATAGTATATCTCGGGTCGGACAGCGCCTCGCCCAAACACACGCCGGGTTGTAAATCACCGAGCCAACAAATATTGTCTTTAAATCAAAACTGAAGGTTTACATGAAACTGCTCTTCCTGCTATGATACCAACCTGTCAAAAAAAAATCGCTTCACTTAATACAATTTCTTTTCACTTGCGTCGATTCGCACTGCCTGCAGCAATGGCCTAACAAGGGAACTGTCAACTATTAGATCCCTGACCTACCTTGAAATTTCTCCCAGGGAAGCGTTGTCATTTACATCCAGAGCTGCGTACAGTCTTCTTCTTCTTCTTCTTCTTGAAATTAGGCCTTTTGACCTGTTTTCACATCAAGTGGGATTTAATGAATCCTCCCATCTAGTAAATGGGCGTCCAACATTTCTATGTCCTATTGGTTTGTATTTTAGTAACAGCTGAGGGATTCTTTCTGTAAGGCATTCTCTTGACATGCTCATACCAGTTGTTTCTCATGTTGTCAATTCTATTTGTTAAATTTAAAATATTTAAGTCCTTCCTAATATCCTCACTTCTTTTCTTGTCCAAAATTGTCACACCTGCTACTGAACGTAGGAACTTCATTTCTGCAGTTTCTATTTTCCTTCTGTCTGAACAGTTAAGAGTCAAATTTTCACTTGGATATGTTAAGACAGGCACTGCCATAATTTTGTAAAATTTTAGTTGTGTGCTCCACACTTAAAATTTTGTAACTACAATGAACGAAGGAATGGTAGCGCTTTTAGTAATGATGAATCGGATATCCGGTATCTGGCCCCTGATACCGGATTAAAAAAGCACGAAATGTAAAATTTAGGTATTTAATTAATTCATTGGTTTATTTTTATTTATTTATTTTACGTGATGGAGTTAAGACCGTAAGAACTTCTCTTCCACTTCACCAGGGTTAAATTATATATACAATAAGAGATGAATTATGTACATGTTGATTAATGATACATAATATATATAAAGTTGACAAGGGAAAGAAAGAAAGAAAAAAATAATAATAATAACAAAAATAATAACCTATAATTAGATTAAATGGCTTGTCAAAGAAACTTTAAAATATTATCATCATCATCATCCGGTATCATGGCAGCTGCCGTCGTCTTCCGGAAACCAAACGCCATTCTTTCTATCCATCCATTGATCTTCCTCCATTCCTCTGATATTCATAGCTGCTTGTACCCCTTCTATCCAAGTTTTCTTCCTCTCTTCCTCCTTTCCATTGGGAAACATTCCATAAAATTTTTTGGCAATCTTTGCTCTGGCATTCGTTTGACATGACCATACCACTGCAATCTTTTCTTTTCTATGATGTCTATGATGTCCGGCTCCTCTTGTACACCCATAATTTCCCTTATTTCTTTATTTCGTATTCTATCCATTCTAGATTTTCCAGCTGATCTTCTTAAAACATCCATTTCTGTACTTAAAATTCTTTTCATTTCCCTGGTAGGAATTTGCCAGACTTCAGCACCATATGTTAAAATGCTCTGAATTATGGTTTCATATATTTGTAATTTTCTATTTTTTGTAATATTTTTGCTCCATTTATTGCTTGTTTGTTTGTGCGATTCTATTTTTAATTTCCACTGTGTTATCGTCTGAATGGTCTAATTTTGTTCCTAAATAAGTGCATTGAATACTAGGTTTTAGTTCTTCTCCATTGTTGAAATTTATATTTTCCATTTCTTCTCCTATACACAGATATTTAGTTTTCTCAATGTTTATATAAAGTCCCCATTTTTTTCATATCTTCTTTTAGTTTTTTAGCCATATATTCTATGTCATCGTGGTCCTGTGCTATTAATACCTGGTCATCTGCAATTTAAAATATTAAGGAATAATAAAAGTATACAAGGAACACGGTTACATATTATATTGTCTAAGGAGATGTGAAGTGAGTTTCTTTTTAAACTGTTTCTGAGAGAATAACTGTAGACCAGACTCATGGGCATTATTGCCCTTAAATTGGTAATGTATCTTATAGGATATATCAATTGGTTTTTTTTAATTTAATATTTTTAATAAAACAGAGGAAAACGAACGAGTGGAAATGACTAATATTTGTGTCAAATTACACAATACGCCTAACTATAACAGTTATACATGATTTCGATTTCACTACGGTCCGCCACATTTAAATAATCCATCCATAGTAATTCTGCCCGAAGGCAGGTCCTTCATTGCAATCATAGCATTTTCATGCTATGTTTGCAGCTTTACTAGGGAATTGTAGGTGTGGTAGCTTCCCGTTGCTTTCCACACCGGTGAAGGATGGTGGTGATGATAATGATAAGGATGATGATGATGATGATGGCCATATGATTTCGGGGACCGTTTGGGCCTTAAAGTTTTCCTGACATTTGTCTTACAGGTGAGGAAAAACCCCGATAAAAACCTCACTCAGAAAAACTGCCCCGACCGGGGATCGAACCCGGGCCCGCTGCGTGACAAAGACAGCACGCTACCTCGAGACCACAGCTGTGGACATTTAAATAATGGCAAGACAAATTTGTGTTGCCAATTTATGGGCACCCGATAGTAATTTCCTTGCAATTTGGTTTAAAAATATGCAACAAACAAAAACATTTTTTTTTCAGATTATTCTTAAGTTATGTGCATGAAAATTGTGCCACTAATATTAAACAAGTCTTCCTGAGCATAATGACATTCTGCCTAACTTTATTGACATATTTTTTCATGAGTAATTTAGAATACAAAAAAAAAATCTAATTTCTTAAAAGTATTGACTTGCTACACTTTTCTCAAAACTACTTATTCAATTGTTTCCAAAATGTAGTATGATATTGTCCATAGTTAATTTGACAATAATGTTTTCTTGTGTTCACATATGGATTGTGATTACATATTTTTTTAAAAAATCAAGAACCAATTTTCTTTTTTCTTTTTGTTATAAATTTTGCATACTTTTTTTTTAATTTCAAACACAAATATAAATTTACCTTATTATTATTATAAAGCTCTTTTATCCATGCCAACAATTATTCTTCTATTTTCATAGTCTCATAGGTCACAAATCAAAACTGAGTCTAGAAAATAAACTTCTAATATATAAAACTATACTCAAACCTATTTGGACTTACGGTATTCAATTATGGGGAACTGCCAGCAATTCCAATATTGAAATTTTACAGAGATTTCAGTCTAAGACCCTTCGTTTTATTGTTGCTGCTCCATGGTATGTAAACAACGCCACCATTCATCATGATTTAAAAATAGCTACTGTAAAACAAGAAATAGAAAAGTACAGCACTCGATATCTAAGGCGACTAGAAGTTCATCCTAATCATCTTGCAATCAATCTTCTAGACATAAGAAGACTAAAAAGAAATAGAATATCAGAACTTCCTTTCATTTTCGCATAAAATGTTGTATAATGGAGTGCTGTCAGTGGGCAGTATTCTCCTAACAAGTTATGTCTTTTAACAAATTTACTTATTGTCTTTCAACGAGGATATATACCCATCAATAGGAACCTCAAACTCGATGCTATTCTTTTTGCAGACGATTTAGCTCTCCTGGCACTTTCCGAAAATGATTTGCAACGATCAATTTATAATTTACAGAAAATAGGTGCCAAATTTAATATGGAAATATCAATTAACAAAACTAAAATTATGGCATTTCATGGGAAGGACCCCATACAAAGTAAAATCTGTCTCCAGAATAAAATTTTAGAGAGATCTAATCAATTTAAATATCTTGGATATTATCTCTCTATCTGGGATGAAAAGGATATCCCTGAAAAAGTTACTAGTTATAATAAAAGTTTAGGAATTATTAATCAAGTTATGAAACCATCCCTTGTACAAAAAACACCAGATTACGTTTATATAAAACTTTGGCTAGACCAGTGTTGACCTATGGTAGTGAAGCATGGACACTAAAAAAACAACATGAAAGCAGAATAACGGCTTGTGAAATGAGATTCATGCGCAGAACAGCGGGTTACACCAGATGGGATCGGAAAAGGAACACCGATATCTTAAAAGAATTGAAGACTATGCCAATTTTGGAATATATTAAACAGTACCAACTAAATTGGAAACACCATCTTGAAAGAATGAGTTCAAATCGGATCCCCAAAGCTGTTTATAATTATATACCAAGAGGACGAAGATCACTGGGCCGTCCTATGAAACGCTGGAGGGGAAAATTTTCTATAGGATCGTAACAGGCCTTGGCCTAATACTTCGAAGGAAGAAGAAGAAGAAGACTTATTGTCTTTTCAAGATAGATTGTAAATTAGCAATAAAGTTATTAAAAAAAATCATAGTTTCAGAGAAAAATGAACCAAAATATGAAAAAAATACAAGTTACGGGAAAATGAAAAAAAAAAAAGTTGTGAACATTAGCAGAACACAGAGACGCCATTTTTTAAAATCAATTTTATGGGTTTAAATGTGCAAAATCGACAAGATAACATTACACATCGATAAAACAGACCTTCCTAGGTTTTTATAAACAAAAAAAAAATAAGAAAAAATGTTTAACCGTAGCGTAGTGGTTAAGGCACTGCGCTACAAGCCGGAAGGTCGAGGGTTCGAGTCCCGGTGGGGTCGGGATTTTTAAACTGACCCAAACCCTCTGGCGGAACTATGGTCCTGGGGTCGACTCGGCCTCTAACGGAAATGAGTACCAGGCGCTTGTTCTGGGAGTAAAGGCGGCCGTCACGCAGGGCTGACATAAAGTGCCGATTGTCTAGAAAAAGTGGGAGCCTTAACCTCCTACTACCCCGAGGGCCTCTCGAGGCCTGTCGTGGGATGACTTTACTTTACTTTAACCCAAATAAGTACTGGGTGCCCTTAAGGTTTAAAAGAGCGAACAATAGTACATTACGATGCGAGGTTGGGAAGTGGTTTTTACAGAAGCGATGAAAAATCTAATTTCCAAGATTCTGTAAAACACTTCACAAACGTGCGTTGTACATTACTTTTACGCGATGGTGTTTTCAAAATAATGAATAATAGTAAAATAATAACATCTTTTTTGGAAATATTTGCGTTCATTATAAACATCTGACTAACGTTAACAGTGTGGGCAATGGTTATACGGTAAATGTCCAAAATAATATAGTTGAGACTACAGCAGGCCGTGACACCAATTAGATATAAAATGGCGGCAAGTATGCATTTATTGTTTTATATTGTTTCAAATAAAGCTCAGTTCATTTAAAATGCAGTGATAGGTCCATGTTTCGTATAATGTATATTAACACTACCTTTTGGATATATTTTCATATATACGTGGACTCTAGGTAGCGTGCTGCCCTTGTCACGCAGCGGGCTCGGGTTCGATCCCCTGTCGGGGCAATTTTTCTGGGTGAGGTTTTTATCGGGGTTTTTTCCTCACCTGTAAGACAAATGTCAGGAAACTTTTAAGGCCCAAACGGTTCCCGAAATCATATGGCCATCATCATCATCCTTCACCGGCATGGAAAGCAACGGGAAGCTACCACACCTACAATTCCCTAGTAAAGCTGCAAGCATAGCATGAAAATGCTATGATTGCAGTCAAGGACCTGCTTTCGGGCAGAATTACTATGGATGGATACATTGTACATAGTATAGGCTACATGAAGGGTAGTGGTTTTACTTCCCACACTAGTTAGGCAATTTGTAAAATTACAGTTTAGTTATTTAGTTGTTTACAGGTTGGCAACCCCGAAATTTAGGAAATTGAACTTTCATAAAATAAAATAAGTTAAAATATACCTTCTTAGGTAAAATCCGTCGTCCTAAACTAAAATATGTAATCTTTATGCCTGTAGGCCTTTCAGAACATCCGTTCCATCTTCAGCAGGTCGCTCTTCGCTACAACATCTAGTATGATGGTTGATGCTGCTGGTCCTAATGTGGCTTTGTCGTGAGTCACAGGCATAAAGATTACATATTTTATAAGTTGAGGACGACGGATCTTACCTAAGAGGGTATATTTTAACTTATTTTATTTTATGACTCTCCACCTCAACGGTTTTAACAATCAATTTTATTAGTATTGAAATTTCAGTCATGGTCGCCATTGCTGTAAGAACAACAGAACGCACTATCGCGCAAAAAATAGATTAAGAAGAAACCTAAAAAAATATAAAAACTCTTACTGTCTGCCATATTGTAGCTTTAATTTGTGGTTTATTACCAGACAGTATTTTGTTTGAGTCATTATTGCTGTATTTAGCGGAGATAAGAGTAGATATTAAAATGGCGCCGGGACAGCAGATAATATCTTTAATGGACAGTGTGAGATATAAACCAGCGGATTTTCCGCAGTCACATTCCATTTGTGTAGATATATCTGTCTGTCATATTAACAGTCCAGTAAATATATTCCGTGTCTCCATTATCATCGCTCATTAAACAAGATAGTAACAATTTGCGAGATGTAACGGAATTCAAGACTTGTCCGCCATTTTTACTACTCTCTTCTTGGCGTTGTAAGAGTTTTATAGTCTAATCGACCTAGCTTCAGTCTCTAGATTACAACCTTATAAATTTTCTACATAACTTGATTTTCTGGTTATATTTTTATTGTTTTCGGCCGGGGTGGTCTCTTTGCCTCTAGCCCCGATGTTGAAACCCAACCCGGATCGATAGATTTTATATTTACATTTTTCTGCCTTAGGACAGGTCCTTCACTGCAATCATAGCATGTTCATGTTACGCTTGCAGCTTTACTAGGAATTATACTACAGTCCAGTTCTGTAACTGCAGCCGTCTTGCTGAAACCAAAGGTACGTGGCAGGTCGGGACACTGCCGAGTAGGGAGGGACCTAGTAGCCATGCAAAAAACATTGTCTTATTATTAACAGCGGCACGCCGTAGCGTAGTGGTTATGGCACTGCGCTACAAGTCGGAAGGTCGAGGGTTCAAGTCCCGGTGGGGTCAGGATTTTTAAACTGACCCAAACCTTCTGGCGGCACTATGTCCCTGAGATTGACTCAGCCTCTAACGGAAGTGAGTACCAGACTATTTTTCTGGGGTAAAGACAACACGGCTGACATCAAGTGCCGATTGTCCAGAAAAGTGGGAGCCTTAACCTCCCACTACCCAAAGGGCCTCCTGAGGCCTGTGGTGAGATCACTTTATTTTACTTATTATTAACAACAACAATAATAATAATAATAATAATAATAATAATAATAATAATAATAATAATACTATTATAGTAATAATCCATCCATCCACAGTAATTCTGCCCGAAGGCAGGTCTTTCACTGCAATTATAGCACTTTCATAGTATGCTTTGCAGCTTTACTAGGGAATTGTAGGTGTGGTAGCTTCCCGTTGCTTTCCACACCGGTGAAGGATGATGATGATAATGAAGATGTCCGGATGATTTTCGGGGACCATAGGGCTCTAAGGTTCCTGACATTTGTCTTACAGGTGAGGGAAAGCCAAGAAAAAAAAAACTCAACCATAAGCCTATCCCGACCGGGAATCTAATTCGGGCCCGCTGCGTGACAAGGCAGCACGCTGCCTCGAGACCACAGCGGTGGACGTAATAATAATAATAATAATAATAATAATAATAATAATAATAATAATAATAATAATAATAATAATAATAATAATAATCCATCCATAGTAATTCTGCCCGAGGGCAGGTCTTTCACTGCAATCATAACACTTTCATGCTATGCTTTGCAGCTTTACTAGGGAATTACAGGTGTGGTAGCTTCCCGTTGCTTTCCACACCGGTGAAGGATGATGATGATGATGGCCGGATGATTTTCGAGGACCATAGGGCCCTAAGCTTTCTGGCATTTGTCTTACAGGTGAAGAAAAACCCCGAAAAAACTTCAAGTAGGAAGCTTTTCCCGACCGGTAATCGAACCCAGGTCCTCTGCGTCACAAAGCAGCACTCTACCTCGACACCACAGAGGTGGACTCGTGGATTATTAAGACAGTATAATCCAAGGGACAAGTCCTGCCGGGACTTTAGCCGTGGGTCCCGAATCTGAAGATTTTCAGGCTCGTAAAAGAACCTTAAGTCTGAATAAAAAGGCATCTGAGCAAAATTTAACCGATCCATCCAAATAATATCTTAGTTTACTAGTAAATGTCTTCTCGAGGCGATGTACTAATCACATGTTATTCGCTGACATCTACAGGGAAATAAGCGTAATTAAATTAGTTTGATTAAGGAACTATAGTTATGGTTTTTCAGGGCAAACTGCCAGTCAGAGCAAAAATAGTAATCAATAATGGAATAATAGAACAGATAGCACACTTTAATTATCTTGGTTCAGATATAACATATAGCTATGATTGGGATATACATAATAAATTAAACCGATATCAAATTATGTGTGGCACCAAAAGAAGAACCCTCCGAAAGACTCGAAGAAGAACTCAGCTCAGGTTTTATAAGATTATGGCTGTTCCTGTTCTTTTATATGGATCTGAATCTTGGATACTTACAAAAAAAGATATCTCTCGCATTCGAGCCACTGAAATGAAATTTTTAAGATCCGTAAAATGATGTACACGCATGGATAGATTACATAATAAATCAATAAGAAATGAACCGGAGATATTTTTAATACTCAATAAACTAGAAGAGCACAAATACCAATGGAAAGAATATTTAGACAGAATGGAAAATACAAGATTACCCAAAACGATCAAGACCTACAAACCGCATGGAAATATATAATTCGGACGGCCAAGAAAACGATGAACTTGAGACGAAAACAGGTAGCATTGACCTAATCCTGAAAAGAAAGAAGAAAAAAAAAACTTCTCACGAGGGGAACATAGATGTACCCAACGGGACGAACTGAGATTGATTCGAGACTTGCAGCGTCCATGACAATGACATCAGCACTAGACCATAGCGGTGTGTTTTTTGAAAATATAGGCTAAATCTAATACATAAAACTGAATGTTTTTATGCTTGTTTCTTCGTACTTTATGCGCGGCCATACCGTTGGTCCGATTGTGATGGGCTTTTTGCAAAATGTTCAGGAGATTCCCGGGATGAACATAGGCTATAAGAGAGTTGTGATACTCAACTCCTACATCCTTAAAAATCGTCCTTTGTAGTGGAAAACGTGAAAAAAGTAGCTCTTTGGACGCTTAAATGGCTTACGCTGCCTAAACCATAACAAATACACGAAATTAATGTACACAGAATTGAATATCTCAAAAAGCTCTACAAAAAAAGTCCGCGACAGCATGTGTTTATTTCTTACGGATAACTCACAATAACCATTTTTGTCTTTCGTTGATGCCAAGAAGATCGAGACAAGTAGGTAGATTCCTGTGCAAGCATAGCAGCACATGGCGGGTATTCTTTGACGGATAACTCACAATAATGAATTTTGTCTTCTAGCTCATTTATGCCAAGAAGATCGAGGTAAGTAGATTCCCGGGCAACACCGGGTAATCAGCACGGGTAATCTTAAAATATTTACGATATTAGCCTACATTTAAAATTATTTGTCATTTTACTTATCCAACTAATCATAAGAAGTACATTAATTTTTGTCTTTTAGCTCATTTATGCCAAGAAGTTCGGGATGAGTAGATTCCCGGACAACGCCGGGTAAACAGCACGGGGTATCTAAAAATTATTACGATATAAATGTTTGCTCACACTTATTTAACTAAACATAAAACACATTAATTTTCGTCTTTCAGCTCATTTATGTCAAGAATGATCGGGATAAGTAGATTCCCGGGCAACATCGGGCAATCAGTACGGGGTATCTATAAAATATAAATTGATAATTATATTTCCCTTTACTTATTCAACTAAACATAAGAGCACACTAATTTTCATTTATTTAGGCGTAGAAGCGCACGCCGGTTATTAGCTAGTCTTGCATAATATTCATCTTGCTAAATTCCATCCATCCATAGTAATTCTGCACGAAGGCAGGCCTTTCACTGCAATCACAACATTTTCATGCTATGCTTTGCAGCTTTACTAGGGAATTTTAGGTGTGGTAGCTTCCCGTTGCTTTCCACACCGATGAAGGATGATGATGATAAGATGAATATGAATGATGATGATGATGGCCATATGATTTCGGGGACCGTTTGGACCTTAAAGTTTTTCTGACATTTGTCTTACAGGTGAGGAAAAACCCCGATAAAAACCTCACCCAGAAAAAACTGTCCCGAGCGGGGATCGAACCCGGGCCCGTTGCGTGACAAGGCAGTACGCTACCTCGAGACCACAGCGGTGGACTTTGCTAAATTATGAGTTAAAAAGTTATGTGGATCGCACTATAGAACTAAAACAATTGGTCCAAGGGCGGACCCCTGCGGGCAATGCAATGTAAATGAAGATGGTTTGAGGTTATGAATTAGCGAGATAATGTAAACAGCGAGTAAGAAAAATGATCTTCTCGTACACGCAAATAATAATTCAGAGCCCATGAGCTTGTCATAATTACTACGACCACCGGCAGAGGCAGCAAAAAACGATAATTATCTTCACAATGTCCGATCGCTCACTGTCTCCAAATAAAAACATACGAGGTAATAAATACAAAACTCAATCTAGAAAATACCAAACATTCTTATTAACAAATAAAAATGCCATAGAGTTAAAACAGAAATATCTACCTAATTATATACGTATTTATCTGATTAAGAACAAATATCATTTTTTTTGTCTAATGCCAACAGGTTATCTTTTATGACATTTCTGGCTTTCTCTGGTTTTCCTACAAGAAGCTTCCATGCACGTCTTTCATTACCCCATTCGTGCCACATGCCCTGCCCATCGCAGTTTACGAGAATTATCTGTTTTATTATATCTGGCATCGTGTAAAGCATGTAGTTGACTGTTGAGTAGTCTTCTCCATTCACCTGTCTGTTCATCTCTCTTTGGTCCAAAAATTTTCCTAAGAACTTTATTCTCAAATACTCGTAATCTCCTTTCCTCCCTTAAAGTAAGAGTCCACGTTTCGCACCCATATAATATAACTGGTAGAATAATAGTTTTATATATTTTAAGTTTAACGTTTTTTGAAAGGAGTTGGGACATCAAAAGTCTCTGTAATGCATAATAGCACGCATTTCCAGAATTGAGCCTGTGTTTAATTTCTTTGTGCATCTCATTCCTATTTGTGATTATTGTTCCTAGGTATTTGAATTCAGCCACTTCCTCAAAATTTCCCTCATTTGTCATTACCTGTCCATTTCCATTATATAATGTATTTTTATGTGACCATATATTTAGTTTTATTGATATTTACTTCCAGTCCCAATTTCTTGTGTTACTCAGTAGTGTGTGCGTGTTGGCCTTTAGTATCTTTCATTCCCGCATTTGTGACGCATGTCCTGCCCATCGCAGTCTACGAGACTTAACTGTTCTTATTATATCTGGCTTCGTATAAAGTCTATGTAGTTCCCTGTTGTGTAGTCTTCTCCATTCACCTGTCAGTTAATCTCTTTTCAGTCCAAACTTTTTCGTAAGAACTTTATTCTCAAATACTCGTAATATACGTTTCTTAAAGGCCTATTTCCGCGGAATGTCACTAGGTTTCAATGTATAAGAGAGGTGAATAAATTGCGCATGGCGACAGGTAGTTGAATGTTCCGGTGCGGAACACCTCGCCAAAGGAGACGTGAAATTAGATAAATATGCACAGGTCTGCTAGGTCGCGCATGTCCACAGCACGTTGTTTCTGTAACAATTTGTGGACATTTGATGGAGGAAGTTGCGGAGACAGATATCCGGTTACCTGGCGCCTTACACTTACCCTTGACAAAATTAAAACTATTTACTTTCTAAAAAACAAAAAAATACCGGTAATATAAATAATCGCAAACAGGATACATTATGATCAACAAACTGTGGTCCGCAAGTCTATCATCTTCCTCTCATGAACACAACAAATCCTTATATTTTGTTATTTTTGGGCAAATTTCAAAATAATGTTTTCACGTAAACATTTAAATATAAATATAAATTCCTTCCTTTCTAAAAACATTAAACTGACTATTTAACTCATGCCCCAAATGGGAGTCAATGACCAATCACGTTTCAATGATTTCTGTTTTACAACCAATCAGAATCGTGTTTCACCAAATATTTATCAGTGTTATGATTACCATATTAAAGAAAGCTCCTCCTTACAATATTGCGTTCCTTTGGCAATAAATAGTATGATCTGGTTGCAGTGATAAACAAATGAAGCAGTAGAAGCGTACCTATCGTTTCTCATTTGTTTTCAAACATCGCCGTTTACATTAAATATATAAATATTTTAAAATAACTATAGTTAAATAATGATTTGTGAGTAAACAGCTTAATTTTATTCGTTAAATAGTCCTAACAAATGCCACTCTTGATTTCCAAATTCTCTAGATAAATTCACTCCTCACTTCGTGAGTCGTGAATTTATCGATAATTTGGAAATCACTCGTGGCATTACTTATGAAAATATATAAAACTATTATTCTACCAGTTATATTATATAGGTGCGAAACATGGACTCTTACTTTAAGGGAGGAGATTACGAGTATTTGAGAATAAAGTTCTTAGGAAAATTGTTCGATCAAAGAGAGATGAACAGACAGGTGAATGGAGAAGACTTCATAACAGTGAACTACATGGTATTTATAGGAAGCCAGATATAATGACAGTTAAGTCTCATAGACTGCGATGGGCAGGACATGTTGCACGTATGGGGAATGAAAGACTTGCATGGAAGCTTCTTGTAGGAAAGCCAGAGGGAAAACGCCCAGTTGGTAGACCAAGAATGAGGTGGGAGAATAACATTAACTATGATTTGAAGGAAATAGATTATACAGGGAATGATTGGAAAGAATTAGCTCAGGATAGGGATGTATGGAGAGCTTATGTCCGCGCGGCCATGAACCTACGGGTTCGATAGTGCCAGTGAGTAAGTAAGTATATAAATTCTTTCTGGATTTTGTTCATGTTGTGACTTGCAAGTAGTGTTGAAGTTCCATAGGACAGGTTACTGGCCCGACACTAAGTAGTCCAGTGGTAGGGCTGCTACCTTTTAGTCTCTGGACAGACATTAGGATGCCGCATTTACTCAGTACCCGATGGGCGTGACTCGGTCCTCAGAGCCTCGTTTGTGAAAACGGGTTGTACCACGAGAAGGTGAGGATGAGAATTGGGTAGAAGAGGTTATACACACGTCACTACCCCTTACAATATAAATAGCTTTATTTTACCTGGCAGAGTTAAGGCCTTAAGGCCTTGTCTGCCACTCTACCAGGTTTTTAAAAAAATACAAAATACAAAAAAAAAATTGTCTTACAACTACATAAACAATTACATATTATAAAAACAATACAATACAATCAATATTTCTAATCTATTTTTATTTACTCTAAATTTAACGAATTAAATATATAATATGTACAAGGCATAAAAAAACGAGAAAAAAATTATTAATGACATAGTATAAATTCAAATAAATAAAGAGAAATTAATTATTAGACAACAAGTAACTGTATAATCGTGACTAAAAGGTGCCAAGTGTGCGGCAACCCCTGATATCTTGAGGAAGGAAATCCCAGTAGCGGGCAGAGGCTACTGTGAAGGAAGTAGAATAAGAGGAAGTGTTATGAGGAGGAATTGTTAGCAGGCTGTTATCTTGTGACCTAGTGTCAATATTGTGGTAAGAGGATAACTTCTCAAATCTGGACGCCAGGTAAGTAGGAATGTAGGAATTCAGAAGCTTGAAAAGTAGTGAAAGAGAATGCAATTTACGTCTGTCAGTAAGTCGGAGCCAAGAGAGGTTATTAAAGTGTTCGGAAATATGGTCATAACGGCGGATATTGAAAATGAATCGAACGCAAGCATTATGAACACGCTGCAATCTTTGCGACAAGTCATGGTTTAGATCATTATATACAATGTCACAATAATCGAAGTGTGGCAACACAAGATTCAGAACAAGGATTTGTTTTAACGAAACTGGGAGAAAATTCTTTAAACGTCTAAGATAATGTAAGATGGAGAAAGTCTTTTTACATATGTGTTTCACTTGTGTTTGCCAGGTTAAATTTGCGTCTAGATGTAGTCCAAGAAGTAATGTAGATTGTCCCCTGAAGGTGTTACTGGCACCTCGCAGGGTGAGACTATTGAAGGGGCTGCCTTCTTAATGTTCGTCGTCATAACCTCCCATTATATCAGCCCTAGTGGGAGGGCTGCCTCTTCCGCTCTTCTCAGACCGTTGAGGGCTTTCTACTTGTTACCCCGGAGATGGGTCCTTATATTTCGCCCTAAGGAGAGGGTTGCCTCTTCCGCCAATTACAACATTTGAAAGCTTGTTCCATCTTGTTGTTCGTGCCGTCAAGGTCTTCGCCCGTATCCCTGGGCAGAGGCTCTCGATATACCCCGAGAGACTGTGTCCCTGACAGGACTTAGGGTCGCATGCAGATACATTAGTCTCTACTCAAATTACTTCCAATCACTGGTGAGCTGACTCACTGTGAGCAAGTGCAAAGATCGAATTAGCGACCCACTAACTGGTCATGCGTGAAAGTCGTCGTTTTCGTTATATTGGCAAGAAATTACCCAGAATTCTCAGCGATAAAACCACTTCCGTTATTTTCGTCTGCTAGAGGAACGCATTTACGCTTGCGTCCCGCAAATAATACCGTATACAACGACGTCTGCGTCGCGCAATATTACGCCGATTCTCCTGATCTTCCAGTTGAATTCTTTGGTAGACTCTATCAAATTCCTCTTCTCCGCGTATACCGAAAACATGATCGAAGTCTTCAAGGTCCGACATCTTGGATAAAGCAGCAAGGTACGCGGCAAGGTTTCAAACTACATCGGTTCCCTTCGGGATTCTCACGATTCGTCTCTCTCTTAAGTTACCTCGTCAGGTAGCTTACGAATTTCAACAATTATTATCGCATGAACAGATTTCTGAGTAAGCAAAATCGTATTAGGATACAACTTTCTCAGCAGAGAACGCCTTTTACGGTCTAATGCGTTCATAGATTCGACTCTTAGTCACACATATATTAATGTTCACCCCCGAGCCTGTCAGGTATTACTCAGTTGTAAGCAGTTACAGCCTAAGTCCCCTGTTTACACTGAGCCGGGTTAATACCTTCGTACGAGTCCAAAGCTAAAAGCGAACGACTGGAAAGATCATATTGATAGAATGCCAGAAGGAAGATTTCCAAAATAGTCCACCGCTGTGGTCTCGGGGTAGCGTGCTGCCTTGTCACGCAGCGGTCCCGGGTTCGATCCCCGGTCGGAACAGTTTTTCTGCGTGAGGTTTTTATCGGGGTTTTTCCTCACCTGTAAGACAAATGTCAGGAAAACTTTAAGGCCCAAACGGTCCCCGAAATCATATGGCCATCGCAATCATCATCATTCATATTCATCTTAGGTTAAGTTTAGGATTAAGGACACTCCTGGCGCACCATTATCATCATCATCGCCCATCATAACATCGGTGCAACGTAACCCCGCCTTTAAGGCGCCCCTTCCTCAGAAGTGGGTTACAAGTACGCCATGCCAGGAAAGAAACCAGGAATGTCGAAAGACAAACCTGGGGCATTTGAAAAAAAAATATTTCCAAAATTATTGCTAAATTGTAAACGGCGTGGAAGGAGAAATGTTGATCACCCACACAGAAGATGGTCTGAACAATTTTAACAATTCTAGCTTTCATGAAACCGGAACGAGCCAGCAGGCTTAATTCCTGGAAGATGATGATGATTCTAAAGAATGTAGATATTGTCCCCGAAGAAATCGAGAAAAAAAGCACACACACTTACTTAACTAGAACGTACCCAATGAGCTGAACCCTAACTAACTAACTGGCTCTATCCAACCCGTAGGTTCATGGCCCCGCAGGCATAAGCTCTCTACACATCCCTATCGTGAGCTAATGTTTTTCAATCATCCCATGTGTAATTTACTTCCCTCAAATCATAGTTAATGTTATTCTCCCACATCGTTCTTCGCCAACAAACTGGGTGTTTTTCTTCTGGTTTTCCTATTAAAAAGCTTCCATGCCCCTCTTTCATTCCCCCATTTGTGCCACATGTCGTGCCTATCGCAGTCTATGTTACTTAACTGTTCTTATTTTATTTAGTTTCCTACAAAGATCATGTAGTTCACTGTTATGTAGTTTTCTCCATTCACCTGTTTGTTCACCTCTCTTTGGTCAAATGCATATTTCAGAACTTTATTCTCAAATATTCGTATTTTTTTCTCTTCTCCCTTAAAGTAAGAGTCCATGTTTCGCATCCATAAAACGTAACTGGGAGAATAACAGTTTTATATATTTTCAGTTTAAGGTTTTTTGAGAGAAGTTGGGATGATAAGAGTCCCTGAAATGCATAATAGCACGCGTTTCAAGAAATGAGCCTATGCTTAATTTCCTTTTTCTTCTTCTTCTTCACTTCACGAGCACATTCCTCGAACCTATTGGCTCTAAGGAAGTTCATTTCTACACTTTGTATTCTACTTTGTAATTTTTTGGTCATTACCCAAGTTTCGCTCCCATAAAGTAATGCAGGAACTGTGAATGTTTTATAAAACTTCAATCTAGTATCTCTTCTTGTTTTGTTCTTTAATGTTCTATGTATAGTTCCACATATCATTTGAAATCTTGACAGTTTCACATTTACATCTCTTTCAGTTTTTTTGTGATTACAGTAAAATTACAACCCAAATAATTAAAATTTGTTACTTGTTCCAGAGGTTTGTTGTCTATCATGATCATCATCATCATCATCATCCAGGGATTAAGCCTGTTGGCTCGTTCCGGTTTCATGAAAGCTAGAATTGTTAAAATTGTTCAGACCATCTTCTGTGTGGGCGACCAACATTTCTACTTCCGTGCGGTTTATAATTTAGCAATAATTTTGGAAATCTTCCTTCTGGCATTCTATCAATATGTTCTTTCCAGTCGTTCCTATATTTAATTATTCGGTCTGTAGGTTTGAAAATATTTAGTTCCTTTCTTATATCTTCATTTCTTTTCTTATCCAGCAGAGTATATCCTGCTATTTTATGATTTTTGATCTTATATGTTCACTTCCCCAAAATTCCATTATTTTCGTTTTTTCCTTTGATATTTTAAGTCTTTTATTTATAATCCTTACATAGATTTTATAAATTGAATTAAGTAAGCTAATTCCTCTATAATTTTTACATTCTCTTCTATCTCCTTTTTTAATTTCTTTGTGCATCTCATTTATAATTATTGTTCTTACATGTAGGTATTTGAATTCAGCCACTTCTTCAACACTTCTCTCATTTATCATTCTTTACTACTTAAAGGAAAGTAAAAAAAATTGGGAAAAATAGTAACAAAAGTAAACAAGATGCTAACAAAGTAACAGCGGACGAGAGAACATTTAATGTACTGAAAATTGCATTGAACAAGTACACAAGCTTGAAAACAAATGAATTGAAGTAGAACGCGGTGAAATACAATGTATTTACAAACACAGAGTGGATTTATGTTCAACTTCGGTCACGTGTTGTTGAAAGAATGACTTTAATTACTCTCTTGTTCAACATAAACAACATTTTGGGAATTTAACAAAAAACAGCTCGTGGAAAAATGCAGTAAATGTTAAATCCATGTAATCTTTCTTTAGACACTCAGGCCTGTATATTATATGGCCCACGCATGCTTTACCAAATTCAATTTATTTTGTCTTATTTACTGACTGAATTTATTGGATATTCTAGCGTAAATGACAGTCTATAAATCTCGGAATAATTAACTACCTAAAACATTGGCATTATCGGTTTAGGCAGACATTTTTCTCTTTAGTTGAATGGGATATGTAAGTAGGGCATGGGATAATCCTTATAGGAAAACCAGAGGGAAAGCGCCCAGTATATAATAATAATAATAATAATAATAATAATAATAATAATAATAATAATAATATATTTATTTCACCTGGCAGAGTTAAGGCCTTAAGGCCTTGTCTGCCACTCTACCAGGTTTAAAAAAAAAACAAAAAAAAAGTCTTACATCTAAATTACAATATACATAAACGATTACATGTTATAAATACAATACAATTAATATTAATAATGTATTTTGATTTACTCTAAATTTAACGAATTAAATATATAATATGTACAAGATATATAAAAAACGAGGAAAAGATTATTAATGACATAGTATAAAATTAAATAAATAGAGAAAAATTAATTATTAGACAACAGGTAACTGTATAAGCGTGACTTAAAGGTGCCAAGTGTGCGGCAACCCCTGATATCTTGAGGAAGGAGATTCCAGGAGCGGGCAGAGGCTACCGTGAAGGAAGTAGAATAAGAGGAAGTGCTATGAAGAGGGATTGTTAGCAGACTGTTATCTTGTGACCTAGTGTCAATATTGTGGTAAGAGGATAACTTCTCAAATCTGGACGCCAGGTAAGTAGGGATGTAGGAATTCAGAAGCTTGAAAAGTAGTGAAAGAGAGTGCAATTTACATCTGTCAGTAAGACGGAGCAAAGAGATGTTATTAAAGTGTTCGGAAATACGGTCATAACAGCGGATATTGAAAATGAATCGAACGCAAGCATTAAGAACACGCTGCTGTCTCTGCGACGAGTCATAGTTTAGATCATTATATATAATGTCATAATAATCGAAGTGTGGTAACACAAGATTCTGCACAAGGATTTGTTTTAACGAAACTGGGAGAAAATTCTTTAAACGTCTAACATAATGTAAGATGGAGAAAGTCTTTTTACATATGTGTTTCACCTGTGTTTGCCAGGTTAAATTTGCGTCTAGATGTAGTCCAAGATCGGTAATAATGAAGTGGGAAAATAATATTAACCATGAATTGAGGGAAATAGATTATACAGTGATGACTGGATAACAATGTATGGAGAACTCGTGTCCGCAATACCACGAACCTGCAAATTCGAAAGTGTCGGTGAGTTCCCGAAGTTTATGCTGATGATATAGTATATTAGGTGATAGCGAGGAGATGCTAAGCGCCAACACGCACACTCTGTTGAGTAACACTAAGAAATTGGGACTGGAAGTGAACATCAATAAAACTAAATATATGGTCACACATAGAAATATATTATACATTATGTATAATGGAAATGGATAGTTAATGACACGTGAGGGAAATTTTGAAGAAGTGACTGAATTCAATATCATTGGTCAACGTGATTTTTGTCTCATGAGGAGCAATAGTTGTACTTACTGCAGTTTTTTATCGTGTTTTCAAATATGTATTCAGAACTATCAATTAATATATTTGATAATAAACATATATTGGTAAAAGTAAAGTCTCCAAGAAGAAAACGTAAAAACCATAAAAAGCACCCCACGCTTTTAATGGTAAACATTTATTTGTTTTTAGATAAACTCTAATTTCTATTCTAGATGTGTTGGAGATGTTTTTTTTGTTGGCCACCTAAATTGTATGCCAAGGCGAGGTTAGAAATTAAAATTATTTTTCATTTTTAGTTCGGTTTTCTACTAAAGCGTGTTGTTTTAGTTTTTTAAAACTATTATTTATTTATTATTATTTTTAGTTTGGTTTTCTAAAAATGTAAATATTTTTAAATTCTCTAACTATGGAGCTAAATGTAATACTCTTGATTTGAACCAGGCGACCTATGGATTACTCGAAATTATATACCACTCCCATTCCCCACCCATTCTAACACACCAACTGCGCTCCCACAACGATAGACTAAAAGTCGTTAAGGTCCACAACCTATTATATACCGGTCTTTATTTTTTTGATGTCCTGATGATGCTGGCCAGGATCTTAGAAAAAAATAATGAAATTATTGTATTGTCATTGATCCTTTTTTTTTTTATGGAGTAGATCTGCAGTTCTTCACGGATATCCTCGTTTCTTATCTGGTCCATTCTAGTGCAGCCTTTTACTCTTTGGTTAAGTCCGTCCGAGTTTCCATTGTGAAGAATACGAGTAATATGTTTTCCTCTGATCGCAGTACCAACGCTATGCAGAGTAGACAATTGGTGGGGCTGCTACCTCGAAGCTTTAGGTCCAGCTTCTGGATGTACTAACCCCATCTAGAGGGTTGCCACTTCCGCCAGATCCGCCGTGATGAAGGACTCCTTCTGCGCCGAATCTGTCGTTGAGGTCTTCACCGTAACCCTGGCTAGGGGCCCTTACAGAGTACTATCAGTCGGAGCCAACTGAACCCTGGTTTTTTACGAGGTTGTTACTCCTCCCCCTCCTCCTTTCTCATCCGGGCTTGGGACCGGCCATGGCGGAGTTACAGTGGAAAGAACATGTAGAAAGAATGGAAGAAAGTAGATTACCAAATAAAATCTTCCATTATTTTCCAAGAGGAAGAAGAGATGTCGGATGTCCTCGGAAGAGATGGTCTTAGATCTATTAGTGAAGACGGAACAGGCAACTCTTGCCTAAACCAGGAAGTGAAGAAGAAGAAGTCATTGATCCTTTACAAGTATACAAAGTTTCAAGTCGATCCAATGTTTTTAAGTGGGTGAAAATCGTGTTGAAATATTCCGTTACATAGATAGATACAGGTCAAGCTAATATAAAGCGTGTAAAAAGGAAAGAAAGATAATTGAATGATAAAGAAGAATTTGACCAATAATGTAACATTTAATTTTCAGTTAGAATAGCATTGTAAGCATACTGTACGCAGAACAGCTGACAGTCTGTGGAATGTTCGCCTTGTCGTGGTTCACAAACATGCAGATACATCTTAGTAAACAAAAGGCAATCGGCGTCTTTCATCTCGCAGCAATTAAAAACAGATGACTGTATTATGAGCTCTACCTTCCAATTTTATATTTATTGCGCGATAGTGGGTTTTGTCGTACTTACAGCAATGGTGACCATGATTCAGAGTACAATTTTTTACATTTCGGGATTGCCAACCTAAATAACTATACTCTCCTGGCGCGACAGGCCTACAAGGCCCTTAGCCTACCAGCCGGCTGCTGGCCTCACATCCACATGTGTGAATCACAGAGGTAGATGATCAGCAGCCAGTGTAGGGGTGACATGTGGTTAGTATGTCGAGTCCCCCAGCCGTTATAGCTGGTTTCCTCAACCTGGAGCCGCTACTTATTGTAGCTACCCAATTGCCTCACGATGCTGGGTGGGCACCGGTCCCATACTGGCCGAAATACCATGAGAAAATTTTTTCCCCCATGGAGACTCGAACCAGCGCAAGTCCCGTAGCTCTGCGCCAAGGCTTCCTACCTTAACCGCTCGGCTACGGCGCGGGACAAATAACTATACTGTAATGTTAAATTTACACCCACGTGCGGGAAATAAACCCACTACCCTCTATGTGTACTACGTACAAGGTGTATACAAATAAAATATGAAATTATTGTAGTGTCACGGGTCCTTTACAAGTATACAAAGTTTCAAGTCGATCCATTGTCTCTAAGTGGGTGAAAATCGAGTTCGAAGATTCCGTTACATAAATACAAAGACACTTTTTTTTTGATTTTCTGATGATTCTGGATATGAAATTATTGTATTGTCACGGGTCCTTAACAAGTATACAAAGTTTCAAGTCTATCCTGTGTTTCTATGTGGGTGAAAATCGTGTTCAAAGATTCCGTTACATAAATAAAAAGACACTTTTTTTATTTTCTGATGATTCTGGCCAGGATACTTTATTTGAAACAGTATTTTTTTTTTGCAAATGCCCCAGGTTGTCTTTCGACATTCCTGGTGTTGTCCTGGCATGACGTACTTGTAACCCACTTCTGAGGTTGGGGCGCCTGGAAGGCGGGGTTACGTTGCCCCGATGATATGATGGGTGATGATGATGATAGTGGCGCGCCAGGAGAGTCCCTAATCCTAAGCTTAATCTAAGATGAATATGAATGATGATGATTGCGATGGCCATATGATTTCGGGGACTGTTTGGGCCTTAAAGTTTTCCTGACATTTGTCTTACAGGTGAGGAAAAACCCCGATAAAACCTCACCCAGAAAAACTGTCCCGACCGGGGATTGAACCCGGACCCGCTGCGTGACAAGGCAGCACGCTACCTCGAGACCATAGCGGTGGACATTTGAAACAATATAAAAGAATAAATACGAACTTGCTGTTATATTACCAATAATAATAATTGGTCTCAAGGCCTCCTGTTGTTTCAACTAATAAACCTTGCCCACACTTAACGTTAGTCAATTGTTTATAACGAACGCAAATATTTCCAACAAATATGTTATTATTTTACTATTATTTATTATTTTGAAAACACCATAGCGTAAAAAATAATGTACAACGCAAGTTTGTGAAGTTTTTTACAGAATCTCGGAAATTAAAATCCTCGCTTTCGCTCGGTTTTTAAAATTTTCCTCGATTCTGTTAAAACCACTTCCCAACCTCGCATTGTAATATTAGTCCGAGATCCAGCTGCAAGATTACTATGTTCATCGAGTGTATGAACAAAATCAATTTTATTTCATAAAATTGTGAATGACTGAATACATTTTTGCCCAGTTGCCTATTAAAATTCGGCCGCCAGTACGTTTAATTAAAATATAATTCATTTACCAAGAGGACGAAGATCACTGAGCCGTCCTATGAAACGCTGGAGGGAAAACTTTCTATAGGATCGTAACAGGCCTTGGCCTAATACTTGGAAGGAAGGAAGAAGAAGAAGATAATTAATTTATTTATTTGAAATAGTTTGATTAACTTGTTACTTACTTACTCACTGGCACTACCGAACCCGTAGGTTCATGGCCGCGCGGACATAAGCTCTCCATACATCCCTATCCTGAGCTAATGCTTTCCAATCATTCCCTGTATAATCTACTTCCCTCAAATCATAGTTAATGTTATTCTCCCACCTCATTCTTGGTCTACCAACTGGACGTTTTCCCTCTGGCTTTCCTACTTGTTATTAAAATAAATTATAATCCAGTTCGTAGAAATCGATGTATAGAGCTTGAAAAGTTTTGGTTGCCATTGCACACTTCGCCGTATACCTCCTCGCGGCTACTGCAGGCTGTGACACCAATCAGTAATAAAATGACAGTATATACGTATTTATTGTTTTATATTGTTCCCTCGCAGCGGGAAGTAAAACCACTGCCTTTTATGTATACTACGTACAATGTATATTCTTCTTCTTCTTCTTCCTCCTCTACGCATGAAAGCTGGCAGCTTGTTGCGTAAGTCCGGCTTACTTCGTGAATGTTTCTGCGAGTAATTGAGAATTATACATCTTGGAAGTGAGTTACCAGCCCTTCTTCTTCGACGGGTAACTGTTTTAGTCTGGACCTTCTTCCATGACCTGCCAGGCATGGGAGGCTGTGTTGGTAGTTACACTACCGCCTGTATAGCTCATGGAGTCATTAGGACTCACAAGCTTCACCACCACGTCAAGGTAGAGGTACCGACGCAATGTATATACAAAAATATATATCCAAAAGGTAGTGTTAATATACATTATACGAAACAAATCACAGCATTTTAAATAAACTGTACTTTATTTGACAAGTTCATAACCCTGGCACGCGCACTACTATTCTGCAGAACACAGACAAATTCATGCTGAGATATGAGTTGCCCAGTGGAATAGAGGCACATGCCACAAGGCAACTATTTTACAGAAACAAGGAATTTCTGAAAGTGGTTTATCTGTGGAATATGGACACTATGTTTTAATTTTTTAACCAGGATCTTGAATTAGATGATGCATTGAATATCCTATTAAATATTAGTTGAAATATTCCTAGTATTAAGTGTTTTTATGTAATAGAACAGGTAATTTGTGCAAATTAAGTAGTGGCATATGCCCCACATAATGCCTCTTCTATCGTCAGTGGGTGTATGGACAAACATTTCTGATGGTGATTGACTCTCTTCTTCATCATCAGAAACTTCCCTAACACATTCTTCGCTTTTCCGAACAGTTCTTAAACACTTTATTGATATTCCGTGGACTGCTAGAAATGCACTTCTGCAGACTTCAAGTTCGCTAGTATTAGTTGCACGAACATAGTGTCTGAATGAAACCTTACTTTGACTTATGTTTCATCTTTTCTCTTCTTTGCATAACCTCTCTTACCTTCACTAATCATTAGTGGAGTGAAATCATACGATATTAGTTTGCAACACGGAGTTCCACTATTTACAAACTCCTTTGCTGGCACAATCTTCTTATTGTTATGCACTATTTCTCAGACTTTTCTTTCATTATCCTCCCACTTATTTTCATGATGAGTCCTTCTTTTACTATTAACTTGCCTTTTTTCTTCAGAAAACGCATTAAACCTCAACATTTATGTAAGACATTGTGGGGTTTAGCAAACCACACTGACTGCTACCATTTGTGCGGGCTGTCATTATACAATAATTTGTGCCGGATCGTCTTTTGTTTCTGTTGCTTCTATTAGCGTAGATCTGATTACCTCCAAGGTTATTAATCACAAAGCTACTTGCCCCGGGCCCATAGGAGGCAAGAATTGATTCACCTTTCTTTCCTAGGCGTTTTAACATAACTCAATAATAGTTCTCAAAACAACAGAGTGACTTAAAATAAGTGTTTTCACTATAATTATTAATCAGGAAAGCTAGACAGAAAAATAAAGGGAGCTGGAATGATCTCCTAACTGAGTGAGTTTCCGTATAGGAATCTAAACAGCCACATGCACATAAATCATTAGAACATTAATTTATAACAGTGATATTTAATGTAAACAAGAAGTCTGAAGTAAAAACATAACCAAGATAAACATTTGACCATTCAAAAAGAAAAGAAAGTGAATAAATAAATAATACTCTTACAGGACAAAAAACCACATCATACCACATACCACACTCATGCTAGAGTCCAAGCCCCGGTCTTCAGGACCGACATAAACTCCGCCACTTCGCGGCTCGAGACGACATTGTCCACTTAAAAGTCCGATCCCATCCCGGACTGGATAGATGAATGAATGAAGAATGAATGATAACGTTCTCGCTGTGCATAACGTATTTAAAGGTTCCGAGGTAGAGGGGAGATGCGCCGTAGGAACAGCGCACCAGGAGAAGTAAAGAGGGAAAGTGGGGGTAGATGCATAGAGAAAGGAATATTGGCATAGTTCTTGAATCTGACAGTCTAGGGAGGATAACGACACTGCAGTAATGAGCCGAAAAATGTACTTTCGGTTCAACATATTGGAAATGTTGTAGGTAATTTGAGAACTACCACTGCCCTTTTGATCTATAATATTGTAGATCCAGAGAGCAGTGGAACTATATTCTGATTGGTTAGTTTCATTTCTGCCAATCTATCAGGAGTATTGACTGTAACCACTTGAGATAAAAGAGGAAGAAGGTGCCTTTTTCCACTAGCTATTTCTATAATTCAGAATCTTCAAGTTTTATTATGCTCTTTGTTAAAGAATAGACACATACCACCATGCAAATAGTTATTGGAATTGATGCAAGATAGCAGGATCTACTTAACCATAACAAAAACTCACAATTGGCAGATTTGTGGCATGTGCGTCTTTTCCACTGAACAACTCATATATAAGTGCGGTTTCTCTAAAGAAATTACGTTTTTACGCAACAGAACGTTTTATTTTAAATATGTTTAATATTCTATGGTTTGAAAGTTATTCTAGGTAGAATTAGTCGAATGAAAAGGGGCTAACGTGGGAACTTTGGTGGTGACCTGAAAACAAAGCAGAGGAGCGTAAACAGCAATCTTGGGTGTATGGGTAATAGGCCAAGAACACCCATGGAATGGTTCAGTGTCCAGACTGCACTTGACTGTAAGAAGTTACCTTCTAAGGAAGGACCAGTGCCGGTCCCAAGCCCGGATGAGAAAGGAGGAGGGGGAGGAGTAACACCTCGTAAAAAAAAACCTTGGTTCAGCTGGCCCGGCTGATAGTACCATGTGAGGGCCCCTTACCATGGAACGGTGAAGACCTCAACGGCAATGAAGGCGGAGAGGGATACCCTTAACCCTTAAATTGGTAAAACACAAATTAATTCTATTAATTATTTGAATGTGGCGGACCGCAGTGAAAACGGAATCTTGTGTAACTGTTATTATTATGTATATTGCATAATTAAACACACATTTTAAGTGATTTCTTTTTTGTTCGTTTTCTTCTGATTTATTTAAAAATATTAAATTAATTAAACCAACTGATGCATCCAAAAAGATACATTATGAATTTAAGGGTTAACACGGCAGATTTGGCGGAAGAGGCACCCTACCCTCACTCAGGGAAAGAGAGAGGAACCGCTGCCTTGCGGAGAAGGAGAAACTTCAAAGGCTAAGGGAGCATCCCCTACAGAAAAGCATGCCTGTCCAAGAGGCATTGAGTTGGCAACCCCACCACTGGACTTACCGAACTATAGGCTGGTAACCTATAATGGGGAAGACTTTAAATACTCGAAAGACTACAAGAAATAAGCAAGCGGATAATAAAACTATGACGACATACAAAGAACAAAGGATTTATGATTACTGGAATTTGGCAACCTGGAACGTAAGAGGACTGAATAAAAAAAATGAAGACGTCCAGAGAATGTTAAATTCCCGTTTACCAAAGATGATTTACCACCTCAACCCTAAAGGCAAAAGAGACCTCGGAAGACCCTTCAATCGATGGAAAGATCAGTTTTTGTAGTCGCAGAACGGGCATCATCACCCAATACTGCAATCGGAAGAAGAAGGTAGAACACATCTTGCTTACATTAAATCCAACGAGATTAATGAGTAATTTAAGTAATGAAGCAGGTATACTATGAATAATTTCTAGCTGAGTGAACAACTGCCTTCTACAAACAATTTCTAAACTAACTAAGAGCAATAATAAACATAAAAAAATGAAATTAAGGGAAAAACAAACAACAGTGAAGAGGGAAATAAAAGAAGTCAGAGGACGATGGAGAATTAATGTAAATGAAAGGTTGAGATTGTCGGTGAGCTGGTTAGATTAGAGCCTGTAATAATTGCTCTCTCCCGGTGCATGTGCCCCCTCGGCCCCCCCGCTCTTTGTTCAGTTCAAGGCTGGCTCAGTGGCGTCCACAATTTCTTAACCTCTTCAGGGGCCGCATGCAAATACATTAGTCTCTACTCAAATTACTTCCAATCACTGGTGAGCTGACTCACCGTGAGCAATTGCTGAGATCGAATTAACGGCCGACTTACCGGTCATGCATGAAAGTTGACGTTTTCGTAATATTGGCAACGAATTACCCCAGAATTCTCAGCGATAAAACCACTTCCGTTATTTTCGTCTGCTATAGAGGAACGTATTTACGCTTGCGTCCCGCAAATAATACCGTATACAACGACGTCTGCGTCGCGCAATATTACGCCGATTCTCCTGTTCTTCCAGTTGAATTCTTTGGTAGACTCTATCAAATTTCTCTTCTCCGCGTATACCGAAAACATGATCGAAGTCTTCAAGGTCCGACATCTTTGATAAAGCGGCAAGGTTTCAAACTACATCGGTTACCATCGGTTCCTTTCGGGATTCTCACGATAAGTTTCTATCTTGAGCTATGATCTTAAGTTACCTCGTCAGGTAGCTTACAATTATTATCGCATGAATAGATTTCTGAGTAAGCAAAATGTATTAGGATAAAACTTTCTCAGCAGAGAACGCCTTTTACGGTCTAATGCGTTTATAAATTCGAGCCCTATTTACCATCATCCGTCACGAACTAGGCCTTCTGTAGGTTTCGTTTCCATCCCGCAGTGCTTTAAGAGGTATTCCTGGTCGTCGATGTCCTTTGAGTTTATATTACATCATCGTTCTTGGGATTCTTGAATTATCCATTATTTTTATTTGTCCCGCGCCGTAGCCGAGTGGTTAAGGCAAGATGCCTATGCGCAGAGCTACGGGACTTGCGCTGATTCGAGTCGCCATGGAGGAAGAGAGTTTTCTCATGGAATTTTCACCAGTATGGGGCCGATGCTCTCCCAGCATCGTGAGGCATTTGGGTAGCTATTGCATATCCAAGTTAACTGTTCACGGGCGGAGGGGAAGAGTTTTAGTGCTAGTGTCGCCGATCTACTGAATCTGTGGAAGGGATGTAGGAGAAAACTGTACATCCGATCACGTATTGAAATTTTTCAACTTCAAATGTGGGGGGAGAATCCCTAAACATGTGTGTAAGATCTTAACATGGTTGTCAAATTAGTCATTTAAGCACTGAACGCTCAAGCGGTCGGATCATTTAAAATCACAGTATTTGTCGTCTCTCCATTACCAGCCTCACAATAAATCACAAGTGGTAACATGTAATGAGAAGGGCAAGGAAGGGACAGTTCATTCCTAGGCGTAACCCCAAAAGTAACAAGGTTGTCAAGTTAGTCATTCTGCCACTGACCGCGCAGAACGACGGATCATTAAAATACATAGTATTTGTCAGCTCTCTACCTGCCAATCAAACAACATAATTCAAAGGACAGGAAGTGGCAACATAGTAAGGAAAAGAAAGAGAAAGACAGTTTGTTAGTTAACATATTTTCCGCCTGCACAAAACACTTGGATGGGTAACCCAATAAGTAGTGACTCCAGGTTGAGAAGATCAGCTATAACGTCTGGGGGACCCGACATGCTGATCACATGTCACCCCTATACTGGCTTACGATCGTCTACCTATGCGATTAACACATGTGGACCCCTGAGGCCAAGGGCCTTATAGGCCTGTCGCGCTTTGAGCTATTTATTTATTTAGCCTGGGTCCACCGCTGTGGTCTCGAGGTAGCGTGCTGCCTTGTCACGCAGCGGGCCCGGGTTCGATCCCCGGTCGGGGCAGTTTTTCTGGGTGAGGTTTTTATCGGGGTTTTTCCTCACCTGTAAGACAAATGTCAGGAAAACATTAAGGCCCAAACGGTCCCCGAAATCATATGGTCATCATCATTATCATCCTTCACCGGTGTGGAAAGCAACGGGAAGCTACCACACCTACACAATTCCCTAGTAAAGCTGCAAGCATAGCATGAAAATGCTATGATTGCAGTAAAGGACCTGCCTTCGGGCGGAATTACTATGGATGGATATATATATATATATATATATATATATATATATACATATACAATATTTAATCAGGATAATAATAATAATAATAATTAAATTAACAAAATTAACTAAGAAAGCAATGAGAAAAAATATTTTTAATACAATAATAATAGACATGTAGGATATATATATATATATATATATATACAATATTTAATCAGGATAATAATAATAATAATAATAATAATAATAATAATAACAATAATAATTAAATTAACAAAATTAACTAAGAAAGCAATGAGAAAAACTATTTTTTAATACAATAATAATAGAAATGTAGGATATTAAGGTCCACGTCTTCATTTATTTGCATGAGCAATTGTCTGCACGCCACTGATTATAAAGGAACAGGTTCTTTTTAGCAGAATCCGCCCGAGTCTTGACGTTCTCACATGTTATCCAGAGAAAGAGAAAGAGAGATGGTCTTCAGCGTAACCGAAACTGCGGACCTAATTGTGCCGGCAGTCTGGAATACTTTGCGAGATTGATTGGACAACTTGTTCATTTCTGGACCAATCACATGTTATCCGTAACATTTATATATTTGGTCAAATTCCCATTGTAGACGTACATTCAGTGTCGTGAAGACAACTTCACGTGCGAAAGTTCCAAAATCCAGCTAAGAAAACTATAACTGAGGTTCAGAGATTAAATCGTATCGTCGTACTGCCGTCTTCTAACTAACTCACTCACTCACTGGCACTGTCGAACCCGTAAGTTCATGGCCGTGCGGACATAAGCTCTCCATATATCCCTATCATGAGCCAATGTTTTCCAATCATCCCCTGTATAATCTACCTCCCTCAAATCATAGTTAATTTTATTCTCCCACCTCATTCTTGGTCTACCAACTGGACGTTTCCCTCTGGTTTTCTTACAAGAAGCTTCCATGCACGTCTTTCATTCCCCATTCGTGCCACACGTCCTGCCCATCGCAGTCTACGAGACTAAACTGTTCTCATTATATCTGGATTCCTATAAACACCATGTAATTCATTGTTATTCAGTCTTCTCCATTCACCTGTTTGTTCATCTCTCTTTGGACCAAAAATATTCCTAAGAACTTTATTCTCAAATACTTGTAATTTCCTTTCCTCCCTTAAAGTAAGAGTCCATGTTTCGCACCCATATAATATAACTAGTAGAATAATAGTTTTATACATTTTCAATTTAACGTTTTTTGAAAGGAGTTGGGAAGTCAAAAGTCTCTGTAATGCATAATAACACACATTTCCGGAATTGAGCCTATGTTTAATTTCCTTGTGCATCTCATTACTGTTTGTGATTATTTTTCGTAGGTATTTGAATTCAGCCACTTCCTCAAAATTTCCCTCATTTGTCATTAGCTGTCCATTTCCATTATATAATGCATTTCTATCTGTGACCATATATTTAGTTTTATTGATATTTACTTCCAGTCCCCAATTTCTTAGTGTTACTCAATAGTGTGTGTGTGTGTGTTGTCCTTTAGTATCTCCTCGCTATCGCCCAATAGTACTACATCATCAGCACAAACTAACAGCTTATTAATACCATTGAGTTGTAGGCCTCTAAAGAATTGATGGCATATGCTCTAGCTCTCTCTCTATCTCTCTTTCTCTCTCTCTCTCTCTCTCTCTCTCTCTCTCTATATATATATATATATATATATATATATATATATATAGGCCTATATATAGGGTGCTGAAAAAAAAACAGACAACGGAAGTGAGGCAGTATATTGAGATATGTTCATCATTTTTAATAAGGTACCAACGTCCGGAAAGTATGCGTTTTTCACGTAATATGACTAGTTAATTATGTCTCAAGGTCAGTGTTAGTTCCAAGGACTTGAAGACTCATTACTTGACAACACCTCTCAGGTACGGAACCTATGATACGTGGCTTCGTATTGGAATGTGCCTGCAACACGACAGAGCTCCAGCTCACTTCGATGCCAATGTGACGAGACATTTGCACACCATGTATCCAGGTCGAGGTGGATTATTCCCTGGCCTCCGAGATCACCTGATCTTAACCATCTCGACTACTTTTTGTGGAGCGACATGAAACAGTCTGTTTATCAGACCCCAGTAGAGTCACGTATGGATCATATAACCCGATTCCGCGCTACAGAAATAATTCAGACGAGGCCAGGCGTATTTCAACGTGTGCGCTAATCACTACACCGCCGATGTACTCTCTGTAATGAGATGGGAGGGTGAATATTTTGATAACTTGATGTGACTGTGACAGTATTGTCAAGTATTGAGTCTTGAAATCCAACTAACGAAACTCTAGATAAGTTAGCCACTCATAGTGTGAAAAAAATCATTTCCGGACATTAGTATCTTATAAAAAATGATCAACATATCTCAATATACCAACTCATCTCCGTTGTCGGTGTTCTTTTTCAACACCCTGTGTGTGTGTGTATGTGTATATATATATATATATATATATATATATATATATATATATACATATACATATATATATATATATATATATATATATATATCCACCGCTGTGGTCTCGAGGTAGCGTGCTGCCTTGTCACACAGCGGGCCCGGGTTCGATCCCCGGTCGGGGCAGTTTTTCTGGGTGAGGTTTTTATCGGGGTTTTTCCTCACCTGTAAGACAAATGTCAGGAAAACTTTAAGCCCAAACGGTCCCCGAAATAATATGGTCATCATCATCATCATCATCACCATCCTTATCATTATCATCATCATCGTCATCCTTCTTCCTTCACCGGTGTGGAAAGCAACGGGAAGTTACCACACCTACAATTCCCTAGTATAGCTGCAAACCATAGCATGAAAATGCTATGATTGCAGTCAAAGGCCTGCCCTCGGGCAGAATTACTATCATTGGATATATATATATATATATATATATATTTATATCGACTATATAAAAATCAATGTTTGTTTGTTCGTATTCTATGTGCGGCCATACCGTTGATCCGATTTTGATGGGTTATTTTTGCAAAAATGTTCAGGAAATTCCCGGGATGAACATAGGCTATAAGAGAGTTGTGATATTCAACCCCTTCGCCCCTAAAAATCACCCTTTAGTGAAAAGGTGAAATAAAGTCCCTATTTTGACGCTTAAATTACATACACTGCCTAAACCAAAACACATACACCAAACCAATTTACACAGAATTGAACATCTCAGAAAACTCTACAAAAAAGTCTGGGACAGCATATGTTTATCTATTACGGATAATTCACAATAACCATTTTTGTATTTCATTGATGACAAGGAAGATCGAGATAAGCAGATTCCCGGGCAAGCATAACAGCGCACGCCGGGTTTATATATATCCATAGTAATCCATCCGTAGTAATTCTGCCCGAAGGCAGGTCCTTCACTGCAATCATATTATTTTCATGCTATGCTTGCAGCTTTACTAGGGAATGGTGTGGTAGCTTCCCGTTGCTTTCCACACCGGTGAAGGATGATGATGATGGCCATATGATTTCGGGGACCGTTTGGTCCTTAACGTTTTCCTGACATTTGTCTTACAGGTGAGGAAAACCCACGATAAATACCTCACCCAGAAAAACTGTTCCGACCGGGGATCGAACTCGGGCCTCGCTGCGTGACATTATATATAGGCATATATATTGATCATAGTGCTTTTTGATGTCTACTACATAAGATCGCTGATGATGTGTAAGTCCTTTTCAAAAATATTTTCAAAAGAACAACTACAAAAGCTTCATTCTTTGGAAATTTGCTGAAAGTCAAGAGTCAGAGAAAATCTAGCGAGCTCTGGCTAAATTAGAATCAATAATGGAATTTTATTTCTTATTTTTCCCCTGTTTCCAAGATTATTTCTCAATGACTTTTATTACATATATTTTTGTAAATTATTATATTTTCTTCCCTTCTGATGTAGATTTTCTTTTTTTTCTTTTCCTGTTATTTCTGGATCTTGTCCAGGACGATAAAAATGTTATGTTGTTTTAAAAACTAGCTACTAGACCTGCCCAAAATGTCCGCCTCCGTGTTCCTGGCAACAAAATATTTCTCCATTATAAAAAATGGCTTGTTATGACTTGTTACATAAGTGGCTGTGAATCTCTTGTAATTTACATCTTTACATGCCTCTAACTAATTCAAACTAAGCGTAAATTAACAGTTTTAAATTAGTAAAAACACATTTTTTCATCGTTCAGTTTTGCATGCAGCCAATTGAGACAAGAGTGTTTACTATTTAATTTTGTACTGGAGCACGTCATCAAATCTTTATAGAGGATGAAGAACGCCTACAACTCAATGGTATTAATAAGCTGTTAGTTTATGCTGATGATATAGTAATATTGGGCGATAGCGAGGAGATACTAAGGGCCAACTCGCACATACTATTGAGTAACACTAAGAAATTGGGACCTGAATAATAACAGCTTTATTTTACCTTAAGTTCATTTTAAAAAATACAAAAAAAAAATAGTCTTACATCTAAATTACAATATACATAAACGATTACATGTTATAAATACAATACAACTGTTATTTATAATGTATTTTGATTTACTCTAGATATAACGTATTAAAATAATATGTACAGGATATATAAAAAACGGGAAAAAATTATTAATGGCATAGTATGAAATTAAGTAAATAGATAAAAATTAATTACACTGAGCAACTAAAAAGAAACGTTTTTATCTCGAAAAGAAAAATATGTGATTCTCATAGTATTTTTTCTCCTGAATTCAAATATGATATCGGTTTTACTCCATCACGCAAGGTTTCCGAAAGAAAGCCATTTATAATTTCAAACACTTTAATGTTTTCTACATTCGTAACTACACAATATTCTAACATTCGGACTCACCTAGAAAGTAAGAATGACGATTTTCTGCTATATTTCGCCTGTGGAGCATCCCTCTTGATGGTCCAACAATAATCGGTCAGCATATTAGGATTCCATTTGCCTTGGATATCTCTTTTCCATACCGTAGCTCAAATCTCCTGAGTTAGCTCATTTGGTTTGCATGGCTGTCCCTGTCCTTTTGTATGGGAGTGAATCTTGGATTACCATTACTAAACAAGAAGGTAAAATCCAAGCAGCCGAGATGAAATTTTTAAGAAGAGTAAAAGGCTGCACTAGAATGGGCCAGATAAGAAACGAGGATATCCGTGAAGAACTGCAGATCTACTCCATAAAAGAAAATATATTTAACAACGAGATACAGTGGAAAGAACATGTAGAAAGAATGGAAGAAAGTAGATTACCAAATAAAATCTTCCATTATTTTCCAAGAGGAAGAAATGTCGTACGTCCTCGGAAGAGATGGTCTTAGATCTTTTAGTGAAGACGGAACAGGTAACTCTTGCCTAAACCAGGAAGTGAAGAAGAAGAAGGTTTTATTTTACAATGGACAAATGGACGAAAAAACATTTATTATAAAATAATTATTTAAATCCATTAATTGAAATTGAAATAAAAAAAACAGTGGGTGATGGAGAAATTCCGAATACATATTTGAAAACACGATAAAAAAAACTGCATTAAGTACAACTATTGGTACTCAAGAGACAAAAATCATGTTGACTAGTGTTTTTAGACAACTGGTAACTGTATAAGCGTGACTTAAAAGAGCCAAGTGTGCCGCAACCCCAGATATCTTGAGGAAGAAAATTCCAGTAGCGGGCAGAAGCTACTGTGAAAGAAGTAGAATAAGAGGAAGTGCTATGAAGTGGGATTGTTAGCAGACTGCTATCTTGTGACCTAGTGTCAATATTATGGTCCGATAGTGCCAGTGAGTTTTGTTAGTTAATTAGTTATATCTATTTCATCATTTAAAAAATAATATTAACAGAGAAAAAAAAACATTATTTGACAGTTAAAATTCTTTTTATGACAAGATTATCTTTTCGCATCAGTCATTGTAACCAGTCGTGTACTGTAGCGGAACTAATTGTATTTATTAAATTCGCAACTCTTGCTCCACATTCTTTCCCATGTAAATAAACTTGTGTACTTTCCCAGAGTCTTCGGTTCATTAATTTCTCTACCGGTGAGTTACCTAACTCCATTAAAATGTTACAAGACCACTTTGTGTTATTTCCTGATCATCTTCCTCTTCCTTCATATAGAGTGAAACAGACGTGCTTGTTTGATGGAAGAGTTAAAAAGTCCTTTTAGTGATTAAATAAAATAATAAATAATAGTTTTAAAAAACTAAAAGAACACGCTTTATTGGAAAACTAAAAAATGAAAAATAATTTTAATTTCCAATACGCTTGGGATAAAATAAAGTGGTCAACAAAAAAATCATCTCCAACACATATAGAATAAAATTAGAGTTATCAACGAAAATTAAATAATTTTACCATCAAAAGCGTGGGGTGCTCTATATCAATTAATATATTTGATAATAAACAAATATTGGTAAAAGTAAGCTCTCTAAGAAGAAAAGTAAAAATCATAAAAAGCACACCACGCTTTTGATGGTAAAATTATTTTATTTTTGTTGATAACTCTAATTTTATTCTATATGTGTTGGAGATGATTTTTTTGTTGACCACTTTAATTTTATCCCAAGCGTGTTGGAAATTAAAATTATTTTTCATTTTTTAGTTTTCTAATAAAGCGTGTTCTTTTAGTTTTTTAAAACTATTATTTATTTTTTATTTTTTAGTTTTAATATTTTACAGAATAAAATAAAAATGTAAATATATTTAAATTCGACACTATTGTAGTATGAGCTAAAAGTAATACTCTTCTATAAAAAAAACCCTCCCAGCCGGATTTGAACCAGCGAAGTATGGATTACTGAAATTATATGCCACTAAGAGTTCACTGCTCTACCAACTGAGCTCTTACAACGATTGACTAAAAACTCGACAAGTCCGCAACCTATTATACCTGTTTTAATTTTTTTGATTTTCGGATGTTCTGGCCAGGATTTTAGAAACAAAATATGAAATTAATGTATTGTCACGGCTCCTCTACACGTATATAAAGATTCAAGTCGATCCAATGTTTCTAAGTGGGTGAAAATCGCGTTGAAAGATTCCGTTACATTGATACAAAAACATTTTTTTTGATTTTCTGATGATTATGGCCAGGATTTTAGAAAATAAATATGAAATTATTGTATTGTCACGGGACCTCTACAAGTAGGGTAAGTCCGGGATAGATGGCCATACTTTTTTTAATGTTTCAGAATATCGAAGATTTGCAGGATAATTACGTGAACAAAAGTTTAATGGGGTTACTGAAGGTAAATCTACATAATTCCTTGTGTATATGATAAAATATTGTCATTCAGAGTAATAAACCCACCTTATTGAAAAACAATTCACTGGCCATCTATCCCTAGTTACCTGGGGGAGATGGCCATAGGGTAGAGAGTGATGATTACTCAGTTTTGAAGTCATTAAATACACTCAAAAGTTATTAAAATAGATCTATTTGTTTATTGCATTTACATTTACATATAAAATTTAACAAAAACTAATTGTTTCATAAAATTTAAAACTTTTCTTGCATTAAAATACAAATAAAATATCTTCAATCATTTTCTGAGAAAATGTTTCCATAAACAAGTGAATTATTTAAGTTTTTCCTAGTTATCACTTTTCCACAAGGCAAACAAACACCAATAAAAGTAGTGCACGTTTCATGGAGCCACCTTTGACAACGGATACACTGAATCCAGTCAACTGCCTTCTTTGTATTGTCGTAGTCTTCGCCACAACCAACACATTCGTTGGTGAGATCAACAAATTCATCATTGCTGGACTCGTCGTTAATTACGATTCTTTCTTCAGAGCTGGAGCTGCTGCTAGAAATTGATCGCTTTCTAAGAAATGTTAGCTTCTAAACTTGCTTACTGAAGGATTTACGCCCATTGCCAATTTTATAGAATTAAACCTCACTTTTTCTATGTTCTCAGGGGAAGTCAAGAGAGTAGCGTGAAGCTTTGACCTTTTGCTTGCTTGCAATTTGCTTAAGGATGGTGCTGGTGACATCGTCTCCAGAATTTTCGTAGGAATGTATTCCATGTTAGATTTGGAAGTGCTCGGTTGTGGCTCAATATTTCCAGGGGTAGCAGAATTAGAATCCTCAACGTTATTCCTGTTCGTGTCCTGGCGTTGATCGTCCTGTTTTCTCTCTGCATTTGTAGATTCACTTGCAGTTGAATTGAGGAAAGTATAGTGAGGAATGGCATCGGGATTGTATGGGACCAAGCAACTAACTGACATAATTCTAAGGAAAAGCCGGGAATCGAAACCAGGATCTTTGGGATGGTAGACTTGCTAAACAGAAGGCCAACTCCCACTAATATACAAATTAATAAAATTGAACTAACAATAAATAGTATATCACTATACCGCTGAGGCAGTAAACAAATATTCAAAAAAAAATCAACGAAAATGCGTCTTAAACTGTTGGCCAACTCTCCCTAAAAGTAGGTGGCCATCTCCCCCATGTTTAAGGGTTAGATGGCCATAGTGCGGAAAAAAAACTGGAGATGATTAAATAAGAAATATTAACTTTATATTAATCACAGAAGATCCACTTAACTCGTACAATAAGCTACTGAGAATTATTTTGCAGGAACGTCGCACTTATGTTCACTTCTCTTGACGGTCACAAAATATCTGAGCAGTTACAAAACAATAATTAGGAAAACGTCGCCGACTTGTAACACGAAATTGCCACACGTGTTCAACAATCGGTTACTAGAGTCAAAAGCATACCTACCGAGTTGCTTTAACATCCGGTCATTCCAGCATAAAATAGGAGCTATGGCCATCACACCCGTATGGCCATCTCACCCGGAACTACCCTATACGAAGTTTCAAGTCGATCCAATGTTTCTAAGTGTGTGAAAATCGCGTTGAAAAATTCCGTTACATTGATACAAAAACACTTTTTTTGATTTTCTGATGATTATGGCCAGAATTTTAGAAAATAAATATGAAATTATTATATTGTCACGGGTCCTCTACAAGTATACAAAGTTTCAAGTCGATCCAATGATTTTAAGTGGGTGAAAATCGCGTTGAAAGGTTCCGTTACATAGATAGATAGATAGATAGGTAGATAGATAGATAGATAGACAGATAGATAGATAGATAGATAGATAGATAGATAGATAGATAGATAGATAGATAGATAGATAGATAGATAGATAGATAGATAGATAGATAGATAGATAGATAGATAGATAGATAGACACAGGTCAAGCTAATATAAAGCGTGTAAACATGTTAAAGTTTTATACGGTTTTCATATTTATTTTAATAGAAATTCGTTACAGCTGTTTCAGTATCTTGTACCTTCTTCATACGAAATACTACAAATACAAATGTGGTGTTTAAGACTAATAGTTATACGGGGTGAATCATAAATATGGCTATACGTTTGATCGCGTTGTGTGATGAAAATATTACCATTACAGGAAATATGAAATTACCGTTGGAAAGGCAATTATTCAAATTAAAACAATGGAATAAAACAAAACAGTTTAGAACGTACATCATAGTCAAAATGGCGTTGAATATGCAACAGCAAATTACAATTGCTGCATGGGCAATAACGTATGCTAATGATCGTGAGGGTCGAAAGACGGGCAAGACGTGAGTTTAACGGAAACGTCAAGACGTCGACATGCTGAAATTAGTGATTGAGGAAGAAATTAGAGCTATTCCTCTAAACATGTATCATAACGCAATGAATGACTTCCCAAAGCGTTGCCAATTATGCTTGGATGTAAACGGCGAACAGTTTGAAGCAATAAAGTGACTTGCTTAGTGTTGTTGTAAGTGATTTGTTTTGTTCTATTGTTGTAATTTGAAGGATTCCTTTTCCAATGATAACATAATATTCCCTTTAATAATAATATTTTCGTCACAAAATGCGATTAAACGTATAGACATATTTCTGAATCACCCTGTAAAAAAGGAACAATTAACATGTGTATATAAGTTAGAGTGTGGCACATGCGACAATGTCTATATACAACAAACTGGAAGACCTTTTCTTTCTCGTATAAAAGAACATACGAGACCATATAACAGAAATGTTTCATTAATAGTGTTCTGCCCAAGAGTAGGTCTTTCACTGCAATCTCAGCATTCTCCACTCTTTCCTTAACTCAGCTTCCTTGTTGTTCCGCATACAAACAATTTATTTTAATATTGTCTATCATCTTATGTCTTTTTCTGCCTCTAACTTTGTTTCCATTGACAATTCCTTTTAGGGCATCCGTCAGCAAGCAGTTTCTTCTTAGGCAGTGGCCAATCCAATTTCTTTATGAGATCCAGCACTGTCCTTCCTTCACCCACTTTGTCCGTCCAATTTATACGTTCCATCCTTTTCCATATCCACATCTCAAAAGCTTCCAGTCATTTTTCCTCATTCCGTCTAATGTCCAAGTCTCTGCACCATACAATGCTACACTCCACACAAAGCACTCCACTAGCCTCTTCCGTAATTCTTTTGTCAAAGGTCCGCAGAAAATGCTTCTCTTCTTGTTAAAAGCTTCTTTTGCCATTGCTATCCTCTGCTTTACTTTTTGACCGCATTTCATGTTACTACTGATAGTACAATCCAAGTATTTGAAGCTGTCCATTTGCTCAATGGCCTCATCTTTAATCCTCACGATTATCTTCCTTGGTTTCCTTCCTATAACCATGGCCTTCGTCTTATTTATTTTATCTTCATCCCATAATCCTCGCACTTGTCATTTAGTTCCATCAGCATGATTCTCAGTGTCATTGTACCTTCTGTTAGCAAAGCCATATCATCTGCAAATCTTATGCACATTATTCTTCTTCCTCCCATGTTTACGCCTCCCATATTCCTGAAGCAGTTGTTCATTGGGTTTTCTAGGTAGATGTTGAAAAGAGTAGGTGATAGAGGACATCCTTGCCGTAAAGCTGCAAACAGAAATGTAGATACTTCAAAATCCGCTAACCATTTTATTCAATACGATCATTATTTTAATTCAAATTTTAAAGTTTTACATGTTTGTAGCAAAGGAAAATCCTAGATCTTTTAGAAATTGTAGAAATAAATAAATTGAAGAGCAATAGGCTGTTAAATTCCCAACTGGATTTAAATGTATCGACTCTTTTAAATTTATATTAAGAGAATGTTTGTAACACTGTTTTTGTTTACATTCAGTTGGTTAGTTATACTTGTTACGTACTTACTTACTCACTGGCACTATCGAAACCGTAGGTTCATGACCGCGCGGACATAAGCTCTCCATACATCCCTATCCTGAGCTAATGCTTTCCAATCATTCCCTGTATAATCTACTTCCCTCAAATCATAGTTAATGTTATTCTCCCACCTCATTCTTGGTCTACCAACTGGGCGTTTTCCCTCTGGTTTTCCTACAAGAAGCTTCCATGCACGTCTTTCATTTCCCATACGTGCAACATGTCCTGCCCATCGCAGTCTACGAGACTTAACTGTTCTTATTATATCTGGCTTCCTATGAAGACCATGTAGTTCATTGTTATGTAGTCTTCTCCATTCACCTGTTTGTTCATCTCTCTTTGGTCCAAAAATTTTCCTAAGTACTTTATTCTCAAATACTTGTAATCTTCTTTCCTCCCTTAAAGTAAGAGTCCGTGTTTTGCATCCATATAATATAACTGGTAGAATAATAGTTTTATATATTTTCAGTTTAGCGTTTTTTGAAAGGAGTTGGGACATCAAAAGTCTCTGCAATGCATAATAGCACGCATTTCCAGAATTGAGCCTATGTTTAATTTCTTTGTGCATCTCATTCCTATTTGTGATTATTGTTCCCAGGTATTTGAATTCAGTCACTTCTTCAAAATTTCCCTCATTTGTCATTAGCTGTCCATTTCCATTATATAATGCATTTCTACGTGTGACCATATATTTAGTTTTATTGATAACTTGAGCGTATATATAATGACAAAATTAATTTGTATTTGTAGTATTCATTTGAAGAAAGTACAAAGTACTGAAACAGCTGTAACGAATTTGTATTAAAATAAATATGAAAATCGTATAAAACTTTAACAGTTTTATTTCATTTAATCACTAAACATAATGGATTTTCATCAAGTGAACACTAAATTAATCATGTAAAAATGTAGGCTTTCACGGCAGGTGTCTTGATTCCTGTTGGGTTTGTCTTTCGGGCTAAATGGCCGTGGTATCATTTTCTTAAAACTCAACGTTTCGTCTACTACTGCGGTAGACATCCTCAGGAGAATCTGCATGCTGTATGAACTCTTTAACTGTCGGCTGCACATCTTTCCATATTCACCTTTAGTCCCCATTTATTATATTCTTGAATCAAATTTTAAGTTATATATTCAATGTCTTCATACTCTTGTGCCAAATTAATATAATAATAATAATAATAATAATAATAATAATAATAATAATAATAATAATAATAATAATAATAATAAATAACGACATTAGAATATATGGCTAAAAAACTAAAAGAAGAATATGAAAAATGGGGACTTTATATAAACATTGAGAAAACTAAATACCTGTGTATAGGAGAAGAAATGGAAAATATAAATTTCAACAATGGAGAAGAACTAAAACCTAGTATTCAATGCACTTATTTAGGAACAAAATTAGACCATTCAGGCGATAACATAGTGGAAATTAAAAATAGAATCGCACAAACAAAACAAGCAATAAATGCTTTAAACTCTGTTTGGTGGAGCAAAAATATTACAAAAAATAGAAAATTACAAATATATCAAACCATAATTCAGAGCATTTTAACATATGGTGCTGAAGTCTGGCAAATTCCTACCAGGGAAATGAAAAGAATGTTAAGTACAGAAATGGATGTTTTAAGAAGATCTGCTGGAAAATCTAGAATGGATAGAATACGAAATAAAGAAATAAGGGAAATTATGGGTGTACAAGAGGAGCCGGACATCATAGACATCATAGAAAAGAAAAGATTGCAGTGGTATGGTCATGTCAAACGAATGCCAGAGCAAAGATTGCCAAAAATTGTTATGGAATGGATCCAAATGGAAAGGAGGAAGAGAGGAAGACCGAAGAAAAATTGGATAGAAGGGGTACAAGCGGCTATGATATCAGAGGAATGGAAGAAGATTAATGGATGGGTAGAGAGGAATGGCGTTTGGTTTCCGGAAGACGGCGGCAGCTGTCATGATACCGGATGATGATGATGATGAAAAATAAAATAACTTCCAATTAATTCCTGCTCATTTAGAATATAAACGTTATTCTAACTTAATTCACAATTAAAGCAAATAATAATTTAGATTTCTTTTAAATCATTCTAACTTCCGCCAGTCCCCTATTTCCAGAGATACGAAAAATGGGATAGGTTATGTATGAACAGCTTATGTCCGCACAGCCATGAACCTTCAGGTTCATAACTTAATTAATCAGACATTTAAAGCCGTTTCTGTGATATATTTTTGGCCAGAATTTCATAATGGTTTCTGGTGAAACAACATCTCTTCTGAAAGAACGAGATTCTATTGAAGATTTAGCTTAAGTGTTTCGCAGACATTTTTATTACAGACTAAATAAGAAAATGTATGAGAGGAGGTTGGAGGGAGGTTTATTAACAATGTAGTGACTGTAGTCCTGATGTAAACACCTGTCCTCTTCCTGATATTTCAAATTAACCCTGAAATAGCCGTTTAATAGGTGTTAGAGGGGAGATGGAGGGCCATGACATCCAGAATTAAACTCTGGCGAGTTTACAGGTCTTGAAGCATTTGCGGAGGATCGGAATGTTCAGCGTTTTGGCGCCGCCTGTAATGTGTTTATTCCAGCCATTTTATTGCACTACAATTTTCTTTAAAATCCAAGTTTCTTATATCGTTTTTAAATATATAAAACTGTTATTCTACCAGTTATATTATATGGATGCGAAACATGGACTCTTACTTTAAGGGAGGAAAGGAGATTACGAGTATTTGAGAATAAAGTTCTTAGGGAAATTTTTGGCCCAGAGAGAGATGAACAGACAGATGAATTGAGAAGACTACATAACAGTAAACTACATGGTCTTTATAGGAAGACAGATATAATAAAAACAGTTAAGTCTCGTAGATTGCGATGAGCAGGACATGTGGTACTTATGGGGGATGAAAGATGTGCATTAGGGTGAGCCGAAATTTTTTCTTTTTAAATTTCGAAGTTGTAATACCGCGGAAAAGTTGCGAATTATATAGGTAAAAAAAAGAAAAAAATTAAAAATTGGTTGACATCTTCCGGTCGCGCAAAGACTCTAAAGTTTGGCAAAATATGAAAAAAAGATTCATTTTTGCAATTATTTCTTCTTTTTTTTAATATCAAGTAGATATTGCTGATCTTTGCTAAGCACGTTTATGTCTATCTGACAATCAATACTCTGGAAGTTATTTATCAAATATAAAAAATGCGTAAAACTATGACGACTTGTCCTTTATTCTGGAAATTTTGGAGCTTATGCGCGACCGGAAGATGTCAACTGATCTAAACCAAATTAAAACACGTTTTTAGATTCTATTTGAAGACGTTAGAAACTATTACATTACGAAAACATCTAATTAAAAAATTAAAGAAATAATCTCAAAAATGATTTTTTTTTTCATATTTTGTCATACTTTAGATAGCCTTTGCGGAAGATGTTAACCGATTTTGATATATTTTCTTTTCTTTTGTCTATATAATTCGCAATTTTTCGCGCTATTACAACTTCGAAATAAAAAAAAATGAGTTTTTTCGGCCCACCCTAATGCACATCTTTCATCCCCCTTAAGTACCACATGTCCTGCCCATCTACGAGACTTAACTGTTCTTATTATATCTGACTTCCTATAATGTGCATGGAAGGTTCTTGTAGAAAACAGAGGGAAAACGCCCAGTTGGTAGACGAAGAATGAGGTGGGAGAATAACATTAACTATGATTTGAAGAAAGTACATTATACAGGGGATGATTGGAAAACATTGGCTCAGGATAGGGATTATTTTTTAAGGATTTTCTTTACATACAGTAGTTATCTTTCAGCCAAAATACATTTTTGCTCCGCCACAGATTTCAATCCTCTGCATCTTCTTCTCTTAGCTCTCTCATTTCATCCATCCACTCTACCCTGGGTTTCTCCCTCCTCCTCCTCCTCCTGCCTTCAGCATTCCAATCCAGTATCATTCTTGGGATTCTATTATTCTCCATCCTCTTCAGATGTCCATACCATTTATTCGTTCCTCTATTACTCTTCTATAATATTATATTTAATAAGTTGGTAAGAGGCACTCGAAAGAGCATTAAGTTATAAGTTTATGATTTGTCTTTTATGAGTTGGTTCAGTGATCCTGTCCATATTCTGCATTGTTTGTAATGGTATCGCTCACACTTTTGGTCGCATATCTTGCATTCACACGAATCACTCGGTTGGTGGAATTTTGTATTTTTGCACATTTTGTGATGATATCCGTGTGTTGCTAAACCTATGATTCTGTGCCTTTGTGGTTGGTTACTTCCAGTCCACTCTCTGTTTACCATGGCATCTGAGGCGTAGAAATCTTCGTCGATCTCTTTTTCTCTCTGTTTCTTTTTTTCGATGACTTTCTTATATGGCTCCGTTGCTGGCAGTAGTATCCTTTGCCTCAGGTCCTCTAGGAAGAAGGTTTCTCTGGCTAGCATATAGGCCATTCTATTTGGTGTGTATTTGCTTGCACCTAATGCCTTTTTGATGAATCTTGGTTTTACTTTTTCTAACCTCTCCAAATCGCTGGTCGATAGTTTCTCCCATATCAGTTCTATCCCGTAGGTGACGATCGGGGTGATCACTGATGCGAATAATTTCATGGCTGTGACTAATTTTAACGATGTGATGTCTTTGATACTGCACATAGCTCTTATAGCTGCTGCTGCTCTCTCCTGCACATGTGCGCTGCAGTGTTATGCCTAAATATCTGAATTTGTTGACCATTCTTATCGGTTCTTCTCCTAGTTTTAGATTATCACTTGCCGCTGTTCTTCCTCCTTTCTTGAAAACCATTTGTACGGTCTTGTTGCTGTTTATCTTGAACTCATTTTCCATAGCCCATCGTTGTATCCCATCTATGCCTTTTTGCAATTCTTCTTTGTTTTCTGTCCCAATGGCCATGTCGTCCGCATACATTACCAGCGTGGTCCCGTTTGTTGCTTTTCCAATGTCAGCTGTCATTATGTTAAATAGTAGCGGGCTGATGGGGTCTCCTTGTAATATCCCATTAGTTTGCATAACCTCGTCTGATGCCGCAACCTCATCTGTTATTTGTAACCAGTTTCGCCTCATTATGTCGTGTACTATTCCAACAATGGGGTGCTCGTTTCCAATCATGTCCCTCATCTTCGTGAGTAGTTTTGTTCTGTTTATGTAATCGAACGCTTTTTCATAATCTATGAAGACCACGTAGTATTTCCCTTTCGGTCTGTTGAGGGCTGCTTCTATCTCATATAATAATGCGGATGCTGCTAATATTATATTTAACATTCATCATTTCTCTAATTTTTTGGTTCTGAATTTTTGTCCTTTCTCGATTTTCTTGATGCCCTTCGCCTAAAATCCATCTCTACCTAAGTCCAGATCTCTGCACAACATAACACTTTGTACAAGTGATTTATATCAATGTCTTGGTTTTATTTATAATATTTTTTATTCCATATCACTGGATTTAACATTCCAATCACTTTTCTACCTTCACTAATTATTTTCTCAATTTCACTATAACTTTCCCATCTGATTCTAAAACCGATCCGATTGAGGGTCTTTCCACTTTTCAGCGGTTGCCCTTTTACCAGCCGGCTGCTGGCCCTTCACATCCACATGTGTCAATCACAGAGGTAGATGATCAACAGCCAGTGTTGGGGTGACATGTGGTTAGCATGTCGAGTCCCCCAGCCGTTATAGCTGGTTCCTCAACCTGGAGCCGCTACTTATTGTAGCTACCCAATTGCCTCACGATGCTGGGTGGGCACCGGTCCCATACTGGCCGAAATACCATGAGAAAAATTTCTTCCCCCATGGAGACTCGAACCAGCGCAAGTCCCGTAGCTCTGCGCCAAGGCTTCCTACCTTAACCACTCAGCTACGGCGCGGGACATTTCCAGAATTGAGTCATGTTTAATTCTTTCTATATCTCATTCCTATTTTTGTAATTATTGTTCCTAGGTATTTGAATCCAGCCACTTCTTCAAATTTATCTGATTTCTTAAGAACTGATCCATTTTCATTATATAACGTATTTCTATGTGTGAACATGTATGTATGTATGGTGACCTTTTCTTGAAGCTCTGTGAAATGATGGCCTTTTTCAATGGTTTTAAGTACATGTTCAGCCATTCATTGCACAGAAAATATTTTATTTTACAAAAGTTCAAAAAGTTATAGCCCTAATGTGTGCATCCAATACGTCTTCCTCCGAGAAATGATTTGGGAAGTAACTTACTTACTTACTTACTCACTGGCACTATCGAACCCGAAGGTTCATGGCCGAGCGGACATAAGCTCTCCATACATCCCTATCCTGAGCTAATGCTTTCCAATCATTCCCTGTATAATATACTTCCCTCAAATCATAGTTAATGTTGTTCTCCCACCTCATTCTTGGTCTACCAACTGGGCGTTTTCTCTCTGGCTTTCCTACAAGAAGCTTCCATGCACGTCTTTCATTCCCTATACGCGCAACATGTCCTGCCCATCGCAGTCTACGAGACTTAACTGTTCTTATTATATCTGGCTTCCTATAAAGAAAGCAAACAGGATAAAAATCTTACAAATAAAGAATCATAAGAAGAAGAGCCTTGTGAATTAAAATACTCGATGCTCAACTGTGTACGAAATCTTAACAAACAACGTGTACACCGTTGAGGATCGTGTATTTGAATTCACAAGAACTAAAATTTCAAATTTAGCTGCTGGCGGAGTAATAGCGACGACAGGCTTCCTGTAACACAGGAGAGTATAGTTGACAAATGTTGACTGGCGTCTGCCGGCCACGCAGATTGCTAACTGCCGATCTTTATATAGACAGACCTTGTTATCGGCAGCAGAGGTCAGGCGTGGCGCCATTAGTTGACCCATGACCTCAATTCGGACTCAGCCAATTCATTGATAAGGTCATTACGCTGCCCTTATGTACTTACTTTTTAACAAATTACTTATTTTTTTTAAATAGGTCAATAAATTCAGAGAGTTTGTTTAAATTATAATTATTTCAGTCTCATGTTTCAGAAGCCATCATCATCTCCCACCACCATTCTCTTATCATGTCTTCCTTTCGGAAGATCGATTCCAAATATGGGATATGCTACACTTCGGGTCGCACGAAAATTTTTCTAAGTTTATAGAATCACAGTGCGCATGCGCTAGTGCTCCAATTATCCCAGGTAGATAAATGCAACCTCCAGCAGTTGGCGGTATATGTATGAGAAATCAGTAAGACTAACATTGACACAAAATTCCCAGAACTTGTCTAAAAATGTATAATTAACACGAAATGAACTAGTGGAAATATGATTTTACGTAGTAACCGTCCGATATTTTGAATTTTTCATTGAATAACAGAAATGAAGAGGTAATTTATTTTACGTATCAAATCACATTTAAAAAGCAAGGAACCTAAAAGCTAACCAAACCTAAATCAATTACTGTAACACAAATCAATTACTCTAACGTAGGTGAAATCCAGGGAACGTGGAAATGGTTGGCAACATCTGGAGTATTTTGGGTTGTTGATGGTGGCAACGCTGGAACAACATAGAAAGAGGAGGGAAAATAGCAGTAAGCAATGTAGCACGACCATGTTTTACGTAAATATATAAATATAAAAAAAAAGATCGTTGCAACATTGGAAGATGTTTAAATGTGTTTAAAAGTGTTGCAAAATGTTTTAAACGTGTTTAAAAGTGTTTAGTGCATCAGTGGAATATGGTATTAATTTGAAAAATGTTTGCGACCTGAAGTGTACAACAGCCCAAGTATGCCTCGAACCATCTCTATCTTCACATGTTTTGCTTCTTTTTAGTTCTTCCCAGTCGTACCCTCTTTCTTGTAAACTTTTCTTCACTTGGTTAATCCATTTTTCTCGCGGACGTTTTCCTTGTATCTTGAGATTTAACAGTCTTTCCTTTCCCATCCTTTTATACATTGCCGTTTTACTCTTGAGGGTATATTTTTATTCGAGATTATGCCTTAATTACCGCTGTGGTCTCAAGATAGCGTGCGCCTTGTCACGCAGCGGGCCCGGGTTCGATCCCCGGTCGGGGCAGTTTTTCTGGGTGAGGTTTTTATCGGGGTTTTTCCTCACCTGTAAGACAAATGTCAGGAAAACTTTAAGGCCCAAACGGTCCCCGAAATCATATGGCCATCTTCATCATCATCCTTCACCGGTGTGGAAAATCAACGGGAAGCTACCACACCTACAATTCCCTAGTAAAGCTGCAAGCTGAAGAAGTAATTATTTTTCCCACGTTGTGGCGATGTTTTGAAGCAGCTAACTCTTCATGCCCGATGTTGTAGTAACATTTTGAAGAAGGATTGGTGCCCAAAAATAAAAAAAATAATTACTGGTTCAGGTTGGGTTTGATTTTTGGGTAGAGCTGGAATCTCTTCTCAAGGTCGGAAGTTGGTACACTGGATAGGAAAACACTTTAAAAATCACTGAAAACTGTTTCTTGTAGAAATAATTGTAAATTTATTCACTTATTGATTTCCCAGCAGATCAAGTAAATGTAGGTGGTATTATTCTTCACCGTCAATTAAAAATAAATTATTTTCTTTTCTTGACTCAATTATTATTGTATTAAATATTACATTTTATCTTGAGAACTCTTCTTGCTTCTATCTTTGTTGAAAGTTATATGCAGAATGACTAGGAAATTCTTTTATTAATTTTAAAGAACATTATTACATCACATGATGTTATATTTTAAATTCTATTGGTTAATATAATGTTTAAATTTGATTTGTTAGATCAAAAAGTTAATTGTTTTATCATCCAATAAGAGTTTAGTATACTTTCATTTAAAAATATGAAGTTAAGCAGGTGTTCTTATTACAGTTATAACAGAAAGCTTTATAATTCTGACTACAATGACTTAAAACAATTTTAAAAGCATTATTAAGAAATACTGTTATGTAATACAATTTCTTTAATTGTTACTGAGACATTTTTATTCAACAATGAACAACAATAAATTATTTAGATGTTTTTTATTTAAGTTATATTTAAATATTAAAATGATTTTAAAGGACAAAATTATTAACTTAAACTTTCATATATTATTATGATATTAAAATCCTGCTATAAAGCATAGCATGAAAATGCTATGATTGCAGTGAAGGACCTACCCTCGGGCAGAATTACTATGGATGGATGGATGCCTTAATTGTTTAGTTAAATTATATACTTTTTTGCGCGATAGTGAGTATTGTCGAACTTACAGCAATGGCGTCCATGATTGAAGATTCAACTTCCTACATTTCCGGGTTGCCAACCTAAATAACTACACTGTAATACAATAACTATACTGTAGTATTACAAACACGCGTGTGGGAAGTAAAACCATTGCCCTCTATGTATACTACATGCAATGTATATACAAAAAATAACCAAAAGGTAGTTATATTATACATTATACGAAACAAATCAGTGCATTTTAAATGAACTGAACTTTATTTGAAACAATATAAAACAATAAATACGCATTTGCCGCCATATTATAACTAATTGGTCTCATGGCCTCCCGTAGTTTCAACTAATAAACATTGCCCACACTGTTAACGTTAGTCAATTGTTTATAATGAACGTAAATATTTCCAACAAAGGTGTTATTATTTTACTATTATTTATTTTCTAGGAAACATAATGTCATAATATACAGTTTGATGTGTTTCATTTTTTCTCCAATAGGTTGAATTCTTACAATATTGCGATCCTATTTGGCAATAAATAATATGATCTAGTTGCAGTGGATAAAATCTGGAAGAATGAAGCTCAGGACAGGGATAAGCTTCTGAAGGCGGTCAAGGCCCACATGGGGCTGTCGAGCCACTGATGATGATGATGAGTTGCAGTGGATGAACAAATAAAACAAACAAACATTTCTCATTTGTTTTGAAATATCGCCGTTTACATTAAATATATAAATATTTCAAAATAACTATATTTAAATAATGATTTGTGAATAAACATCTTAATTTTATTCGTTAAATAGTCCTGACAAATGCCACTCTTGATTTTCAAATCCTCTAGATAAATTTAGAAATCACTCGTGGCATTACTTATGACAATGATGGCCAGATGATGTTCGGGGACCGTTCGGGCCTTAAAGTTTCCTGAAATTTGTCTTAGAGGCGACGAAAAAAACCCGAAAAAAAACCTCACCCAGGAAGCTTGACCGTACCGGGGATCGAACCCGGGCCCGCTGTTGGAATGTGTGTGGTGGCTTTTAATGAATAAATATGTATTCGCAACATTACATTAAGAAAGCAAAACCCGCATATACAAAATGATAGTTCGACCAGTTATCGTATATGGAGCAGAAACTAGAGCTGATACAACAAAAACTAAACAAATAATAAGCACATGTGAAATGAAAATCTTAAGAACTATTCAGGGGAAAACATTATTTGATAAAATACACAACAAACAGACATTAGGGACAACTGCCATATTCAAGACATAACCAAATTTATTATAGATAGACGAAAATATTGGAAGGTCATATAGAAAGAATGGAAGAAAACCGGCTTGCAAAAAGAGCTAAAGAAGATAGGCCAATGGACGGGAGAAGAACAAGAGGAAGACTTGCCAAGAGATGGATAGACAGTGAATGCACATCCAGTACGTCTTCCTCCGAGGAGTGATTTTGGAAATAAACAGGATGAAAATCCTACAAATTAAGTTTAAGAAGAAGAAGAACATTACATTAAATGTTAAAGCGTATAATGAAGAATGAAATAAGAATTGTAGCTGTGGCCGAAGACTTCCCCGTCCATCGCTACAAGACCTTCTGAGTCTCTATATTTTTATGTCTGTACAATTAAATAAAAGCCTAACCACTACCTGTGGCATGTTAACAAAGCCATAATAATTACAATTCTGCGCATGAGTAGAAAACAACGTAATAATTAAAGACAAGTGAATGATCAAAACAACTGCAATTACAGTCGCATATTAGAATATTCATAAGGAATTTGAATAATACATTATTAACCAAGCAAACCTATGATTTCTGTAAAAATAGCCAATTATTTATTGAATACATTATTGTCTTGTATTAATAGCATATAGCAGTAATGTAATTATACAGTTTCTAATGAATATTATTAAGAAATGAAGGATAAAATAACAAATATACAGCAAAGTAAAGAAAAAGTAAAGTGATCCCACAACAGGCCTCAGGAGGCCCTTGGGGTAGTAGGAGGTTAAGGCTCCCACTTTTTCTAGACAATCGGCACTTTATGTCAGCCGGGTTGTCAGCCCTGCGTGACGGCCGCCTTTACCCCCAGAACAAGCGTCTGGTACTCATTTCCGTTAGAGGCTGAGTCGACCCCAGGGCCATAGTGCCGCCAGAGGGTTTGGGTCAGTTTAAAAATCCTGACCCCAACGGGACTTGAACCCTCGACCCTCCGGCTTGTAGCTCAGTGCCTTAACCACTACGCTACGGCGTACAGCAAGAATATAAATTGCGCCTGGAATTTAAACATAGCCTATGCAAAGTTTTATAAGTAAAACGCATATATTTCTCCGATTTGGCTCAGTTGGTAGCATAGGTGCTTTCTGACTAGCGGTCCCGGGTTCCATATACGGGAGGAGGGTGAGAATTTTATTTTTTCTTAGAAATATTCCATAATATGGCGTAAGTAGTAGTAGTAGGACCTTATTAGACAAAAAGTAAGATATTTACAATATTATTTACAAATATGGGTCGCACGGGCAGTAAGCCGTACGTGCTGTTGACAGTCCGTTACAATAAAGTAATAATTGCTACTAGTGTGAAGAAAAATAAACAAAAAAAAAGCAGTAACATTACAATTACATAAAGAAAACGCAATCATATTACAATTAAATAATAACACAATAGCATTATACACTAAATAAATATGAAATTATTGTATTGTCATGGGTCCTCTACAAGTATACAAAGTTTCAAGTCGACCCAATGATTTTAAGTGGGTGAAAATCGCGTTGAAAGATTCCGTTACATAGATAGATAGATAGATAGATAGATAGATAGATAGATAGATAGATAGATAGATAGATAGATAGATAGATAGATAGACAGATACAGGTCAAGTTAATATAAAGCGTGTAAAAACAATAACATTACAATTACATAAAGAAAACACAATAATATTACAATTAAATAATAACACAATAGCATTATACATTAATTAATTTATATATAATTATTAAGAATTAATGTTATTGCATTTTGATAACATATATTTATTCATGAATGAGTGTTGTCCTTATTTTCGAATGAGTCAATATCCATAATATAGGGTGGCTCTCCTTTAACCCAGAGTAATTTGTCGTCAAGGTTTCTGTCTAAAGCATCTTCTTTCCTTAAATCTCTAGCTTCCATACTTCTCCTCTCTCCATGTATCCCTAGGTCTGCCTCTTCCACTTCTTTGATTAGCTTTCCAATCAAGGATCTTCTTTGGTATTATATCTTCTTCCTTTCTTATGAGGTGTTCATACAATTTCATACGTTTTTCTTTTATTTTATTGTAATTTTTCTTCTTCTTCTTCTTCTTCTTCTTCCTTTCCAGGATTAAGTTAATGCGACCTGTTCCGGTCTCAAGTCCATCGTTTCCTTGGCCGTCCCAAATATCTTTTTCCATGTGGTTTCTAGGTGTTGATCTTTTTGGATAATCTTGTATTGTCCATTCTGTCTAAATGTTATTTCCATTGGTATTTGTGATCTTCTAGTTTATGGACTATTGAAAATATCTCCAGTTCATTTCTTATTGATTCATTGTGTAATCTATCCATGCGTGTACATCCTTTTACGGATCTTAAAAATTTCATTTCATTTTTTTAACTTGCATAATTTCCCTTATTGTGCTGTTTCTGGCTTTATCTCGTATTGAAATTCTTGTCGGTCGCCTTCAAGAATCCAATTCTACTGCTAACAGCTTGTTGGCTTGTTTTATAGGCTACTTACTGTCCAGGTTTCGGACCTATGTAATCAAATACTTTGTAACAGAGCTTGAAATATAGAGAAAATCCTAATTATTAATTAAATTAAATTAATTTAATTAAAATTATTCAATCTCGGGGCGAGGAGAGGCGGCAGATTAGAAATTTTAATCAGTAAAATTGGGTCACCACGTTGCCTGCATATAAATTACAAACAGCCGCTCAGTATATATATATCAGCAACAGAGTAACAGTAAAGCCCTCCCCTCCAGCAGAGCAAATAATGCCAACAAAATATCGGGAGGTTGAAAAACAGACTGTTTGGAAAAATAACCATTTAAGACTAGATACAAAAGTAAGAATTTACAAATCTGTCATAAGACCCGTTCTAACATATGGTTGTGAATGCCGAACAAAAACTCCAAAAAACAAACAATCACCGAAACACCCGAAAATAAAGTTTTAAGGAAAATCGCTGAGAGAGAGAAATCGCACGTCTTTTAATTAGATGCCAAATGTGAAATTGAACCTATAAACCGTCTGGATAACATTATGGAAGACTAAAGATTGGCACGATCACATAGAGAGAATGTGAGAACAGTAGAGTAGTGAAGCAATTACTTTGACTGGGACAACCACCCTCGCAGAAAAGGGCCTTTAGGACGACCACAATTAGGATGGAAGGAACTCACCATAAGAACCCTCCCCCCGGAAAATGCTGGGACAAAATCTGTCCTCCCCCGCAGTTAACGAACAGCCATTATACCGAGTAAACACATTTAGATTGACACTCTGTAGTGCGTTGTTGTGCGAATTTCGGTAATGATTTTTGTGGTGAACGTTCCAAATTTTCGCCAATTTCGTCTAATTTTTCTTCGGTGAGAACCGTACGCCTTCGCGTGTGTTTCTTATTTTGTACTGAACCAGTGGTCTCAAATTTAGTCACAAGATCGTGGATTGTAGATCTGGAAGGAGGTAATTGTCCAGGGAAGTTCCGAATAAATTCCTCGCGAACGCGACGAGCTGATTCGTATTTATAATAGCATTTACACACATAAATGCGCTGCTCTAATGTCAGCTGACGTCTCATCTTGTCGAACGATAGTAAACTGACTAGTTCAAGGCAGAGTGAAATGCGGACGAGGAGAGAGCGCTGCCTGACGGGTGAAACCCCATGAGGCCGGTCCGGGTTTATATTGGAAACCTGGTATATATATATATACACACACATATTTGTTACGGTCATTTTCGGTGTCTACCAAAGCAGAATCTTTGAAGATCTATAAAACATTTTTAAAACTTTTTCATGAGAAGTACCTCAATAGTATCATTCCTTTGAAATACGTTTGTTAAAAAAACACACGAAGAAACACACACATACATACAAACAACAACAAAAACGCATAAACTAACAAACGTATAAACCCAAAAAATGCAAAAAAAAAAAAACACACACACACAAACGCGCATTTACATACACACACAGCAGGATACAAAATGTTAGGCTAGTTGACGAGGATGAAGTCCGGGATATGTAATTTTTATTTGATTTAGGAATTTATCCACAATATCGTGGTTTTTTCGCGCCCTCAAGAAATTTGCCTTCTCAAGTTGTAGCGGTCCTAAACACCCTCATCTGTAAGTCAAACTTGTTCTCACACCGTCCATCCAATCTTCTTGAGGTCTTCCCTTTTCTACTTTCCACTCCAAGATCTTCTTAAGGATTCTATGTTTGATTTCAATCAAAATTAAAGTGGGAAGCAACGCTATGAGGTAATTTACAATTTATAAATTGAGTTGGATAAAATGTTTTTACATCTCATAAAGTTCCGCGTTTTCACGATACCGGTTTCAAAGGCCATTTGTCTTCATCTTCAGTTAAACTCGTGAAAACACGAAACTTTATGAGACGGGATGTCTTCTTCTTCTACTTCTTCTTCTTCACGGTTTAGGCTTATTTATTAGCCTCTTCCGGCTCCAAATTGCTGCTCATTCCATTTTTTTTGGTCTTCCCAAACTTCTTCTTCCTCGTGGTGAATAGTTGTATGCTGCTTTTGGTATTCTATTCTCAGTCATCCTTGCTAAATGTTCTTTCCAGTTTGTTCTGTATTTATCTATTGTTGTGATTAATTCCTCTACTTTTATATGTTGTCTTATTTCTGTGTTATCTTTTTTGTCGGTTCTTTGATATCCTACCATTGGTCTGAGGAATTTCATTTCAGCAGCTTATTTTCTGGCAGATTGTTGTGTTGTCACTGTCCATGTCGGATCCATAAGTAATAATAGGCACTGCCATTGTCTTGTATAATTTCATTATAGAGTCTTTCCTGACTTTATTTTTCGAAGTTCTTTTTAGTGTTCCTGTTATATAATTAAACTTATTTAGTCTTTTATTTATATTTGTTTCCCCTGTGTATGATATTTCGCAACCTAGGAAGTTATATGTTACCACTTGTTCTATTGGTTTATTTTCTAATATTATCTTTGTCCGAACTGGATGAGCGCCCTTGAAGACCATTGTTTTTTATTTTTGTGAGGATATTTGCATGTTGCATTTTTTTTATATTTCATTTAGTTTATATAGCATTCTTTGTAGTTCGTCCTCTGTTTTTGCTATTAAAATCTCGTCATCTGCAAAGGTTACTGTTTTTATTACTATATTTCCTAAGTTAATTCCCCCAGTCGTCATTTGCTTCCATGATCTTATCACGTCGTCGAAGTAAATGTTAAAAAGAGTGGTTGATAGTGGACAACCTTGTCTAACTCCTCCTGTTATATGTATTGGTTCCTTTTGATTTATTTTTTTGTTTTCTCATACATTTTCTTAATTACTGCTATCAACTGTAGTGGAATTCCTTTTTCACTTAATATGTTCCATAATTTTGGTCTACACACTTTATCAAAGGCCTTCTTATAATCTATAAAGAGGATGCGCGTCTCTAAGTTGAATTCTCTTCGCTTCTCTATTATTTGTTTTAAAGGAGAGGGATGTAAAAACATTTTATTGATCTCAATTAAAAATTGAATATATTCCATCAATGCCATCTTTTCGAGATGTCCATACCACCTTAATTGCCTCTCTCCAATTGTCTGTAACACATTTCTTTCAACTTTCAGTGTTTCTAACCTTTTTCCTAATCTGAACTTCCGCAATGATCTTCTCCAGTAAACCATCACATTATAATATACCATTCGATAATATACCAGTCGATCTGTTTCGGTCTCAAATAGACAGGGCCTAAAAGTCGTTTTTGTGGACGTCCAAATCGTCGTCCTCGTGGGCGATACCGAAGAACTTCATTCCGGATACATGATGTAGGTGGATATCTTTTTCCTCTAAAGGTTGCATGTGGAGTTTCTATATCTTCATTCCTCTGAAGGTCAAGTAGAGTATACCCAGCAGTTCGGCGCATGAATCTCATTTGTGCAGGGCTTAATCTGGTGATATCTTTTTTTAGAATCCAGATTTTACTTCCATATAGGAACGTCGGGAGGGCGAGAGTTATATAATCCATCTCTGTTGCTAATAACTTATTAGCATGGTACCTTTTAACTGGCCATGTCTCTCATACATGTAAATGGCATTATAAATACATTTCTTTGTTCTGTAAAGGATGTTTTTACTTCATAATGCTGAGTTAAATAAAATATATTTTAGCTGAAGGATAACTACTGTATTATAAGGAAAATCCTTAATTAAAAAAAAATATATATATATATTACTAGGCAACGCGCCGTAGCCGAGTGGTTAAGGCAGGAAGCCTTCGCGCAGAGCTACGGGACTTGCGCTGGTTTGTGTCTCCAGGGGTGAAGAAATTTTTCTCATGGAATTTCGACCAGTATGGGACTGGTGGCCACCCAGCATCGTGAGGCATTTTAAAGTGATCCCACAACAGGCCCGGGGGCCCTTGGGGCAGTAGGAGGTTGCTCCCACTTTTTCTAGACAATCGGCACTTTACGTCAGCCGGGTTGTCAGCCCCGCGTGACGGCCGCCTTTACCCCAGAACAAGCGTCTGGTACTCATTTCCGTTAGAGGTTGAGTCGACCCCAGGGCCATAGTGCCGCCAGAAGGTTTGAGTCAGTTTAAAAATCCTGACCCCAACGGGACTTGAACCCTCGACCCTCCGGCTTGTAGCTCAGTGCCTTAACCACTACGCTACGGCGTGCCCCATCGTGAGGCATTTGGGTAGCTACAATAAGTAGCAACTTCAGGTTGAGAATACAAGCTATAACGGGTGGGGGACCCGATATGCTGCCTTATGATCGTCTACATCTATGGTTAACGCATGCTATTATTTAAATATTATTTATTATTTTGGAAACACCATCGCACAAAAATAATGTAGAACGGTTTTTAAACATTTCCTCGCTTCTGTAAAGCCATTTCCCAACCTCGCATTGTAATATACGTGTTGTACATTATTTTATACACGATGGTATTTTCAAAAAAAAATTATAGTAAAATATTATCTTTGTTGGAAATATTTAAGTTTATTATAAACAACTGAGTTCACCGCTGTGGTCTCGGGGTAGCGTGCTGCCTTGTCACACAGAGGATTTCATCAGTTATTCTGTTGCTTCTATTAATTTCTTCTTCACTTCACAGTTGTTCCGTCCATCTTTTCACTGGTCTCCCTACATCCCTTGAACCTCTTGGCTTGTAGTTAAATCCTGCTTTTGGCAATCTTGTTACGTTCATTCTTTCTACATCTCTAAACCATTTATCTCTGTATTATTTGATTTTATCGTTCAATGGATATATATAATGTCTACCGCTGTGGTCTCGAGGTAGCGTGCTGACTTGTCACACAGCGGGCCCGGGTTCGATCCCCGCTCGGGACAATTTTCTGGGTGAGGATTTTATCGGGGTTTTTCCTCACCTGTAAGACAAATGTCAAGAAAATCATATGGCCATCGCAATCATCATCATTCATATTCATCTTATAATCATCATCCCTCATCGGTGTGGAAAGCAACGGGATGCTTCCACACCTGTAATTCCCTAGTAAAGCTGCAAGCATAGCATTTTGATGCTATGCTTGCAGCTTTACTAGGGAATTGTAGGTGTGGTAGCTTCCCGTTGCTTTCCACACCGGTGAAGGATGATGATTATGATGATAAGGATGATGATGACGATCATGATGGCCATATGATTTCGGGGACCGTTTGGGCCTTAAAGTTTTCCTGACATTTGTCTTACAGGTGAGGAAAAACCCCGATAAAAACCTCACCCAGAAAAACTGCCCCGACCTGGGATCGAACCCGGGTCCGGTGCGTGAGAAGGCAGCACGCTACCTCGAGACCACAGCGGTGGACTATATATATATATATATATATATATATAACTCTGTTCTTATATCTTCATTATTTATCCGATGCAATCTTGTGCTATTAATTCCTATTCGAAAATATTTAAATTTCACGGCTTGTTCTAAACTTTTCTCTTCTATTTCTAATTTAACAAGCCGGGGTTCTTGGATATTGACTCCCATTTGATTATACATAAGCCAATATATAATTGTAATGTGGAATGTGTAATTTTTGGTAATAATTGTACGGGAGCATTTTTTGAAACTTATAAAAAGGTGAAGCACCATCTTGGAGTGATTATATATTTTGAGAGGAATGTTTTAAACTACCTGGTTGTTAAGTCAATATGGGTAAAGTGCCTCCTTGTTTCTGCTCCACTTTAAAAGGAATGCAGGCAGCGCGACTTAATGTTCCAGACGGCCTCTTATCAACTAAGAATTTTTAATGGACTTCCTCTTGTGTACTTAAGTCTCTTTCATAAGAATGTCAACTTGTGGGAAACTCGTGGCCATTTGGTTCCAGAGGTATCAGGTTCGAATCTACCTATAATTTAACTGCTACTTCAAAAAAAAATGTTAATCAGTCTTTAGGGAAATTATTTTAAGGGAAGAAGAGGAGAACTTTAATTAAGGGAAATTTGTGAATGTTTGCTGCAAACTGATAGACTATAAGTGCGTAGTCATTTATATTTATTTATAATTAATTACTAATATCGGTTGGAGAAAACCCTCAATGATGAGGAAACTTCTCAAAATAATGAAAATAATATGAAACATTGTTTCCTATTTGGTGTTACATTCCAGTTTTATACATGTGGTGAGTATATAGACAAAAACACACACAATAACTAACTCACTGGCTCTATCGAACCTGTAGGTTCATGCCCGCGCGGACGTAAGCTCTCCATACATCCCTACCATGAGCTGTTTTAATCTACTTCCCTCAAATCATGGTTAATGTTATTCTCCCACCTCATTCTTGGTCTACCTACTGGACATTTTCCCTCTGGTTTTCTACAAAAAGCTTCAATGCACGTCTTTCATTCTCCATTTGTGCCAGATGTTCTTCCTATCGCATTCTATGAGACCTAACTGTCCTTATTATATCTGGCTTTTCCATCCATCTATCTATCAATTTTTGGTTTAAACATTTTCCTAAGAACCTTATTCTCAAATACTCGTAATCTCCTTTCCTCCCTTAAAGTAAGAGTCCATGTTTCGCATCCTTATAATATAACTGGTAGAATAACAGTTTTAATATGTTTTCAGGCCCTCAGGGGTCCTCATCTAGGGGATATGTGGATGGCGACCACAAGGTGCCCAAGCTGTGCAAAACATTTCTTCCACTTACTTGTGTTTTGCGCTCTTTTAACTTTACTATCTAACCTCTCTTGGTTAACTCTTGTTTTTTCGACCCCGATGCTATTAGGGCATCCGAGGGCTAGGGAGTCCTTCCTTTCTTCCATTTCTCCTTTCCTTTATTTTCTTTTCTTCTCCAGAAAAGCCTGACCAGAGGCTATAAGATGGCAGCCCCATCACTGGTCTTGCCTTCCTTTGGCCAGCAACCAATCGAAGGGACTATTATTATGCTTTCAAGTCTTATACGAGAATTTCCCATAAGGAAATTTTTCTATAGGATCGTAACAGGCCTTGGCCTAATACTTGGAAGGAAGAAGAAGAAGAATATGTTTTCAGATTAACTTTTTTTTTAATGGAGTTGGAAAAGCAACAGTCCCTGTAATGCATAATAACATGCATTTCCAGAATTAAGCATATGTTTAATTTCTTTGTGTACCTCATTTCTTCTTATTCTTTAGGATTTTTATCCTGTTTATTTCACTCCTCGGAGGAAGACGTATTGTTTATCCATCTATTGACTGGTCTTTCTCTTGTTCATCTCCTATCCATTGGTGTATCTTCTTTAGCTCGTTTTGCAAGTCTGTTGTCTTCCATTCCTTCTATATGATCTTTACAATATTTTCGCCTGTCTATAATAAATTTGGTTATGTCTCTAACTTCTGTTATCTCATTAATAGTAGTAGTAGTAGTATAGTAGTAGTAGTAGTAGTAGTAGTAGTAGTAGTAGTAGTAGTAGTAGTAATAATAATAAATCATTCATATTTGCAATGATTGTTCCTAGATATTTGAATTCAGCCACATCTTCAAAATTTCCCTCATTTTCTATTAGACTATATAATGTATTTCTATGTGAGACCAAATGTTTTTGCGGGATAGTCTGTTTTGTCGTACTTACCTGCAATGGCGACATTATTGAAAGTTCTACTTCCTACATTTCGTGGTTGCCAACCTAAGTAACTATACTGTAATATTACATTTACACCCACGTGCGGGAAGTAAAACTACTGCCCTTTATTTACACTACGTACAATGTATATATATATATATATATATTATATATATATATGGGGCACGCCGTAGCGTAGTGGTTAAGGCACTGAGCTACAAGCTGGAGGGTCGAGGGTTCAAGTCCCGTTGGGGTCAGGATTTTTAAAATGACCCAAATCCTCTGGCGGCACTATGGCCCTGGTGTCGACTCAGCCTCTAACGGAAATGAGTACCAGACGCTTGTTCTGGGGTAAAGGCGGCCGTCACGCAGGGCTGACAACCCGGCTGACATAAAGTGCCGATTGTCTAGAAAAAGTGGGAGCCTTAACCTCCTACTACCCCAAGGGCCTCCGGGCCTGTTGTGGGATCACTTTACTTTACAATGTATATACAAAAATATATCCAAAACGTACTGTTAATATACATTATACGAAACAAATCACTGCATTTTAAATGAACTGAACTTTATTTGAAACAATATAAAACAATAAATACGCACTTGTCGCCATTTTATGAGTAATTGGTGTCACGGCCTGCTGTAGTTTCAACTAATAAACATTGTCCACACTGTTAACGTTAGTCAGTTGTTTAAAATGAACGCAAATATTTCCAACAAATATATTATTTTACTATTATTTATTATTTCGAAAAAACATTCGCGCAAAAAATAATGTACAACGCACGTTTGTGAAGTGTTTTACAGAATCTGGAAAATTAAAAACCGAGCGATAGCGAGGTTTCTAAACATTTTCTCGCTTCTGTAAAAAACACTTCCCAACCTCGCAACGTAATACACTATTATGTTGATATAGTTCCATTATATAATGCATTTCTATGTGTGAACATATGTTTATACATCTCCTAGCATAAAATATACAATTTCTTGTGGAATTGGGGGGGGGGGCAAAATGAATGAAGGGGATTGTAGAAGCGGTTAGTTCTGGCAAACGCAGAGCTCTCGCGTTTTTATTGATAATAAAGTAGGCTTGGCATAGCCTGTATCTTCTCCACTTGTGCTAAGTGGACGGACGCTAATAGCAACTTATCGTATATTACTGATAATAAGGAATGCAGATGGCGTTATAACACATGCTCTTTCTTCTCATCTCTGGAATACATTAGCAATCAAAACTTATTCCATTCTAACACGTCTCAATAATATTTGTTTTTCTGAATGGAAACGCACATTATACTCTGTGGAAATTTATAATATACATTATTCTTGGTATTTAAAGTAATCTTACACATTCAACTGTTAAGTAACTATGACATAAGCCATATTTACGTTTGAAAACAAGTGAATTTCCTTATACAGAGTGATTCCCAAAACATATTACACATTAGTGTTTGTTGCAGAGGAAACTAAATTAATAAAGTTTTGGCTAAACTCATCTCCGAAAATGAACCCTTTTGATGCTAAATTAATAATAAACAATATATTTACTTCAAGGCTTAGGCGATTCGCCTGTTCCTAATTCGTAATGATTCCTTCCATCCCTTCTTGGTCTTCCTACATCCCTTAATCCCTTTGGTTTATAATGATATGCTATTTTGGGCAATCTCGTTTCTTCCATTCTCTGAACATGCTCTTGCCACCCGATGCGGTGTTGTTGAATTCTATAATTATTTATTGAACATATTTCTAATTCACTTCTTATTTCGTTATAAGAAATTGGCGTAATAATTACTCAAAGTAATAATATAATAATAATAATAATAATAATAATAATAATAATAATAATAATAATAATAATAATCATGCGGTATCATGGCAGCTGCCGCCGTGTACCGAAAACCAAACGCCATTCCTCTCTGTCCATCCATTGATCTTCCTCCAATCCTCTGATATTCATACCTGCTTGTACCCCTTCTATCCAAGTTTTCTTCGGTCATCCTCTCTTCCTCCTTTCCATTGGGATCCATTCCATAACAATTTTAGGCAATCTTTGCTCTGGCATTCTTTTGACATTTTCTATAACAATAATAATGATAATAATAATAAATCATAATATATAATAAATAATAATATATAATAAGTAATAATATATAATACATAATAATAATAATAATAATAATAATAATAATAATAATAATAATAATAATAAACAATGTGACTAGCCTCATAGGGCAGAGGTCATAATATATATATTTTGGTAAGGATCATTTTCGATAACTACTAGATAGGATTGGTGAAGATAGCTAATTTTAAAAATATTTTAATGGCAACAACCTCAATTGCTTCATACCTTCGGAATTAGATAAAAGAAAATCACCTTCCTAGAAATCGATACATACTTTCTTTATGAAGAGCTTTTCTGCTGACATTTCGTAACGAACTGCCATTTTGATGCGAGATTTAAAAAGATTTCTTTATAAAGATATCAGAGTTAAAACAATGCGAAAGATTATTTTGAGGTTATGGTCGACCGACGAAGGGATTAACGAGTTGGAACGAAATGTCCCGAATATGTACACACATCACGCTTTTCAAATATCCACAGCCTTGTTATTAATTAAAACCTATTGTTAATTAGTAAGATAAAACCATTCGTGAGGTTCAATTAAACTCTACATGGGTGGCACCACTGCTGATCTGATAACCATCGAACTGAAATGTACATCCATCCCCACCAACTGATCAATTACGCATCATTTATTTTTGATTAATTCAACTCATCTATGCAATAACGATACAACTCACATTTAAGTTTACTCGCTCAAGTTGTAGCCCTGACTAGCGGGACTTGGATCGATATCAGGCGAGATTGGAAACATCTTTATACAGGGTGTTCGGAATTTTATATTACAAACTTCTAGATTCATAAATAATACTTACTCACTGGCACTATCGAACCCGTAGGTTCATGGCAGCGCGGACATACTCTCTCCATACATCCCTATCCTGAGCTAATGCTTTCCAATCATCATCATCTGCAATAATGGATTAGGTCTGTTGACCCGTTCCGACTTCAGCCCATCTCTGCTGAAGTTTATGAGTAAGTTATTTTTTACTAGTAGAGGTTACCAGCCTCTAGCCAAACCCCTCTTCCTGGAGGGCAGGAAACTGGAATTTCGGAGTGTTCGTCTCCTAGAGAAGTTGCCTTCACTACGGCTTGGGGACTTCTCTTCTCCCCACGTAACCCTGTGAACGGGGCCCTACCCAGGTACTACCCACTGGGCGAGTGGGACCTGGAGCTCACAAAAGGGCAGGGGCGCCTACTCACTGGAGTGGACCTCTATCAAGGGTTCCACTCTGTTACTCTTTCCAATCATTCCCTGTATAATCTACTTCCCTCAAATCATCATCATCATCATCAACAATCACGGATTAAGCCCATGTGGCTTCTTCCGGTCTCATAGATTCTCATTCAAAAGTTGGATCCATCTCTTCTTCGGTCTACCAACATTCCTGCGTCCTTTTGGTTTGTATTTAAGTATAATTTTGGGAATGCGATCATCTTCCATTCTTTGAATATGTTCTTTCCAGTTTTTTCTAGATTATTTTATTCTATCTAAGAGTTTAAAGATATTTAGCTCATTTCTAATATCTTCATTTCTGCGAAGGAGGCACTCATTTTCCAGGGAAAAGTGTGGAGACCCATTCCCGGGATAACAAGGGAGAAGTCCTCAACGGTCCTTAGGAGAGGAAGAGGCAGCCCTCCATTTGGGGTTCATACAACTGGGGGCTATGATGTCTAGCCTTAAGATGGCAATCCCATCGTACATCTCACTCTGCGGAACGCCAGTAATGTACAGAGGAAATACTTCATTACTAAAAGTCCCTCAAATCATAGTTAATGTTATTCTCCCACCTCATTCTTGGTCTACCAACTGGGCGTTTTTCCTCTGGCTTTCCTACAAGAAGCTTCCATGCAAGTCTTTCATTCCCCATACGTGCAACATGTCCTGCCCATCGCAGTCTACGAGACTTAATTCATAAATAATAGGGTATCTAATCCTAGTCTACTATTTAGATTTCACAGCCGCATCAAAAATAATGTAAGGTAGGATACTATTTACTCCCCCAGGAGCTATCACCTTGACGAGGTGGGGGGGCTTAGTACCCGATGAACCAGACGACTCTACTGGGGAAGATTGACTTAGGTTAATCTTGCTGGTGGGTAAGAGGCGAGGGGAACTAAGTATAGCTCACAACGAAGGAATGTCGTCTGTATCCATATTGGGCGGCCACATCTTCGTCGAGTCTTCAACGGTCAACAGGGCGACAAGGAATAGCACAGCTAAACTTGTAGGGCTTGAAAAGCGGAAGAAGCAGCCTCTCATGGGGGGTGGATACCCAGAGGAGCATGTTTGGAGGCTCAGAGGAAGCAGCGCTTCCACCATCCTTGTCCTGCGAAGCGCTCGTAACGCTTCCAGGAGACATTTATCTTACTGAGAAGCTTCATGGAAATCAGCCGGATGTTGGAAGACCTAGAAGACGTTGGGCTGATGCAATATGAAGTCGGAACGGGCAATTGCTAATCCCTGGAGTGATGATGATGATACTATTTAAATTTCACCTAAAAAACTTTCATCTTCAGTAAGGTTTAAAGTAAAAAAAAAAAAAGTTGGAAACATTTTAAGTAAAACAATACTAGTAAAATTCATATCAAATTCCGTTGAGGTGAAGTCATGTGATGGAATACGCAACAACAACAACAAGTAGCAGAAGCTCAACCTGCAGAAGATGGAAGATAACTTCCGAAAGCACTCCAGTTAATTTTATATACAATATTTTAACACAGTTGAGGACGACGGCACCTACCAACAGGTACAATTTAACTTTTAACTTTCATCATATTTTTATAATGGTAATAAAAGATTCCGGGCTATGTGGCCGTGGTCTATAACTGGAGTTTCTTCCAGACGTTTCTCCCTCAACTGCGGAGGGCATCTTCAGTGGCGAGCGCTTACAGCTGTTGTTTCCCTGTCGTATCATTCGCAGTCGAGTCCAGTTATAGACCACGGCCACATAGCCCGGAATCTTTTATTACCATGATTACCGGCCGTGAAAGCCTGCATTCCAATATTTTTATAATGTTAATAAATTAATATCATACTTAATAAGATCATGGAATAGAAAAAAAAAATACAATTATATCATAGTAAAAAGAAAAGAAACCTGAACATCAGAATGAAATCAAATTTAGAAATGTGAAATGGAGAAGAGAAAAATTGGCAATAGCTTCTCATGTGTAGACAGAAAATCAAAGCGTATTGAAGAGATTAAAAATACTAAAATAATTTGAAAGACCAAGAGAACTCACAGTTCGGGAGAAGATCTACATTCAGAAAAATAGAGACAAGATAATGAATTTTGAAATTCCTGGAGAAAAGGATTTGATTATGAGATTTGTCTGTCCAACACCAGAGAGAAATTAAGTTATATAGGTAGGAAATACAGTTAATTTTATATACATATTTTAACAAAGTTGAGGACGACAGCACCTACCAACAGGTACAATTCAATTTTTAACTTTCATAATTTTAAGTAAAATTTTAACATACTTAAATTAATAGCCAATTTTAAATTCATAATATTTTAAAATCCTCTTACTTATCTTATATCTAAAAATCAATGTTTGTTTGTTTGTAAGTTTGTTTGTTCGTATTTTATGCGCGGTCATACCGTTGATCCAATTTTGATGGGTTTTTTACAAAATGTTCAGAAGATTCTCGGGATGAACATAGGCTATAAGAGAGTTGTGATATTCAACCCCTTCACCCCTAAAAAACACCCTTTATAGTGAAAAACGTGAAATAAAGTCCCTATTTTGACGGTTAAATGGCTTACGCTGCCTAAACCATAACAAATACTCCAAATTAATGTACACAGAATTGAACATCTCAAAAAACTATACAAAAAAGTCCGCGACAGCATATGTTTATCTTCTACGGATAACTCACAATAACCATTTTTGTCTTTCATTGATGCCAAGAATATCGGGATAAGCAGATTCCCGAACAGTGCACGGCTGGTGGTAAAAACATAGCATTTATTTATGAGTAGCAGCGCACGCCGGGTATTAGCTAGTCCAATATATAAACAAGTTTATCCCTGTGGCTAGTAGATGGGACTGAGTAGACAATATTTTGAATAGGAACACATGTAGTAAGGTAAGTGGACTCCTGGGATAGAATCCCCATGTATGTGAGTAAATATGTTGGCAACTGGCTCTATCGGGAACATGTCCTATCACATTGGCCAACATGAAGCTAGTTTTAACTTTCTCTCCGATCGAATATTCACAGGTGCCATAGAATACCGAAAATCGAACCCGGGCCCACTGCGTGACAAGGTAGCACACTCTCCAAGTTTCACTACTATATAACAATGCTGGAACTGCCATAATCTTGTAAAATATTTAAACTTGTATATTTTCTAGTCTTCTTTTTTAATTGTCTAGCTATAATTTCTGTAGTTTTAATAAGTGTGCTGGTTTATTAGTTATACATTTATTCTTGTCATAATTTGTAATGTATTTTAATATTAATAAATTAGTTGGAGAAAATGTTTTAACATCTCACCTCACAAAGTTGTGCGTCTTCACGATACCGGTTTCAGAAGTATAGTATACTTCCATCTTCAGTCAAATTCCAACTGTCGAAATTTTGTCGTTAACATCATCTTCTGAACTGCCATCTGGTGTAGATTTTATGAACTTGGAGATTAAATTATTCTCGTCGGGGATATCGAAATTCATTGCTTTATATTTATTCTTCTGTATGTATATATTTTCCCAAATTGTTAATTCTAAAGGTTTCTCCAAATGTTTCAAAAGTTTAGTGTCTTTTCCGATTTTATGATTTTCTAGCAAACTATGAGAAAATCATAAAATCGGATGATATGATGGGTGATAAGTTATAATGAAGCGCCAGAAGAGTTCTTAAACTAAATTCCAGACCATCGATAACGACAGGAATAATTCCCTTTATGAAAAATTCCTATGGTTTGACCGGGAATCGAACTCGGGATCTCATGAATAGTAGACAGAAACGCTGACCACTAGCCCATGAGGCTGGTCTAAACATATTTCTTAAAAACCATTATTTTGGTAACGATATAAATTGTGTAGCTGCTGGTAGCGAAGTCTGCACCAAGTATTAGTATTAAAATTCAGTGTATTTGTTAGTTGTATAAACTATTCATGTCAGATTCACATTAACAGGTCCGGCGCCTCGCTTCTCGGAATCACATAAACCTAGACACTGTGATTTATACAAAATACTTACATTATACATGTCCTACCTGCTAAACATTCACAGGTGTCACAGCTTACATAACTGCTAACTCCCTTCCAACACCTCTACTTTTCACTTGCACAAAAATTGTGATAAATCCATGGCTTGTCAAATGTAGAAAGCCCCTTCATCTTCTACGCGGTTAAAGGTATTTTTTCGTCCAAAATACTAAGTCCAATAACTAACGAACCTGTAAGTTCATGGCCGCGCAGACATTAAGCTCTCCATACATCCCTACCCTGAGCTAACGTTTTTCAATGATAATCTGTATAATCGCTGCGGTGAACTAGTGGTTATGCTCCTTGTCTCTGGTCCCGAGGGTCGCGGGTTCAAACCCGACCGGGGTCGATGGATTTTTAGGACTAAAAAACACACTACTAGATCACAAAAAAAATTATACTTCTTAGAAGAATTACACGTGGAACCTTTAGAAAACAAAAATTCTGAATATAAGTCAAGATGGATGCAACATGTTCATCGAATGGAAGATCACAGGATACCCAAAAAAATGTTAAGATATCAATCTGCAGGAAGAAAAAAACCAGGACGTCCACTCAAAAGACTTCTGGATGGTGTTTCTCTTGAGGTCGAAACATGTCAACAAATGGCCTAAATTCGTGAATGTAAAAATGTTAAGATATCAATCTGCAGGAAGAAAAAAAACCAGGACGTCCACTCAAAAGACTTCTGGATGGTGTTTCTCTTGAGGTCGAAACATGTCAACAAATGGCCTAAATTCGTGAATGTACTATGATAATGATGATGAAAAATCCAAGGAGCAAGTCCTCCGGGAGGGACTTTAAGCTGTGGGTCCCGAGTCTGAAGATTTTCAGGCTCGTAAAAGATCCTTAAGCCTGAGTAAAAAGGTTTTCTTCTTCTTCGGCTTTCCCACACTTACAGGTTTGCCGTCTTCCGTTTCCATTTATCTCTATCATTTCAATCTCCTTCTTCCAAATTCCTATCATCCATTATTGTTCTGACATAAGTTTTCCATTTCCATTTTGGTCTGCCACGTTTATTTCTTCCAGGGGGTGGCCATTGGTATATATATATATATATATTGCCACCTTTCATTTTCCATTCTTTGTACATGGCCATACCATTTAAGCGTTTGATTTTCAATCCTCTTAACAACAGGTGTGGTGACATTCATTTCTCTCCAAAGGAATTAATTTCCCGTTTTATCCTGTGTTGTTTTTTGAAGGCTTTTTCTAAGACTATTTAACTCATGCCCCAAATGGGAGTCAATGACCAATCACATTTCAATGACTTTTTATTTACAACCAATCACAGTCGTGTTTCGCCTAAAACTTACCAACTAAAGTTTATCATAATAAAGAAAGCACCTCCTTTTTAACATTCTGAATAGGTCATAGCATTATTTTGCAGTGACCGACTCTCTAAGAAATACGGCTACCAGATTGTATATATAGTGCATGAATGCCAACAGAAAGCGCATACGAGAGATAATATAAAAACATTTGTAACAATTGATTATACCACAAAAAAAAACACTGTTTGCACTTTCTTAAACGAATTATTTTCCAGTGAATGACGCAGAAAAATATAATTGACATATTTACATCATAGGACATCAGAAATTAATTAATACCTATAACGCTGGTTATAGATTTCTCCACTAGGGTGCATTCTTACAACATTGCGATATTTTGGCAATAAAAAATATTATGATCTGGTTGCAGTGATGAACAAAAGAAGCAAATGAAGCGTAACTATCGTTTCTCATTTGTTTTCAAACATCGCCGTTTACATAAAATATATAAATATTTTAAAATAACTATAGTTAAATAATGATTTGTGAGTAAACAGCTTAATTTTATTCGTTAAATAGTCCTAACAAATGCCACTCTTGATTTCCAAATGTTCTAGATAAATTCATTCCTCACTTCGTGAGTCTTGAATTTATCGATAATTTGAAAATCACTCGTGGCATTACTTATGATAATCAAATTCGACTGTTCTAATTTTATTCTTTTGTAATTCTGTCAAAGACCAATTTCACTTCCATATGACAAAATATTCTGTATTATGCACTTATAAATTTTCATTTTACTGACTTAACATCCTAGTAATACCTTAGCCAGCTAGGGTCCAATGCCATTAATGACATCTATGAGCAAATAAGGTAACTAACTTGGTCTAGTGGCTCAAAATTGGGCTACACCATTATAGATATAGATCATACCATGGTTAATTCCATTTTTCCACCTCATTCTTTGTATACAAACTGGACGTTTTCCCCTCTTGTTTTCCTACAAGAAGCTTCCATGTCCCTCTTTAATTCCAAATTTATGCAATGTGTCTTGTCCATCTCAGTCTACGAGACTTAACTGTTATTATTTCTGATTTCCACATGTAGTACACTATTATGCAGTATTCTCCATTTGCCTGTCTGTTCATCTATCTCTTTGGAGCAAACATATTCCTAAGAACTTTATTCTCAAATACACGTAATTTTCTTTGCTCCCTTAAAGTAAGAGTCCACATTTCACATCCATGTAATATAATTGGTAAACACTTTTATAATAATAATAATAATAATAATAATAATAATAATAATAATAATAATAATAATAATAATAATAATAATAATAATAACCATCCATAGTAATTCTGCCTGAGGGCAGGTCTTTCACTGCAAACATAGCATTTTCATGCTATGCTTGCAGCTTTACTAGGGAATTGTAGGCGTGGTACCTTCCCATTGCTTTCCACACCGGTGGAGGATGATGATGATGGCCATATGATTTCGGGGACCATTTGGGCTTTAAGTTTTCCTGACATTTGTCTTACAGGCGAGGAAAAACCCCGATAAAAACCTCACCCACAAACTGCCCCGACCAGGGATCGAACCCGGGCCCGCTGCGTGACAAGGCAGCACGCTACCTCGAGACCCCAGCGGTGGACAATAATAATAATAATAATAATAATAATAATAATAATAATAATAATAATAATAATAATAATAATAATAATAATAATAATAATAATAATAATAATAATAATAACAGCTTTATTTTACCTGGCAGAGTTAAGGCCTTAAGGACCTTGTCTACCACTCAACCAGGTTAAAAAAATACTGTCACCAACACGAAATACAAAATGTATTCTTTCATATAATTTGATTAAAAATATTACATGGTATGTTCTACAATATAAAAAAAATAAATATTTAGGATCTATTTTAGATAAAAATGAGATTTAAACTACAGATATTGAAAGATGAATAACTGGCGGAAGAAGAATCATTGGGTATTTTGAACTCAGTGCTTTGGAATATAAATACAGAACGAATAAAACTATATTTTAAGCCCTGTTACAAAGCACTTTATTATATGGGTCCGAAACCTGGACAGTAAGTAGAAAACAAGCCAACAAGCTGTTAGCAGTAGAAATGGATTTTTGAAGGCGATCGACAAGAATTTCAAGACGGGATAAAGTCACAAACAGCACAATAAGGGAAATCATAGAAGTTGAAAAAAATATAAAAAAAAGAAGAAACACATACAAGTTAAAAAAAAAACATATATTAAACATAGAAGAAAAATGTTTGAAATGGTATGGACAATTCATAACAATGGAAGAAGATCAAATACCAAGAAGATCCTTGAATAGAAAGCTAATGGAAGAAGTCGAAGAGGCAGACATAGAAAACGTTGGATAGATGGAGTGAGGAGAAGTATGGAAGTTAAAGATTTGAGGGAATAATATGCTTTAAACAAAATTCAGTTTGGGTTGAAGGAGAGCCACTGTAGTGTGGAAAATAGGCCTACCTATTTTAAAAAAATAATAATAATTATTATTATTATTATTATTATTATTATTATTACTAGAAGCCGCAGAAATGAAATATTTACGATTCGTGGCAGGATATAGCCTACTTAATGGATAATAAACGAAGTGAACATATTCGCAAAGAACTACAAATATTCACTTTGACAGATAAAATAGAAGAGTATGGGAGAAAATGGTATGAACATGTCTGCAGAATGGATACCAACAGATTTCCTAGAAAAAATCTCAACTATCAACCAAGAGAAGGAAAAAGAGATCGGGAACGCCCACGAAAGCTGCTATGATACTTTGAGCCGGAACGAACCAAAAAGGTTTAATCCTTGTAACATTATTATTATTATTATTATTATTATTATTATTATTATTATTATTATTATTATTATTATTATCATCATCATTATCAGTATTATTATCATCATTATTAGTAGTAGTATTATTAGTATAATCATGAGAAGTATAATTATTATTATCATTATCCTTAGCATCATTATCATCATGTTTATCATTATGATTATGATTATTATTATTGTTATTATTATTATTATTATTATTATTATTATTATCATCGGCCGCGGTGGACTAGTGGTTATGCTCTTTGCCTCTGTTCCCGAGGGTCGCGGGTTCAAATCCGGCCGGGGTCGATGGATTTTTTAGGACTGAAAAATCCTAGGAGCAAGTCCTCCGGGAGAGACTTTAAGCCGTGGGTCCCGAGTCTGAAGATTTTCAGGCTCGTAAAAAATCCTTAAGCTTGAATGAAAAGGCCTCTAAGCAAAATTTACCGAATTTTCCCGTCCTAGTACTACCTTGGTTTCCTAGATGTCAGTGTGAGGCGGAACGCTGACCACGGACCACTCAAAATGACATCTATAAGAAAACAAGTGTAACTAAATTAATATGGTTCAAATTCTTCCCTGCAGGGGGAGAACGTCTAAATCTCTGTTAAGCAAAACATGGGCTTACAAGATTACAAGAAGATTATTATGATTATTATTATTATGATTATTATTTTTTTTAAAGAAAGCTTGTATAAACATAGAGTAAAGTAATATGATATGTAAGAAAGTAAAATAAATTAGGAGAAGGCAGGATCAGATATTGACAAGTAACTTGTTTTGTGACGAGATATAATCAAGATGTTCTCTAAGTGAGTTATATGTCCTGCTGCCTCGATTATAATCGCAAAGCGAATCTGTAATGACAACAAAGCGGTCTCTGTACCATCCATCCTCAAGAGCTCGTTTACACACTAAAACGTCTCACGAGGGAAGCTTGCGGACCTTCCGACAACAAAATTACGTAACTGTTTATTGTAAAGCTTAAGAAACATAAAGCGAATCAGTAATCACAACAAAGCTGTATATATACCATTCATCTTGCACTTCTTGATTCCGAATAGATTTTCTACACACACAAAAACAATCCCACAAGGGAAGATTGCGGTCCTCCCGACAACAATATTTACGTAACTGTTTATTGTTGTAAAGCTTGAAAAACACAGCTATAGACCTATATATATATATATATATATATATATATATATATATCATTCATACTATACTTCTTGATTCCGAAGAGATTGTTTACACAAACAAAAACAATCCCACGAGGGAAGATTGCGGTCCTCCCGACAACAATATTTACGTAACTGTTTGTTGTTGTAAAGCTTGAAAAACACAAAGCGAATCTATAAGACAAACAAATTTATAGGCATATATATTATTTATACCATTCATACTACACTACTTGATTCCGAAGAGATTGTTTAGGCACAATAAAACAGTCTCACGAGGGAAGATTGCGGTCATCCCGAGAACAATATTTACGTAACTGTTTATTGTTGTAAAGTTTGAAAAACACAAAACTACAGGCCTATAAATAAACCATTCATACCATACTTCTTGATTCCGAAGAGGTTGTTTACACAATAAAACAGTCTCACGAGGGAAGATTGCGGTCATCCCGACAACAATAATTACGTAACTATTTATTGTTGCGAAGATTGATAAACACAAAGCGAATCTGTAAAACAAACAAAACTGTAGACCTATATATACCATTCATCCTGCACTTCTTGCTTCCGAAGAGATTGTTTACACGCACAAAAACAATCCCACGAGGGAAGATTGCGGTCATTCCGACAACAATAATACGTAACTATTTATTGTTGCGAAGATTGATAAACACAAAGCGAATCTGTAAAACAAACAAAACTGTAGACCTATATATACCATTCATCCTGCACTTCTTGATTTCGGAGAGATTGTTTACACACACAAAAACAACCCCACGAGGGAAGATTGCGGTCCTCCCGACAACAATATTTACGTAACTGTTTATTGTTGTAAAGCTTGAAAAACACAAAACGAATCTGTAAGACAAACAATGCTGTAGGCCTATATATACCATTCATCCTGCACTTCTTGATTTCGGAGAGATTGTTTACGCACACAAAAACAATCCCTCGAGGGAAGATTGCGGTCATCCCGATAACAATAGTTATGTAACTGATTATTGTTGTAAAGCTTGAGAAACACAAAGCGAATATGTAATGACAATAAAGCTGTATATATACCATTTATCCTGCAATTCTTGATTCCAAAAAGTTTGTTTACACACTAAAACAATCCCACGAGGGAAGATTGCGGTTATCCCGACAACAATAGTTATGAAACTGATTAGTGTTGTAAAGCTTGCGAAACACAAAGCGAATCTGTAATCACAACAAAGTTGTCTGTATACCATTTATCCTGCACTTCTTGATCCTGAAGAGGTAGGAGGGCGGAAAATAAATAAATAAATAAATATATATATATATATCCACCCATAGTAATTCTGCCCGAAGCCAGGTCCTTCACTGCAATCATAGCATTTTCATGCTATGCTTGCAGCTTTACTAGGGAATTCTGTAGGTGTGGTAGCTTCCCGTTGTTTGCCACACCGGTGAAGGATGATGGTGATAAGGATGATGATGATGGTCATATGATTTCGGGGACTGTTTGGGCCTTAAAGTTTTCCTGACATTTGTCTTACAGGTGAGGAAAAAACCCGATAAAAACCTCACCCAGAAAAACTGCCCCGACCGGGGATCGAACTCGGGCCCGCTGCGTGACAAGGCAGCACGCTACATCGATACCACAGCGGTGGACTATATATATATATATATATATATATATATATATATATATATATATTCCAATGCCATAAGGTTGTCTTTTATGAAATTTCTGGCTTTTTTCCTGGCATTGGGGAATTGTAATCCATTTGTCAGGTTGGGGCACCTGGAAGGCGGAGTTACGTTACCCCGATGATGTGATGAGCGACAAATGATAACGAAGCGCCAGGAGAGTCCTTACCTAAATTACAGACCATGGACAACCACAGGAATAATTCCCTTTAAGTAAATATTCCAATGGTGTGACCGAGGATCGAAACCAGGACCTCATGTACTTTAGTCACAAAGCTGACAACTAGCTCATGAGGTTGGTCATGTCACAAATGTTAGTACAAACAACTGACGAATGGACACTAATGATAGCTAATGTAAACACATCTCGACTGTAAGAACTGGCTACAGTGTAAACGACTCTTTACTTTTACGAGGTTTTGTTTGGAAACGAAACACCTGACTGTGGAGAGGATTATATATTTACAAGAAAAGAAAATAAAAAAATGAATTGATGAATCTCACAAACAGGTTGCGCAGGTACTTGGTCTCTCATTAATAATTTCTAATCCTGGGAAAAACTTACTCAGCGCTAAATGTTTGTCTTCTCACGCATTCGCAATTTCACCCAACTGTTAATCACAAAAAAAACCGTTATTTACAATTACCAATTAAACTGTTGTCATTTTAATAACTCTAACTCACTGGCACTATCAGACCCGTAGGTTCATGGCCGCGCGGAAATAAGCTCTCCATATATCCCTATCCTGAGCCAATGTTTTCCAATCATCCCCTGTATAATCTACTTCCCTCAAAATCATAGTTAATGTTATTCTCCCACCTCATTCTTGGTCTATTGTTATTTTAATATTTACTTAATTAGATAGACAGACAAATGAATAAAAATCATCATCATCAACAGCATCAAGAATTAGACCTTAAGAACTGTATCGATCTCGTGTTAAAATAGGTTTGTCCTTTTACTCGGTCTTCCTACTTTTCTTCGTCCTAGTGGCCTGTAGAGAAGAATCTGTTTCGGGATATAAAATTAAACCCATAAATTGGTAATGTTGCCTATGAAATATTTTACTTTATTCAACATCATATTCCATTCGTGAATTTAGGTCATTTGTTGATCTGTTTCGGCCTCAATAGAAAAAACATCCAAGAGTGTTTTGAGTGGACGTCCTGGTCTTTTTCATGCAGGTTGATTGCTTAACATTTGTTTGGGTATCCTGTGATCTTCCATTCAATGAACATGTTGCATCCACCTTGAGATATAATCAGAAAGTTTGTTTTCTAAAGGTTCCATGTGTAATTCTTCTAAGGTGTCTTCAGTTTTGCACGCTTTATATTAGCTTGACCTGTATCTGTCCATCGACCATTGTAACGGATTCTTTGAACACGACTTTAACCCATTTAAAAACATGGGATCGACTTGAAACTTTGTATACTTGTAAAGGACCAATGGCAATACAATAATTTCATACTTTTTTCTAAAATTCTGGCCAGAATCATCAGAAAATCAACATAAAAACCGGTAAAATAGGTTGCGGACTTATCGACTTTTTTAGTCAATCGTTGTAAGAGCTCTGTTGGTAGAGTGGTGGACTGTAGTGGTATATAATTTCAGTAATCCATAGGTCGCTGGTTCAAATCCGGCCCGGAGGATTTTTTAGAAGAGTATTGAGCAATTAAATTTTCATGGGATTCCAGTTTTGACAATCAATTAAACTAAAAATTAAAAAAATAAATAATAGTTTAAAAAACTAAAACAACACGCTTTATTAGAAAACCGAACTAAAAAATGAAACATAATTTTAATTTCCAACACGCTTGGGATAAAATTAAAGTGGTCAACAAAAAAATCATCTCCAACACATCTAGAATAAAACTAGAGTTATCTACAAAAAAAATAATTTTACCATCAAAAGCGTGGAGTGCTTTTTATGGTTTTTTACGTTTTCTTCTTAGAGACTTTACTTTTACCAATATCTGTTTATTATCAAATATATCACTTGATAAATCACAATAGGATCAACGGTATGGCCGCGCATAAAGTACGAACAAACAAACAAACAAACATTCATTTTTATATATTAGATTTAAGGCTGATATATTCCTAAGAACATGGTCCCTGTGTTTGAGCCTTTGGCATGGATTCCCCTAAGTAGTCCCCGCCCGGAGAACCGAATAGAGGACTATTTTACTTCCGGAAAATTTTACCTCAGTGGAACCCATGTCCGCATTTCTTGACGGTTATATTTTTACGGTGTAAGATCGTAACTCTTTCGACCATGGTACTTTCTTTCGTCTTGATTATCGCCTTCAACCTGTCCGGCATGGATAATCCTTTCGGAAGCAATGCTACCTCCGGCATAGCTCTCGGTGTCATTTAAGCATGCAAACCACTCTACCACAAGATACCAAGGAACAATAATTACAAATACGAATGAGATGAACAAATAAATTAATGATAGACTCAATTCTGGAAATGAATGCTATTATGCAATATGGAGACTCTTGACTTCCCAACTCCTTTCAAAAAACGTTAAACTGAAAATATATAAAACTATTATTCTACCAGTTATATTATATGAATTCGAAACATGGACTCTTACTTTAAGGGAGGAAAGGAGATTACGAGTATTTGAGAATAAAGTTCTTAGGAAAATTTTGAGTCAAACAGAGACGAACAGACAGGTGAATGGAGAAAACTACATAATATCCTAAGGTTCGACATAATGAAAACATTAACTGCATAACTATATAGAACATTCTATAAATAATCATATAGGAAGCTACTTACTTTATTTTATATCATTTTAATTGTATTATATTCCAAGTTTTTGTTAGTATTAGCTAGTATTAGATCACATCATCATTGTATTTTGTTTGGTCAATATTTTAATAATATCTTAAAATAATAATATGTATGTAATTTTTGTATGTCCCGCGCCGTAGCCGAGCGCAGAGCTACGGGACTTGCGCTGGTTCGAGTCTCCGTGGGGGAAGAAATTTTCTCATGGTATTTCGTCCAGTATGGGACCGGTGCCTACCCAGCATCGTGATGCATTTGGGTAGCTACAATAAGTAGCGGCTCCAGGTTGAGAAAACCAGCTATAACGGCTGGGGGACTCGACATGCTGACCACATGTCACCCCTACACTGGCTGATTATCATCTACCTCTGTGATTGACACATGTGGATGTGAGGCCAGCAGCCGGCTGGTAGGCTAAGGGCCTTGTAGGCCTGTCGCGCCAGGAGTTTTAATTTTTGTATAATTCTACTATTCGCTGGTTGAGTGGAAGAGAAGGTCTTATGGCCTTAACTCTACCAGCTAAAATAAAGCACTATTGTTATTACTATTATTATTATTATTATTATTATTATTATTAGGGAGCTACATGATATGTATAAGAAGCCAGATATAATAAGAACAGTTAAGTCTCGTAGACTGCGATGGGCAGGACATGTGACACGTATGGGGGATGAAAGAGGTGCACGGAAATTTTTGTATGGAAACCAGAGGGAAAACACCCAGTTGGTAGACCAAGAATGAGGTAGGAGAATAACATCGTCCATCACTTGAAGGAAGTAGATTATACAGGGGATGATTGGAAAACATTAGCTGAGGATAGGGATGTATGGAGAGCTTATGTCCGCGCGGCCATGAACCTACGGGTTCGATAGAACCAGTGAGTTAGTTAGTCATTACAGGGTGACAGCTTTCAATTTAAAAAAAATATTTAACGCGCTTATAATTGGCGTTCAATGAAGAATCATATACAGAAATGTTCAGAAAAGAACAGGCTATTTAATTATATATATATATATATATATATATATATATATATATATATACTTACTAGAAGTCCCGGCCACGCGTTGCTGTGGCTAAGGTATACGTTAAAAATTTAAATTAACTTGCTGTCTTTCAGCCAGATTACTCAATTTGTTAAACAATAAACCAATTACCTTACCAAATTACCTTACATCGCCATCTGTTAGAATCGTATGGAACTCACAGATAATTATAACTCTTTGTTAAATAATAAACAAATAATTTGGAATAAAAAATAATGCGACTATAAATTTAGTTATAAACTACCCTAGGTCTCAAGTTGGATCAAACTGCACACAGTGTGCAAAATTTTATTAAAATCGGTTCAGCAGTTTAGGATTCCATCGCGGACAAACAACGTGACACGAAATTTTTATATATTAAGATATATATTTTATTTTTTTTTAAATTTTGGCCTATCGTCTTATCTAAAGTACAACTGGAACTTAGCTGGAAGAGGTAGACCTATAGGTAGAGTTAGAATCACAGCCTCCTATTTAGCGAACTGTAAGGGATCGCAAATATCTCGGATTACGGAAAGCGGTTGTAACATTCCCAGCTGGAGACCGCACGATGTCTCCATAAAGTTAAGTTTGCCCTTAATTTATGATCCTGCTCTTGTGCGGACGCTTCGTGGGCTAGTTTGGCCTTCCACGTTTCCAGCCATCTTTCTCCATATATCTGTATCGATTTCAAGTTTCTTTCAATTCAAATCAGACAACTTTCGCAACTTACTCTTACCAATTTGCGGTTATATCTATCATCATCATCACCATCATCACTCCAGGGATTAGGCAATTGCCCGTTCCGACTTCATAATACATCAGCCCAAACGTCTTCTAGGTCTTCCAACATCACGTCTTCCTCTTGCTCGATAATTTCTTGCTGACAATGGATATCTCTCCTTACTCATTCCATCCATATGATGAATCCATTTCTGTCTGTAATTCGTGACCTTATCCAATAAAGGCTGTACTTTCAATTCTTCTCTTATATCCTCATTTCTTATTCTATCAAGTCTTGTACATCCTTTTACTTGTCTTAGGAACCTCAGCTCCGCCGTCTGTATTCTATCCTTCTGTTTTTTCATTGGAGCCCAAGTTTCACATCCACACAATATTGTGGGAACCGCCATAATATTATATCCTTACCAATTTGCGATTATATCTATCGATATCTATAATGTCGAAGGCCACTGCTGAACCATATCATCTCCTTTGTAAGGAATTTCTAGACCAAGTTAAGTTTTAGTTACCTTATTTGCTCAGAGATGTCATGGATGGCATGAGGTCAATACACCGACCCGATGAGACATCTAGCGGGCAACTAAGGTATTACTAGGATGTTGAGGTCGGTAAATTTTGCTTAGAGGCCTCTTTATTCAGGCTTAAGAAACTTTTACGAATCTGAAAATCTTCAGACTTGGAACCCACGGCTTAAAGTCCCTCCCGGAGGACTTACCACCGCGGCCGACAATTTGCAGTTATAAACAACAGATAATTCGACCAGCCTCATGGGCTACTGGTCTGATGTTCTTACTACAGTTCATGGGGTACAGGATTCGATCCCCAGTCGAACTCACATTCCTTTCTTCTTCTCTTCTTCTTCTTCTCCTTCAAATGATGATGAGCACAAACCACTTGCACCTGTTAAAAAAAACAACTGCACTTATCTACTAAACAGTCATAGTACTTCCTCTTATTCCACTTCCTTCACAGTAACCTCTGTCCTCTGATGGAATTTCTTCCTCAAGATATCAGGGGTTGCCGCACACTTGGCACTTTTAAGTCACGCTTATACAGTTATCCGTTGTCAAATAATTCAATTTCTCTTTTTATTTAAATTTACTCTACTTTTGTCGTACTTACAGCAATGGGAACCATGATTGAAAGTTCAACTTCCTACATTTCGGGGTTGCCAACCTAAATAACTACACTGTCATCATCATCTGCATTCATGGATTAGGTCTGTTGATCCGTTCCGACTTCAGCCCATCTCTTTCTAGGTCTGCCCACATCTCGGGTGCCTTTAGGTTTGTATTTTGTTATTTGTTTTGGATATCTATCTTCATTCATTCTGTCTATGTGTTGCTTCCATTTTTGTCTGTATGTATCTATTTATCAGTTATTGCAAATATTTCAAGTTCCTGTCTTATTTCTGTGTTCTTGATTCTGTCTTCCTTAGTGCACCCTTTAACAGATCTCAAAAAATTTCATTTCTGCCGCCGTTATCCTACTTAGATCCTGTTTTTTATGTATCCAGGCTTCTGAACCATAAAGCAGTACCGGTACTGCCAACGTTTTATAAAATTTCAATTGGGTCTCTCTTGTTGTTTTATTATTTAGTGATAGTTTTATCGTACCACATATTCCCTGGAATTTTGCTATTTTATTAGTTATATCATTATCATAATTAAATGAAATGTCACATCCTAGATAATTAATAACTACACTGTAATATTACATATTACAAACTTCGTGCTGGAAGTAAAACCACTGCCCTGTATGTATACTACGTACAATGTATATAAAAATATCCAAAAGGTAGTGTTAATATGAACCGAAAGAGTGTTTTTCGGCTCATTATTGTAGTGTCGTTCTCCTCCCTAGACTGGAATATTTATGAACTATGCCAATATCCCTTTCTCCTTGTATTTACCCCCTCTCTCTACTCTTTACCCTTCCCGCTGCGCAATGTCTACGGCGCATCTCCCCTCTACCTCAGAACCTTCATATACGTGGTACACTGGCAGAACGTTATCATTCAATCATTCAAGCATTCATCGTTCAGTTCTTTGAGCAGATTCAAAGTTTGAATCAGCATCCAGTTCGCGATGCGATTGAAGCTCTAATGGACAAGCTGGTCTGAAGCCGAGAAGCGGCGTGGTTTAGTTGGTCCGGCAGACCAGGGAAGAAGTGGCTCCTGGTTCGGACGTTAGCATGAGTGTGGCGTGAGGTATGGTGTGGTTATTTCTATTGTAAGAATATCGTTATTTATTTGTTTATATTATTGTTTAATTGAATGATCGAAATGTCTTTGTTAATTTGTTTTTACTTCAGACAACTTGTTTCTATTAAAAGTCATCTTTTATACAATTTATCTGCTGCTTCATTGATGTGCACGTAGTTGTTTTCAATCCTATACGGACATTCACTCACGTAGGAAATTATTTCCAGCTCCCTTGCTATTTTGCTGTTTAGCTTTCTTGAATGACAATTATTATCATTTTTACTCACTCTATGTATTTGAGAATCATTATTTATTTATGTCAATATATCTGAGAGAGAAAGATGAATCGATTACTGCCTTCTATGGGCCCAAGGCAAGCAACTTCGTGATTGATAACCTTGCAGGAAAGCAGATCCACGTTAATAGAGACAGCAGTAACAAAACCCGATCCCGGATTTATGGTAGTAGTAGCGTGGTTATAAAACGCCACAAATGGTAGCAGAGCGTGGTTTCTAACCCGCACAAATGGTAGCAGTAACCGTGGTTTATTAGAGAGGTTAAACTATTCTCCCTCACCCCGCCCGCACAAATGGTTGCGCAGAAGCGTGGTTTGGGTTATCTCCCTCACCCCGCCCGCACTAATGGTAGTAGTAGCGTGGTTTATAAAACGCCACAAATATACGAAACAAATCACTGCATTTGAAATGAACTGAACTTTATTTGAAACAATATAAAACAATAAATACGTACTTGCGGCCATGTTATCAATAATAATTGTTCTCAAGGCCTCCTGTTGTTTCAACTAATAAACATTGCCCACACTGTTAACGTTACTCAATTGTTTATAATGAAAGTACATATTTCCAACAAAGATGTCTATTATTTTACTTACTTACTCACTGGCACTATCGAACCCGTAGGTTCATGGCCGCGCGGACATAAGCTCTCCATCCTGAGCTAATGCCTTCCAATCATTCCCTGTATAATCTACTTTCCTCAAATCAAAGTTAATGTTGTTCTCCCACCTCATTCTTGGTCTACCAACTGGGCGTTTTCCTTCTGGCTTTCCTACAAGAAGTTTCCATGCACGTCTTTTATTCTCCATACGTGCAACACGTCCTGTCCATCGCAGTCTACGAGACTTAACTGTTCTTATTATATCTGGCTTCCTATAAAGACCATGTAGTTCATTGTTAAGTAGTCTTCTCCATTCACCTGTCTGTTCATCTCTCTTTGGTCCAAAAATTTTCCTAAGAACTTTATTCTCAAATACTCGTAATCTCCTTTCCTCCCTTAAAGTAAGAGTCCATGTTTCGCACCCATATAATATAACTGGTAGAATAATAGTTTTATATATTTTCAGTTTAACGTTTTTTGAAAGGAGTTGGGACATCAAAAGTCTCTGCAATGCATAATAGCACGCATTTCCAGAATTGATTAATTTCTTGTGCATCTCATTCCTATTTGTGATTATTGTTCCTAGGTATTTGAATTCAGCCACTTCCTCAAAATTTCCCTCATTTGTCATTAGCTGTCCATTTCCATTATATAATGTATTTCTACGTGTGACCATATATTATTTTACTACTATTTATTATTTTGAAAACACATCGTGCAAAAAATAATGTACAACGAACGTTTGTGAAGTGTTTTACAGAATCTGGCTATCGCTCGGTTTTTAAACATTTTCCTCGATTCTATAAATACTACTTCCCAGTCTTGCATGGTAATATACTATAATAGGCGGTAATAAGATAATAATATTGTATTTGCGTGCAGTAGTTTAGGGTGAGTGCACTGGACCGGATATGAGGGAACGTGTCACATTCTAACATAATACTCTAGTATGGATATGTCAACTACTTGACAGGTAATACATGTATATATATGTGTTCCGGCGCCCATCTGACGCGACGTGTCACGCTTTTTTAACCAACTCTACTCTCTCTCTCTCTCTCTCTCTCTTGCAAATATGTAAAAACATACAGCAGGGATTCACAATCCACTTTATATTAGTGTCCATAAACTAACTAATGACACTATCGAACCCGTAGATTCATGATTGCGCGGACATAAGTTCTCCATACATCCCTATCCTGAGCTAATATTTTCCAATCATTCTCTGTATAATCTACTTCCTTCAAATCATGGTTACTGTTAATTTCCCACCTCATTATAAGTCTTCCTACTGGGTGTTTTCCTTTTGTTTTTTTTTCCATAACATAAGTTAATAATGAGATAATAATAATAATAATAATAATAAATAATAACCTATAATGTTCGTTATAATAAACAGTTTGATGCGTTTCATTTTTTCTCCACTAGGGTGCATTCTTACAATATTGTGATCCTATTTGGCAATATATAATATGAGCTAGTTGCAGTGGATGAACAAAAGAAGCATAACCATACATGTCTTATTTGATTTCAAACAACTTCGTTTACATTAAATATATAAATAGTTTAATATAGGCCCCTAACTATATTTAAATAATTATTTGTGAGTAAACAGCATAATTTTATTCGTTAAATTGTCCTACGAATGCCACTCTTGATTTCCAAATACTCTAGATAAATTTGGAAATCAGTCGTGGCATTACTTATGATAATGTAACGATAATAATAATAATAATAATAATAATAATAATAATAATAATAATAATCTATCTATCTATCTTCGGGTTTTTACAGCTGCTTCCATCTTCCCGTGCCAAACCTCCAAAGCCTACGGTCTTGGGCATCTTCGATGATGATCATAATAATAATAATAATAATAATAATAATAATAATAATAATAATAATAATAGTAATAATATGTAAAAAGAGAAGTTAAAATTCTCCTCTCTCTTCCTTTCTCTCCGTCTCTTTTTTTCTCCCTGCCTCTCCCTTTCTATCTCTCTCTTCTCTGCTCTCTCCCTATTTCCCTCCCACTTTCTCTCCGTAAGAAGAACAAGAAGGAAAGAGAGAGGAAGAGAGATCTCCTCTCTATCCCTCTTTCTCTCTCTGTATGTCTCTTTAACCTTTCTTCTTGTTGGTACTCTCACGTGAACCAGTTCTACACCTAACTCGAAAATTAGCAATTTGTCACTTGTACCCCTTGTATTTCAAGGGTCTAATATTTAAGTCTTGTGTACACCGCTGTGGTCTCGGGGTAGCGTGCTGCCTTGTCACGCAGCGGTCCCGGGTTCGATTCCCGGTCGGGACAGTTTTTCTGGGTGAGGTTTTTATCGGGGATTTTCCTCACCTATAAGGCAAACGTCAGGAAAACTTTAAGGCCCAAACGGTCCCCGAAATCATATGGCCATCGCAATCATCATCATTCATATTCATCTTAGGTTAAGCTTAGGATTAGGGACTCTCCTGGCGCACCATTATCATCATCACCCATCATATCATCGGGGCAACGTAATCCCGCCTTCCAGGCGCCCCAACCTCAGAAGTAGGTTATAAGTACGCCATGTCAGGAGAGAAAACCAGGAATGTCGAAAAGACAAACCTGGGGCATTTGAAAAAAAATTAAGTCTTGTCTACAGTATATAAAGAATAATACACATCTACACTCATAAATAATAAGACCATGTGTATAGATATAAAACTATTTCATTAAAAAGACGAGTCTGTACACCCCTAGAGGCAGGCTTGTACAGCCTTGAAGATATGTGTGTTGCATTAACAGAGAAGTAGTTGTCACTCGCCAAGAATAAGTCACATTAGCTATGTATAGATTCAACAGTATGCAGTCACTCTTTTATTACTTTGTTGTACAACTATTTATCTCTCGCTGTTCCTGAATATATAGCGTGGCATTAATAACTCACATACAGAGTGATAACCACCCTCTAACTTTCAACTAGCATTTCATTTGTTTTTAACTAACTTACTGGCACTATCGAACCCGTAGGTTCATGAGCGCGCGGACATAAGCTCTCCATACATCACTATCACACTATTCCAATAATCCCCTGTATAATCTACTTCCCTCAAATCATGGATAGTATTATTCTACCACCTCATTCTTGGTCTACCAACTGGGCGTTTTCACTCCGGTGTTCATATCCTGAGCTAACGTTTTCCAATAATCCCCTGTATAATCTACTTCCCTCAAATCATAGTTAATGTTATTCTCCCACCTCATTCTTGGTCTACCAACTGGGTGTTTTCACTCCGGTGTTCCTATCCTGAGCTAATGTTTTCCAATAATCCCCTGTATAATCTACTTCCCTCAAATCATAGTTAATGTTATTCTCTCACCCCATTCTCGGTCTACCAACTGGGTGTTTTCACTCCGGTGTTCCTATCCTGAGCTAATGTTTAAGAATAATCCCCTGTGTAATCTACTTCCCTCAAATCATAGTTAATGTTATTCTCCCACCTCATTCTTGGTCTACCAACTGGGTGTTTTCACTCCGGTGTTCCTATCCTGAGCTAATGTTTTCCAATAATCCCCTGTATAATCTACTTCCCTCAAATCATAGTTAATGTTATTCTCTCACCCCATTCTCGGTCTACCAACTGGGTGTTTTCACTCCGGTGTTCCTATCCTGAGCTAATGTTTAAGAATAATCCCCTGTGTAATCTACTTCCCTCAAATCATAGTTATTGTTATTCTCCCACCTCATTATTGGTCTACCAACTGGGCGTTTTCCCTCAGGCTTTCCTACAAAAAGCTTCCATGCACGTCTTTCATTCCCCATACGTGCCACATGTCCTGCCCATCGCAGTCTACGAGACTTAACTGTTCTCATTATATCTGGCTTCCTATAAAGACCACGCAGTTCACTGTTATATAATCTTCTCCATTAACCCCGCAGTGTGAGACTTTAGTGCATCCAGGTGCTCATCTCCTGGCGACCCCACCGTTGGTCCACGAGCCTATAGGCTGAACCGGGAGTCAGCGAAGTCGCTCCTTCATGCCCCGCTGCTCCAGGGACGTGTCCTGCCGCCGTTGTGGGCAAGCACGGAGCTCGCAAGCTCCAACAGGTAAGCAAATAATACGACAGGGCGCTGATCTCCTGCCGACCCCACTTACGGTTCACGAGTCCCTCGGACTTAGCCAGGAGGACTCACTAGCAGATCCACCGACCTTTACCCCTGTACACCACCCGGGGACGTGTTTTGTTGATGAAGTGTGTTCAACTCATGACAACCTCACAGATTGTCCTCGAGTAAGCTCTCGGTCCAGGAGTCAGCGCAAATCTCCCACCAACCAAAAGGACCGCGTATTCTCCGTCGCCGAGCCAACTGGCCTGGTCGGTAGTTCCAATGCATTAAGCCTAGTATTATCCCAACCATCCCGTTCGCAAAACTGGGCCTCGTCGTGCCGCTGCTGTGAGTCCAGCACTCTGAGCAATGCAGGCATCCAGGGTGCTCATCTTATCCGGTGCCTCCCCACAGACGTCCTCGGATTCAAAGAATCAGGGGATCGGCATAGCGCATTGTAATATTACGCTGATAACACCCGCCACGTCGGCACGTGGCCGCGGATCCTGCTGTGGGACCAGGATGGTAAGCTTATAGTACAACAGGGCGCTAGTCTCCTGTCGACCCCACTTATGGTCCGCGAGTCCATCGGACTTGGCAGGGAGGACTGACTAGCAGATCCCCCGACCTTTCCCTCTCTATGCCATCGAGGGGACGCGTTGAGTTACTGAACTGCGAGCAGCATGAGCTAATCGTACGTCAGGTCGCTCAACTCCAGACGACCACACAAATGGCCCGCGGGTCCGGGAGGACTGACAAGCAGATCCACCAGCCGTTCCGCCACCTGGGGACGCGCCCTGTTGCTGTTGTGAGCACAGCGTGGAGTGCGACAAGCGGATACTCCAGGGGGCTTAATATTACACGTTTCAGAAGTAAGTGAACCATTTTAAATACCTGGGTTATGAAATCTCCTATTTTAAAAACGAAGACCTATTTAACAAACTTACTTACTTACTTGTCCCGCGCCGTAGCCGAGCGGTTAAGGTAGGAAGCCTTGGCGCAGAGCTACGGGACTTGCGCTGGTTCAAGTCTCCATGGGGGAAGAAATTTTCTCATGGTATTTCGGCCAGTATGGGACCGGTGCCCACCCAGCATCGTGAGGCAATTGGGTAGCTACAATAAGTAGCGGCTCCAGGTTGAGGAATCAGCTATAACGGCTGGGGGACTCGACATGCTAACCACATGTCACCCCTACACTGGCTGTTGATCATCTACCTCTGTGATTGACACATGTGGATGTGAAGGGCCAGCAGCCGGCTGGTAAAAGGGCATCCGCTGAAAAGTGGAAAGACCCTCAATCGGACTTACTTACTTACTCACTGGCACTATCGAACCCGTAGGTTCATGGCCGCGCGGACACAAGCTCTCCATACATCCCTATCCTGAGCTAATGCTTTCCAATCATTCCCTGTATAATCTACTTTCCTCAAATCATAGTTAATGTTGTTCTCCCACCTCATTCTTGGTCTACCAACTGGGCGTTTTCCCTCTGGCTTTCCTACAAGAAGCTTCCATGCACGTCTTTCATTCCCCATACGCGCAACATGTCCTGCCCATCGCAGTCTACGAGACTTAACTGTTCTTATTATATCTGGCTTCCTATAAAGACCATGTAGTTCATTTAACAAACTTAATAAATTTAATTATATATGTGGAACAATCAAAAGGATATTTAAAAGCACAAGAAAAGAAACAAAACTAAAATTTTATAAAGTAGTGGCAGTCCCCTTACTATTGTATGGTAGTGAATTTTGGGTTTTAACTAAAAGAGAAGAGAGGATCATAGAAGCAGCTGAAATGAGATTCCTGAGAAGTGTGGCTGGTTGCAAACTTCTAGATAAGAGGAGAAGTGAAGATATTAGAAATGAGCTAAATATCTTTAAACTCTTAGATAGAATAAAAGAATCTAGAAAAAAATGGAAAGATGTTCAAAAATGGAAGATGAACGCATTCCCAAAATTATACTTAAATACAAACCAAAAGGACGCAGGAATGTTGGTAGACCGAGGAAGAGATAGATCCAACTTTTGAATGAGAATCTATGAGACAGGAACAAGACACATGGGCTTAATCCGTGATTGTTGATGAGAAGTAAGCGCAGTTGTAGACGGAGGGCACTGCAGTCGTGTTTATGCAGGAATAGAACACGTGACACTGTTATCTATGAGTGCAGAGGGGAATGTGACGTGGGACGCTGACAGTGTACACTGCCTTATATGACGTCACGTGTAGCAACAAAGAGAGCTTCGTAATTCTTCCGCCTGCAGATATATTTTGAATGATTAATACGGACAAGTTGGACCCTCCACCGCCCCTTGGGATACCTCGAGCACAAAGCCCCTACTCCCAAGACCAACTTCTTTTTCTCCCTTATCTACAGCGAAAACCACTACACAAATTCTCTAACTTAAAACCAACACCCGGGAGAAGGTGTTGAACTGACCATTCGAGATGAATGGTTGAGCTACGTAGTACGTCAGGTCGCTCGCCCCTGACGATCCCACAGTTGGTTCACGGGCTCCATGAGCTTGGCAGGGAGGACTGCTTTGCTTGGGAGCATCGCAGATCCACCGACCATCCCCCTATTCTACCTCCAGAGACGCATCCTGCAGCCGTTGTGAGACCGGCTAAGGCTTGACCCACCAAGCCACTGCAGTTTGAGTTGAATAAGGACAGCCTATTTCACTAACTTATTCGTAACTATTGCATTATATCATCCGGCAGAGTTATTTTCGGTACCTCGTTCGTGTCTTCACCGTCTCCATAACAGTGGGAATGGCGATCCGCTGAAAAGAAAAAAGGTAGCCTACAAAGAATTCCTCCATTTTCTGCAGGTCGATTTGAATTAGATTTCAACAATATGAGTAAGAAAGACAGCTTTTTGCTACGCGGAGAAAAATGCAATAAACACAATTTTATCGTAGCTTCGTCAGAATCTGAAGATGTAAAAATGATGATGTTGATGTTGATGATGATGATGATGTTGATGATACTCGACGGCCAGAAAAGAATAACACTAAAAGAATAAAATAAAATAATGTGTGGATTTCGTTTATAAAATACAGTGACATAATAAAAGACTTGAATGGTACCTAGAAAACTCTGCTGGAGCTTAGCGAAGGGAGAAAAAAAAATGTAGGCCTAATATAAAGAAATAAATATGATTATATGATAGTTTACCCCTCAGGGGTCCTCATCTAGGGGATATGTGGATGGCGACCACAAGGTGCCCAAGCTGTGCAAAACATTTCTTCCACTTACTTGTGTTTTGCACTCTTTTAACTTTACTATCTAACCTCTCTTGGTTAACTCTTGTTTTTTCGACACCGACGCTATTAGGGCATCCGAGGGCTAGGGAGTCTTTCCTTTCTTCCATTTCTTATTTCCTTTATTTTCTTTCTTTCTCCAGAAAAGCCTGATTAGAGGCTATAAGATGGCAGCCCCATCACTGGTCTTGCCTTCCTTTGGCCAGCAACCAATCGAAGGGACCATTATTATGCTTTAAAATCTTATATTTTCTATAAGATCGTAACAGGCCTTGGCCTAATACTTGGAAGGAAGAAGAAGAGAAGATATGATAGTTTATACACACTATTTAACTCATGCCCCAAATGGGAGTCAATGACCAAGCGTTTCAATGAATGTTCATTTACAACCAATTACAGTCGTGTTTCACCTGGAATTTATCAAATACGCCTGTCATATTAAAGAAAGCACCTTCTTTTTAACATTCTGAATAAGCCAGAGCATCATTTTGCAGTGACTGACTCTCTAAGAAATACGGCTACTAGATTGAATATACAGTGCACAAATTAAAACAGATACTGCTTGCGGGATATAACAGAAAAACATTCGTAGTAATTGATTATACCACAATTAAAAGAAACCATTGTTTGCAGTTTCTTAAACGTATTATTTCCCAGGAATTTACGTTCCAGAAAAATATAATTTACATCATAGGACATAAGAAATTAATTAATAACCTATAATGTTGGTTATAAACAGTTTGATGTGTTTCATTTTTTCTCCACTAGGGTGCATTCTTACAATATTTCGATCCTTTGGCAATAAATAATATGATATGGTTGCAGTGATGAACAAGTGAAACATAACAAACGTTTCTCATTTGTTTTCAAATATCGCCGTTTACATTAAATATTTTAAAATAACTATATTTAAATAGTCCCGCGCCGTAGCCGAGCGGTTAAGGTAGGAAGCCTTGGCGCAGAGCTAAGGGACTTCCGCTGGTTCGAGTCTCCATGGGGGAAGAAATTTTCTCATGGTATTTAGGCCAGTATGGGACCGGTGCCCACCCAGCATCGTGAGGCAATTGGGTAGCTACAATAAGTAGCGGCTCCAGGTTGAGGAACCAGCTATAACGGCTGGGGGACTCGACATGCTAACCACATGCCACCCCTACACTGGCTGTTGATCATCTACCTCTGTGATTGACACATGTGGATGTGAAGGGCCAGCAGCCGGCTGGTAAAAGGGCAACCGCTGAAAAGTGGAAAGACCCTCAATCGGATCGGATATTTAAATGATGATGTGTGAGTAAACAGTTTAATTTTATTCGTTAAACAGTCCTAACAAATGCCACTCTTGATTTCCAAATTCTCTAGATAAATTGGAAATAACTCGTGGCATTACTTATGATAAATATTCTTGGATTCAAGTGGGATCGACTATATCTCCCTTGATCCCCTTCTCAATGGTCCTGTTATCGCGTGGTGACTGTAATAGGAGGCCATTTTCCAAAGACTACTGTGATGGCAGTAAAAAGTTGAAACATGAAATACCGAATGTCATCTGTTTATTTTCACAGAGCGCACTTGACTTTAAGTTTAGTTTGATTAATATTAGGATGTACGCACCACATTCATAGATGGCAGTTATAGCGACATGATAGAGTCCAGTTACTTGTAGAAAAAACTTATAAAATATTAATTCAGAGAGAAAATAAGTTATTAATTCATTCTGGTCCCCCAGTGGCACTTCTTATGATTTACAATGTTGTTATGGTTACCATTAACACCATGCCATTATAGTGTACATACTTGAGGCTCTTTCGCAATCAAACTCTATGGAAGCCTTGTTTCACAAACGCCAAGGTCAGAGAAAGACAAGAAGGCAACAAGTCTTGCAAATTATGTTTTTTTTAATTAATTGAGTTGGTGTTTACTTGATGAAAATCCAAATCTCATACTGATACCACTATCCATAGTTCTTCTCTTCACCCATATACTCATAAGATGGCAGCCTTTAATAGTTACATTCATAGACTTTTAAATATCCCTCTTTCACCCTTGGAATATTATTAAACAATTAGCTATTAATAATAACTACGACCCTAAAATTATAGAACTTTTAATTAAGAAAGTTCATTACAAAAAAGCAATTGACAAAGTTTTTCCTTTACCCAAAGAAAACAACGAAATATGTCATACATAGGCCCACTTTCAAATAAAATATCTAAACACTTTAAAAGGTTCAACATTAATGTGGCATTTAAAACTAATAAAACTTTACAAAATATAATAAAAAGCAATAAAACCAAAATAAAAAAAATAAAAATTATCAGGTGTATATAAATTGAAGTGTGGCACGTGTGGCACATGTGACAATGTCTATATAGGACAAACTGGTAGACCTTTTATTTCTCGGATAAAGGAACACATGAGACCATATAACAGAAATTTAGAATATTCAAAATATGCTAACCACCTATTCCAATTTAATCATTGTTTCGATTTAAATTATGAAATTTTACATGTTTGTGATAAGGGTAAGAAGTTGGACCTTTTGGAGGCTGTAGAAATAAATAAATAAATTGAAAAGTAGTAATAAACTGTTAAATTCTCAACTTGATTTGAATGAATCACCTTTGTTAAATTAAAAAAAAAAATTAAATAAATTATTGTTGTATTGTTGCTTAGATCAGTTGGTGTGTACTATAATAACACAATTCATAATTTGTTAACATGTCTGAAGAAGGTACAGTGTACCGAAACAGCTGCCACTGAATTATATCTTAATAAATATGAAAATCAAATAAAACGAAGTTTTTTATGCAATGCCTCGCCATTTCGACATTCCTGGTGTTCTCTCCGGGCATTGGAGTAATTGTAACCTACTTCTGAAGTTGGGACGCCTGGTAGAAGAGATTACGCTGTCCCAGTGATATGATAGGTGATGATGATGGTGGTGGTGCGCCAAGGTTAGAGAAGGAGAAGAAGGCAACAAGTCCTGCAAATGAAGATTTTTTCCATTCAATGTCTCGTCATTTGACAGTTCTGGTGTTGTCTTGAGACGCTTGAGGATGCCGGACGCAGTCTCTGGCGAAACGTCGGGGAACTACAAGCCTCAAACCACGGCCAACAGCCCGGAAATCTTCTACAAGATCATCATAATAACTCCGGCCGTGAAAGCCTAAGTCAATATAATTGCTATATTTTTTCCTGTTATATCTCGCAAGCGTTATCTGGTTAAATTAGAGCACTATATATACAATCTGGGATCCACTTGCATTCCATGATTCTTACATCTTAATATATAAAATGATATATTCAACGTAATTCTTAGAGAGTCAGTCACTGCAAAATAATACTATGACCTGTTCAGAATATTAAAAAGGGAAGAGCTTTCTTTAATATGATAAACGTAATTGATAAATAACGGGTGAAACACGACTGTGATTGGGTGTAAAACAGAATTCATTGAAACGGTGATTGGTCACTGACTCCCATTTGGGGCATGAGCTAAATAGTCACAAAACCCCACTAACGTACAAGTGAACAATAAACTAATCTGATGTACCAACCAGCACATTTTATCACCCTAACTTGACAGAACTAACACTAATTTGCCCATTTTATCAACCTAACTTGACAGGACTAATACTAATTTGCCCATTTTCTCAACCTAACTTCACAGAACTAACACTAATTTGCCCATTTTCTCACCCTAACTTGACAGAACTAACACTGATTTGCCCATTTTCTCCCCTAACTTACAGAACTAACACTAATTTGCCCATTTTCTCACTCTAACTTGACAGAACTAACACTAATTTGTCTATTTCCTCAACCTATCTTGATAGAACTAACACAAATTTGCCTATTTTCTCAACCTAACTTGACAGAAATAACACTAATTTGCCCATTTTATCAACCTAACTTGACAGAACTAATACTAATTTGCCCATTTTCTCAACCTAACTTCACAGAACGAACACTAATTTGCCCATTTTCTCACCCTAACTTGACAGAACTAACACTGATTTGCCCATTTTCTCCCCTAACTTACAGAACTAACACTAATTTGCTCATTTTCTCACTCTAACTTGACAGAACTAACACTAATTTGTCTATTTCCTCAACCTACCTTGATAGAACTAACACAAATTTGCCTATTTTCTCAACCTAACTTGACAGAATTAACACTAATTTGCCCATTTTCTCACCCTAACTTGACAGAACTAACACTTTTCCCATTTTCTCAACCTAACTTGACAACTAACACTAATTTTCCCATTTTCTCCTCAAACTTACAGAACTAACACTAATTGTCCCATTTTCTCAACCTAACTTGACAGAACTAACACTGATTTGCCCATTTCTCACTCTAACTTGACAGAACTAACACTAATTTGCCCATTTTCTCACTATAACTTGACAGAACTAACACTAATTTGTCTATTTCCTCAACCTACCTTGATAGAACTAACACTAATTTGCCTATTTTCTCAACCTAACTTGACAGAATTAACACTAATTTTCCCATTTTCTCACCCTAACTTGACAGAACTAACACTGATTTGCCCATTTTCTCAACCTAACTTGACAGAACTAACACTGATTTGCCCATTTTCTCCCCTAACTTACAGAACTAATACTAATTTGCCCATTTTCTCACTCTAACTTGACAGAACTAACACTAATTTGTCTATTTCCTCAACCTACCTTGATAGAACTAACACTAATTTGCCTATTTTCTCAACCTAACTTGACAGAATTAACACTAATTTTCCCATTTTCTCACCCTAACTTGACAGAACTAACACTGATTTGCCCATTTTCTCAACCTAACTTGACAGAACTAACACTAATTTGCCCATTTTCTCGACCTAACTTGACAGAACTAACACTAATTTGCCAATTTTCTCAATCTAACTTGACAGAACTAACTATAATTTACCCATTTTCTCAACCTAACTTACCCACTAATATAAGTGGACTCTAGGGATATGTGACTAAACAAGTTCGCAATATGTATTATCACTAGGGAAGGGATTTTAACTTGCAAATTTTGGACTTAAAAAAGGGAGAAAAGGTTATGAAAATACACACAAAAAGGTGCAAAAAAAAGGGTGCTGCTGAAACAATTGAATTAGGGGTTAAACCAGTTACATGAACTCAGTTTATATAATATGCATATCATACACTTTTTCTTCTTTGTAGAGTCCATAAGAGGTAATTCATAGTTCTTTAGTTTATTGCAATATTTGCTTCGCAGATGGAACATCAGTTTCGATAAATTGCGTTTTGAATTCTGAAAGTGCATACAACTTATCCTTCTTAACATTCGCCATGCTATTGTTGTGAAAACCCAGTTGTAATACTAATAAAAATATGTTGTGGTTCAGACTAGTAAAACACAGCCAACAAGTCGGTAGATAGAAAACTGTTATATTATTGCCAGTACTAATTGAACTTATTTTAAACTGTTACAAATCACAGTTAATATTTAAATTTGATTTCACAGCTGCAGACTGGCCATTGTTGCTGGGATATAAATATTGCTGGTGGTTTACATAAATTATATTTTATTATTTACTATTGTTGACTTCGCACTACATGAATGGCCATTGTTTGTGGGGTATAAATTACATGAATTATATTTTAATATTAATTTATGATTGTTGACTTCTGATTGAGATTTTAAAAAGCTTTCAAGAAAAAAAAGTACATTTTTCTGTCCATCTTTTAAAAACGCGGAGGAAATGGCGTAGAAGCATTAAAAAAAGAGGAAAAAAAGAGGCAAAATGTAATAATCTCATGAAAAGGTGCAAAAAGGTGCAACAAATTGTGTTCATTTCGCTTCATTTCATCCCCCTCAAATACATATATTGAACTATTGGTATGAAAACAACTACATTTTTGGAAAGGTGTCGCACCTCAAAATCTTTTTCATAATTATCACATTGGCCAACATGACGCTAGTAGTCACTTGTCCTCCGATTGAATATTCGTAAGTGGCACGGTGACATAGAATAAATATCCTGTATGTCAATTCATAGTTATCCAGTTTACAACATCATCAGCAAAAACTAAAACCATCTTTAATGAATACTGGGGTAATAGGTAGATGCATCCGCCGCGGAACTTGAAAAAAAAAAATCTTGGCAAAGTAAAAAAACACTGTCCCAAACACCCAGTGACCTCATGACCTTGTACTTGCCAGTGTTTTTAAGTATTCCTAAAACACTTTGTTGTCGAGACAAATGAATTCCTCATGTTAAATTAGCAGTGACGTCAAAGAGAAGTGGCGCCAGGAGGTTATTGCACGGTAAACTAACAACTTGCCAAATTTTCAACAAACGAAAGAAACAAATTAAGGAATGCAGCAGCTGTCCCAGAATTATTGTACGTTAAACGATATAATTGTGTTAATTGGATGTATATGTAAAATATAACCGGAACTACGGGATTCCCTTACTTTCATAACAAACATCACGGGGATTCTAGTACAAAAGGCAACCTAGAGTGATTAGAAGAAAAAAATTCTTTACAACATGTGACGCGAAAAATTGTTCAAAGTGTCAATCATACACCATGCGCATGCGCCAACAAACGCGTAACGGCTTACACTATGGAATCACGAGATGCGGCCAATATATGCACGATATTTAACGAGCCTAAAATCTAACCTAGCGCAATTTAAGCTCTCTAACTGTGAAAGAATGCAAACACAGAAAAGCTCTTTATTCGAAGGGATAAGTTCCGCTAAAATGCCGCGAATACAGAAACCGCGAACATGAAATAGTAATTTGTATGGGTATATAGGGGATACGTTCCAAGGTCCCGAAATAAAATAAAAATTATCAAAATAAAATAAATTAATGAGAGATTTTGAACAACTTATATTAATTAATATTGTCAGGCTTAGGCAAGGGCTTGAAGAACTTAGTTTTTTTTTTTTTCCTGTTTTGCCACTTTTATAAGGTCTTTCAATTCTGATTGATATTTAGCTGTGAATTCAGCGATATAATTCCTTATTTTGTCTTCGGATTTCTTGATGAATCCTACAGTTGATTACCGACTTGCAAAAATAGCTAAAGAAGATAGACCAATGGACGGGAGTAGAACAAGAGGAAGACCAGCCAAGAGTGGATAGACAATGAATGCACATCCAATACGTCTTCCTCCGAGGAGTGATTTTGGAAATAAACAGGATGAAAATCATACAAATTATGATTAAGAAGAAGAAAAAAATTCCTCACTGGGCATGGGAAATTTTGCTAATATATCCAGAGATTTAACATCAGAGAAAATGCAAGTTGTAATTGTGGTATCACTCTGCGGCGTCAAGTGTTCAAAGCATTCCCATGAGAAGAATTTTCTAGACAAAAATCCTATAGGGAGTTAGTTAATATTATCATACGACTTGTGAATGCTGTTTAATAGTGTAATCGCAGCCCAAGTAAAATGAATGTTTCGCAACAAATCATGCAAAATGTCCGCATTCAGTGCAGCTCACCCGTAGCAAACATACAAAGTTGCCAAATTCCTTTTCACAAAGGTAATACCTCAAATTTACACCAGCCAATCCCACCTTCTATTAACAATTGTAATGTTATCGCTGGATCAAATCGTTAGATAATCTGTTTGTCTCATATTGATGGCAGGCAATATTTCACCAACTACCACCTTATACAGAGTGTTAAATAACTCCTAAATTTATAGCAATCAATTCAATATATCTGATAAAACTTGCAGTTTACTCATTATAGAACAGAATAGATTTATTTAGCCTGGTGGAAAACTAACTAACTAGTATTATAAGAATCCAGGTTATAAGCCCGTAGTGCTCCATAACTGGTGTTTGTTTGCTAAATGTTTCTCCCTCGACTACTGAGGCCATTTTCAGTGGCAAGTTCTTCTAAGGTCAGGGGTCACCAATTGGCGGACACTGGGGCTTTGGTTTCCGGACCGGTTAAATATCGAATTAATACACATTTTTAAACCCGGTTAAACATGGGATAAAACTAGTTTACTAAATGCAATGTTAATAATAATAATAATAATAATAATAATAATAATAATAATAATAATCCCCTCAGGGGTCCCCATCTAGGGGATATGTGGATGGCGACCACAAGGTGCCCAAGCTGAGCAAAACATTGCTTCCACTTACTTGTGTTTTGCTCCTTACTTTCATCTTTAACCGATCTGATATTTCTTCCTTTCTTCCACTTACTTATACCAGACTCTTTTTAACTTTACTATCTAACCTCTCTTGGTTAACTCTTGTTTTTTTTTTTTTTACCCCGACGCTATTAGGGCATCCGAGTGCTAAGGAGTCTTTCCTTTCTTCCATTTCTTCTTTTCTTCATTTTCTTTTCTTCTCCAGAAAAGCCTAACCAGAGGCTATAAGATGGCAGCCCCATCACTGGTCTTGCCTTCATTTGGCCAGCAACCAATCGAAGGGATTATTATTATGCTTTCAAGTCTTATACGAGAATTTCCCGAAAAGGAATTTTCTATAGGATCGTAACAGGCCTTGGCCTAATACTTGGAAGGAAGAAGAAGAAGAATAAGAAGATAATTATACCTTTATTTTACCTGGCAGAGTTAAGGCCTTAAGGCCTTGTCTGTCACTCAACCAGGTTTTAAAAAATACAAAAACAAATAGTCTTACATCTAAATTACAATAAACATAAACGATTAAATGTAATAAATACAATACAATTAATATTTATAATGTATTTTGATTTACTCTAATTTAACGAATTATTTAAATAATGATTTGTGAGTAAACAGCTTAATTTTATTCGTTTAATAGTCCTAACAAATGCCACTCTTGATTTCCAAATTCTCTAGATAAATTTACTCCTCACTTCGTGAGCCGTGAATTTATCGATAATTTGGAAATCACTCGCGGCATTACTTATGAAAAAAGTTTCTTAGTAGGATCATGAGGATTTGTAAAAACTTTCAATAACATTTCCTTGAGAACTACAATAGCTACATTATTTTGGATTTAGCTAAAAGAAAAGAAATAAATTAGGTCATTGCTGAAAAGAAAATGAATAAATCCCGTTTAAAATACGTTATGCATCAGTTTATAAATATCTTAATAAATTGTATGAGTCACTTGTGTTGTTTTGAACATAGCGACATAGCTTCGTCATGAACAAAAAAATGTCTCATTCATTCCGAAGGTATGCAGCTATTCACAGCGATTTCATGAAAATATTTCTGAATAAAATTACAGATCTTCAACGATTTTACTTATAAGTAAGGCTTGGATTTGTATGTAATATGAACATGCAAAATATGTACATATTTATGTAATAACGTTATGTAAAATATGTAAGATTACATAAAAAATCTTAAAATATGCAATATTGCATGCGTTAAGGGTAGCCATGAGTGAATTTTGAGAGAAAATTGACCAAAACACACATTTTGTGTATTATCTCTCGTAAAATTCTCCTAAGCTTCCTGTTCAAGAAAATATATAACTTAGGTCTATAGCTACTTCGCCATTATTAAAGCCCTGGCGGCCATTTTTAAACTCCCCCAGAACTAGTGGCAAAAATGATACCAATATATCAAAGATTCTTAAGATCTTCACTTCACATGTGCTTACAATTTGTTTAGCTTTTGTTGTATCAGCCCTAGTTTCTGCTCCATATACGATAACTGGTCGAAGTATCGTTATATGCGGATTGCGCCAAATTAAATCTTTCATATATCCTGATATTTGTGCTACTTTATCAGCTTGTTTATTTACTTCTTTTACTAAATGTTTAGTGATTGTTATTAATACACCTAAATCTTTACATTCTGATACTTGTTCTACAATTTTGCTTTCCACTTCTAAGAAAAAAATCAGTAATTATTTTAATTTCTCGAACATTTATAACACAGATATTCTATGTTTTATTATTGATTTCGTACATCTCAATGATGGATAAATCATATTTGAAGAGAAAAATTATACGCTGAGACCGGGACTTGAACCCGGGACCCTTGGTTCTCTAGACCAAGTGCTCTACCAACTGAGCTATCTGAGCAAGTACCGATCTAAACGCAAATCTTTCTCTATATACATTATAATTCCCGTCCACCAAACGCTCTGAAGCCAAGCTTCTATCATGCAAATGGCGGCTCCTTTATTAAGAAGACATTTGGGAATTATACAGATATTCTAGTTCTAGGTACTTGAAGTAACCATATTTGTAAATTCTGTGCAGTTTTATTCACAGTCTTTTTTTATAAAACGTGTTGTTATCAACCCATCTCCCCATTCGAGTAATATTCTATCACCTCCCTACTGAAGGGTTAAAAACGAACAAATAGCGTTGAAAATACGTTATTTTATTGAATCTCCAAATATGAAACCCTATTTCGCCAGAAAGGCACGTTATCGTTGTAGCTTACTATAACAATGTTATACTATACATTGTAAAACACAAATATTATCTTATGGTTTTGAATGAGTGTTATGAATTACATAAATAGTCCAAAGTGTCTTAGAAAACACTACATATTGTTATGAATGTTTGTTATGAATTTCATAAAATGTTTATAATAATTTTGGTTCTTAAAAACCACTTCACACTTTGAGGCAGAAGCCTCATCATCATTTAAAAGTAAGTTTAACCAGAATCGTTGTCTTTCGAATGTAGGACAATCAAATAAACATGTTTTATAGATTGTATTGATTATTGACATTTACAATTATTATCACTGTCTGGGTTAATATTAAATCTTCTAAAATAACTTCCAAATTTTCCATGACCATAAATTGTATTAAAATGAAATTTGGAATAAAATGTTTTGCATTTAGCCTATGGTGTACTGTAGGATTGAAAATACGTTATGCACCAGTTTATAAATACGTTAATAAATTGCATGAGTCACTTGTGTTGTGAACATAGCGACATAGCTTCGTCTTGAATAAACCCAATGTCTCATTCATTCCGCAGCTATTCACACTGATTTCATGAAAATATTTCTGAAAAAAAAACATGGGTCTTACTAAATAGACACTGAAACTGATCATTAAGATATATACATACTTTGTATTAGATATGCCTTCAAATTTTTGGACGACTCAATGGTGATCATAAATTGTTAGGTTATTTTGATGATTTAGTATTATTATGCGATAGCCAGGAGATACTAAGTCCCGACAAGCATACTCTGTTGAGTAATGCTAAGAAATTGGGGCTGGAAGTAAACATAAAGAAAACTGTAATAACACTGAGCAACAAAAAATAAACTTTTTTTTTGTCTCAGAAAGAAAAATATGTGAATCTGATAGTATTTTTTCTCCTGAATTCAAATATGATACCGGTTTTTTTTCATCGCGCAAGGTTTCCGAGAGACAGAAATTTATAATTTCAAACACTTTAATATTTTCTACATTCGTAACTACACAATATTCGAACATTCGGAATCACCTAGAAAGTAAGAAACGACGATTTTCTGCTATATTTCGCCTGTAGAGCATCCCTCTTGATGGTCCGACAATAATTGGCCAGCATATTAGGATTTCATTTGCCTTGATATCTCTTTTCCATAGCTGAAATCTTGTGATGAAAGCGTTCCCCGTTTTATTTTACAATGGACAAATGGACGAAAAAACGTTTATTAAAAAATAATTATTTAAATCCATTAATTGAAATTGAAATAAAACTGTGGGTGATGGAGAAATTCCGAATACATATTTGCAAATACGATAAATACTGCATTAATACAACTATTGGTACTCATGAGACAAAAATCATGTTGACCAGTGTAATTTGTATGTTCACACATATAAATGCATTATGCAATGGAAATGGGCAGATAATGACAAATGAGGGAAATTTTGAAGAACTGGCTTAAAGTTTCCTCACATTAACTGAAGGGCTTAGGGCAATAACATGATAAGCCACATATTGTCCTTTCTGAAATGTAAGGATTTTAATGTTTCAATAAATTATATTATCAAATTTAGTTACGGCAAGGGGAGGATGGGGGGGGCTAAATGTACTCTGGGTATATATTAAGCTCTTTATAGAATAAATAACCACAAGAGACATATAGATTATAGCGCACACCAAAGTTCATAAATAACATGAAGAGTCGCGTGAATACAGAGAACTAGAAGATAAATACAGAAATATAAATAACTTTGCAAGCAGAGTATCTCCGTGGCTGGACCCATAATATACACGTAGTTGTTTCATTACTTTAGCAGGGTAACTACTAGGCATTTATAATCCATCTTAATAAATATATTATCATCATCATCATCATAGTACATTCACGAATTTAGGCCATTTGTTGACCTGTTTCGGCCTCAAGAGAAACACCATCCAGAAGTCTTTTGAGTGGACGTCCTGGTCTTCTTCTTCCTGCGGGTTGATATCTTAACATTAGTTTGGGTATTCTGTGATCTTCCATTCGATGAACATGTTGTATCCATCTTGACTTATAATCAGAAATTTTGTTTTCTAAAGATTCCATGTGTAATTCTTCTAAGATGTCTTCATTTTTTTTTGTGATCTAGTAGTGTGTATCCTGCAGTCCTCCGAAGATATCTCATTTCAGCAGATCTAAGTCTCTGTATATCCTTCTGTTTCAACGTCCATACTTCGCTATCCATACAAAAGAGTGTGGAAGAGCCAGTGTTTTATACACTTTCAGTCTTGAAATGCTTTTGGACTAACTGTGGCTTGAAGATAGAATTTATTAACCCTAAAATTCTTAAAAATTTAGATATTTTTACATTTACATCCTTTTCTTCGTCATATGAGATATTGCATCCTAGATATGTAAAATTATTCACCTGCTCCAAAATTTTATTGTCCAGTACAATTTTACTTCTGACAGGATCTACACCTTGAAATGCCATAATTTTTGTTTTTTTCTGTAGATATCTTTAATCCATATTCTTCTGTAATTTTGTTAAGTTCATACAGACCTTTCTGTCAGATTATCTTCGGAATTTGCTATTATTATTTGGTCATCTGCAAACAATAGGGTGTTTAATTTTCTATTTTCTGATATTCTTATTCCAAATTTATATGTTTTGTTCCAGCAACATATTACTTCATTGATATAAATTGCAAAGAGTGTTGGGGATAGGGGGCAGCCTTGTCTCACACAACGATTTATAATTCCTTCTTCAGAAAATCTGTTATTTAATTTAATCTTTATGGTGTTGTCTTTGTAAATATTTTGTATGTTCTGCCGAAGTAAATTTGGTATATTTCTGTCTTCCAATATATTTAAGAGTTTTGATCTCTTGACTGTGTCGAATGCTTTTTCAAAATCTATGAAAGCAAAATGTGTTTCTAAGTTGAATTCTCTTCTTTTTTCAAGCAATAGTTTAACAGAAAATGCTGAATCAATACAAGATCGTCCTTTCCTAAATCCATTTTGATATATATAAATATATTAATCGGAAATAATAAATAATCTACAATCATGAGTACTTGACGGGGACACTAAGTATGGTATCAAGCTATTGCTAAACCAAGGTTCAAGTGATCTATTGTTTAAATGAAAACACAGCATATAAAACAGTGAATATATTTAAATGAATGAGAATGGGCAATTCGCAGTGTAGATGAACAAAGACTAACTGCGGCAGAAATGAAATTTATGAGACGTACTGCAGGTTACTCAAAAACAGACCACAAAAGGAATTCTGAGATTCTCAATGAATTACAAACAGAATCAATCGTGGAACATGTACAAAAATACAGAAACAACTGGAAATCTCACCTAAGAAGAATGAGCAGAACAAGAATATCATGTCAAATCTTAAATTACCAGCCACCAGGCAAGAGATCATTGAGCGGACCCTTCAAACGTTGGATTGAGACCGTAACAGACCGCTAGGTCTATCACATGAAAAGAAGAAGAAGGCGAAAATTATAAATACTAATTGTGCAGTATTGTTGTTAATGAATTGTGTGTCTATATGTTTTAACTCATCATCGGTGCACTTATAAATTGATTTTATGGATATTTCAATACATTTATTTGCAGTCATTATAATAAATTATGTTTCTTAATAGAATGTGGCTTATCATGTTACTGCCCTTCAATTTTAATTTTACGTTATTTGATGAGAGTTTGTTCTTACTGTTAGAACAAAACTAAATCAATGCTTGAATCACTGCTATTTAGATTACCACACACATTGTCAAAAAAATATATAACATGGCCTTAGTTCGTAATGAGATAGCAATCTCGTTCACCATGAGTCTCTTGAGATACAAAAAAATGAACGTAGTCTTTAATTATTGTGTAATTTAAAAGACAGGAAGAAAAACTGCCATCTTGTGGTATAAGGCTGGTTTTACACTATCAAAAATCACAACCAATAAATGAATCTGATATCTTATAGGACTATATAAAATTTCTGCCTATGTTTGTGTACAGAAAACTCGAAAAACAGCACTGAGCAACAAAAAATAAACTTTTTTGTCTCAGAAAGAAAAATATGTGATTCTGATAGTATTTTTCTCCTGAATTCAAATATGATATCGGTTTTTCTACATCACGCAAGGTTTCTGAGAGACAGGAATTTATAATTTTCTTCTTCTTCTTCTTCTTCTTCCTCCTTTCATGTGATAGACCTAGTGGTCTGTTACGGTCTCAATCCAACGTTTGAAGGGTCTGCCCAAAGATCTCTTGCCTGGTGGCTGGTAATTTAAGATCTGACGTGGTATTCTTGTTCTGCTCATTCTTCGTACGTGAGATTTCCAGTTTTTCTGTACTTTTGTACATATTCCATGACTGATTCTGTGTGTAATTCTTTGAGAATCTCAGAATTCCTTTTATGGTCTGTCCTTGAATAGCCCGCAGTACGTCTCATAAATTTCATTTCTGCCGCAGTTAGTCTTTGTTCATTTACTCTCCGAATTGTCCAGGCCTCACTGCCGTAACATAATATGGATCTGGCCAGTGTTTTATAAATTCTAGTTCGTGTGTGTTGCTGTACTGTGTTTGGTTTGAAAATATTATTTATAATTCCTGTTACTCTGTTAAATTTTATAATTTTTTGACTAAAATCTTTTTCTTCTTCGTATGTAACTTTGTATCCGAGATAGTTAAATGTGTTGGTTTGTTCTAATATTTTATTATTAATAATAATTTTACTGCGAACTGGGTCTTTTCCCAGGAAAGCTATGACTTTAGATCTTTCTGTTGAGATTCCCATCTTGTAGTTTATTGCAATTTGGCGAAAAGAGTGGACTGAACGTTGTAGGTCATCTTCTGAATTCGCTATAAACACAATGTCATCTGCAAATAATAGGGTGTCTAAATTATATAATCTATTAAGTGGTATACTGCCATGTGGTTGTAGTCTCCATTCTTTAATAATTGAATTCATGTATATTATGAAGAGCATTGGTGAAAGACCACATCCTTGTCTAACTCCTTGATTAATTGGTCTGCATTTATAATTTCAACATTTTAATATTTTCTACATTCGTAACTACACAATATTCTAACATTCGGACTCACACACAAAGTAAGAATGACGATTTTCTGCTATATTTCGCCTGTGAAGCATCCCTCTTAATGGTCCAACAATAATCGGCCAGCATTTTAGGATTCCATTTGCCTTGATATCTCTTTTCTATAGCTGAAATCTCCTGAATTAGCTCATTTGGTTTTATTTTACAATGGACAAATGGACGAAAAAACGTTTATTAAGAAAATAATTATGTAAATCCATTAATTGAAATTGAAATAAAAAAACTGTGGGTGATGGAGAAATTCCGAACATATATTTGAAAACACGATAAAAAACTGCATTGAATACAACTATTTGTACTCATGAGACAAACATCATGTTGACCAGTGTACTTTGTCGATTGACTTGAAATTTTGACACATCGTTTCATTCCAATACGCACCGGTTTTTATAAGTAAATAACTAACTAACTGGCACTATCGAACCCGTAGGTTCTCCATACATCCCTATCCTGAACCAATGCTTTCCAATCATCCCCTGTATAATCTACTTCCTCAAATTATAGTTAATCTTATTTTTCCGCCTAATTCTTGGTCTATCAACTGAGCGATATCCCTCTGGTTTCCCTATAAAAAGCTTCCATGACGTCTTTCATTCCCCATTCGTGCCACATGTACTGACCACCTCAGTCTACGAAACTTGACTGTTCTTATTATATCTGGCTTCCTATAAAGATCATGTAGCTCACTGTTATGCAGTCTTCTCCATTCGCCTGTCCAGCTCTCTTTCGTCCTAATTTTTTTTTGTAAGAACTTAATTCTCAAATACTCATAATCTTCTTTCCTCCCTTAAAGTAAGAGTCCATGTTTCGCACCCATATAATATAACTGGTAGGATAACAGTTTTATATATATGTTTAGTTTAACGTTTTTTTTGAAAGGAGTTGGGACATCAAGAGTTCCTGTAATGCATAATAGCACGCATTTCCAGAATTGAGCCTATGTATAATTTCTTTGTGCATCTCATTCCTGTTTGTGATTATTGTTCCTAGGTATTTTAATTCATCCACTTCTTTAAAAAATCCTCATTTATCATTAGCTGTCCATTTCCATTTTATAATGCATTTGTATGCCTGAACATATATTTAGTTTTATTGATATTTACTTCCAGTCCCAATTTCTTAGTATTACTCAATAGTGTGTGCGTGTTGTCCTTTAGTATCTCCTAGCTATCGCCCAATAGTACTACATCATCAGCATAAACTAACAGCTTATTAATACCATTGAGTTATAGGCATTCTTCATCCTCTAAAGATTTGATGGCACACTCTAGTACGAATTAAATAATAGTAGAGGAGATAGTGCACCTCCTTGCTTCAACCCATTCTGGATTTCAAAAGTATTCGAAAACTGTTTACCTACACGCACAGTACTTTTTATGTTATTCAGACACTTAATTAAAGGTAAGAAATTCCATATGCTATGCCTATGAAATAAATTATAGTACGATACATGGATGGGAGACTTAATAATAATAATAATAATAATAATAATAATAATAATAATAATAATAATAATAGGTTATTAAAGTGTTCGGAAATATGGTGATAACGACGGATATTGAAAATGAATCGAACGCAAGCATTATGAACACGCTGCAATCTCTGTGATAAGTCATGGTTTAGAACATTATAAAGTAAAGTAAAGTAAAGTAAAGAGATCCCACAACAGGCCCGGAGGCCCTTGGGGTAGTAGGAGGTTAAGGCTCCCACATTTTCTAGACAATCGGCACTTTATGTCAGCCGGGTTGTCAGCCCTACGTGACGGCCGCCTTTACCCCCAGAACAAGCGTCTGGTACTAATTTTCGTTAGAGGCTGAGTCGGCCCCAGGGCCCTAGTGCCGCCAGAGGGTTTGGGTCAGTTTAAAAATCCTGACCCCAACGGGTCTTGAACCCTCGACCCTCTGGCTTGTAGCTCAGTGCCTTAACCACTACGCTACGGCGTGCCCCCAAAAGTAAAGTGATCCCACAACAGACCTGGAGGCCCTTGGGGTAGTAGGAGGTTAGGGCTCCCACTTTTTCTAGACAATCGGCACTTTATGTCAGCCGGGTTGTCAGCCCTGCGTGACGGCCGCCTTTACCCCTAGAACAAGCGTCTGGTACTCATTTCCGTTAGAGGCTGAGTCGACCGCAGGGCCATAGTGCCGCCAGAGGGTTTGGGTCAGTTTAAAAATCCTGACCCCAACGGGACTTGAACCCTCGACCCTCCGGCTTGTAGCTCAGTGCCTTAACCACTACGCTACATATAATGTCACAATAATCGAAGTGTGGCAACACAATATTCTGCACACATATACGTAATTGTTGAAATATTATATTCTTGTCTATCGACTTCAGCATAAACTTTCCAATTCATACATAAAACGCTGTATTCTTTCTTTGTATCGTAATGTAGTATTCAGTTTATCACACTGCTGTACAGTAGCAGAACTTTACAAGAGAAAACGAGGGAGCGACAAATGATTTAAATAAAAGAATGTAAACATTGAGTGTGACGTGGGACTGTGATTCTCCACGTGCCTCGGATTCATATAAAAAAGTGAATCGTTCATTAACATGACCTCAGATGTTTATCGACGAAGACAGGTGAAGAAAAAATGTGGTTGCAACACATTACGTTAATAAGAGCTCTCAGTCAGAACATTCAATAATAAATCAGACTGATGCGATCTCGGTGCACTGGAATCTCTAGCATTTTCACGCCGCTACTTATTTATAAGCCCTCTTGATCCTATCTTCCTAATTGTTTTTTCATACAAATAGTGTACAAACTGCCTCAAGAGGCTTCTTTTCAACTGCAAAATTTGTTAAGTCCGTGGGTCCATTAACCTCCGGGTTCGATAGTTCCAGTGGGTTAGTTCTTGCTTCTTTCTTTATTTTCCATGGGATAACCTCTTAAGTTTAAACACCTCCGGGCCTTACACAGACACGACCTATGAGGAAAATACTTAAAAAATCTGGTTCACAATCTGCTTTTAGCTAATTCCAAAGGAGTGAAGTATTGATGTTGTTCCAATTAAATAGTTTTGAAATATTTTCACAGATATATAAATAAATACACATTAAGCCCTATAAATAGATACATAAATAAGTATATAAATAAGCAAATTACAGGTAAATAAATAAGAACAAAATAACTTAATAAATAAGTAAGTATATACATAAAACAATTAGTATGTAATTAATACGTAAACAAAGAAATAAGAAAATAGGAAGTAAATGAATACATAAGAAAGAAAAATAAATAAGATTTTTTTATTTATATACAGGACTTTATTGTTTACACATCTTTCTGTGCCTAAAGTTTTATTTTTCTTCTCCACTCGTCTCTCTCCATCCAATCCATGTCCACCAGTCCTCTTGCTCTCATTCCAGTTCTTATTTCCTGCATCCACGAGTTTCGAGGTCTTCCTCTCCTCCTTCTTCCAGGTGGATACCATTCCAATGTTTTCCTGGGTAACCTTTCTTCTTGCATTCGTCGTACGTGCCCATACCAATTTAATTGCTTATACCGTATATAATCCACTATTGAATAACCAATATTCATTTTTTTTCTTATGACAGCATTTCTTATTTTGTCTAATTTTGAACAAATATTATAAGATTATATACATATATATATATATATATATATATATATATATAATCAATTGATCTGGCGTTTACTTCATGAAAATCCATATTTATTTAATTAAAAATAAAAATAAAACTTAAAGTTTTATATGATTTACATATTTATTACAATATAAATTAGTAACAGCTGTTTCGACACTTTGTACCCTTCAGCCATGATAACAAATTAATGAATTTTGTTATATTGTAATAAATGTCCACCGCTGTGGTCTCGAGGTAGCGTGCTGCCTTCTCACGCAGCGGGCCCGGGTTCGATCCCCGGTCGGGACAGTTTTTCTGGGTGAGGTTTTTATCGAGGTTTTTCCTCACCTGTAAGACAAATCATATGGCCATCGCAATCATCATCATTCATATTCAACTTAGATTAAGCTTAGGATTAGGGACTCTCCTGGCGCACCATTATCATCATCACCCATCATATCATCGGGGCAACGTAACCCCGCCTTCCAGGCGCCCCAACCTCAGAAGTGGGTTATAAGTACGCCATGCCAGAAGAGAACACCAGGAATGTCGAAAGACAACCTGGGGCATTTGTAAAAAATATATTGTAATAAATATGAAAATCATAAAAAATTAAAGCTTTAAGTTTTATATTTATTTAATTAAGTGTGTATATATATATATATATATATATATTTATTTATTTAAGTAAATAAATGATTAAATATATACCAAAGAATATTTTTGACTGAAAAGCTAATGGAAGACGTGGAAAAGGCAGACCGAGAGAACGATGGATAGATGGAGTGAGGAGAAGTATGATAGCTAGAGATTTGAGGGAAGATGATGATTTAGACAGAAACCTCTGGCGACAAATCACTTTTGGTTGAAGGAGAACCACTATAGTGTGGAGGATTCCTAATAAAAAAGCTATGTATGTATAACTAAATAAATAAGTAGATAAATAAATAAGAAAATAACTTATATAAATAAGTACAGTATATATGTATATGGATAAGTAAATAAACAAAAATAAATATATAAATAAGTACATATAAGTAAATAAATTAATGATTAAATGTATATGAGTAAGTTAATAAACAAGTAAAAAATATAAGTAAATAAATAACTATATATAGGTAAGTAAATAAATAAATATATAAGCAAATAAGTAAACAAGTAAGCAAATAGGTAAATATTAATTATATTATGAATCTAGATTTTGGAACATGCATTTAATACTTTTCCACTTAGATTTCACCATCATCATCATCATCATCCAAGGATTAAGCCTGTTGGCTCGTTCCGGATTCATGAAAGCTACAATTGTTAAAATTGTTCAGACCATCTTCTGTGTGGGCGTCCAACATTTCTCCTTCCGTGCGGTTTATAATTTAGCAATAATTTTGGAAATCTTCCTTCTGGCATTCTATCAACGTGTCCTTTCCAGTCGTTCCTATATTTAATTATTCGGTCTGTAAGTTTGAAAATATTTAGTTCCTTTCTTATATCTTCATTTCTTTTCTTATCCAGCAGAGTATATCCTGCTATATTTCTTAAAAATCGCATCTCAGCTACTTCCAATCTTTGTTCTTGTCTTTTAGTGATCGTCCAACATTCTGATCCATACATCAATACAGGAACATCCATTAACTAACTAACTCACTCACTGGCACATCGAACCCGTAGGTTCATGGCCGCGCGGACATAAGCTCTCCATACATATCTGTCCTGAGCTAATGATTTCCAATCATTCCCTGTATAATCTACTTCCTTCAAATAATAGTTAGTTATTCTCCCACCTCATTCTTGGTCTACCAACTGGGCGTTTTCCCTCTGGTTTTCCTACAAGAAGCTTCCATGCATGTCTTTCATTCTTGTCTTTTAGTGATCGTCCAACATTCTGATCCATATATCAATGCAGGAACAGCCATTACTTTATAAAATTTCATTTTTGTTTATTTTCTTGTGTGTTTTAAGGGTTTTTTAATAGTGCCACACATTAGATTACATTTATTTATTTTGTCATTAATATCTTCCATTTTAACATATGATAAATTGAAACCTCTGTAAGTTGGTAACATTTTATTTAACGGCGGTCTTTAACAACTTAACTTATTATAAAGTTATAATTCAAAGACGGACGTGAAAGGGCCCACAAATTTTTCTCAGAGGTATTTTATTTCAGGCTTGAGGTTTCTCTTACGAGCCATAAATCTAACATGGGTTTGACTTTTCTTCCAAATAAATAATAGTTTAAGAAAACTAAACCAACACGCTTTATTAGAAAACCAAACTAAAAAATAAAAAATAAATAATAGTTTTAAAATAATAAAATAATAAGTTACGCTTTATTAGAAAACCGAACTAAAAAAATGAAAAATAATTTTAATTTCCAACACGCTTGGGATAAAATTAAAGTGGCCAACAAAAATCATCTCCAACACATATAGAATAAAATAGAGTTATCAACAAAAAATAATAATTTTACCATCAAAAGCATTGGGTGCTCTATATCAATTAATATATTTCATAATAAACATATATTGGTAAAAGTAGAGTCTCTAAGAAGAAAATGTAAAAACCATAAAAAGCATCTCACGCTTTTGATGGTAAAATTATTTTTTTTGTAGATAACTCTAGTTTTATTCTATATGTGTTGGAGATGATTCTTTTGTTGACCACTTTAATTTTATCCCAAGCGTGTTGGAAATTAAAATTATTTTCCATTTTTTAGTTCGGTTTTCTAATAAAGCGTGTTGTTTTAGTTTTTTTAAAAAACTATTATTTTTTTTTTATAATTTTTAGTTTGATTGTAATAAACCGGAATCCTATAAAAATTTAATTGCTTACGATATTTTTAGTGTCTAAAATTCATTAATATTTTACAGAATAAGATAAAATGTAAATATCTTAAAATTCGCTACTACTGCAGTATACTCTTCTAACAAAAATTTTCCAGGCCGGATTTGAACCAGCGACCTATGAATTACTGAGATTATATACCACTACAGTCCACCGCTCTACCCCAACTGAGCTACCAGAGGATATAATATTAATTTCTTACAACGATGGACTGAAACGTCGATAAGTCCGGAACCTATCATACCGGTCTTTATTTTTTATGTCCTGATGATCCTGGCTAGGATCTTAGAAAAAAAAAATGAAATTATTGTATTGCCATTGGTCCTTTACAAGTATATAAAGTTTCAAGTCGATCCAATGTTTTTAAGTGGGTGAAAATCGTGTTGAAAGATTCCGTTACATAGATAGATACAGGTCAAGCTAATATAAAGTGCGTAAAAAGTCATTCTCAGTAGTTTCATCTGCCTGAGAAATTCAGGCATCACAGAATAAATAAAGTCACGACGTCACCAGCCGCCACTGGGCCTGTAGATGGTCAGCATGCGACATACAGACTTTACACAAGTGGTAGAGAAAGTCCGCCCTCTGCTGGAATGTGCACCAAACTAGACGGTGACATGTAAACTGCAGACACAAAAAATAATTGCAAAGTCCACATCAGTTCTCCTACCTGCTCACGCCTTACAAGTATCATTGAAGCCATGCTATTAACTAACTAACTGGCACTATCGAACCCGTAGGTTCATGGCCGCAAGGACATAAGCTCTCCATATATCCCTATCCTGAGCCAATGTTTTCCAATCATCCCCTGCATAATCTACTTCCCTCAAATCATAGTTAATGTTATTCTCACACCTCATTCTTGGTCAACCAACTGGGCATTTTCACTCTGGTTTTCCTACAAGAAGCTTCCATGCACGTCTTTCATTCCCCATTCTTGCCACATGTCCTGCCCATCGCAGTCTACGAGACTTAACTGTTCTTACTATATCTGGCTTCCTATAAAGACTGTGTAATTCACTGTTATGGAGTCTTCTTCAATCACCTGTCCATCTCTCTTTGGTCCAAAAATTTTCCTAAGAACTTTATTATCAAATACTCGTAATCTCCTTCCCTCCCTTAAAGTAAGAGTCCATGTTTTGCATCCATATAATATAACTGGTAGAATAATAGTTTTATATATTTTCAGTTTAACATTTTTTGAAAGGAGTTGGGACATCAAGAGTTCTCTGTAATGCATAATAATACGCATTTCCAGAATTGAGCCTATGTTTAATTTCTTTGTACATCTCATTCCTATTTGTGATTATTGTTCCTAGGTATTTGAATTCAGCCACTTCCTCAAAATTTCTCTCATTTGTCATTAGCTGTCCATTTCCATTATATAATGTATTTTTACGTGTGACCATATATTTAGTTTTACTGGTATTTATTTCCTGTCCCAATTTCTTAGTGTTACTCAATAGTGTGGTCATCCTATTGGGCTTATGAAATTAAATTTACAATTTTTTTTACTCGTCCAAGCGGTAACCGAGCGAATTCCTCAGCAAGTCTAAATGTCCGATTTTAATGATTTATGAACATATCTTGAAGTGAGGTATGGACAATCAATAAGTACTACAGGAATAGACTAATAGATCTAGAAATGGATTATTTGGGAAGAAGTGCCAGAAAGTCAAAATTAGAACATGTCACAAATAAAAAAAATTAGAAACATAATGGAAGCAGAAGAAAGCATAATTAAAATGATTGTGGAAGAGGAATTAAAATGGTTAGGGATATTTTAAGGATGGAAGATGAGCGATGGCCTAAACTACTATATCAATGGCAACCGAGCAGAAAGAAGAAGAGAGGGAGACCAAAGTTAATGTGGAAGGAAAGCATGAAGATAGTAATGCAAGCAAGAGGGCTATTTAGCTAAGCATTGAACATCGTAGGCTTTGGAGGTTTGGCACGGGAAGACGGCAGCAGCTGTAAAAACCCGAAGATAGATAGACGAACATATCTTTCTTTTGTTAAATATCCTATATAGCCAGTTAAGTTGCGAAAAAAAAATAAACATGTTGGCTACTGGAGCAGATTTTAAAATTACAACCTTAAGTAAATTGGAGTACTTGCCCCTTGGATTTTGCCATCCTAAGAGTCTAATGACTCCGGTCAGGTTTGAACCCACGTCTGACTTAGAGGCAAGGAAATATAACCACTTGACCATCTCGGCCGATACTACTACTGTTACCGCCACCGCCACAGCCACATCTAGGCCCTTCCCCCACCCCTTGGGATACCTCGGTCATCATAACCATACTCCCAAGTCCTAGAGTTCTTGTCCTCCCTATCCTATGTTCACGTCCACGTTCAAGTTCACGGTCTTGAAACCAACACCCCTAGGGAGAGGGTGTTGGAGTTGCAACTTCTGGGAATTGCTGAGCTTCGTAGTCGCCAGGTCGCTCATTCCTGACGACCCCACAGTTGGTCCACGGGCTCAATGAGCCTAGCCGGGAGGACTGCTGTCGCAGATCCGCCGACCATTCCCCTGTTCTGCCTTCAGGGACGTGTCCTGCAGCCGTTGTGAGACCGGCTAGGGCTTGAATCCTCAAGCCCCACAGTGTGAGACTTTAGTACATCCAGGTACTCATCTCCTGGTGACCCCACAGTTTGTCGACGAGCCCGTAGGCCGAGCCAGGAACCAGTACAGTAGCTCCCCTCTGGACTGGTCCGAGCCGAGCCCTGGTATGCCCCCAGGGACGCCTTCTGCTGCTGTTGTGGGCCAGCACGGAGCTCGCAAGCTCCAACAGATGAGCAACTAGTAAGACAAGGCGCTCAACTCTTGCCTACCCCACTAATGGTTCACGAGTCCCTTGGACTTGACCGGGAGGACTGTCTAGCAGATCCACCGACCTTTCCCCCAGTGCACCAGCTGGGAACGTGTTTGGTTGCTGAAGTGGGTCCAGCCTGAGCAATAGTACGTCAGGTCGCTCAACTCCTGACGACCTCACAGATTGTCCTTGGGTCACTCGATCCCAGAGTCGGCGCTAAGTCCCCGACCCAAAAGACAGCGCTTCCTCCTTTCCCGAGCTTATTGACCTGGTGGTAATTCCCAGCATTACGCCCGGTACTGTCCCAACCAGCCCGTTCGCAAGACTAAGCCTAGTCGTGCCGCTGCTGTGAGACAGCCCATTGAGCAATGTAGGCATCCAGGGTGCTCATCTCCCATGGTGCTCCCACAGAAGCCACCGCCACCACCACCACTACCACCACTACTACTACTACTACTACTACTACTACTACTACTACTACTACTACTACTAACTAATACTAATAATAATAATAATAATAATAATAATAATAATAATAATAATAATAAAATTGGCTTGCTAATGAAATTGAAGATATTAAGTGTAAGATGTCCAGAATCGTATTAAAAAAAGCAAACGGAGCATTTATCCAGCTGTACATAGTGTGGAAAAATAAAAACATTTCAATCAAAACTTAAGATCCAAATATTTAATACAAATGTAAAGACTGTTCGCTCTTAAAGAGATTCTCATCAAAACAGAACAAATCAACATTAATATTGAGGTAAGATGTCCAGACCAAAAATAATATAATTAAAACCATGTGACCTACTCGCTTTTCATTGGTTATGAATAGAGGGCGGATTTAAGCATATTTGCATGTTTTATTCCTTCAAAGATAAACATATGCATGGAAGAGCAAAATGCGTTTCATGTCATTTGGAATCAACTGGCAACATTTCATAGTGCATATAAATGCATATTCATGGGATTAGCGCATATTTCACCAACATGTTCATATGGGGGCATATATTATACTTTTTTTCTCTATTTAATATTAAAATATTATTAATTCAATAAAATAAAACTTAGTTTTATTTGATTTTCATATTTATAAATATGAAAATCAACCATTTTATAAATATGAAAATCAAATAAAACTAAGTTTTATTTAATTAATACATATGGATTTTCATCAAGTCCATCCATCGTAATTCTGCCCGAAGGCAGGTCCTTCACTGCAATCATAGCATTTGCATGCTATGCTTGCAGCTTTACTAGGGAATTGTAGGTGCGGTAGCTTCACGTTGCTTTCCACACCGGTGAAGGATGATGTTGATGATAACGGTGATGATGATCATGATGGCCATATGATTTCGGGGACCGTTTGGACCATAAAGTTTTCCTGACATTTGTCTTACAGGTGAGGAAAAACCCCGATAAAAACCTCACCCAGAAAAACTGCCCCGACCGGGGTTCGAATCCGGGCCCGCTGCGTGACAAGGCAGCACGCTACCTCGAGACCACAGCGGTGGACTAAACAACTCAATTGATTATTAAAATGTTAGTTTGTAATCCCATAAAATGACAAGTTTCTGTTTTATTGTCATTTTTTTTTTTGCTAATGAAGACAATTTATTAAAACTATTTTAGTAAACTGGGGACACGCCGTAGCGTAGTGGTTAAGGCACTGCGCTACAAGCCAGAAGGTCGAGGGTTCAAGTCCCGGTGGGGTCAGGATTTTTAAACTGACCCAAACCTTCTGGCGGCACTATAATAATAATAATAATAATAATAATAATAATAATAATAATAATAATAATAATAATTAATAATAATAATAATAATAATAATAGTAGTAGCTTTATTTTACCTGGCAGAGTTAAGGCCTTAAGGCCTTGTCTACCACTCAACCAGGTTAAAAAAATACAAAAGAAAAGTCTTAAATCTAAATTACAATATATATATATATATATATATATATATATATATAAACGATTACAAGTTATGAATACAATACAATTAATATTAATAATGTATTTTGATTTACTCTAAATTTAACGAATTAAATATATAATATGTACAAGATATATAAAAAACGAGGAAAAGATTAATGACATAGTATAAAATTAAATAAATAGAGAAAAAATATCTTGAGGAAGGAGATTCCAGGAGCGGGCAGAGGCTACTGTGAAGGAAGTAGAATAGGAGGAAGTGCTATGAAGAGGAATTGTTAGCAGACTGCTATCTTGTGACCTAGTGTCAATATTGTGGTATTCTGCTTTATTGTCATTTTTTTTTGCTAATGAAGACAATTTATTAGAACTATTTTAGTAAACTATGGCCCTGGGGTCGACTCAGCCTCTAACGGAAATCAGTACCAGACGCTTGTTCTGGGGGTAAAGGCGGCCATCACGAGGGCTGACAACCCGGCTGACATCAAATGCCGATTGTCCAGAAAAAGTGGGAGCCTTAACCTCCTACCACCCGAAGGGTCTCCCGAGCCCTGTAGTGGGATTACTTTAAAAAAAATAGTAAACTACCAGCCGCAATCACACGTCTGGAAGAAAGACGAGTGCAACTATCTTCCGCCCTGTATGAAGCCGCCGTCGCCCGGAGAATCTGGAAAGACACTTAGTGAGAAAGCAAATCCAGGACTAAAGTTTATTCGGGATGTGAACAGTGTATTATAAGGTGAATCTGAAAATGAATTTAATTCTTATTCTGTGAGTGACAGCCTCTTTGCGATTCTGCCCTGTGACCTCATGTGAAGTGGAGAGATCATCCTCTTCGTACAAACACTTTTTATGTGACAAGCAAGGGCTTTCTGCCAGAAAATTTAGAAAAATATTCAGTTATTTATTGTAACAAAAATTGATAAGCGATCGTTAATTGATTGTTGACTTATATTTTATATTACAGATAAGATTAATGACGCTATAAAACACAATTATTAACTTCAGTTAGGAGCGAAAAAGTAAAAATATTTTTGCTTCATAAATAATTAATAAAATGACATAACAAAATAGTGTATTTTACTATAAGATGAAGCAAAATCTTTCACTCAGACTCCTAGATTAAGAAATTAAAATAAATAAATAAATTTGATGTTATGTAATCTTAGTTTTGTCTCTGTCCTCATCTGTTTGCCAAAAATGTCTTCGTATTACCCCATTCATTTTATTATATTTTTGTAATTTTGAATCAATGTCACTCTTATACTCTGCAAATACACTTCCTAAGTAAGAGAAATCTGACACTTGTTCTATAATTTTTCCATCAATCTCAATTTTCACCCGTTGTATGTTTTTTCCACACATTGCCATTGTTTTGGATTTTGAAGTGGAAATTTTCATATTATATTTTTGCTGGTAATTTTGAATAATTGATACGCTGCTATTTGTAAGCTATCTTCGGAATCTGATAATATTATTTGATCATCAGCATATAATATTGTTTGAATTATTTTATTCCTATAGCGTAGTGGTTAAGGCACTGATCTACAAGCCGGAGGGTCGAGGGTTCAAGTCCCGTTGGGGTCAGGATTTTTAAACTGACCCAAACCCTCTGGCGGCACTATGGCCCTGGGGTCGACTCAGCCTCTAACTGAAATGAGTACCAGACGCTTGTTCTGGGGGTAAAGGCGGCCGTCACGCAGGGCTGACAACCCGGCTGACGTAAAGTGCCGATTGTCTAGAAAAAGTGGGAGCCCTTAACTTCCTACTACCCCAAGGGCCTCCGGGCCTGTTGTGGGATCACTTTACTTTACTATTGAAATTCCACTATTTACTGTTTAATAAAGTATATTTATTAAAATTCATCTCGCGTAGTCTTGCGCCGGCCAGCTCCTTGCTTATCCCTGTAGTAAGAACCTCAGCTCTACCAATTTGCAACCTGAGCAACCTAATTTCTCATACACGGAGAAATTCTTTCGGTATACTCCTGGCGCCCACTAAATCCCATCTTCACCTCTTTACCCACAATAAAACCCTCTTAAAGAAGAAAATTAATTTGTGTGCATATTTTTTAATTTTAAGAGCATATTATAAACTTTTTTTGCTGCATAGATGCAGTTCACAACGACAACCTGATAAACGAAAACGAACCCATTACATGTAACCCCCTCTACCAGATCTTCAGTGAAACACCAGTTTTGAATCCTGCCGATGATGGGACAAGTCCCGAAAGCGCTACGGTTAAATAATTAATTAAGTTGAGAAGGCGGACCTTTCAGGTGAATATTCCATAATTTTATATTAATTTTGAATAATACCTCAACGGAACACATCATGAATCTTATAAAAGTTGCATAGATGCATGCATATATTTATGGTTTTTAGTGCATATAAATCTTCCCTCTAGTTATGAACACCGACGTGCGATGTAAAAGCAATAAGTACTCACATACGATTGAGTAAGCTTTGGATTTTTACCTTCATATCTGACTTTGACCAGCCACTAAATCAATAGGCAGGACTATATGAAATAGATAACTAAAGTTTAATGCGAGTCAAGAAACAATCAGATATAACAATGAAATAAACAAAATATAATAGTTTGAGATTGAAAATAAGTTAACAAAAGAAAATAATACGATCATCTATATAAAAACAATATTTAACAAAGCATACATACGTTGTTATATACACACTAGTCCACCCAAGGGTTAGGGTACACGGTCCTTGTGGCCCCACCCTGGCCTAAATGACTAATAAATCAAAGAAGCTCTTCTGAGCTATATCGACCTGACTCCAACGGTATATAAACAGATGATGATTTGATGTTAGAAAACACAGCTCTATACGAGAGTTCACTAGGAGAGGGGAGTATGCGCGATAGCACACGGCGCGTAATAGGAAAGGAGGGGGTAGGTAGGAGAGAATTTGGCACTGTTCACTAAGATCACAGAAGAAATGGAGACGCGATGACATATTGGTTGCGCAGCATGACGTAATCCTTGTATCGAAAACTTGATTTCGGTACAATACTTCACACATGTACCCTGTAAATGTGACAGTGATTGATGCGCGAATGACGGAAGGATACATTTGGCGTTTGTTTATGTTAGGATCACTCTAAGAGCGGATAAGGTATAAAATCGGTTTTATTTTACGTATGTGAAACACTGAAGATGACCAAAGAAATAATTAATCTATTCCAGGTCTTTGTGAACAGGTGTTTACGTCGGATATTAAACGTGAGGTGGTCCGATATAATCAAGAACTATGACACAAAATCGACCAAGCACCTATCGAAAACCAAAGGAAAGAAAATGTCATTGGATTGGACATACTCTGCGTAAACCTCAAACTGAAACAGAAAGATGCGCACGGGACTGGAATCATCAAGGTTGAAGGAGGAGAGGAAGGCCTAAAATAACTTGGAAGAGAGGAGAAATAGGCTACGTGAAATGTGAAAAAAACTTGGTTGGAGGTGAAGAGGTTGCCAGAATTGTAGAACTAAATGGAGAAATTAGATTACGACCCTATGCTTCAGCTAGGAAGGAAAGGATTGATGATCATGATGAACGAATGAATGAAACTGAAAAATTATCATACCATATTAAGCTTGCATTGCTCAATGTTAAATATTTAATTATAATTATATATATATATATATATATATATATATATATAAATGAATATTTGTTTGTTAGTTTGCTTGTTTGTTCGTACTTATAAGCGGCCATACTGTTAATCCGATTGTGATGGGTTTTTTTGCAAAATGTTCAGGAGATTCCCGGGATGAACATAGGCAATAGGAGAGTTGAGATACTCAACTCCTACACCGTTAAAAAACACCCTTTGTAGTGAAGAACGTAAAAAGTCAATTTATTACCCTTAAATGGCTTACGCTGCCTAAACCATAGCAAATACACAAAATTAATGTACACAGAATTGAATATCTCGAAAAGCTCTAAAGAAAAAGTCGGCGACAGCATATGTTTATCTCTTACGGATAACTCACAATAACCATTTTTGTCCTTCATTGATGCCAAGAAGATCGAGACAAGTACGTAGATTCCTGTGCAAGCATAGCAGCACATGGCGGGTATTCTTTAACGGATAACTCACAATAAAGAATTTTGTCTTTTAGCTCGTTTATGCCAAGAAGATCGAGATAAGTAGGCATTTTACTTATTCAACTAATCATAAGAAGAACATTAATTTTCTTCTTTCAGCTCACTTATGCCAAGAAGATCAGGATGAGTAGATTCCCGGACAACGCCGAGTAAACAGCACGGAGTATCTAAAAATAATTACTATATACATTTTTTTTTCACTTATTTAACTAAACACAAAACACATTCATTTTCGTATTTGAGCTCATTTGTGTCAAGAAGATCGGCATAAGTAGATTCCCGGGCAACGCCGGGTAATCAGCACGGGGTATCTAAAAAAATATAAACTAATAGTTATTTTTCCTTTCACTTATTCAACTAAACATAAAAAGCACATTAATTTTCATTTATTTAGCCATAGCAGCGCACGCCGGGTATTAGCTAGTATATATATATATATATATATATATGTTATAATTAAATATTTAACATTGAGCAATGCAAGCTTAATATGAAATATAAGAAAAATAAATGTTTGAATTGGATTCGCCTGATGGTGTAATGGATATCACACTGAGGTACAGACTCAAAGATCCGGGTTCGAATTCCGTCCAGGCATTTATTTTTCTTATCATACCATATTAAGCTTGCATTGCTCAATGTTAAATATTTAATTTATAACATCGATAAAGCGTCACTGCTAAACAGGTAAAAATGTTCTCATTTTAATTTGCTCTTACGACTTTTTAGTCCGGCTACTAGATGGCCGTGAAGACCGAGTTCTCCGCTACATCTAGTAATAATGGAGAACTAGAATACATATCTAAGAAAAATAAATGTTTGAATTGCATTCGCCTAGTGGTGTAATGGATATCACACTGAGGTACAGACTCAGAGATCCGGGTTCGAATCCCGTCCAGGCATTTATTTTTTTTTTCATACCATACATATGATATGAAAAGAAAAATGAATGCTTGAGTCGGGATTTGAACTCGAGTCTCTAAATGTCAAAAAATATAGTTATAACATCTAAATATATATATATATATATATATATACATAACATAAAACATAGCTAGAATTTAGTTTATGTTATACTGTCTTCGCAAATAATCAATATGCTTGTTTTAGAAGTTTAGTGGGTGTTTTTGAGTCTAGGTGAAAGTATTTAAAAAGTGATCCCACAACAGGCCTCAGGAGGCCCATGGGGTAGTAGGAGGTTAAGGCTCCCACTTTTTCTAGACAATCGGCACTTTATGTCAGCCGGGTTGTCAGCCCTGCGTGACGGCCGCCTTTACCCCAGAACAAGCGTCTGGTACTCATTTCAGTTAGAGGCTGAGTCGACCCCAGGGCCATAGTGCCGCCAGAGGGTTTGGGTCAGTTTAAAAATCCTGACCCCAACGGGACTTGAACCCTGGACCCTCCGGCTTGTAGCTCAGTGCCTTAACCACTACGCTACGGCGTGCCCCCTAGGTGAAAGTATTGCATTCCACAATCATTATCATATCTGCAGACCTACATGAATGACTAATTAAAATATTATTTTAAGGAAACTTTTTTGTTTGTTAAAGTTGGGTTTGACCCAACTATGGTTTTTCTTACTTCCATTGACAATGAACACTGTGCTATTACGTCTGATTCCAATTAACAAACTGCGGTGAATTCAATTCTAACTCATCAGCTTGTCTATTGTCAGTCAATTCACAGAAATGTCACGTAATGAGAAACAATACCCTTTCATTGTATTATATTTACTGTGTTTTTACCAAGAAAAAGCGCATATTGAATTAACTCACTGAATGTGTACAAGTTTTCTCATTCATGAATTCAACATTTAAAAAGCGATGCATAAATTTGTGATAACACTGGGCAACAAAAAATAAACTTTTTTTTTGTCTCAGAAAGAAAAATATGTGATTCTGACAGTATTTTTTCTCCTGAATTCAAATATGACATCGGTTTTTCTCCATCACGCAAGGTTTACGAGAGACAGGAATTTATAATTTCAAACACTTTAATATTTTCTACATTCGTAACTACACAATATTCGAACATTCGGACTCACCTAGAAAGTAAGAAATGACGATTTTCTGTTATATTTCGCCTGTGGAGCATCCCTCTTGATTGTCCAACTATAATCGGCCAGCATATTAGGATTCCATTTGCCTTGATATCTATTTTCCATAGTTGAAATCTCCTGAGTTAGCTCATTTGGATTTATTTTATAATGGACAAATGGACGAAAAAACGTTTATTAAAAAAATGTTTTAAATCCATTACTAGCGTAGTGGTTAAGACACTGAGCTACAAGCCAGAAGGTCGAGGGTTCAAGTCCTGTTGGGGGTCAGGATTTTTAAACTGGCACAAACCTTCTGGCAGCACTATGACCCTGGGATCGACTCATCCTCTAACGGTAATGAGTACCAGAAGCTTGTTCTGGGGGTAAAGGCGGCCGTCACGCAGGGCTGACAACCCGGCTGACATAAAGTGCCGATTATCTAAAAAAAAAAAGTGGAAGTCTTAACCTCCTGCTACCCCAAGGGCCTCCTGAGGTCTGTTGTGGGGTCACACTAATTGAAATTGAAATAAAAAACTGTGGGTGATGGAGAAATTCCGAATACATATTTGAAAACATGATAAAAAACTGCATTAAGCACAACCATTGGTACTCATGAGACAAAAATCATGTTGACCAGTGTTATCTCATCCTTTTCTATGACAAAAATACTGTAGGGATGCAGGAAAATACAGACTGCAGCGCTGAAGGTGCACAGATCCGTTTGTCCGACAATACCACCGATTACAATGAGTTGGACTTATTCCCGAAGCGGGAAAAAATTAATCGTTAAAGTAGCATATAGGCCGTTAAGGGCCAAAAAATTAAAAAAAAAGGATCGATAAGCCAATAATGTCGAAAAAGGACAAAAAAGACATATAAACCCACCATTTTTTGGCCTACATTGGCCCAAAATATATACTTATATATTATGTTGAGCCTCGTCATCACACATAAAAAAGGGTTAACACATGTAGATGTGAGGCCAGAAGCAGAAGTAGGCTGGTATCCCAAAAAGGCTTCTAGGCCTGTCGCGTCATGGAGAGTTGTTTCATTGGGAATACAGCTGATGCTGTTAGAAAGGGGGGGGGCGTTTTTTCCCACCTATTGAACAAGTTTTGACAAGCCTGCTTAATACTCTTCAACTATTTACAGTGTAGGCCTATATGAAACCAAAACAAATTACAGTCATAACTAAGGCTCGGAAATTGAAGAGAAACTATCTTTTTTATTTATGTCTGAAGACGAGGCCCAACATAAAATATATAAGTTTTGAGTCAATGTAGACCAGAAAATGATGGGTTTTATGTATCCTTTTTCGACTTTTTTTTTGCTTATGGGCCTTTTTTTTAGGCTTTCTTTTTTAGGTCTTATTGTTTTTTTTTTTGCAATTTTAAATTTTTTTGATTACATTTATTCATTCATTCATTCATTTTGAGAATTTTCCTCATCATTGAGGGGTTTCTCCAACCAATCTTAGTAATTAACATGAATTAAAATATATATATATATATATATATATATATATATATATAAATGACTACGGACTTACAGACTATCAGTTTGCAACAAACATTCACAAATTTCCCTTAATTAAAGTTCTCCATCGTTCTTTGTCCTCTGTGTCTTCATCTGTTACACCAAATTTTCTCATTGAATTTTGAATGTTGTTCTTCCTCTTCATTTTCTGTTCCATCTTTCAATTTTCCATGCACAGACGACCTTTGGTTGTCTTCCATCCTGCATTCTTCTTACGTGTCCATACCATTTTAGCCTTCTACACGCCGTAGCGTAGTGGTTAAGGCACTGAGCTACAAGCCGGAGGGTCGAGGGTTCAAGTCCCGTTGGGGGTCAGGATTTTTAAACTGACCCAAACCCTCTGGTGGCACTATGGCCCTGGGGTCGACTCAGCCTCTAACGGAAATGAGTACCAGACGCTTGTTCTGGGAGTAAAGGCGGCCGTCACACAGGGCTGACAACCCGGCTCATAAAGTGCCGATTGTCTAGAAAATGTGGGAGCCCTAACCTCCTACTACCCCAAGGGCCTCCGGACCTGTTGTGGGATCACTTTACTTTACTTTTATGTTTAATCTCATCCATTATATTTCTTTTTGCATTCAACCATTTTCTAATTTCTGTATTTCTAATTTTTTTTCCAGTCGAGATTTCCTGGCAGCTCTTCTTCAAAAATCCATTTCAACTGAAGTTACTCTGTTGACATGTTGTTGTGTCATTGTCCAAACTTCCGATCCATATAACATTATACTTTTTAGTACGGATGTATAAATTAGTGGTTTTGTTCTGTTAATGATGTTTTTACTCCATAGTATAGAGTTTACCATTTATAAAATTAAAGAATCGTCCGTCGCCGTGGTGTAGTCGGTAGAGATCCTATCTTCCACTCCGGCGACCCGGGTTCGATTCCCGGCGGGGTAGGGGATTTTAAATCTCCACCTTGGGTCTGGGTGTGAGTCCTGTCTTGTGTTTGTATGTGTGAATAGGATAAAAAGGTTAACAAAGGTAAAACAAAAAGGAAAAACAGTGTAAACAAAAGAAAACTACAAAGACGTACTTACTTTTTACTTTTGAGGGCCTCTCCACTTTTCAGCGGTTACCCTGTATTCCCATTCGCCATTCTTGCCGATCACGCAATTCATCCTCCTCCAGACCTCGGTCCTTCATCAATCTATGGATCTCTCCTCTCCAAGTTGTTCTTGGCCTTCTACCAGAAGGTGACCATTCTAAAAGAGTTTTGGGCCACCTATCATCCTCCATTCTCCTGACATGGCCATACCACTGAAGAGTTCGTCTTTCGATCCTTTCCACCACTGTCTCATCCATATCCATCATCTGCCTCACTTCTTTATTTCTTCTTCTTTCCAACCTGGACACCCTGGCACTGCGTCTTATTCCATCCATCTCCACTGCCAAGATCTTAGCTTTTTGTCCCTCTACCAAAGTCCATCCCTCAGCACCATAAGTCATTATGCTTTCTATTACAGACTTCAAAATCCTCTTCTTCGTGTGGTTTGACATGGTCCTACTCCACAGTACTCCATTCAACATTTTTTATGGCTCTTCGTGCTTGTACTAACCTCCTATCTACTTCAGCTTTACAACTCCCTGATTCATCAATAAGTGATCCCAAATATTTAAATTTTTTAACAGCTCTAATAATTCCTTGGGAAAGGGATATATCTCGTCCACTTCCTCCTACTACAAGATATTCAGTTTTTTTTTCCATGTTTACTCTTAATCCTCCTATTTCAAAAGCATTTAGAAGTTTTCTCATCATGTATTTCACATCCTCACGACTCTGAGCTATCAACACTTGATCGTCTGCAAATAAAACGACAAAGAGAGAAATTTAAAAAAGTTCATGAGGTCCCAGGGATATTTTCCTTAAAAGGAATTATTCCTGTGGTTGTCCATGGTCTGGAATTTAGGTTAAGAACTCTTCTGGCGCTTCATTATCATTTATCACCCTTCATATCATCGGGGTAACGTAACTCCGCCTTCTAGGCGCCCTAACTTCAGAAGTGGGTTACAATTACGCCAATGCCAGGGGAGAAAATCAGAAATGTCATTAAAGACAACCTGGTGGCATTAGAAAAAAATCAAGAATCCGCAGAGTCTAGTCTCAATTCCAACTTCTTTTAAAAACGCTATCTAGTTTTACTTTCTAAAGATCTTTCACATTCCAAACATTTTTGTTCCGCAATAAACTCTGAACCCAAGAATATATTTATATATTTTTAAAGGACTTTTATAGGCATTTTATATGTCCTCAACTTTCGAGCCCTAGCCATTAGTTTAACCTCATATTACTATGTTGCAATCTTACCTTTTAACTAACTAACTAACTCACTGGCACTATCGAACCCGTAGGTTCATGGCCGCGCGGATATAAGCTCTCCATACATACCTATCCTGAGCCAATGTTTTCAAATCATCCCCTGTATAATCTACTTCCCTAAAATCATAGCTAATGTTATTCTGCCACCTCATTCTTGGTCTACCAACTGGGCGTTTTCCCTCTGGATTTCCTACAAGAAGCTTCCATGCACGTCTTTAATTCCCCATTCGTGCCACATGTCCTGCCCATCGCAGTCTACGAGACTTAACTGTTCTCATTATATCTGGCTTCCTGTAAAGACCATGTAATTCACTGTTATACAGTCTTCTCCATTCACCTGTCTGTTCATCTCTCTTTGGTCCAAAAATTTTCCTAAGTACTTTATTCTCAGCCTTTGGCATGGGTTCCCTGAAGTAGTCCCCGCCCGGAGAACCGAATGTGGGACTATTTGACCTCCGGAAAATTTTACCCCAGTTGAACCCATGTCCACATTTCTTGAAGATTGCATTTTTACGGTGAAAGATCGTCACTCTTTCGACCAAGGTACTTCGACCAGTCCGGCATGGGTAACCTTATCGGCAGCAATGCTACCGCTAGCTCTCAGGATCATTTAAGCACGCAAGCCACTCCACCACGACAAGGTAAAGATACCATGGAGGGCAATCTTACATTTTACTTACTTACTCACTGGCACTATCGAACCCGTAGCTTCATGGCCACGCGGACATAAGCCCTCCATACATCCCTATCCTGAGCTAATGCTTTCCAATCATTCCCTGTATAATCTACTTCCCTCAAATCTTCTCCATTCACCTGTCTGTTCATCTCTCTTTGGTCCAAAAATTTTCCTAAGTACTTTATTCTCGAATACTCGTAATCCCCTTTCCTCCCTTAAAGTAAGAGTCCATGTTTCGCACCCATATAATATAACTGGTAGAATAATAGTTCTATATATTTTCAGTTTAACGTTTTTTTTAAAGGAGTTGGGACATCAAGAGTCTCTGCAATGCATAATAGCATGCATTTCCAGAATTCAGCCTATGTTTAATTTCTTTGTGCATCTCATTCCTATTTGTGATTATTGTTCCTAGGTATTTGAATTCAGCCACTTCCTCAAAATTTCCCTCATTTGTCATTAGCTGTCCATTTCCATTATATAATGTATTTCTACGTGTGACCATATATTTAGTTTTATTGATATTTACTTCCAGTCCTAATTTCTTAGTGTTACTCAATAGTGTGTGCGTGTTGTCCTTTAGTATCTCCTCGCTATCGGTCAATAAACCTTTTAGTGCATAAAAATACTGACCCAAGTGATTAGATAGATAGTTAAAATCTGCTACCAAGTTTAAAATTAGGAACTGAAGTCAGGGTGAAGGACATATCACTGAATTACTTTATTGTACATAGAGACATCTGGTTTTCTTCATTCTATGGAAGTCATCAATCTTCAACTGTTAATTGGACAATAAACTGCGCATGTTTCTAACTGGCAATAAATAAGAAATAAAACACAATCACCATGCACTCTTCATGGTCCAAGTGTTTCCTTAATTAAATTCAAGACAAATTACTGGAAACTTCCAAGATAATGTAATTTGTTTTGATTGGAGATATTTTCAACTGATGCGTGAGAAAGTATTAGATTTTTTTAAAAATAATGTCGTTTTTTCTGGTTCAGTGACTGTATTGCATGCATATATTTGCGAGCAGTGTTTACCATGCTGCCCTCTACATTTTTTCTACCAGTTACATTACACTGAGCAACAAAAAATAAACTTTTTTGTCTCAGAAAGAAAAATATGTGATTCTGATTTTCTCCTGAATTCAAATATGATATCGGTTTTTCCCCATCACGCAAGGTTTCCGAGGGACAGGCATTTATAATTTCAAACACTTTAATATTTTCTACATCCGTAACTACACAATATTCGAACATTCGGAATCACCTAGAAAGTAAGAAATGACAATTTTCTGCTATATTTCGCCTGTGGAGCATCCCTCCTGATCGGCCAGCATATTAGGATTCAATTTGCCTTGATATATCTTTTCCACAGTTGAAAACCATTTGAGTTAGCCCATTTGGTTTTATTTTACAATGGGCAAATGAACGAAAAAACGTTAATTAAAAAATAATAGTTTAAATCCATTAATTGAAATTGAAATAAAAAAAACTGTGGGTGATGGAGAAATTCCGAATATATATTTGAAAACACGATAAAAACTGCATTAAGTACAACTATTGGTACTCATGAGACAAAAAGCATGTTGACCAGTGTTATCATTGTTGTATCGACCTAAAGGACGTCTAGACAAAGGAAGACCAACATCAAGATTGATTGACCAACCACATCTTGAGATCTCATAGGAACATGCCCAACGACATAAACATAAATAAATCCACGATGATAATGATCATTTTATATTATTGCAATTAGATTACATAAAATAAAATCATCATCATCATGAACAATTTAAGTTTATGCTCTATTGAGCCTGTTTCTATATCTCAAGATGTTCTACATTTCTCAAATAAATAAATAAATAAATAAATAAATTGGACTTGCGCTGGTTCATATATCCATTGGAGAGGAAATTTTCCCATGGAATTTCGGCCAGTATTGTGCCCACCCAGCATCGTGAAGCATTTGGATACCTACAATAAGTAGTGACTCCAGATTGAGAAAACCAGCTATAAGGACTGGGAGAACTGACATGCTGATTACATGTTAACCAACTGACTGGATGATCGACTACCTCTGTGATTTACACATGTGGAAGTGAGGCCAACAGCAGGCTGGTTTGCAAGGACCTTTAAGGCCTGTCCCGCCGTGGAGTTTCTTTGATGATGATGATGATGATGGTAATAATGTGCCAGGAGAGGCCATTAACTAAACTTGATTTAATGAGGCGATAATAATGGCCAGATAGTGTTGGGGACCGTTTGATCTTTGACATTTCCTAACAATTGTCTTACAGGTGATGAAAACCATGAAAGAACCTCACTCAGGAAACTTGTCCAGATAGGGGATCGAACCAGAGCCAGCTGCGTGGAGAAGGCAGCACACTACCTCGAAACCACAGAGGTGGACACAAAATAAATATCTATCTCTATCTGCAACGTCGTAACAGACCGATGTTGGGCCTTATCTTCTCCTTTGTTAGGAGCTACTGGACACAGTTAATTTAGTTAGGGCCTACGTTTATATACAACAGGTCTACAACAGATTAGATTTTTAGTCTAAGACAGATTTTAGAAAAGAAATGGGAATATAATGGCACTGTACATCAACTATACGTAGACTTCAAAAAGCATACGATTCAATTAAGAGGGAGAAGTTATATAGTATCCTGCTGGAGTTCGGAATTGCTAAAAAGTTAGTTAGACTTATACGAATGTGTCTAAATGGCACAAAGAGTAGGGTGCGTGCAGGCAAACAGTTTTTGGACACTTTTGAAATCCAGAATGACATATTTTCCATTTTTAGGTCATAGAAATCCACCCCTTAATAATTATCCATCCATCCATAGTAATTCTGCCCGAAGGCAGGTCCTTCACTGCAATCATAGAATTTTCATGCTATGCTTGCAGCTTTACTAGGGAATTGTAGGTGTAGTAGCTTCCCATTGCTTTCCACACCGGTGAAGGATGATGATGATGATGATGATAATAATGATGATGATGATGGCCATATGATTTCGGGGACCGTTTGGGCCATAAAGTTTTCCTGACATTTGTCTTACAGGTGAGAAAAAACACCGATAAAAACCTCACCCAGAAAAACTGCCCCGACCGGGGATCGAACCCCGGGCCCGCTGCGTGACAAGGCAGCACGCTACCTCGAGACCACAGCGGTGGATATAATAATAATAATAATAATAATAATAATAATAATAATAATAATAATAATAATAATAATAATAATAATAATAGTCACTTAGAAACATACCTATGTCAAATGTGCACTTAATTTCCCACAATTGGATTCTAGTTGTTAAGGCAACTTCATGTTACTTTCTTATTATTTCTTCGTAACAATAGAAAGCTAATAAAGAAGTCAAAACCTAGAAACGGTTTATTATAAATGTGCTTCTTTAAAACGACAAATTATTTGAAGAGGATTAAAGAAGTCGGACGCACAAAACGTAAGTACTTTTTTAGTTGAGATAGCAACATTTAGTTGTTTCCGGTGAACGCCTGACTGCAAAGAGTCTTTGAGTACCGGCAGAGCGGGAACGGTAGGTGGAATTGTCCGTGGCGGTCTCGTTTTATGGAGTGGAGTAAACGTTTTTCCACAGAGGGGAGTTAAACTCGCCACTGAAGTTATTTTACGTTCGTGGCGTGGGGTTAGGCGAACAGCATAGTTCGAGTATCTGGCAGACTGTCACATGGTCAGTGAGTCCCCAGGACACAATCAGTGAACTTGTGGTCATCTCAGCGCGTCAGCGGGTGCTGATTCTGCGCAGCCCAACTTATTGAGAGGCTCGTGAAAAACAGTGACGGACGGGCACTGCTGGGCCACGGATAATTTCCCGGATCCCCACAGGCCTATATGGCCGGTTGAGCTATAGCCAAGTAGGGCTGGAGGGATGGGTGGCTTGGCTCCCGGATTGAGAATAGGGGTTCATGTTGTTATCTTAACAATTTATTTTTATTTTCAAATCATTTCGGCTTAATTTAAAAGAGGTAATGTTATTTGTGATTACCATTTTTTTTTTTCAAAATTTCACGCTTATATCGCTGAAGATAAGAAAAACCAGCGACAATGACCAACCGGCGGGTTGGGACACCCCTCCAATGTGCAATATCAACGGAGTAATACGGTTTATTTCTTGATTCTTGAAATGTCCAGAAATAAACCGGGGGACTGGGCGCACTCTTATCTTCACAAAAATACGGATTCCCAAACCATCAAAAGTCCGTCACGCAGAAATGACGTAAGCAAAGTGAATTCCTCAGCAAGTCTAATTCATGGTTCCATCTTGTTGGTTTACGGAATACAGCTCTCTTTTGTTAATTAAATCGTTGCGAACAAAGCAAACACGACGGCCGCTAGAGCGATTTTTAGATAAACCTCCCACTCGTTATGATCGGATTTAAGTAATTTCTTGAGAATATGTTATTCCTCTTATTTATATGGTATATACCGAGTTTCGTTGCGAAAAATCGAAATAAGGTACCGATAGATCTATTTTTAAATTTTCGCTTCAGATGAACCCACACACATAATATCGAGTTCGTTTGCGAGAAAATAAACATGGCGACCGCTAGAGTTTAACAGCAATTAGACTAAATGGACAGTTAACGACAGAAAGGAGAAATTTTGAAAAGAAGAAAAACTGGCTGAATTGAAATACTTAGGAACAATAATTACAAACAAGAATAATATGCACAAAGAAATTAATCATTGACTGAATTATCGATATGCACGCCATTATGTATTACAGGGACCATAACGGTGCAATTATTATCATTATCATTATTATTATTATTATTATTATTATTATTATTATTATTATTATTATTATTATTATTATTATTATTATTATTATTATTATCATCATCAATTGCAGGCATGGATTAGGTCATTGGCCTGTTCCGCTTCAGGATAGAAATTGATCCCTCCATGTCTTCTTAGGTCTTCCTGGGTCTCTTTGCCCTGTGGGTCTGTAGTTCAATAGCTGCAGAGAGAGTCTATTGTTTGGCATTCTAAGAAGGTTTTCATGCCAATTATTTTGGTATATATTAATGGTTTCAGTTATTGCTTGTGTTGAGGGCCTCATTACGGATAGCTTCATTACGCATGTGGCCATAAAGCGCATAACCCGCTAAATGTCTTAATAACTTCATATCTGCAGCTACTAGCCTATTTAATTTACCTGTAGTAGGAGTACAGGTTTCAGAACCATAAAGTAGTGTTGGAAGAGCCATTGTTTTATAAAATTTTAGAATTGTATCTGGGCGTACTTTTCGGAAAAGAGAGTTTTTTTATTGTTCCTATAAGTTTTTTGAAATGTAACCAATTTTATGTCTATGCCTTTACATATATTATTATTATTATTATTATTATTATTATTATTATTATTATTATTATTATTATTATTATTATTATTATTATTATTGTCAGAGAGAGAGAGGAAAAACATAAGGCGATATGTATACTTATTGTGAAAAAAAAAATTGTATTGAATAGAGAAGAAATATTTTGGTAATAACCAGGAAACAAGAAAATAGGTAAATAAATAATAGTTTTAAAAAACTAAAACAGCACGCTTTATTAGCAAACCGAACTCAAAAATGAAAAATAATTTTGATTTCCAACACGCTTGGGATAAATTTAAAGTGGTCAACAAAAAAACCATCACCAACACATATAGAATAAAATTAGAGTTATCAACAAAAAGAAAATGTTACCATCAAAAGCGTGGGGTGCTCTATATCAATTAATATATTTGATAATAAACAGATATTGGTAAAAGTAAAGTCTCTAAGAAGAACACGTAAAAATCATAAAAAGCACCCCACGCTTTTGATGGTAAAATTATTTTCTTTTTGTTGATAATTCTAGTTTTATTCTATATGTGTTGGAGATGATTTTTTTGTTGACCACTTTAAATTTATCCCAAGCGTGTTGGAAATTAAAATTATTTTTCATTTTTGAGTTCGGTTTTCTAATAAAGCGTGCTGTTTTAGTTTTTTAAAACTATTATTTATTTTTTATTTTTTAGTTTTAATATTTTATCGATACTAGTAAAATTCATGGTGATTTTCCGTTGAGGTATTAGTTCACAGTAATATAATGTAGGTTAAAAACTATAATATAGTTACCTTGTAGTTGAGGAGACGGACCTACAAGGTAACTATATTATAGTTTTTAACCGTACATTATATTACTTTAATATTTTACAGAATAAGATAAGAATGTAAATATCTTTAAATTCCATACTATTGTAGTATGAGCTAACCCTATTACACTTCTAAAAAAATCCTCCCCAGCCGGATTCGAACCAACAACCTATGGATTACTGGAATTGTATACTACTAGTTCACCGCTCTACCAACGCTTGACTAAAAAGTCGACAAGTCTGTAAACTATTAGACCTATACCAGTTTTAATATTTTTCATTTTCTGATGATCGTGAAATCGTGTTCAAAGATTCCGTTACATAATTACAAAGACACTTTTTTTTGATTTCCTGATGATTCTGGCCAGGATTTTAGAAAATTAATATGAAATTAATGTATTGTCACGGGTCCTTTACAAGTATACAAAGTTTCACGTCTATCCTATGTTTCTAAGTTGGTGAAAATCGTGTTCAAAGATTCCGTTACATAAATACAAAGACACTTTTTTTTTATTTTCTGATGATTCTGGCCAGGATTTTAGAATATAAATATGAAATTATTGTATTGTCACGGGTCCTTTACAATTATACAAAATTTCAAGTCGATCCAATTATTTTAAGTGGGTGAAAAACGCGTTGAAAGATTCAGTTACATAGATAGATAGATACAGGTGAAGCTAATATAAAGCGTGCAAAAACAAACTAAGAACCGGAAGCTAACTAATTTTGTTTAATGAAAATGTCCTTGAATGACGGGAAGCATAACAAAAATTAAGATCCATAACTTCCGATTCAATGTAAAATAATTTTAATTTCGTCCCGCGCTGTAGCCGAGCGGTTAAGGTAGGAAGCCTTGACGCAGAGCTACGGGACTTGCGCTGGTTCGAGTCTCCATGGGGGAAGAAATTTTCTCATGGTATTTCGGCCAGTATGGGACCGGTGCCCACCCAGCATCGTGAGGCAATTGGGTAGCTACAATAAGTAGCGGCTCCAGGTTGAGGAACCAGCTATAACGGCTGGGGGACTCGACATGCTAACCACATGTCACCCCTACACTGGCTGTTGATCATCTACCTCTGTGATTGACACATGTGGATGTGAAGGGCCAGCAGCCGGCTGGTAAAAGGGCAACCGCTGAAGAGTGGAAAGACCCTCAATCGGATAGGATTTTAATTTCCAACACGCTTGGGATAAATTTAAAGTGGTCAACAAAAAAATCATCTCCAACACATAGAATAAAACTAGAATTATCAACAAAGATAAAATAATTTTACCATCAAAAGCGTGGGGTGCTCTATATCAATTAATATATTTGATAATAAACAGATATTGGTAAAAGTAAAATCTTTAAGAAGAACATGTAAAAATCATAAGATTGTTCGGTTTCTCGAACTCGAGATTGTTCGATTTCTCGAATTCGAGACTGTTCGCTTTCTCGAATTCGAGATTGTTCGGTTTCTCGAATTCAAGATTGTTCAGTTGCACGAATTCGAGATTGTTCGGTATCTCGAAATCGAGATTGTTCGGTTTCTCGAACTCGAGATTGTTCGGTTTCTCGAACTCGAGATTGTTCGGTTTCTCGAACTCGAGATTGTTCGGTTTCTCGAATTCGAGATTGTTCGGTTTCTCGAATTCGAGATTGTTCGGTTTCTCGAATTCGAGATTGCTCGGTTTCTCGAATTCGAGATTGTTCGGTTTCTCGAATTCAAGATTGTTCGGTTTCTCGAAATCGAGAGTGTTCGGTTTCTCGAATTCAAGATCGTTCCGATTCTCGAAATCGAGTGTTCGGAGTCTCGAATTCGAGATTGTCCGGTTTCCCGAATTCGAGATTGTCCGGTTTCTCGAATTCGAGATTGTTCGGTTTCTCGAATTCGAGATTGTTCGGTTTCTCGAAATAGAGAGTGTTCGGTTTCTCGAAATAGAGAGTGTTCGGTTTCTGGAATCGAGATTGTCCGGATTCTCGAATTTGACATTATCCGGTTTCTAAAATTCGAGATTGTTCGGTTTCTCGAAATGGAGAGTGTTCGGTTTATTGAATTCGCAATTGTCCGGTTTCTCGGATTCGAGTGTTTGGTATCTCGAATTCGAGATTGTTCGGTTTCTCGAAATCGAGAGTATTCGTTTTCTCGAATTCGAGATTGTTAGGTTTCTCGAATTCGAGATAGTTCGGTTTCTCGAATTCGAGATTGTACGGTTTCTCGAATTCGAGATTGTCCGGTTTCTCGAAGTCGAGATTGTTCGGTTTCTCGAATTCGAGATTGTCCAGTTTCTCGAATTCGAGATTCTCCCCTCCAATTACTCACAGTTTTGAGCTTTCTTGCGGGATATTATCTGCACTCACAGTATTGTCAACTCAGTATCAGTATGTTATGTTATATAGTATGTCAATCGAAAATTATCATTAGCTTAATTCATAAGCATAAATTAGAATTCCTGTATAGTATCAGTATGTTATATAATATGTAAATAAGATCGTAGCATGTAGTAACTTCGCCATAGTCAGTCCCTAGCCCGGATGAGAAAGAACGAGGGTATATGATTGTGTGTTCATACCTAAAATTTTATAATTTTGTTAGGACTTCAAGATTACGTTCCAAATCTAACCAAATAAGACAATGAGGTGAAGGAGAAATATTTATGATGAAACATTTATCTTTAAAAACAACATATGTAGATTCCCTTCACGTAATTTCCATTTAACCAACAAATACACACTATTATTATTATATCCATTAATCGTATAAATCAATCAGTGTCATTAGACGTACTTAAATTAAATATGAAGAAGTAATAATTAACCTTACATTATTCAAGAGCCTGACACCGGGGGAAGTTTGGCAACGTCCCTACTCGGTCAGTTACAGTGGCTTCTATTTGACGTAGTGGGAGGGGAGCGCGGTGGAATGGTGTGAGAACTGACGTGTACTTTTTGAAGAACGGTGCCAGCACTGCAGGGGCACAGATCCGTTGGTCCGAGTATAAAAGTAAAGCGATCCCACTACAGGCCTTAAGAGGCCCTTGGGGTAGTAGGAGGTTAAGACTTCCACTTTTTCTAGACAATCGGTACTTGATGTCTAGGGGCTGTAGAGGGGACTTAGTTGATAAAGTTTTGATAAGGAACCCATGTACGGAAACATATGATTTCTATATAAAATAGGGTTTGAAGATCGAAACACAATGTTGTGATATCGTGTGTCTTGTGTTTCAGAATAATTATCACAGACTTTTAGGGGTTGTACTATACCTGTCGAATCGGAGGAAGATCTTGCACGAATTCTGGCGGCAGCAGAAATTATTGAGCACAGACTATGTCTTGTGGGGCGTATGTATGAAAATATGTGTCGCAGGTACACTTGTTCAACGAACAGGATCGCCACGTGGAACCAAACTTGTAGTACAACCCAATAAGTCAGAAATATATTATTACAAATTTTAGCTGAAATTTCCGAAATTGATTTGCAACGATCAATTTATAATTTACAAAAAATAGCTGCCAAATTTAATATGGAAATATCAATTAACAAAACTAAAATTATGACATTTCATGGGAAGGACCCCATACAAAATAAAATCTGTCTCCAGAATAAAATTTTAGAGAGAGCTAATCAATTTATATTTCTTGGATATTATCTCTCTATCTGGGATGAAAAGGATATCCCTGAAAAAAATACTAGTTATAATAAAAGTTTGGGAATTATTAATCAAGTTATGAAACCATCCCTTGTACAAAAAAAACACCAGATAACATTTATATAACACTTTGGCTAGACCAGTGTTGACCTACGGTAGTGAAGCATGGCCACTAAAAAGACAACATGAAAGCAGAATAACGGCATGTGAAATGAGATTCATGCGCAGATGGGACCGAAAAAGGAACACCGATATCTTAAAAGAATTGAAGACTACGCCAATTTTGGAATATATTAAACAGTATCAACTAAATTGGAAACACCATCTTGAAAGAATGAGTTCAAATCGGATCCCCAAAGCTGTTTATAATTATATACCAAGAGGACGGAGATCTCTGGGCCGTCCTATGAAACGCTGGAGGGAAAATTTTCTATAGGTTCATAACAGGCCTTGGTCTAATACTTGGAAGGAAGAAGAAGAAGTCTGTAATATATGTACAGTACTTACGCTGAAACACACGATATTAGCCCATTGTGTTTCGACCTTCAAATCTATTTTACATCGAAATGGCACGTTTTCGGACACGGGTTCCTCATCAAAACTTTATCTACTAAGCCCCCTCTATAAACCCTAGCAGTATGTAATACTTATTCTGAAACATCCGGAATATTTCGCAAACCAAAAAAATCGGTTCGTAATTCGACTTGCTTACACTCAGATTCAACCCAGGAAGTTACTGTGTGTTTGGAATAGAGAACTGGGTTGCCATTTTAACAATATTTTTTTGAGAGAAATCCTTACATAAAACTGAAGATTGCAACACAGCAGGTACATAGTTGTAAGTTGTAGCCGTCCAAGCTACCCCCTCTTAAAAAAAACAGTTACCACTTGTCACTGAGCTCTTGCGGATCTGTACTATCCTGTGTAAAAGTGTCGGCTCTCATATCTTAATATATAAAAAAATTCGTGTCACGTTGTTTGTCCGCGATGGAATCCTAAACTACTGAACCGAGTTTAATAAAATTTTGCACACTGTGTGCAGTTTGATCCAACTTGAGACTTAGGGTAGTTTATAACTAAATTTATAGTCTCATTATTTTTTATTGCAAATTATTTGTTTATTATTTAACAAAGAGTTATAATTATCTGTGAGTTCCATACGATTCTAACAGATGGCGGTGTAATTATCTGTGAGTTCCATACGATTCTAACAGATGTCGGTGTAAGGTAATTTGGTACGGTAATTGGTTTATTATTTAACAAAGAGAGATCCAGATGGCTGTGCTTTTTGTTGCAACCGCGAATTTCAATTGAATTACAAATATTGATCATTTCATAATTTAAGTGTGTTCAGTGTTTATTTTATTTTCAATATTATTAATTTCGTGTGTATTCGTTTTAAGTAATCTGGCTGAAAGACAGCAACTTAATTTACATTTTTAACGTATACCTTAGCCACAGCAACGCGTGGCCGGGACTTCTAGTTTACTATAAAACTAGTTTGCATGCCGTAAAAAAACTATGTTTTTAAATGTATAGTAAATAGATTTGGAAAAAATACTGCTAACCTTGCCGCTCCATCCCTCCTTAACAAACAAATACCGTTATTATGAGTTTGGCAACATCTACCCTCTGTAGGTAGGGGGACACTGGCATAGCCCTTAAGGTCTGTAGAAACTTCCTGGTTTGAATTGGTTTGCACACTTTATGCGTGACGGACTTCTGGTATGATGAGTATGGCTTGTTGGTCCTTTTTAATACACAACTCAGGAAGATAATAAATGTATTACCATAGTTGGCTATGATTAATTGCTGTCTGTTGTTTTTGTAACATCACAATGGCTATACAAACATAGGGAAGCTATCAGAGCAAAAAGCCAATTAAAACTAAGTACCGTAGAGAGCACGCTAACATACGCAGTCATTTCCATATATTTTATAATATAATCTACAGTTGGACGATATTATGCTTCAACCATTTAAGCGCCATTTTTTAAAATTGATATTTTGAACTTTTATAACATTCATGATGTGTTCCGTTGAGGTATTATTCGAAATTAAAATATAAAATTATGGAATATTCACCTGAAAGGTCCGTCTCCTCAACCTATTTAGTTATTTAACTGTAGCGCTATCGGGACTTGTCCTATCGTCCTAGATTTAAATATCATTTCAGTTTTTTCCTATCAGGCAAGAGTTTACTGTGACTATTTCTCATGCCCCAAATGGGAGTCAATGACCAATCACGTATCAATGATTTCTGTTTTACAACCAATCAGAGTCGTGTTTCACGAAATATTTATCAGTGTTATAATTACCGTATTAAAGAAAGCTCCTCCTTTTTAATATTCTGAACAGGTCTGACCATTATTTTGCAGTGACTGAGCCTAAGAGAAATACGGCTACCATATTGTATATATAGTGCATGAATGTCAACACATATATAAAAACATTTGTAGCAATTGATTATACCACCAAAAAAAGAAACCACTGTTTGCACTTTCTTAAATGTATTTTTTTTCCCAGGTAATAATCCAGAAAAATATAATTGTCATATTTACATCATACGACATCAGAAATGTATTAATATACAGTTTGATGTGTTTCATTTTTTTTCCACTACAGATCATTCTTACAATATTGCGTTCCTTTGGCAATAAATAATATGATCAGGTTGCAGTGATAAACAAAGGAAGCAGATGAAGCGCACCTATCGTTTCTCATTTGTTTTCAAACATCGCCGTTTACATTAAATATATAAATATTTTAAAATAACTATAGTTAAATAATGATTTGTAAGTAAACAGTGTAATTTTATTCGTTAAATAGTCCTAACAAATGCCACTCTTGATTTCCAAATTCACAAGAAAAAACTTAGAAACACATTTGTTATTTATAGACTTAGATAAAGCATTTGATCGAGTAAACAGGGAAATATTGTGGAATATCCTAAAAGAAAGAGGCCTCCCTATTCAGATTATAGAAACTGTTAAGAGCTTGTACTATGGAACAAATATTTGTATTGACCCTCAGTTGACTAAAAATAAGACATTTTTTTCAAATAAACCAAGGAGTACGACAAGGGTGTTCACTCTCACCTATATTATTTAATATTTATATGGACGATATCCTAAAAAAATGGAAGAAGATTTTAACTAATGAAGGAATATTAATTGATAATAAAGATAAAATAAATGCTTTATTATTCGCTGACGATGTTGTACTTTTAGCAGAATCTGAAAATGAGCTCCAAATGTTAGCATATAAATTTAAATTAATAGCCAATAGATATAATTGTAAAATATCAATAAATAACAAAAGTAATGGCATTTATTGGTAAATATGGATTTAGATAAAAAATTGTACTGGATAACAAAATAATAGAACAAGTATCACATTTCCAATATTTCCTCACTTCGTGAGTTGTGAATTTATCGATAATTTGGAAATCACTCGTGGCATTACTTATGATATTCATCTACATTGTTTATGATTTTAACAATTTTAATTGAAACAAAAGAGGATTAGTTTTATTATGCTTTATTGTTTACTTATGAATGATTGCGTCATGTGACGTAGTTTGTTTTTAACTGAATTTGTTTGTTTATTTATTATCAATTTTGTCTTCAGTCAATATCTGGTCTTGAGAATGACAGCTTGGCTGTAGAAACTTGTTGACCATTTTAAAACATTAATTGGTGAAATGGGCATATTGACTGTATATATATTTTAATATTTTATCACCAAGAAGATCACTTGTGTATTAAATACATTGTTTATGATTTTAATAATTTTTAATAAAATCCATCTAACTCTAACTCATTCTGACTTACCTAGAAAGTGGTAGATAGTGATTTTCGAGCATATTTTGCATCCCTGCCGATGATAGGACAAGTCCCGAAAGCGCTACAGTTAAATAACTATTTAAGTTGAGTAGACGGACCTTTCAGGTGAATATTCCATAATTTTATATTTTAATTTTGATATTTTGATGTTATTTGTTGCACTGGATCATGAATTAAGTGTATGCACACTTGGTAGACCAGTTGGTCGACCAAGAATGAGGTGGGAGAATAATATTAACCATGATTCGAGGGAAGTACATTACACAGGAAATGATTGGAAAACTTTAGCTCAGGATGGGAATGTCCGCGCGGCCATGAACCTACGGGTTCGACAGTACCAGTGAGTTAGTTTAAAATATAAGAATGCAATACAGATAGTATATATTATTGAATTGTTTGTGTGTGAAACCAAGATAAAAGACAGACAGAAGTCTTACTTCTCATTATACTATTCAACTGTTTGTGTGTGAAACCAAAATAAAAGACAGTCAGAAATCTAACTTTTCATTACACTATTCAACTGTTTGTGTGTGAAACCAAAACAAAGGACGGTCGTAAGTCTAACTTCTCTTTATACTATGTTGCAATCTTACAATTTAGTATATAAAATCCTACTGTAGTCATTAAATAAATAATAGTTTAAAAAAACTAAAACAACACGCTTTATTAGAAAACCGAACTAAAAAATGAAAAATAATTTTAATTTCCAACACGCTTGGCATAAAATTAAAGTGGTCAACAAAAATTATCTCTAACACATCTAGAATAAAACTAGAGTTATCTACAAAAAAAATAATTTGACCATCAAGAGTGTGGGGTGCTATATCAATTAATATATTTGATAATAAGCAGGATTAGGTAAAAGTTAAGTCTCTAAGAACAAAACGTAAAAACCATAAAAAGCATCCCACGCTTTTGGTGGTAAAATTATTTCTTTTTAGATAACTCTAGTTTTATTCTAGATGTGTTGGATATGATTTTTTTGTTGGCCACTTTAATTTTATCCCAAGCGTGTTGGAAATTAAAATTATTTTTATTTTTTTTTAGGATGGAAAAATCCAAGGAGCGAGTCCTCCGGGAGGTACTTCAAGCCGTGGGTCCCGAGTCTCAAGATATTCAGGCTCGTAAAATATCCTTAAACCTGAATGAAAATGCCTCTAAACAAAATTTACCGAATTTTCCCGTCCTAGTACTACCTTGGTTTCCTAGATGCCAGTATGAGGCGGAACGCTGACCATGGACCACTCAAATGACATCTATATGAAAACAAGTGTAACTAAATTAGTATGGTTCAAATTCTTCCCTGTCGGGGGAGAGCGCCTAAATCTCTGTTAAGGGAAACATGGCTTACAACAAGAAGAAGTTCGGTTTTTAAATAAATTGTGTTGTTTTAGTTTTTTAAACTATTATTTATTTTTTTATTTTTTTATTTGGTTTTCTAATAAGGTGTGTTGTTTTATTTTTTAAACTATTATTTATTTTTTTAATTTTTAGTTTGTCATAAACCGGAATCCCATGAAAATGTAATTGCTTAATATTCTTCTAAAAAATCCTCTGGGCCGGATTTGAACCAGCGACCTACGGATTACTGCAATTATATACCACTACAGTCCACCGCTCTACCAACTGAGCTCTTAGAACGATTGACTAGAAAGTCGATAAGTCCGCAACCTATTATGCCGGTTTTTATTTTTTTCATGTTCTGATGATTCTGGCCAGGATTTTAGAAAAAAATATGAAAGTACTGTATTGCCATTGGCCCTTTACAAGTATACAAAGTTTCAAGTCGATCCAATGTTTTTAAGTGGGTGAAAATTGTGTTCAAAGATTCCTTTACATAGATACAGGTCAAACTAATATAAAGCGTGTAAAAAAGTGCTTGGCTGAAATGTTGGCATTTGGAACTATTATACATAACTTTAACCGAATGCTCCCAACTCAAAATACGATGAAATGTAGTTTACAGCTTTTGCATGTTACTAAACCACAGTTTGCTAATCTCTGCAGGTGCAGGTGGCGCCCGTTTGGCGCTCGAGTATCCGCTGTTATGGGAAGCGGTTCCACGCGCGATGATAAAGACAATGATGTGACCGGGGCTCGAAGTGGGTCATTTCCTTTCACACCTGTAATAAAGCATTATCTGGCGCCCTGTTACTTTCTCTTTTCAATTAACACCAAGAACGTGCTGTTATTGTACTCGAGTACAATGGTTTTCTACCTGTAGCACGCGATCACTTATTAATAATGATAATAATAACAAACTCACTGGCTATACTCGTAGGTTCTTAGCCTCTGCCAGGAAAAATAGAGCTATTATTATTGTTATTATTTCATTATAATTACACTGCTCAAAAAAATTAGAGGAAACACTACGAAATATGCAAATATTTTTTCATTGGATAAAGGTACAAACATGAAATTAATAAAGTACATTATGTGTGGTTATTTATTTATTTATTTATTGCTCATGTCAGTAAAAACAAATGAATAACGCTGGCAATTAACCTTTCAAATAATTCCGCTTTATAAGCAATTGAAACTTGTGCTTATTTTTCAAAGTTAAACACTCGTTATATAGAGTTAGTATCGTGTATGGCCTCCACGACATTCGATGACACTTTGGCACCTTCGTGGCATGCTCCCAATAAGATTCTGGATTTCCTCTTGCGGGATATTCTCTCATTCCTCCTTCAGAGCATCTCCAAGTTGCTGCAGAGTTTGTGGAGCTTGATGTCGGTTCCTGACCTTCCTGTCTAGAAGATCCCACAAGTGTTCAATAGGGTTGAGGTTGGCTGGGTGATCGCTGGCCACTCCATTACCTCAATTTCATTCCTCCTCAGGAAATCCCTGGTGACAGCCGCAGAATGTGCCCTGGCATTATCCTGCATAAACAGAAATCCAGGGCCTACTCCAATGGCAGCAGGTACTACATGCTCTTCCAGAACGTGCTCGATATACCGGACAGCATTCAGTCGCTGGGGAACAAGTACAAGGTCCATACGATTGTTGTACATAACTCCGGCCCACACCATTATGGAACCTCCTCCGAATCTATCAATTTCCTGTACAGTCTCTGCAGAAAATCTTTCTCCTGGCCGTCCCCACACCCTCAATCGACCATCACAACGTGTAAGACGATACCTGGATTCGTCCGAGAAGAGCACAGACTCCCACTGTTCAGGTTCCAATCACCATGGTTTTCAGCATACGTACGTCTTGCTGCCTTATGCCCATTTGTTAAGCGTGGTTTTTTAACGGGCCTTTTTGGACGGATATTCTCTTTCCTTAGTCTGTTCCTTATGGTTGGTCTGAAACCCGGATACCGGAAGCCATATGAAGGTCATTCTGCAGGTCTCTTGCAGTTTCTGTACGCTGTCGAAGAGCAGAAAGAACAACGTATCTGTCATCCTGGGGGCTTGTTTTAAATTTACGGCCCTGGCCACGTCTTCTACAATACTGACCTGTCTCTCTGTGCCTGTTGCGTAACCTGGACACCACGGAAGGAGAAACCCCAAGCTCTCAAGCCACTTGTCGCAGAGATTGACCTTGTCGTAAAAGATGTAGAGCATGATACACTTCAAACTCATTTAATGCCTCATTTTGCCAGAGACTTCAATAAACAAGGCAATAATCAACAATCGTCACTATAGCAACATCAGGAAGCTTACCAATTAGAAGTGGCCAGTGCCTTCCAAAAAAAAAAAAAAAAATTCTCTATATTTGTTATTGAGGTAATTTCTCAGTATTTAGGCCATGGATCTTTAAAATTTGTATCCAATGATAAAATTATAATTAAATTTACATATTGTCCAACTTTCAGCATCACAGCTTTAAAAAACAATTACTTATTCTATTTATTGCAAGTGTTCCTCTAATTGTTTTGAGCAATGTATTATAATTATCATTGCTGTTGTTGTTATTATTATTATTATTATTATTATTATTATTATTATTATTATTATTATCTATATTAATACGTGAAGAGAAAACTTTGTACCCCTTTTTAAGCACATTGCGAGCACGGAGGAGTGTGGTATTTGGCATAATTAAAGTTCATATAGAGAGGGAGTGCAGAAAAATAAATCTATATATAATATGTGTTTTTTCCTCCTTCTTTCAATTTTCCATGCCTTTGGTAGTCTTCCATCCTGCATTCTTCTTACGTGTCCATACCATTTAAGCCTGCTGTGTTAAATCTCATCCATTATACCTCTTTCTGCATTCATCCATTTTCTAATTTTTTTTTCTGGCAGCTCTTCTCCAAAAATCAATTTCAACTGAAGTTATTCTGTTGACATGTTGTCGTGTTTTCCAATCATTCCCTCTATAATCTTCTTCCTTCAAATCATAGTTAATGTTATTCTCCCACCTCATTCTTGTTCTACCTACTGGGCGTTTTCCTTCCGGTTTTCATATAAGAAGCTTCAATGCATGCCTTTCATTCCCCATTCGTGCCACATGTCCTGCCCATCGCAGTCTATGAGACTTAACTGTTCTTATTATATCTGGCTTCCTATAAAGACCACGTAGTTCATTGTTATGTAATCTTCTCCATTCACCTGTCTGTTCATCTCTCTTTGGTCCAAATATTTTCCTAAGTCCTTTATTCTCAAATACCTGTAATCTCCTTTCCTTCCTTAAAGTAAGAGTCCATGTTTCGCACCCATATAATATAACTGGTAGAATAATAGGGGGCACGCCGTAGCGTAGTGGTTAAGGCACTGAGCTGCAAGCCGGAGGGTCGAGGGTTCAAGTCCCGGTGGGCTGAGGATTTTTAAAATGAACAAAACCTTCTGGCGGCACTATGGCCCTGGGGTCGACTCAGCCTCTAACGGAAATGAGTACCAGGCGCTTGTTCTGGGGTAAAGGCGGCCGTCACGCAGGGCTGACAACCCGGCTGACATCAAGTGCCGATTGTCTAGAAAAAGTGGGAGCCTTAACCTCCTACCACCCCAAGGGCCTCCGGGCCTGTTGTGGGATCACTTTAGGTAGAATAATAGTTTTATATATTTTCAGTTTAACGTTTTTTGAAAGGAGAACACTACAGAAATAGAAAACCTCAATTGCTTCATTCCTATGAAATTAGCTAAAAACAGAAACATCATCATCATCATCATCCTACCAAGTATTAGTCCTAGAAGAACTGTTACGGCCTGAGAAAGCAGTTTTCATGCCATCTTTTCATAGGTCGACCAAGTGACCGTTTCCCATTTGGACAGTAGTTCATTATTGCCTTGGGGATCCTGGATCTAGCCATCTTGAGACATGTTCCTTCCAGTTTAGCTGATATCTGGAGATGTAGTCCAGTAGACCTATTGGTGACACATTAAGTTCTTGAAGGATTTCTACATTTTTCTTTCGAACCTATTTGGTGTAGCCAGCTGTTCGGCGCATAAATCTCATCTCACAAGCTGTTAGTCTGCTATCATCTCTCGTCCTTATAGTCCACGCTTCACTCCCATAACATAGGACTGGTCGAGCCATTATTTGATAAAGACGAGTACGAGTTGATTTCTGCACTAATGAAGATCTTAAAACTCTATTAATGATTCCCATTGATTTGTTGAATTTCACAATTTTCTCTGACTATTTAACTCATGCCCCAAATGGGAGTCAATGACCAATCACGTTTCAATGATTCCTGTTTTACAACCAATCAGAGTCGTGTTTCACGAAATATTTATCAGTGTTAGGATTATCATATATTAAACAAAGCTCCTCCTTTTTAATATTCTGAACAGGTCTGACCGTTATTTTGCAGTGACTGAGCCTATAACAAATACGGCTACCAGATTGTATATAATAGTGCTTACATGTCAACATTTGTAGCAATTGATTATACCACCAAAAAAAGAAACCACTGTTTGCACTTTCTTAAATGTATTTTTTCCCAGGTAATAATCGAGAAAAATATAATTGTCATATTTACATCATACGACATCAAAAATGAATTAATATACAGATTGATGTGTTTCATTTTTTCTCCACTAGAGAGCATTCTTACAATATTGCGTTCCTTTGGCAATAAATAGTATGATCTGGTTGCAGTGATAAACAAAAGAAGCAGTAGAAGCGTACCTATCGTTTCTCATTTGTTTTCAAACATCGCCGTTTACATTAAATATATAAATATTTTAAAATAACTATAGTTAAATAATGATTTGTGAGTAAACAGCTTAATTTTATTCGTTAAATAGTCCTAACAAATGCCACTCTTGATTTCCAAATTCTCTAGATAAATTCACTCCTCACTTCGTGAGTCGTGAATTTATCGATAATTTGGAAATCACTCGTGGCATTACTTATGATAAATCCAAATTTTCAACAAAAGAGGGTTTATATCCTAAATAAGTAAACTCATTAACTCTCTCTAAAATTTTGTTATTTAAACAAATTTTGCTTGGTATTGAGGATTTTCCACAAAAGGTCATTAATTTAGTTTTCTTCTTCTTCTTCTTCTTCACTTCCTGGTTTAGGCAAGAGGTGCCTGTTCCGTCTTCACTAATAGATCTAAGACCATCTCCTCCGAGGACGTCCGACATCTCTTCTTCCTCTTGGAAAATAATGGAAGATTTTATTTGGTAATGTGGTCCAAGGGTATTCATGCGCAATATAGTTTCCATTGCAAACTCACAGCCTCTGCATATCAACTCCTTTCCCAAACCTGCTCGTGGTGGACCTGCTAATCCGAGTAACCCAAATCAAGGTTGTAGTACAGAATTCCTTCGGCGATTTGGGTCGGAGAACTGATGGGAAGAAGGGGTCCTTTCTCTGGGATGATAAGAGACCCATGCTCGGGGAAACAAGAGTAAAGTCCACAACAACTAATTTTTAATAGGTTGGCGGAAGTGGTAACCCTCTAGATGGGGTTAGTACATCCAGAAGCTGGACCTAAAGCTTCGAGGTGGCAGCCCCACCAATGGTCTACTCTGCATAGCGTTGGTGCCGCGATCAGAGGAAAACATATTACTCGTATTCTTCACAATGGAAACTCGGACGGACTTAACCAAAGACGACCTCAGCGTAGAATTATTTTAGTTTTATTGGTAGATATTTCCACTGAATATTTCTGGGCTATCAAATTTAAAAAAACAGAAACAATATGCGCAAAGGAAGGAGTGTTTTATGAGTTTGGTGGTTCCGCACAGGTGAGTAGCAGGAAAGAGAAAGCGTACGGCCCGCATTTAAACAAAAAGGGAGGGCTGTGCTGGCACCACTGTGTCGGGCAGCTGATGTAATTACTCGGTGCACCTGCCCTCGTTCCCTATCACTGCTCTATATGTGTGCCATTATCAGCAAGTAACATTTATTCAGGTGATCACATAAAAACAAGTAGTACAGGCTTCCTATAAAGACCATGTTGTTCATAAGTAATGCTACGAGTCATTTCCAATATATCCAGAGAATTTGGGAGTCAAGAGTGGCATTTGCTAGGAATATTTAACGAATAAAATTAAGTTGTTTACTCACAAATCATTATTTAAATATAGTTATTTTAAAACATGTATATATTTAATGTAAATGGCGATGTTTGAAAACAAATGAAAAACGATTGGTACGCTTCATTTGCTTCTTTTGTTCATCACTGCAACCAGATCATATTATTTATTGCCAAAGGAACGCAATATTGTAAGAATGCACTCTAGTGGAGAAAAAATGAAACACATCAAACTGTATATTAATTCATTTCTGGTTCTATGATGTAAATATGACAATAATATTTTTCTGGAATGTTATTAGCTGGGAAAAAATAAATTTAAGACAGTGCAAACAGTGGTTTCCTTTTTTCTGGTCGTATAATCAATTGCTACAAATGTTTTTATATTGACTCCCGCATGTGCTATGTGTTGATATTCATGCACTATATATACAATCTGGTAGCCGTATTTCTTAGTGAGTCAGTCATTGCAAAATAATGCTATGACCGATTCAGAATGTTAAAAAGGAGGCGCTTTCTTTATTATGATAAACTTTAGTTGGTAAATTCTAGGAGAAACACGGCTGTGATTGGTTGTAAATAAAAAATCATTGAAATGTGATTGGTCATTGACTCCCATTTGGGGCATGAGTTAAATAGTCACTGTTATGTAATCTTGTCCATTCACCATGTCTGTTCATCTCTCTTTGGTCCAAAATGTATTCACAAATTCTCGTAATCTCCTTTCCTCCCTTGACTCTTACTCTAAAGGAGGAAAGGAGATTACGAGTGTTTGAGAATAAAGTTCTTAGAAAAAAAATTTAATCGGCCGCGGTGGACTAGTGGTTATGCTCCTTGCCTCTGGTCGCGAGGGTCGCGGGTTCAATCACGGCCAGGGTCGATGGATTTTTTAGGATGGAAAAATCCAAGAAGCAAGTCCTCCGGGAGGGAATTCAAGCCGTGAGTCCCGAGTCTGAAGAATTTCAGACTCGTAAAAGATTCTTAAGCCTGAATGAAAGGCCTCTAAACAAAATTTCCGAATTTTTCCGTCCTAGTACTACTTTGGTTTCCTAGATGTCAGTATGAGGCGGAACGCTGACCACGGTCCACCGAAGTGGCTTCCTATAAAGACCATGTAGTCCACTGTTTGTAGTGTTCTCCGTTCACTTATCTGTTCATTTCTCTTTGGTCCAGAATGTTTCTTCTTCTTTTTCTTCTTCTCTTCTTCTTCTTGTAAGCCCATGTTTCCCCTTAACAGAGATTTTGGCGCTCTCCCCCTATAGGGAAGAATTTGAACCATACTAATTTAGTTACACTTGTTTTCGTATAGATGCCACTTCGGTGGACCGTGGTCAGCGTTCCGCCTCATACGGACATCTAGGAAACCAAAGTAGTACTAAGACGGAAAAATTCGGAAATTTTGTTTAGAGGCCTTTCATTCAGGCTTAAGAATCTTTTACGAGTCTGAAATTCTTCAGACTCGGGACTCACGGCTTGAATTCCCTCCCGGAGGACTTGCTTCTTGGATTTTTCCATCCTAAAAAATCCATCGACCCTGGCCGGGTTTGAACCCGCGACCCTCGCGACCAGAGGCAAGGAGCATAACCACTAGTCCACCGCGGCCGATTAATTTTTTTTCTAAGAAATTTATTCTCAAACACTCGTAATCTCCTTTCCTCCTTTAGGGCAATCCAGAGGGATAGCGCCCAGTTGGTAGACCAAGAATGAGGTGAGAGAATAACATTAACTATGATTTAAGGGAAGTAGATTATACAGGGAATGATTGGAAAACATTAGCTCAAGGTAGGGATGTATGGAGAGCTTATGTCCGCGCGGCCATGAATCTACGGGTTCGGTAGTGCCCCAGTGAGTTAGTTAGTTAGTATAGTAAAAACTCCTTATTCGCGGAGGATATCTTCCACAAAAATGCCGCGAATATGAAATGGTAATTAGTATGGCTACATAGGGGCTACGTTGTAAAGTATTAACAAAACTAGTTACAACTGAATGGTATTAATAAGCTGATAGTTTATGCTGATGATGTAGTATTAATGGCTGATAGCGAGGAGATACTAAAGGACAACACGCACACACTATTGAGTAACACTAAGAAATTAGGACTGGAAGTAAATATCAATAAAACTAAATATATGGTCACACGTAGAAATTCATTATATAATGGAAATGGACAGCTAATAACAAATGAGGGAAATTTTGAGGAAGTGGTTGAATTCAAATACCTAGGAACAATAATCACAAATAGGAATGAGATGCACAAAGAAATTAGATATAGGCTGAATTCTGCAAATGCGTGTTATTAAGCATTGCAGAGACTTTTGATGTCCCAACTCCTTTCAAAAAACGTTAAACTGAAAATATATAAAACTATTATTCTACCAGTTATATTATATGGGTGCGAAACATGGACTCTTACTTTAAGGGAGGAAAGGAGATTACAAGTATTTGAGAATAAAGTACTTAGGAAAATTTTTGGACCAAAGATAGATGAACAGACAGGTGAATGGAGAAGACTTCATAACAATGAACTACATGGTCTTTATAGGAAGCCAGATATAATAACAACAGTTAAGTCTCGTAGACTGCAATGGGCAGGACATGTTGCACGTATGGGGAATGAAAGACGTGCATGGAAGCTTCTTGTAGGAAAGCCAGAGGGAAATCGTCCAGTTGGTAGACCAAGAATGAGGTGGGAGAATAACATTAACTATGATTTGAGGGAAGTAGATTATACAGGGAATGATTGGAAAGCATTAGCTCAGGATAGGGATGTATGGAGAGCTTATGTCCGCGCTGCCATGAATCTACGGGTTCGATAGTGCCAGTGAGTAGAAGTAAGTAAGTGGTCACCCAGCGGTCGAAATTCGACCACAGTTCATCAAATTTTTAAGTTTGTCACTAATACGTCATTGGGCATTAATTTTCGATTTATTTTAAAAGTACGAACGAAAGGAAATAGGTGGTATAACTTGGCTAAGCCATATTTAAAAAACAATAACGTGTCATTTGACATTTGTATAATATTTATATTATTTAAATTTGCATTTGGTCTATTATTATGTGTACTGACAATAATAATAATAATAATAATAATAATAATAATAATAATAATAATAATAATAATAATAATATACTAATAACAAAACTGAGAAAAAACTTTTTGTCTCAGAAAGAATAATATGTGATTCTGATAGTATTTTTTCTCCTGAATTCAAATATGATATCGGGTTATCTCCATCACGCAAGGTTTTCGAGAGACAGGAATTTATAATTTCAAACACTTTAATATTTTCTTCATTCGTAACTACACAATATTCGAACATTCGGACTCACCTAGAAAGTAAGAAATGACGATGTTCTGCTATATTTCGCCTGAGGAGCATTCCTCTTGATGGTCCAATAATAATTGGTCAGGAAATCAAGATCCCATTTGCCTTGATATCTCTTTTCCATAGCTGAAATCTCCTGGGTTAGCTAATTTGATTTTATTTTACAATGGACAAATGGACGAAAAAACGTTTATTAAAATAATAATTATTTAAATCCATTAATTGAAATTGAAATAAAAAAAAACTGTGGGTGACGGAGAAATTCCGAATATATATTTGAAAACACGATAAAAAATGGATTAAGTATAACCATTGGTACTCATGAGACAAAAATCATGTTGACCAGTGTAATAATAATAATAATAATAATAATAATAATAATAATAATAATAATTAATAATAATAATAAAAACAATAACAATAATAATAACAATAACAATAATAATAACAATAATAACAATAATAATAATAATAATAATAATAATAATATACAGTAGTTGGAAGTATTATTTGGACAGAAGGAAAGGACACTGGGAACAGAGAAACAATGTCAGTTGTAGAAATCTGAATAACTGGCTTTCGTTTGTGGTCTTGTTTATTCTTCTTCTTCTTCCTTTCCAGGATTAGGTCAATGCGACCTGTTCCGGTCTCAAGTCCATCGTTGCCTTGGCCGTCCCAAAGACGTCTTTTATCCATGTGGTTTGTAGGCTTGATCTTTTTGGGTAATCTTGTACTGTCCATTCTGTCTAAATGTTCTTTCCATAGGTATTTTGTGTTCGTCTAGTTTATCGAGTATTGAAAATATCTCCCGTTCATTTCTTATTGATTCATTGTGTAATCTATCCATGCGTGTACATCCTTTTATGGATCTTAAAAATTTCATTTCAGTGGCTTGAATATGTGAGATATCTTTTTTTGTAAGTACCCAAGATTCAGATCCATATAAAAGAACAGGAACAACCATAATTTTATAAAACCTGAGCTGAGTTTCTCTTCGAGTATTTCGGAGGGTTCTTCTTATGGTGCCACATAATTTGATATCGGTTTAATTTATTGTGTATATCCCAATCGTAGCTATATGTTATATCTGAACCAAGATAGTTAAAGTGTGCTATCTGCTGTATTAATTCATTATTGATTACTATTTTTGCTCTGACTGGCACTTTGCCCTGAAAAGCCATAATTTTGAAGTTGATACTTTGAGATTATAATAGAGTCCTAATTCATTCAACATGTAAATGGCTCTTTGTAAATCATCGTCTGACTTCTGTATAATTACCAGATCGTCTGCATACATTAAAATATTCATATATATTTGTCTTGTTTATTACATGTCTGTATTATTATGTAGGCTAGTGTACACTAGGCGCCTTGCGTGTGAACCCGTGCTGTAGAAGAGCGGATGTCCGGTTTTCTATCAAATTTAAATTTTCAGAACACGATGGTATCCCACGATAGCAAGACGGACACCTGTGTGAATATAACGTCATGATCTCCCGACCGCGGCTCAAAACATTTTTTATATAAACTTGTTCTTTTTTTAACTGAAAAAAAAACAGCAATTACTGTGGCGCCAGTCATTTTTATACTGCAGAAACATTCTCATTATTATGCTGCTCTGTTAATCACCTCATATGTACGTCATTTCTACAAATAAACTGCAATTTTTATCTAACTACTCCTTCATTTGTTAACAGCTGAATCTTGTTTGTCACGGCCCATTCGATGTTGCTTTAAATGACACACGTAACTCAAACGTAAAATGCATTAAGAGCAGGTCTTGGAGTAAGCTTTTCATGCCATCTTCTTCGACAGGTTCTACAACTTTTAATGCAATGTTTTGGTTTTATCAATTAATCTGATATATACAGGGTGTTGCAAAAAACACCGACAACGAAGGTGAGGTATACATCGTGTCCCATTCAAATCTCCAACGTTTCTTCTTCTTCTTCTTCCTTCCAAGTATTAGGCCAAGGCCTGTTACGATCCCATAGAAAATTTTCCCACCAGCATTTCATAGGACGGCCCAGAGATCTTCGTCCTCTTGGTATATAATTATAAACAGCTTCCAATTTTAACTTATTCCTTCCGGGTCACTTTGATGCCAATGTGAGGAGACATTTGGATACCACGAATCCAGGTCGATGGGGACCAGTCCCATAGCCTCCGAGATCACTTGATCTTAACCATCTCGACTACTTTTTGTGGGGCGACATGAAACAGTCTGTTTACCAGACTCCAGTAGAGTCACGTATGGATCTGAAATGCCCGAATCTACGCTGCTACACACATAATTCAAACGAGGCCACGTGTATTTGAACGTGTGCGCCAATCACTACATCGCCGATTTACGGTCTGCAATGCGATGGGAGGTGGATATTTTGAAAACTTGATGTGACTGCGACAGTATTGTCAAGTATTTTTTTTGTATTGTAAGCCTATGTTTTCCCTTTACAGAGATTTAGGCGCTCTCCCCCTACAGGGAACAATTTTAACCATACTAATGTAGTTACAATTGTTTTCGTATAGATGTCATTTTGAGTGGTCCGTGGTCAGCGTTCCGCCTCATACTGACATCTAGGAAACCAAGGTAGTACTAGGACGGGAAAATTAGGTAAATTTTGCTTAGAGGCCTTTTCATTCAGGCTTAAGAATTTTTTACGAGCCTGAAAATCTTCAGACTCGGGACCCACGGCTTAAAGTCCCTCCCGGAGGACTTGCTCCTTGGATTTTTCCATCCTAAAAAAAATCCATCGACCCCGGCCGGGTTTGAACCCGCAACCCTCGGGACCAGAGGCAAGGAGCCTGTATAATATACTTTCCTCAAATCATGGTTAATGTTAATATACCACTTTGATCTACCAACTGAGCGTTTTCCCTCTGGTTTTCCTACAAAGAAGTTTCCATGCTCCTCCTCAATTTCCCATTCTTGCCACATGTCCTGCCCATCGCAGTGCACGAGATTTAACTGTTCTTTTTTGTATCTAGTTTCCTATAAATATCATGCAGCACACTGTTGTGGAGTCTTCTCCATTCGCCTGTCAGTTCATCTCTCTTTTCCTAAGCACTTCATTCTCAAATACTCGTAATCCTGCAATTAATAAATCATCAAGGATGCCTATTTAGCCACGTTAATTTTCTTTTCACTTTTTAAATAAGCCTTCAGGACTTGAGACGCTGGAGGCAAATGTAAGATTTACGAAGCTGTTTGCTGACAGATTCTTTTCCTGGTTCTAAGTTTACGTTACATCTTGTGGTTAGATTTCGTTTTATATACGAGCAACACGTATCATGCAGCAATGCATAAATTTATTTCTAACCACAAGTTGGATTATAAGTTATGCTTGTATTGTATGCTCATAGAGCTTTGCTACTTAAAAATACACAGAAATAAATACATCTTCTTCTTCTACTACAAGGTTTAGGCTATGCAGCCTGTTCCGGCGAAGTTAAAAGTGGAGTCCATCTTCTACGTAGTCGGCCAACATCTCTTGTTCCTCTGGGATTATACAGGAAGGTTCTTTTTGGTATTCTTCGTTGTTCATTCTCATTAAGTGTTCTGTCCATTTCTTACTATTTTCGCTGATTTTATCTTCAATTTTATATATATTTAATTCTTCTCGTATAGTTTCATTCCTTATTCTATCCGCTCTTGTGCATCCTTTCACATTACGTAAAAACAGCATTTCCGCAGTCTGTATCATTGCTTTTATCCCTTGATTTCGTTATCCAATTTTCACTTCCATACAACAACAAAGGAACAGCCATTGTTTTATATAATTTAAGTTTCGTATCTTTCCTTGTTTTCCGACCTAAGGTTCTTTTTATGGTTCCACAAATAGCCTGAAATTTATTTACTTTATTTTCTATATCTTTATTTTCTCTATAAGTTATATCACATCCTAAATATTGGAAATGTGATACTTGTTCTATTATTTTGTTATCCAGTACAATTTCTGATCTAATTTCATATTTATCACTAAATGCTATTACTTTTGACTTATTTATTGATATTTTACAATTATATCTATTAATTTAAAATTATATGCTAACATTTGGAGCTCATTTTCAGATTCTGCTAAAAGTACAACATCGTCAGCGAATAATAAAGCATTTATTTTATCTTTATTATCAATTAATATTCCTTCATTAATTAAAACCTTCTTCCATTCTTTTAGGATATCGTCCATATAAATATTAAATAATATAGGTGAGAGTGAACACCCTTGTCGTACTCCTTGGTTGATTTGAAAAAAAATGTCTTATTTTTAGTCAACTGAGGGTCAATAGAAATATTTGTTCCATAGTACAAGCTTTTAACAGTTTCTATAATCTGAATAGGGAGGCCTTTTTCTTTTAGGATATTCCACAATATTTCCCTGTTTACTCGATCAAATGCTTTATCTAAGTCTATAAATAACAAACGTGTTTCTAGGTTTTTTCTTGTCTTTTGTTTATTATCCGATTCACGGAAAATACTCCATCGGTACAAGATCTTCCTTTTCGGAACCCGTTTTGTTCTTCTACTAGTGTTACTTCAGTAATTCGTTGTAAATACATTTATTAGCGAATTCCAGCCCTCCATGGTATCTTCAACTTGTGGTGGAGTGGCTTGCGTGTTTAAATGACCCCGAGAGCTATACCGGCGCTGGCATTGCTGCTGAAAGGATCACCCATCTCAGATAGATCGAAGGCGATACGTGAAACGAAAAAAGTACCTTGGTCGAAAGAGTGACGATCTTTCACCGTCAAGAAACGCGGACACGGATTCCAATGGGGTAAATTTTTTCGGTGGTAAATAGTCTCCCATTCGGTTCTGCGGGCGATTACTACTCTAGGGAATCCAAGCCAAAGGCTTAAACACAGGGACATGTTCCTAGGAACCGAATGTTAGGAATTATATGGTGGGGCACTAGAAATATTAATTGCTCATAACACCAACACGTTATTTTTTACCTTTCTCTTCTCCTCTTCTTCTTCCTATTCTTCTTCTTCTTCTTCCAAGTGACACTGTTTCTATTATCGCCTCACTATGATGCTTAATAAGTGGCTCGCTTTGGTTCCCCGCAACTGTTATATATGTTATTAAAATACAAAGATCTCGACAGCCACGATTTTGCCACATTGCTATTCTTCCCTCAGTTTCAATTAAAACTCGGAACGATGTGGAACATTCGATCCAGTTATAAAACTGTATATCGTAATTAATTGTTATAATTATCAGTGATTTATTGTGATATGTAGCTCGAATAATAATACAATATCTACATATTATATTAGTTTAATATATAAGTGATTTCATCATGTGGTGGCCATGGGAAAATATTTGAGACCCAACAGTTAATAATAATAATAATAATAATAAGTAAAGTAAAGTAAAGTAAAGTGATCCCACAACAGACCCGGAGGCCCTTGGGGTAGTAGGAGGTTAGGGCTCCCACTTTTTCTAGACAATCGGCACTTTATGTCAGCCGGGTTGTCAGCCCTGCGTGACGGCCGCCTTTACCCCCAGAACAAGCGTCTGGTACTCATTTCCGTTAGAGGCTGAGTCGACCCCAGGGCCATAGTGCCGCCAGAGGGTTTGGGTCAGTTTAAAAATCCTGACCCCAACGGGACTTGAACCCTCGACCCTCCGGCTTGTAGCTCAGTGCCTTAACCACTACGCTACGGCGTGCCCCAATAATAATAATAATAATAATAATAATAATAATAATAATAATAATAATAATAATAGTAAAGTGATCCCACAACAGGCCCGGAGGCCCTTGGGGTAGTAGGAGGTTAAGGCTCCCACTTTTTCTAGACAATCGGTACTTCATGTCACCCGGGTTGTCAGCCCTGCGTGACGGCCGCCTTTACCCCCAGAACAAGCGTCCGGTACTCATTTTAGTTAGAGGCTGAGTCTACCCCAGGGCCATAGTGCCGCCAGAGGGTTTGGGTCAGTTTAAAAATCCTGACCCCAACGGGACTTGAACCCTCGACCCTCCGGCTTGTAGCTCAGTGCCTTAACCACTACGCTACGGCGTGCCCCCAATAATAATAATAATAATAAATAATAATAATAATAATAATAATAATAATAATAATAATAATAATAATAATAATAATAATAATAATAATAACAATAACAATAATAATAATAATTTTCAGCATGATTTTGTATGAATATTAAATGTATGTACACATTCAAGCTATATAATGTTGGAATTAAATTATTTAATAAATAAATACATATATAATTTTAAAAGTTAAACAATACCAAATAATAACATAAAAATTAAATAATAATATAATCAATGTCTTCTGTCCTTGTGTAATAAACACCCATAGCACTATGAGAAACGTGACAACACCGCATGTCAAGCATTGCCGCGCGGCAACCGCTTTTATATAAACGGGTAACCATCAGAGTGAGGCAATAATACGAGTAGTGTTCTTCTTGCAAATCCGTCTTCTGTCGTTCTTTTTTCATGACCATATCATTTTAATGGGGCACGCCGTAGCGTAGTGGTTAAGGCACTGAGCTACAAGCCGGAGGGTCGAGGGTTCAAGTCCCGTTGGGGTCAGGATTTTTAAACTGACCCAAACCCTCTGGCGGCACTATGGCCCTGGGGTCGACTCAGCCTCTAACGGAAATGAGTACCAGACGCTTGTTCTGGGGGTAAAGGCGGCCGTCACGCAGGGCTGACAACCCGGCTGACATAAAGTGCCGATTGTCTAGAAAAAGTGGGAGCCTTAACCTCCTACTACCCTAAGGGCCTCCGGGTCTGTTGTGGGATCACTTTACTTTTATATCATTTTAATAGCATAAACGACAAAAGAATCTAAGGAAAATGACCATTTTTATAGGAACATGGAATGTATAAGGGATTATAAATAAAACTGGGAAAATAACGAATAGTAAAACACAAATAAATGGAGATATAATCATATTGCCGGTAACAGATACGAAGAAAAAGGAAAACGGATTAGAAATTCAAGGACCATACTTGCATCTATACAGTGGAGTACCCGAAAATACGCACAAACAGGAGTATCTATTAAGTAACTAACTCGCTGGCTCTATCGAACTCCTAGGTTCAAGGCCGCGAGGACATAAGCTCTCCATACATCCCTATCCTGAGCTTATGTTTTCCAATCATTCCCTGTATAATTTACTTCCCTCAAATCATGGATAATATTATTCTCCCACCTCGTTCTTGGTCTACCGACTGGGCGTTTGTCCTCTGGTTTTCCTACCAGAAGCTTCCATGCAACTCTTTCATCCCCCATATGTGCCACATGTCCTGCACATTGCAGGAGGAGCATCAATCAGACGACGTTAGGCATCAAACGGCTAAGCGCCATTAAAAAAATTATATTTTAATGCCATCTGTTGCACTGGCTCATGAAGTAAGTCTACGCATGTTTTTAGCGCCAAATCTTTAAATATGGCCTTATTATTAAAGAAACGAGGTAGCGTGCTGCCTTGTCACGCAGCGGGCCCGGGTTCAATCCCCGCTCGGGACAGTTTTTCTGGGTGAGGTTTTTATCGGGGTTTTTCCTCACCTGTAAGACAAATGTCAGGAAAACTTTAAGGCCCAAACGGTCCCCGAAATCATATGGCCATCATCATCATCCTTACCACTATCATCATCATCGTCACCATCATCCTTCACCGGTGTGGAAAGCAACGGGAAGCTACCACACCTATAATTCCCTAGTAAAGCTGCAAAGCATAGCATGAAAATGCTGTGATTGCAGTGAAAGACCTGCCTTCGGGCAGAATTACTATGGATGGATTAAAGAAAAATGTAAACACCAGAAGTCCTATCAGAGATTCTATGTTTTGCAACAAACTACTATGAAGCCAGATCTTCATAAATTTTGCATCATGCAGCTAAATGTTCCCACTCTTAGATTGTTGATCCATAACTGTCAAACAAGGAAAATAACTTGCAATATCCAGTATTGTTAGTTTGGCGCTACAATAAATAGGCCCTAGGTTGACTTAAACTTTAAATGTATTTTTCTCGAAACTTACATGATGGCGCATAGCCGGTTGATGCATAACGCCGTCCAATTATGGTGAAGAAGAAATTTCGGAGATGTAATATAAAACATGGGGGTGCAATTAATGAAAATACAGTATAATAAGATGAATATAGATTTTTTTATAAGATTCATGATGTGTTCCGTTGAGGTATTATTCAAAATTAAAACATAAAATTATGGAATATTCGCCTGAAAGGTCCGTCTCCTCAACTTTATTAGTTATTTAACAGTAGCGCTTTCGGGACTAGTCCCATCATCATAGTTTTGAATCCTGCCGATGATGGGACTTTTTTTTAAGAGCCCCACCACCATCCCCTGGGTTTCCCCGGGCTTAATGCCCATATCCCCAGGTCTGCTCTTGTCCCTAATTACTCTCTGCTGTTTTTATTACGTTCATTTTCAGGATACAAGTTTCGGGTGTTTGTTCTTAATACTACTTACATACAGTTATGTTTACATATTAATCCTTAACCTAAGTCTTAAGTCTTAAATCTACCACCTAATCTAGTAATATTTACATGGTGTTGTGTTAAAACTAATACTTAATTTACTAACTTACAACTAACTTATTGCTAGATTACAACTAATCCCTTCTTCTTTGTCTGCGGATGTCCTCCTCTTGGCGTTGAGTAAGGACCCATCCGACGAACCTTCTCACTGCTTGGTATGGCTGTTTTTCTGCCCAAAACCGTAGAGGAGGCGGCCAGTTCATATCACCGTTTAGTGCAGCCTCACGTAAGTCCCTTCGTCTGGCCTCATATTTGATGCATTCGTACAGGACATGTTGTACAGTGTCCAGCTCTGTTCCGAAGCAATCGCAATGAGGCGTTCTTGTGAGGCCTCTTTCATGGAGTTTGGCTTTGAAAGAGCCGTGGCCGCTCAGGAGTTACCGTGATATGGTGACTTGGTTGGATCCAAGTTTTCTTTAGCCTTTCCTTGATGTTAGGCAGAAATTCATATGTTATGCGTCCATGTTCTGCCGCTTCCCATCGTTCTTGCCATTCCTCGGAAATACTTTCCTGGATAATCCGTCTGATGGTGTCTCGTTCATCTGGTGTCTGGTATAAGTCTGGCGTGATCACAGTGTCGCCAACTAGTATCGTCTGGATTTAAAGTTTTGTAGATGGGACTGGTCCCGAAAGCGCTACAGTTAAATAACTAACAAAGTTGAGGAGACGGACCTTTCAGGTAAATATTCCATAATTTTATACTTTTCGCCGATGATTTAGTCTTACTACAGATGAAGATCTGTTACAATTGGCAACTTACAAACTAAATGCAATATGTAGCGATTATAATTTTAAAATTTCAATAAGTAAAACAAAAGTAATGGCATTTTGTGGAAGAAATACTCTGCGTGCAAAAATAGTAATTAGAGACGAAATTATTGAACAAGTATCCCACTTTAAATATTTAGGATGTGACATCAGCTATGGGTATGATAAAGATATTGAACACAAAACACATCAGTTTCAAGCTATTTGTGGTACAATAAATAGAACATTGAATAATAAAGCTCATAAACAAACAAAATTAAAATTTTATAAAACAATGGCTGTCCCTGTCCTTCTGTCCTTTTGTATGGGGAGTGAATCTTGGATTACCACTACCAAACAAGAAAGTAAAATCCAAGCAGCCGAAATGAAATTTTTAAGAAGAATTAAAGGCTGCACTAGAATGGACCAGATAAGAAACGAGGATATCCGTGAAGAACTGCAGACCTACTCCATAAAAGAAAATATATTTAACAACAAGATACAGTGGAAAGAACATGTAGAAAGAATGGAAGAAAGTAGATTACCAAATAAAATCTTCCATTATTTTCCAAGAAGAAGAAGAGATGTCGGACGTCCTCGAAAGAGATGGTCTTAGATCTATTAGTGAAGACGGAACAGGCAACTCTTGCCTAAACCAGGAAGTGAAGAAGAAGAAGAAGAATTTTTAATATATATTTGTTCAGCAGAAAATTGACCATTTTGGGAGTATACGTCATCATTGATGGTGCAAATGAACTAAGAATAAATGAATATACAGTATAAATCAATACGTAGAGAGAATATAGATCAGGGCCGCCCAAACTTTTAAATGGGCCGGGCCAATAAACTGATTGTGCAATTGATCGCGGGCCGAAACAACTTCTTGGCAACAGCAATCAGACACTTTTTCACAAATTCGCCATCAGAAAACGGCTTTCCGTTCTCAGAAATTAGTTTCGAAACTTCATAACTCGCTTCGGTAACATTTCTTTGTCTTACACCACCACCCTGAATTAATAACTACTGTTGTGCCATAACTGTAGAAAGGAGCTCGTTCGCTTTTTCAGTACGCTCATCTCCATCAAATTTATCAAAATGGCTATGCTTTATTTGGTAATGTATTTTAATGTTATATTCTTTCACAACTGCAATAACATCGTTACAAATAACACATAACACTTTGTTTCCATGCTCCTTCACGAAGTACCTGCTGTTCCAGGATTAGTTGAACTCCCTACACTCGGAATCAACTTTACGTTTTTTTAAGTATTTTCTCGCTTTAACACTATTTTTACAACTAGTCCGTGCACAGGCTACTGTTTAATTGACAATATAACAAGCGAAACAATTAATGTTCAAAGTTTGGAGTGGGGAAAACGGTAAATAAGGGATGAATCATCTCTATTACTTTGTCAAGAGAAGCGGTGACACCTCAAATCCACATTCCAGAGAGATGAATTTCACACAGGGATGTCCAAACTAGATGTTACAATTTAAAATCTAAATTAAAAATATAAAATTAATTTGTTAATTTCATTCCTTACGCGGACAATACGAAAAGCCATGGCGGGCTGGATGTGGGCCGCGGGCCGTAGTTTGGACGGCTCTGATATAGATTATATTGCAAAATACAGGCGTTGGAAAGCCACTGTAATTATAAGCGTAGCAAAAATAATTATTTTGCAGGAGGCCTTGTAAACATGAAATATTAAGATGACTGATGTGAATCTAATCAGGAATTCCTAACCTCAAAACCAAACAAAAAGCAAGAGCACGTGCTACAACGGTTGTGCGCATGTAAACGCTATGCTTCGTTACACAACATTTCAGTTAATTTATTACGTTTTTATATTCTTCAAAACTACGTCCTCATCAGCACAAGTACAGGGTCTTAATAATATAAGAGACACTTGTAAGAGTTGCGTAAACAAAGAGAATTCCTTAGCTAATCAAATTTACGGAACGATTTTGTTTAATACTTCTAAAATCCATTATAAAGCACCGTTGAGGTTATGTAATACTTAACTTTTATAAGATTCATGATGTGTTCCGTTGAGGTATTATTCAAAATTAATATAAAATTATGGAATATTCACCTGAAAGGTCTGTCTCCTCAACTTAATTAATCAAGTCCCGAAAGCGCTACAGTTAAATGATTAATTAAATTGAGACGGGCCTTTCAGGTGAATATTCCATAATTTTATATTAATTATGTAATACTTACTTATTCACTGGCACTATTGAACCCGTAGGTTCATGGCCGCGCGGACTTATGCTCTCCATACATCCCTACCTTGAGCTAATGTTTTCCAATCATTCCCTGTATAATCTACTTCCCTTAAATCATAGTTAATGTTATTCTCCCACCTTATTCTTGGTCTACCAACTGGGCTTTTTCCCTCAGGTTTTCCTACAAGAAGCTTCCATGCACCTCTTTCATTCCCCATATGTGCCACATGTCCTGCCCTTCGCAGTCTACGAGACTTAACTATTCTTATTATATCTGGCTTCCTATAAAGACCATGTAGTTCATTGTTATGTAGTCTTCTCCATTCACCTGTCTATCTCTCTTGGTCCAAACATTTTCCTAAGTACTTTATTCTCAAATACTCGTAATCTCATGTAATAAAATATAAAATTAGTAAAATTAGACGGTAAGAAAAGAAACACATTTACAATTTTATGAAGTATTGGCTGTGCCTGCAATATTGTATGGCTCAGAAATATGGACTCTGAATAAACATAAAATTAAAAGAATAGAAGCAGCAGAAATGAAATATTTACAATTTGTGGCAGGATATACTTTAATGGATAAAAAACGAAGTGAAGATATCCGTAAAGAACTACTAATATTCACTTTGACAGATAAAACAGAAGAGTCCTGAAATGCATAGAAAATTTCAAAAAAAATTTGACAAGTACAACATTTCTTTGGCACCAATAAATAAATTTAGTCTGGGTAATCTTCTAAGTACCAATAAAAAAGTCAATGTTCCAGACAGTAAGAAATCTGGAATTTATCAAATAAATTGTGAAGATTGCAATAAAGTTTATATAGGAAAAACAAAGAGGAATTTGGAAATTCGGACAAAAGAACATTTCAGAAATATTAAAAATTGTGAAATTGAAAAATCTGCAATTGCTGCACATAGTTTATTAGAACATCAGAAAATTGGAAGAGAAGCTAAACTTTTAAAACAAGTAGAGAAACCTTTGGAATTGACAGTTTGGGAAAAAATATACATTCAGAAAAACAAAAATAGATCAATGAATTTTGATATCCCTAACGAAATTACTTTGATTTCGAAGTTCATAAATTCAACCATAGATGGCAGCACTGAAGATGGCGACAATAGAATAATTGACGGCCGAAGAATTTCGTCAGTCGGAGTTATGGCTGAAGATGAACATGGCTATGTTTGAAATCGCGATATCATGGAAGCATGAATCCTATGAGGTGAGTTGTTTAAACAATATGTTCTCCGATGAATTTGAATGCCTAGGAAGAGTCTGAACTATCAACGAAGAGATCGGGGACGCCCACGAAAGAGACGGACACAACAGCTATCATACTTGGAGCCGGAACGAACCAAAAAGGTTTTAATCTTTGCTAGAGAAGAAGAAGAAGAAGAAGGGAAAAAATTAGTACCTGATAAATCTGTCTTCCTCAACTAAAAAAGCTATTTTGAAAGGCCTTCATGTTTTAACTACTTGAAGTTTTCTAACAGAACTTTATTTCAGTTGAGGACGACCGATTTATCAGGTACAAATTTTATATTTTAATATTTTACGATGTTGTTTATTTGAAAAATATATTGTGAATAATTGTTCATCTGTTGCCCAAAATGACCGCCTTCTGAATTTCGCAGCCGGCGGGAAAACTTAAATGTCGCCTTATAAGGAATAAGGGATTACATATTCAGACTCGTAAGTCGGGAAGACCCGCTGTGAGATTTCCAAATGCGTCTATGCATCGCTTTCTAGATGGAACAGGCTATTCTATGCCACTATTGAATATCCGATCTAATAACAAGCGACTTAACATCATGTTGGCCAATGTGATAACACATGTTCCCGCTAGAGACAATTGTCAACATGTTTGCTCACATGTAAGTGGATTATATACCAAGAGACCACCTACATTTGTGGTCAAGTTAAGGTGAGAAAATAGGCGAGTTAGTACACCAGATTAGATTAGCGTTCACTTGTTGTTAGGGGTTTTTGTGATAAGTTGGCCAAAATTGTCTGATCAATAACAAATACGTATTTTACATTGTAAATATGGTGATTTCAGGTTATGTCTAGCTCAAATTCTCACTCCTTTTAAGGTATTTATATATTTTTTAATCAGCGTATATATTTCTTTCAGGTAATTATTCACATGCCAGTTTATAATTATGTCAGTGAATACTGGACACTTAGCAGAGAGAATGGATATAGACTGATAATCTTTGAAAGGAAAAATCTGTGGAAGATCCTGGGACCCTTAAATGATCGTGGAGTATGGCGGATAAGACATAACGATGAAATCTGCGACTTGTATTCAGACCCAGATATTATAAATGTTAATAAAATTGTCAGACTGAGATGGGTGGATCATATAATGACAATGGAGGAGGAGAATACCACTAGAAATCTTACAGTACTGGGACCAGATGGAGGAAGAAGAAGAGGAAGACTGAAGCTGAGATGGATTGATGGAGTAGAGGAGCACCTCCGAAAGCTCGGAGTCCGAGGATGGTGGAGGAGGGAGTTGGACAGGGATACGTGGAAGAGTCTCCTAATAGCAGTCAGGGCTCAAAAGGGCTGTAGAGATAGAAGAAGAAGAAGAATTCACATACTGCAACAATAAATTGTGTTTTTTTTATTTCAATTTATGTGGGTGACATTGTGGCGTAGAATTCTGGATGGATCGTTCTCTGGAGGTTTCGATTCGAGAGGGTTCAAGACTAGGCTTCCGGATAGTTGGATCCTCGCATATGAGAGGAATGCGAGTCAGTTAACAGTCAATCGTGACCTTAAAGGCGACGAGTGGGTTGTGATCTGAAGACGAAGATAGTGTTGGGAAATTAGCGCTTCTGATAGCGTGAAGAAGTAAACGAGAAGAGATATACTGTGTTTGTGGAAGGCTGAAAGCAACATTATCATATGTGCTTGTACAGTAAATTATTGAGAATAAAATAGATAAGATTAAAATTTGTGTTTGAACAGGTGCGAAGTTAATTTGAATAAATTCTACATGTTCCCACTAATAGCATTACATTTTTTTTTCATCAATTAAAGGCTATATACCCAGTTTCGTTGCAAAATAAGATAAGTTCCGGCCGCTGAAGTAATTTTAAAATTTTGGGTTTAAGTTAAACATGTACTCCTAACTAAATAACTCAGTGGCATTATCGAAAACATAAGTTCATGACCGCGCGAACATAAGCTCTCCATACATCCCTATCCTGAGCCAACATTTTCTAACCATTCTTGTATAACTTACTTCCCTCAAATCCTGCTTAATATTATTCTCCAATCTCATTAATAGCCTATCTACTTGGTGCTATCCCTCTGGTTTTCCTATAACGAGTTTCCATTCCCCCCTTTCATTCCCTACTCGTGTCACATGCCTTGCTGTCCACGAGATTATAGATGGCTCTCCTTAAAGGTCAGGTAGCTCACTGTTATGAAAAGCCTTCTCCATTCACCTGTCTGTTCATCTCTCTTTGGTTCAAAAAATTGTCCTAATTCTAACCATGGTAATAATTATTAATAAATGGGATGCCTAAGTGGAATTTTGGGAAAAAACTGCACTTAAACTAGTGTGAAATATTTTCAAAGGCTTATAAAACAACAGTGCGCATGCGCCAGAGTTTATAGAGCCAGCGATAACTCACGATCGAACCACATATCGATTATCATCCTCGATTACTATCCGTCGCTATGAAATTTAAATTACCAATATTTGCAATACATCCCCAAATCTACGTTTAAAAAATATATTACTAATATTAAAATTACCAAACGTTTATTAAAAAATGGGTGTACACTTACTTATCACTCCCTAACGTTGATCCAACCAGCGATAGAAAAATCATAGAATAAGTAATAGCACAATATTGTCTAACAGTGTCATAATAATGTGATTTGCATATTTAAATAAATACTTGAAAATTGTCTAATTACGTTATAAAAATTGTTTGAAAAAGTTTAAAATATTAAATAATGTCAATAAATACAGAAGAAGAGCTATAGTTTACAATAATATAACTAGAAAATCAAGCGCTAGTAGAAGTGCAGTTGAGCCGAATTTTGGTTAACGAGCATAATGCATTTTTTTTACATTGCAGTTAATCAAATTTCCTTAATATTTTGGTTACAAAGGCGTTATTCATCCTTTTGCATCATTTAGATTAATTCCGATACCTACTTAATATTTTTTGTTAATGAGGCGTTACCCATCCTTTTCCGACACTTAGATTAATAAATACGCCATAATACATAAAACACAACTCACCTTAGAAAGGAAAGAAATAGTATAACTCGTAAGTTACCTAGTAGAGGAAGCAAGAATTGACTTTTTGGAAATGAATTATTCAGTCGATGAACATTTATGGGAAAAAAAAATCATTACGAGGTTTAATTTAATCTTTAATCAATCGTTCATTTGAACGATTCTACTGAACGACATTATTGGTCAACTTCTTTAGTTTATGCAAGTAATATCATGCATACTGAAGTTAGAGGTTATGTTAACCCATTAAAGTTATTCAAGCATCCAGCATTCTGCATTTTGAACGATTACTATGAAAAACTTGTAAAATATCCGGCTATTATTTGCCAGGAGTCCACCTGTGACTGTTCCAATTGAGAACAAGTGACAGCTATAATAGCATTTTAATTAAAAATTATGGGCGAAAATAGTCCTTTTACAACAATGTCCAAATTGCCATACAATTAGAGACTAATTAGCTTTAAAAAGTAAATTATGAAAAACATTAACTTACGAAAAATGATATTTGAAGTATCGTTTCCTTTCTTAACATGCATTATACTGCCTTCCATTTGCACCTCTTCTATAAGATTTATTTTAATATTTGAAATGTTTTGACGTCACTGAGACAGTTTTCACTATTATCACAATCAAAATGTCCTCACAATAACAGTAAGAAAGCATTTCACATTTCAGAGCGACTTCTCTTGACGTATTTGCATTCTAACCTAATTTAATGTCTTCAAGTTCATAACTTGCGTTTCAATAACATAGATCGAAGATTGAAGTTTCATTACGCTGGTCAACATGAGAGACAAATTTTACTTCATATACAATTGAATATTACAGTTGCTGCACCAACATTTATAAAACTTCTGACATATATGCGTCTATGGTTTGGAAGTTTCACTGACAGTATTTATGATGCATATTAATTCTTTAAGTCACCAAATTTGTTACGAGAAGTCACTGATAGGAGGTAGGTATTTTTCAATACGTAATCTCGTTACTCACGACGTTCGCGCATGCGCACAACTATTCTACAGAATTTCTGAAGAAATCATTCCGTACGTAGACAAATATTTAATAATCATACAAAATTGTATAAGTATCCCTGAAAAACGCTTAAAATAGTACGAAACGTTAGTAAAGACAGAAAAAATACCCAGAGCAGCAGTATTACAAGAACGTAAAATGGAAAATCATAGGTTAAGGTATTCTAAACTTAAGCCAGACTTTAGGAAAATGACGCTTACATTTTTTTTCTCTCACATCACTAGTTCTCTAAATGCAAACTTTATTCTCCGATATCACAGTGTTCACAAAATAAAATAAACACAAAATGAACGAGAATCGCCTTGCAAACAACCAATTCACAACACTTTGAAATAAATTGCAAAACAACGGAAGAACAAGAAACACGCCATTCATTTATGGTATAGAGGATACAGGTTATCCAACACAAAATTTCTCTTATAGCAGCAGATAAAATTACCGTTCAAGGGGGAATTTCGAATAGAACTTCTCGAACCTTATTCGCAATTCTACATACCATTCTTGAAAGACAAACAAATAACTGGCACATGTATTATTACATAATCAAAATTAGGGATTCTAGTGCAAATAACAATATACAGAAAGTTGAATAAAAACATTATAAACTCCATAAATTATTGTAGCATTATGAATAAAGATCTGAGGAGATATATATAAATACGGCTTGCGGCATATAATAATAAGTAGAATTGCGCACAAATGTGCATTAAAATACTCTCTTGCTGTAAGCGTTTAAGCTTTTTGTCCTTTTCGTACACAGTTCTAAATGGTATTGGCTGCATTTACATCCACACAGAGAACACACACAATATTCGTCCGCTTGGTGAAATCCTGGTTTTTTGCATATCTCGTGATGAAAGCCATGTATAGAGAATCGAGTAAGTACATGCCGCTGTGGTTGGTCAGGGTTCGCCCACGTTCGATTTATCATTGCTTCTGTGGCGTAGAAGTCCGAATCAATCTCGCTTCTTTTCCTCACTCTTTCCGCTAGAAGCTCGTCATAATGAATTGTTGCCGGTAGCTGTAGCGATATCCTTAGCTCTTCTATTAGAAATGGTTCCCGTGCCAGTTCATATACAAGTCGAGATGGAGTATTTTTTGATACACCGAGAACTCTTTTTAGGAAAGTGGTTTTTACTTTTTCAAGTTGCTTTAGATCTTTTTTCCATATTATTTGCAGGCCATAGACGAGTATTGGAATAATCTTTGCGGTGAATAGCTGTTTTGCTGTATCTAGTGACAGTCTGTTTATGTATTTTATGTCGTTGATGCCTCTTATGGCTGCAATAGCTTTTTCAGTTATATGTTTGCTGAAACATGTGCCCGTTGTTTGGAAGGTTACTCCAAGATATTTGTAATGACTTGTTTGTTTTAGTGGATCTTGTCCATAGTACACCATTTCGTGTTTTGAGACTCTTCCTCCCTTTCTGAAGACCATCTGCATTGTCTTGTTTTTATTTATGTGGAGCCCGTTTTCTTCTGTCCATGTTATGAGGGTGTTGAAACTTTCCTGTAGATCTCTGTGCTTTGTCGCGCATAGGACCATATCATCTGCGTACATGTATATGGTAGCTTTACTGTTTGCCATCTTTAAAGCATGTGCGATGTCTGCAGTTGTGATGTTGAATAGCAGAGGACTTATTGGGTCGCCTTGGAGAACTCCATTTGTTTGTATTATAGGAGCCGATGTCGTTACGTTATCGTTTATGGTCACTTTATTTACTGCCATAATACATCTGATGATGCGTGACAAATAGTTGTCTCCACTTATCCTTTCGAGCTTCTTCATTATGATCTGTCTGTCAAGTAGATCAAACGCTTTTGTGAAGTCGATAAATATTGTGTACAGTTTACCTTTGGGGTGTCTGAGTGATTCTTGGATGTCTGTCAACAGGTTGTTTATGGCGTGTATGGTGGCTCTTCCCTTCCTAAAGCCGAATTGTTCCTCTGGGATCGCGTTGTCTGCAAGGTCGTATAGCCTCTTCGTCAGAATCTTTGAGAAGATTTTGAATAATGAATTTTCCAGTGCTATGCCTCTGTAAGCATCTGGTGATGATGTAGGGCCTTTGCCTTTGTAAAGGATTTTGATTGTTGAGTGTCTCCATTTTTCTGGTATGGTCCCGCATTCTAGGCATTTGTTGAATAACTGGGTCCATGTCTGTACTAGGTGTGGTGCCGCCAGTTTCAGGTGCTCGTTGGCAATTCCGTCCGGCCCTGCGGCCTTCTTATTTCTAGTTTCCATTATAACTGTTAATATTTCTTGCTCCGTAACTTTTATGAATGTTTGGTGTTGCTTGTAAGGTGCAGGGAACGCCAAATCGTTTCTGTTCTGGTTTAGAATATCACGAAAGTGGTCTACCCAAGTCTGCATTTGTATCATGTTCGGAAAGTAGGGTCTTGTTGTTTTGAGGGCCGTAAAAGGGTCGTCCATTGCCAATTTGATCAGCTGCTTTGCTTCCTTTTCAAGATGATACGCCCTTTTTCTCTCAGCAATTTTTTGTATTGTCTTCTTTTTCCGTTATATAGCTTCAAGTCTTCAGAGTTTAAGGATGTCCTTGCTCTGTGTAGTGACTTGAGGACTTCCTTCCTTTCTTCGTAACATTCTCTGTCGAACCATGGTTGGGATTTTCTCTCCGAGACATAATTCACTATTTGGGATTTCTTGACTATGTTTTCTAAAATTTGGGCGGCTTCGTTAATGTTTCCGTTTTCTATTTCCTTTTGAGCTCGGTTTTTTGTTTTGCCGGCGATTTCTGCTAGGACGTTGGTGTCTAGTCGCTTCTTTGTTTTTGAGAGGTTTTTAATTGTTTTCTTTTGCGGCATATACGGTAATTAAAAAGAAACGTTGTATGGAGAATTTATAACAGTTATAATTGATCACAGCTATTAGAAAAATAAATACTATTAAGTTAAAACAAGGGAATATTAAAACCAAAACGAAAATGTAATCTAACATAATAACTTATGCCAGACAATATATATATATATATATATATAATGATCTACTTCTTCACTTCAAGGGCTAGGCAAACATTGATTGTTCCATCTTTTCACTGGCCTTCCTACATTCCTTGAACCTCTTGGCTTGTAGTTGAATGCTGCTCTTGGTAATCTTGTTACATTCATTCTTTCCACATGTGTAAACCATTTCTCTCTATATTCTCTGATTTTCTCATAAGGAGGGTTATTTCTTTTTAGCTTTTTGTATTCAGGACTAACACGTATAAATAGTTTTTAACTGCTATAATTTCGTCAGACATTGTTTCTTTATAATTGCCGTATATATATATATATATATATATATATATGCGACAACTAATTAAAAATTGAATGAGAAACTCAGATGAAAATAACCTAAAAACACCATATTAACCATACGTAACATTGAAAGTCAGCTATTAATAATTATGGGCACAGTAATACAGCCAACTATATGTGCTAAAATAAAAAAAAACAGATCAGCCTTAAACTTAAAAAGGTAACCAAAATGCCTCAAACTAACCTTATGTTTATCAACTTTGTATAGTATTATGTTATTTTTATGAAAATCACATGAATTAAGCATTAGGCGGAAACGTGAATAATCAGTTTGGTGAATATGTCAGTAGCACGATTAAAATTGTAAAAGAAAAGCATCGATATACTAAGTAACTAGTCAGTCATTTATTTTCCGTTTCAATATATATATATATATATATATATATGTTATAATTAAATTTTTGACTCAAAAATTTAATTATAACATCGATAAAGCGTCACTGCTATAAAGTAAAAATATTCTCTTTAATTTGCTTACTTGTTATAGTAGCTACTAGATGGCAGTGGAGACCGAGTTCCCGCTACATCTGGTAACAATAGAGAATATGTACGTATAAGAAAAATAAATGTTTGTTCTGGATTCGCCTGGTAGCGTAAGTGGCAGCGCACTGAGATATCAACGCAGAGGTCCGGGTTCGAATCCCGTCCAGGAATTTATTTTTTCTTATGTCATATATAGCCTATATATATATATATATATATATATATATGCCTTCTCACGCAGCGGGCCCGGGTTCGATTCCCGGTCGGGACAAGCTCCTGGGAGAGGTTTTTTTTCGGCGGTTTTCCTCACCTGTAAGACAAATGTCAGGAAGCTCAGGGCCCAACGGTCCCCGAAAATGATCCGGCCATCATTATCAACCTTATCATTATCATCCTTCACCGGTGTGGAAAGCAACGGGAAGCTACCACATCTGTAATTCCCTTGTAAAGCTGCAAAGCATGGAATGAAAATGCTATGACTGCAGTGAAAGACCTGCCCTCGGGCAGAATTACTATGGATATATATATATATATATATATATATAGACTGTTATTTACAGTGAAATAGACCCAAATTTTAATATTTTTATAGGCCTGTAAAGTACAATTAAAGTATGAAATCGAGGAAGAAAAAACACCATAATGCAATTCTCTCTCTCTCTCTCTCTCTCTCTCTCTCTCTCTCTCTCTCTCTGTATCTCTCTCTCTCTCTCTGTATCTCTCTCTCTCTATCTATCTATCTATCTATCTATCTATCTATCTATCTATCTATCTATCTATCTATCTATTACGACTCTTTTAGATCGAGTGCATGCCGAATTTAGATTTTCGATCTTGATTATTTTGTGTCTTTCTCCTGCAGAATTTATTCTCCACTCCTTCATTCCTTTTTCTACATCCTCCAACCATTACTTTTTAGATGAGTCGATACATCTTTTGCCACCTGGTTTTCCAAAGCATAATTTTTTTATATAAGCAATTTTTCTTCGCTCCTTCCAACAAGGCCAACTCATCTTAGCCTGAAGCTTTTAATTTCCGCTGTGATTTGTTATATGGCTGTAATACGTACCCAGATGTTTAAATTTATCAACTATTCCAAATCTATAAATTCTCATTTGTAAATTGTCTATACCGGCCAATTCGTCATTAAATGCTATTATATTTCCCCTTAAATTATAAATGTTTCCAATAAACATAAAATTCTTGCGCATAAAATTACAAAAAAGTTACATGCAAGTGTTGGCAGCCATGATTTATTTAATTACACCTGCAGCCGCATGTTTTAGCGCATGCGTGACAAGCAGTTATATTTCAGTATCGGTGAAAACCTGTTCCCACACAACATAAAAATGTTATGCAAATGTATTTTTATTTTAAATAAACGACTCTGATTGTCTGCGCACGCATCACTTAAAGATTTAACAAAATCAAGCGTTTTTATACTTTATATAAGTATTATTTGCATGCAAATTGTACCTAGAAAATTCTATAAATATCAACTAATATAACGGTTTGTAAACTGTGGGTCGCGACTCCTGGGGAGGTAAAGTAAAGTACAGTGATCCCACTACAGGCCTCTGCAGGCCCTTGGGGTAGTATGAGGCTCCCACTTTTTCTGGACATTCGGCACTTGATGTCAGCCCTGCGTGACGACCGCCTTTACCCCCAGAACAAGCGTCTGGTAAACATTTCCGTTAGAGGCTGAGTCGACGCCAGGGTCATAGTGCCGCCAGGGGGTTTGGGTCAGTTTAAAAATCCTGACCCCGGGACTTGAACCCTCGACCTTCCAGCTTGTAGCGCACTGCCTTAACCACTACGCTACGGCGAGCTCCTCCCGGGGAGGTGCTTGATTTAATCGGAGAGCCGCATTGGATATCCATCCATAGTAATTCTGCCCGAGGGCAGGTCTTTCACTGCAATCATAGCATTTTCATGCTATGCTTTGCACCTTTACTAGGGAATTATAGGCCTAGGTGTGGTAGCTTCCCGTTGCTTTCCACACCGGTGAAGGATGATGATGATGATGATGATAATGATAAGGATGATGATGATGGCCATATGATTCCGGGGTCCGTTTGGGCCTTAAACTCTTCCTGACATTTGTCTTACAGGCGAGGAAAAAGCCCGATAAAAACCTCACCCAGAAAAACTGTCCCGGAGAGCCGCATTGGATATCCATCCATAGTAATTCTGCCCGAGGGCAGGTCTTTCACTGCAGTCATAGCATTTTCATGCTATGCTTTACAGCTTTACTAGGGAATTATAGGTGTGGTAGCTTCCCGTTGCTTTCCACACCGGTGAAGGATGATGATGATGATGATAATGATAAGGATGATGATGATGGCCATATGATTCCGGGGTCCGTTTGGGCCTTAAACTCTTCCTGACATTTGTCTTACAGGCGAGGAAAAAGCCCGATAAAAACCTCACCCAGAAAAACTATCCCGGAGAGCCGCATTGGATATCCATCCATAGTAATTCTGCCCGAGGGCAGGTCTTTCACTGCAATCATAGCATTTTCATGCTATGCTTTGCACCTTTACTAGGGAATTATAGGTGTGGTAGCTTCCCGTTGCTTTCCACACCGGTGGAAGGATGATGATGATGATGATAATGATAAGGATGATGATGATGGCCATATGATTCCGGGGTCCGTTTGGGCCTTAAACTCTTCCTGACATTTGTCTTACAGGCGAGGAAAAAGCCCGATAAAAACCTCACCCAGAAAAACTGTCCCGGAGAGCCGCATTGGATATCCATCCATAGTAATTCTGCCCGAGGGCAGGTCGTTCACTGCAGTCATAGCATTTTCATGCTATGCTTTACAGCTTTACTAGGGAATTATAGGTGTGGTAGCTTCCCGTTGCTTTCCACACCGGTGAAGGATGATGATGATGATGATGATAATGATAAGGATGATGATGATGGTCATATGATTTCGGGTACCTTTTGGGCCTTAAAGTTTTCCTGACATTTGTCTTACAGGTGAAGAAAAACCCCGATAAAAACCTCACCCAGAAAAACTGTCCCGACCGGGGATCGAACCCGGGTCCGCTGTGTGACAAGGCAGCACGCTACCTCGAGATCACAGCGGTGGACGCCTTGGATATTTGAAATAATTATTATGTTATTGTTAAATCTGTACCGCACCGTAAGCGAGTGGTTAAGGCAAGATTCCTTGGCGCTGAGCTACGGGACTGCGCAGGTCGAGTCTACATGAGAGAATAAATTTTCTCATGGAATTTCGGCCAGTATGGGACCGGTACCCACCCAGCATCGTAAGGCAATAGGGTAACTACATTAAATAACGGCTCCAGGCTGAGAAATCCAACTAAAAGGCTGGGGAACCGACATGCTGACTACATGTTTCCCCTAAGCTGCATGTATGATCGTCTACCTCTGTGATCAACACATGTGGATGTGAGGCCAGTTTTTATTCTTAAATATAATAAGGGAACGTTCAACCATTACATGCCAAAACCTACCTTGAAAATTCTTCCAGAGAAGCGTTGTGATCTACCAAGGTCATGTCCAAAAAATCTGTCTTTTTAACTGCAAGGCACTAAAATCCAGCAAAACAAATCTCTCATTTAAACTAGAGGGAAGTCATACAACTCCTGACTTGATGATGATGGTAATGATGCACAAATCCAGCAAAACAAATCTCTCATTTAAACTAGAGGGAAGTCATACAACTCCTGACTTGATGATGATGGTAATGATGCACAAATCCAGCAAAACAAATCTCTCATTTAAACTAGAGGGAAGTCATACAACTCCTGACTTGATGATGATGGTAATGATGCACAAATCCAGCAAAACAAATCTCTCATTTAAACTAGAGGGAAGTCATACAACTCCTGACTTGATGATGATGGTAATGATGCACAAATCCAGCAAAACAAATCTCTCATTTAAACTAGAGGGAAGTCATACAACTCCTGACTTGATGATGATGGTAATGATGCACAAATCCAGCAAAACAAATCTCTCATTTAAACTAGAGGGAAGTCATACAACTCCTGACTTGATGATGATGGTAATGATGCACAAATCCAGCAAAACAAATCTCTCATTTAAACTAGAGGGAAGTCATACAACTCCTGTCTTGATGATGATGGTAATGATGCACAAATCCAGCAAAACAAATCTCTCATTTAAACTAGAGGGAAGTCATACAACTCCTGACTTGATGATGATGGTAATGATGCACAAATCCAGCAAAACAAATCTCTCATTTAAACTAGAGGGAAGTCATACAACTCCTGACTTGATGATGATGGTAATGATGCACAAATCCAGCAAAACAAATCTCTCATTTAAACTAGAGGGAAGTCATACAACTCCTGACTTGATGATGATGGTAATGATGCACAAATCCAGCAAAACAAATCTCTCATTTAAACTAGAGGGAAGTCATACAACTCCTGACTTGATGATGATGGTAATGATGCACAAATCCAGCAAAACAAATCTCTCATTTAAACTAGAGGGAAGTCATACAACTCCTGACTTGATGATGATGGTAATGATGCACAAATCCAGCAAAACAAATCTCTCATTTAAACTAGAGGGAAGTCATACAACTCCTGACTTGATGATGATGGTAATGATGCACAAATCCAGCAAAACAAATCTCTCATTTAAACTAGAGGGAAGTCATACAACTCCTGACTTGATGATGATGGTAATGATGCACAAATCCAGCAAAACAAATCTCTCATTTAAACTAGAGGGAAGTCATACAACTCCTGACTTGATGATGATGGTAATGATGCACAAATCCAGCAAAACAAATCTCTCATTTAACTAGAGGGAAGTCATACAACTCCTGACTTGATGATGATGGTAATGATGCACAAATCCAGCAAAAACAAATCTCTCATTTAAACTAGAGGGAAGTCATACAACTCCTGACTTGATGATGATGGTAATGATGCACAAATCCAGCAAAACAAATCTCTCATTTAAACTAGAGGGAAGTCATACAACTCCTGACTTGATGATGATGGTAATGATGCACAAATCCAGCAAAACAAATCTCTCATTTAAACTAGAGGGAAGTCATACAACTCCTGACTTGATGATGATGGTAATGATGCACAAATCCAGCAAAACAAATCTCTCATTTAAACTAGAGGGAAGTCATACAACTCCTGACTTGATGATGATGGTAATGATGCACAAATCCAGCAAAACAAATCTCTCATTTAAACTAGAGGGAAAAGTCATACAACTCCTGACTTGATGATGATGGTAATGATGCACAAATCCAGCAAAACAAATCTCTCATTTAAACTAGAGGGAAGTCATACAACTCCTGACTTGATGATGATGGTAATGATGCACAAATCCAGCAAAACAAATCTCTCATTTAAACTAGAGGGAAGTCATACAACTCCTGACTTGATGATGATGGTAATGATGCACAAATCCAGCAAAACAAATCTCTCATTTAAACTAGAGGGAAGTCATACAACTCCTGACTTGATGATGATGGTAATGATGCACAAATCCAGCAAAACAAATCTCTCATTTAAACTAGAGGGAAGTCATACAACTCCTGACTTGATGATGATGGTAATGATGCACAAATCCAGCAAAACAAATCTCTCATTTAAACTAGAGGGAAGTCATACAACTCCTGACTTGATGATGATGGTAATGATGCACAAATCCAGCAAAACAAATCTCTCATTTAAACTAGAGGAAGTCATACAACTCCTGACTTGATGATGATGGTAATGATGCACAAATCCAGCAAACAAATCTCTCATTTAAACTAGAGGGAAGTCATACAACTCCTGACTTGATGATGATGGTAATGATGCACAAATCCAGCAAAACAAATCTCTCATTTAACTAGAGGGAAGTCAT